>CM021773.1:9729530-9812720 GCA_011076525.1 Nettapus auritus
GCCCCGGGGCTCGGCGCGGCCCTCGGGCGGGCTGCCCGCACCGGCCCCGGGGAGCCCCGGGGAGGGGGCGGCGGGGGCGGCTCCGGGCGGCGCCTGCCCCGGCACCCCCCTGCCCCAGGCGAGCGGGGGGCGTGCGGCTGGCGGCGGGGGTCGGGGGGGTCGTGGCAACGAGGAGGGGGCCGAGAGCAGGTGTGGGCCTGGACAGCCCGGCCGGGGGGAAGGAACACACGCACACCCCCCGAAACGTAAGGCGCACAGAGTAGTGCAGGTCGAGGGCCGGGAACGTCAAGCGCACAAAAGAAACCCGAAGGCTGTTACCGCGCCGAGCAGATCGTTATCCCGTGACAACAACCGCCAGGGCCAGCGCGCAGGCCGGCAGCCTCCCGGCGTTTCCCCGCTGCGTTTTCTCCCCCGAAAGAAAGAGCGATCTGCGGCCCGAACCTCGGCGCTGCCTTCTGGAGGGCTCGGGGAGGGCTCGCTTTGCTCGCCGCCTGCCCGCCGAGGTGGGGGCACGTGGCCGGGGCCGTGCGGGGCAGGAGGCTCCAGCCCCCGGCCAACTTTCCCTCGAGGCAGCGGGCAGCGCTGGGGGAGCGAGGCCGAGCTGTCAGATCTCTCGCTTTGTGAATGCCGTTGTTCTCCGCTGAGCCTAAGCCCTGGCCCTGCGCGTGTTTTTGTTTTCTTACCAGACGGGACTCGCGTCTTTAAGGTTTGCGTGTGTTTTTCTTCACTAGCGTGTGTGGTCCCAGCGAGGCTTAATCGAATTAGTGAGGTTTACGAAGTTAAATGTTGTATTTATTTACAAGATCGGGACTTCAACTGTTGAGGCTGCTAAACAAGTCTCGGAGGCTTCCTATCCTGTAGCGGTGGCTCCTCCCACTTAGAGTCTTAGAAAATAGAGATCAGTTTGTACTGGGAAAGAGGGAGCCTGTTCCCAGGATCACGGCATCGTCATTTCCTGATATAATTTGTCTAAGTTTTTTTTTTTTTTTTCCTCGCATAAGCAATGTCAGTATTAATGCAACTCCGCTCTTTATCTCTCACATATTACCTTAGGCCCTGTTACTTCCAACCTTTAACTGTTTTCTTCCATAAATCATTGTTGCTTTTGCTCAATCGACAGACAGTCTCTGCCTAAAAATATGCTAATATTTCTCTATGTGTTTTTTTTAATTAAGATACTCATGTAGGGACTGTGTGTCTCTTACGTGTCCGTAGGGACTCTGCTGTGCTGCCGGACCTCTCTGCTTTGAGACTAGTCCTCTGAAATGCGTTCTTTGTTCTCTTTGCCTTGACTTCTTTCCTTCTTGGCCTTTTGCAGTCTTATTTTTGCACTCTGTGCTATTGGAATCGTCTATCTGTAATTCGTCCCTGCCCAAATTCCTGAGCTACTTTTTCCCTCTTCAGTTTTTCTTGCGTGGCTTTTCTGTCACTTTCAGTTTGAGGGGCAGCCTGTGCTTGTTCAGTTTGTCTCCTATGGGCTCGTGCATCTATGGATACTCAGACCCACAAACTACTTGATGCTTCTCTTTCATCTCTTACTCAAACTTTAGGTTTGCTACTATGGCTTTTTATTTTTTTCCCCCTACTCTGTCTAACTTTCAGATAAGTGTAGCTGCTTTTTGCTTCAAATATTTTGTCTACAAGTGATTCCCCAAGATTATCTCTCAGCGTCTGGACTTCTGTTTGTGGCCCGGTGGCGTACAGAGCCCTCGGCAAGTTCCAGGTTCTTTATGAGGCCGGGCGCTACGCACCCTGACCCTAAAATACCGTTTCTGTCCTGCAGAGTTAGTGAAGTGCTGTTCTTGAACCTGCAGGCAGTTAGTCATGGGAGAGCGCTTCTGTCCGAAACAGAGCTGCCCGCGCTGGTGTCAACCAGCAGGCGTAAATCTTCGGCTAGGACTGGTAGAGGCAAATTGACCTTCTTGTTTGCTTTCTGTGTTCCTTTCCTCTCTCTTCTGTCATGGGTGAATATTGGTGCCTCTTCTCTCCTCAGCCCTGTGACCTTGCTGCGGTATTTCCAAAATGCTTTTTTTTTTCTTGCACACATCAGGGCCAAGAGCTGCTACGCTTCCTGCATATGGGAGGTCATTTAAAGCCCATCTTCTGCCTTCCTTCCACCCATCAAGACTTTTTAAATTTTAGACAGGGTTTTAACAGATAAAGGCTTAAGTACTGAGGCAAAGATTACTTTGTGAGATGTCATCGATGACAGGAGCGGGTGCTTTGACCATGCAAAACCTAACAGTCTGTTTGAACACACTTAAAGCTTTTCTGACATTTCCTCTTTTTGCCCATCTGTAGTCTATAAACTGTGAGATCCCAATATCGGGATGCGGGTTCGAGCACATGGGATGTTGTGTGTCTGGTGTTTTCCTTGCTCAGAACTTGGTGACATGAGGCCTTGACTGTAAATGTCTAAAAATCATGCTTTGTTGGAGAAATGCTGCATGAATTATCAGTGACGCATAAACCCCCTGCACTTTGTAGAGTTACGTTTGTTCAAGTCCCGTGCAGGACTTCTCGCTCTTCCCTTGGGATTTCACTCCCCAGCTTAGCGCTCCTCATGCCAGCAGCGGCAGTATTTAATCTCTCTGAATGCACCCCGCTACGCTTTGTTGTTCTGGAGGTATTAATTCTGCAGTCAAGACTGTCCGTTTAATTTTACACAAGTGTTTTTAGAAGCGACAGCTACATAAATCAGCCGACATTATTGTGCTCTCACTGTTTTCTCGATGCACTAGACAGAAGCCAACTGATTTTCTTCTGATCTGATAGTTTTTTCAGCCAGCTCTCATAGCAGGGGTGGCACAAGTTTTTGGACCCACGTAATTACGAAGTTCTAACTAAAGTTCTGATTTTAGACTCAAATTGGCACGCCCAAACTGACATCAGCAGAAAGCTGTAATGTAAATACAGCCTGGCATTGTAAATCCATCCACGAGATCTGTTCTGGGTGGCATTGAGGTCTCCTAATGGGTCCTACCGATCAGGCTGGGAAGGCTCAGTTACCCCGACGGTCCGGCAGCGTGTGCGTGCTTTTGGGACGTGAGCGTGGTCGTGCGATGGTTTTGTAGACAGTGCTGTAGGCAGCGCGTTGTCCTCACGGGATGCGTAAGGGGACATTTCCTAGAGGTTCTTCAACTTAAAAATAACTCCTCCGAGTGTGTTTTAGAGAGAAGGTATATGCCATACGTGTTTTGGGGACATGAAATCTGCATTTTAGTCTCTGGACGAAAGTGCTTACTGTTGAACTGTGTGCTGATACCTCATTTCATTTAAAAATAGCTCAGTAGGATTTATGCAACAAACTTTAATGTTTTAAAAACACTGCCTGTTGGTATAAAAATCTTCTTAAGAGTGACTCGCTCTGTTTCGAATCCAGTGTAGGTTACTGCAAGTCACTCAGAATCTCAGTTGGCTCTGCCACATTAACACACTTTTTTGCAATTCAGTTAAAATGTTGAAGTGACAGATTTTGCCAGTCAGATCAGCTGAGCTTTTTATCCTTGGAAGACTTCACCCTGGAACCTCTGACGGATATTTAAAAACGTTTGACAGATTGTCGCTGCCGATTTAGAATGCGAAAGCGCTGGAAAGGTTGCGGGGCTCCAGCGTAACGCCGCGTTGCGCCGGGCACCCGGCGGCTGCTGGCGCTGTGGAAAAGCAGGATGAGAAGCGAGTTCTTGCCCTAAGCATCCTGTCATCTAAGTAAGGGGATGTGAGACAACATGTGGCTTCAAAGAGATTAAGGGGTGGGAAGGAACAAAGAAACAATGTGGTGGTGCTGACCGGTGCCCTGCGCGGCTCCCGCTCGATGCTTTGAAATAGCTCTGGAGAGTTCTAGGTAGGGGGCTGAAGGCTCAGCGGTCAAGTAGTGTCGTGGAAGCAACTGCCAGCATGGGAATGGCTTGGTTTAAATAAAAATGAATACTTTGTTGACTTGTTTTCTTTTATTTGATGGTCAGTATGGGGATGTTCCAGGCTGCTCTTGTATAAATGTATTAGCCTATTTTTTGAAACTTTTACGCTGTAGATAAAAGTTGAGCCTTACGGAGTTGATTCAACTAGCTAGGTTTGAATTTTCTCCTGAGTTGGTGGTATATCGAGTCGTGTAAGCACCTGCATCTCTCTTGCATCCTATGTTGGCAGCCTGGTGATGGCTCCTCCTCTTCTTCCTCGCCCCTTCTCCGTTGCTTTGCCCCACGCTGCTCCGCGGTGTGCCCTCCTCCAGACCCCTTGTCCGTCCGCTCCCAGCAGCACCGCTGCGGATCCCAAGTAGCGCTTAGGGCTTTCGGCTGTGCTTTGCCACTGGGAAGTTGTGAAGTAATCTTTTTTAACAGTGCAATTTCTTTAAACTTCCATTATGAGCATTTCTACAAATACATAAGGGAAGAAGCTCCAGAAGCCAGGGGAATGCGAGTTACGGGTCTGTGTTACTGAGGTATCACATACTGTGGTAGGGTTGCTGATGCTACTGAGGCAACTGGAGGCATGCAGCAGCTATGAGATATCCTTTGGAGGAGGCAAGGTTGTTGCATGACACCTAAATTGATTTAAAACTTATAGAAAATTCAATTTCTAGTCATGGAGATGGAAAAAGGCAGAAGGAACAAATTCCCACTACTAAAAAATGTAATTAGATGCATGATACTAGACTTTCTGTTTGGGTTTTGAGCCATTTCCGAGTGAGTTAAGCCTGGGTATCAGTGTTTTAAAGAGAAAAAGCATATCTAAATTTTGCGATGGAAGAATGGAGGGTACAATTCCCGTTCTTTGTCCATTCTCCTTTTATTAGGGAGGGTGAAGGCTGATTCGTGCCACATCAGTTGCCTTTTGTGTTTGAAAGCAATACGCATTAGTGACTCTTTTCAGGTATTTTTTGTTGACATTTTCTTCTTTTCGCCATTTTAACTGTCAAAAAATACTGTCCAGCTATCACGTATGGGTAGCTTTTAAGTGTGTTATTTTCCCCCTAAAAATTACATGGAACGGTTACCAGAAAACTTCTGACTTTCTGAAGACTGCAAAATAACCAGAATCTCTGAAACAACTGTCACGGAGCATGAAATACAGGACAAAGTACCTATAAAATATCTTCTGTTGCAAGTATTCTTTTCCTTCTGGTTTTGGAGATAGCCAGCATGGGCAGTTGCCTATGAAATTTCCACTCTCGTATCTCTGAATGCACCAATTTTTAGCCAAGATCATGTTGGTTGGCTTTTCTTCCTCTTTATCTCCTCAATTAAATTCACCGTTTCCCTTTCCTGTTTGAAACCCTGCACGTGACTCCTGGGAGAAGTGCTTTTTCAAGGTTGTCTGCTGTGTACTGCCTGAGTTTTGACAACACAAGGCTGTACCAGTTGAATTTCAGTGGGTTTCTTAACTAAAGATACTCTAAAAATACTCCTCTGTCTTAAAACAAAATTGGAAGCAGAGGAGGAAGAGAAGTTCTGTGGCTTCCAGCCTGAGAGCCGGTTGGTACCAGACTTGAAAAGGAGGTGGCCAAGCGAGGGTTACAGCATTGTCTTCTGACTTGATTTGTGTGTTCCTCATTGAGGCAGTGGGAGATGATGGACCAGTTTTGATGGTCACCTGAGGATATTGATTAAACTGATTACGTTTCATAGTGTTTAAAGAAAAGTTAATATGTTGCCAACAGGCACCTTTATTGGGACAACTTAATTGCCCGGGTCTATGGACTTAGGGAGTCCAAACACAGGTTTCTTTGGTTTGTTTTCTTACTATGTCAGGATTTACAGATTAGTTTGGGTAAATATGGAGTAAGGAGGTGCTTGATATTAGGCTGGAATTCTGCGTGAGGCCAAAAAAGATTCTTGACGTTTCCATATTACTTGAGAAATAATGCACAGCACATCGAGCACTGTGCTGTCCAGGGAGTTAGAATTGTCCGGCTTTTACAGCGGAATTCGCTTTGAGATCTTTTGGTGATAACTTTGTGGATCTCCGTCTCCTGAGCCTTGTGGTCATGGCGCAGTGCTTGCTCCTTCTCCAGTGGGCCTGAAGAGCAGAGTTGTCTTGAAGGTTGTGCAGTTAACCTTGATGGTGTAAGAAGTTTTGTTTGGTGGGGGGAAAAAACAGTTTTCATTACTTCTTGTTTGCCTTGAGAATGTGATAAATATAAGTAAGTAGACCTACAGCTTTGAAAGCATGTTTTAACTCTTCTGAGTGCTTATACTGTATGGAAGCATGCTAAATGTGTCTTGCACCCCCAGCAGACGTGTCAACATTGCCATTTAAAGCCTCTTAAAATACAGCAGCCTTGGCTTTTGGATGACATCGTTACATGCAAAACTTTGCCACCATGGCCATCGTGGTCATTGCAACGTTTGTTGTTAAAAGCCTGCCTGGGTTAGGTGTCCTTCCTTCGGGTGTAGGTGTCCTTCCTTCGGGTGTAGGTGTCCTTCCTTCGGGTGTAGGTGTCCTTTCTTCGTCCCATCCTTGCGGCTGGGAATCCCCGTTCCTATCAGGCAGAGTGAAAGCAGTAGAGGGCTGTAGCCGTTGAGCTCTCCACTTGCTTGTTGAAAATGCGTGTGACTTCTAGTGATGTGAATGCAACTGGGGATTAAAGGTTTTGTTGTGGCAGACCAATACTTGAGATTAACCCCAGTGCTACATTCATTTATACTTGCAACAAATTTTGACTTCATAATTTTGTCCTAGTTGGCTTCATCAGAATAGGATTTACTAGGTTACAGCAGTCTTAAACCTTTGAGTCTTGAAAAATGCAATACGAAACGTTTCAGTAGGCTTTGCCAGGGGCGTTTCATGTGTGGGGCGTTTACCCCTTTTCTAGGGCTCTGTGTTTCTGCCTTTGCTCAAGGTAGGTGACAATGAAAGGAGATAGCCTGTTTTGAATCAAGGTCCTCTTTTTTTGTGTATTTCGCCCATTTGGAGCACATTTGCTGGATACATCCACCTAACAGTCGTGTTGATTCCCAATTCTTCTCCTCCTTTGGTCCGTGAGATACAATTTGCAGATGCTTCCCTTCCTCCTGCAGCTGTGAAGTAATGCTCATTAAGGAACACAATAGGAAGTATTCCTTGTGGTCTAAATGACCTCCCTCCTGGCAGCAGCCTTTCCAGGACAGCTGTGGTATTTTGTAAATAATGTATTAAAGTATTTTCTCTGTGTAATTGCATTTGGTGAACCTTTCTGAGAGTAGGATAGTTAAGATCTGTTGTTTAGGGAAATTTGAAGCCTCTTACTGGAGGCTTTGTAAAACGTGATTTTGTTTTTGGTGTATTAATATCCCCCTCGCAAAAGATGGTGAGCAGAGATGAGGTGAAGTTCAGTAATACCAAGTTATCTAGGGTAGTAAAAATGAAGGTCTGCATTGAGTAAACGTGGCAGGACCTGATGAGGATAAATGACTGCGCAGTAAAATGGCAAATTAAATTTAGCTCAGATAAATATAGAATGATAAACATGGAGAAAAATATTACAAACTTCTCAGAGCCCATCGTTTTTATATCTTACAGACTTGAATACATTTGTGAATGTATAGAAAGTGGCACCATTGATGGCTACCAGCCAAAAACAAGATCTTGGCTTCTCAATAGAAAACTCCGTGGTAGTATCAGCCCAGTACTGGGTATCAATCGAAAGTAAAGCAAGTGTTAAAAATCAGAAATTGAATAGAGAAATGTAGTGGAGAACTTCACTGCGGCGCCACATGAAGCTGTGTATGCCAGAACCCCTCACTCTGGGAAGGAGAACGTGGGGAAACGCGGTACGGGGCTGTGAAACCCGCGGTGGTGTGGAGGAGCGGGGCAGGGACTTGCCTGCTGCCTCGCCCAGCGTGCGACACGGAGATCGCCGAGTGCAACCAGCTGGAGTAACGATTCAAAGCAAAAAGGTTGTTCTCAGCACAGTGACCAGGGAACTCCTTGTCAAAGCCTGTTGTGACTGGTAACATGTTAAATAGCTCAGGAGGGGAGGCAAGCCTCTGGAGAGAGTCTGAGGCTTATTGAGTACATGGAAACTCCATCTTCCGTGAGGAGCATCTCAGCGAGAGATGGCCAAAGGCTGGGCAAGCACTCGGGGTTTGCTTGCCTCCTTTTTACTCTGTGCCCATGTACTTTGGGCCACTAGGGAGAGGGGACGTCAAGCTAGGTGGGTCTTTGGTCTGACCAGTGGGGTTGTTCTTAGGAGTTTGAGGATGGGCTGGATCATCTCAGAATCATTTCTGTTTTACTGTCTTGGTGAAGTTTACAGTCTTACCTGGGGGGATTTGGTAATTTGCAGCAGCAATGAATGTCACGTCCTGGGAGCCTGTGGAGCCAACGGTTTGGAACATCCCGAAGCTTGGTACCTCCAGATTCTCAGGAGTAGCTCAGCTGTTGGCTTTCTGGGACAATGCAGTTGACTTAACAGCATTCCCCAAATATTAAAACTAATGAAATCTAAATTTCTGTGAATTTGCATCTCATGGTCGACTTTTAAGTTTAACAGTACTAAAACTGACGAGTGATAGGTGCCACAGAACCCATGAAGAAAGAAACTTTGCAGAATGAATATTCAATGAGATGTGAGCTCAAGCTGAAAATATTCCCATGGTTCAGGCATTCCCAATGTCTCTTCTGTGTAGGTTGCTGGCATTTACTGAGGGTAGAACTCACTGTATTCTTTCCTCCGGGGAGCATGTAAAGTGTTTTGTTTTGTCTGTCCATCTGTCTTTCTCCTACAAGCTTCTGGATTATTTTATTTTGCTTCCAGATTTTTGTATCCTCTTTTAGCTTTCGTACCCATTCAGCAGTTTCAGCCAAATTTATTTTGGGATAAGTGTAATTTTGGGGGATAAATGAAATGCACAGTTGGCAATGAGATTTAAAAAAAAAATCTAATTAAAAGTTAAATTGTGACTGTAAATTGTTCATTTGGTCTCATCTGTAAGCATTTTAATACTTCGTAATCTGATCGTCGTAACTCCAAGTAGCAAAACGAGGCTGAAGAGGACCAAGGAGCACACCCAGCTGCTTTGTTTCGCTGGGTGCTAATGCTGGAGGCCTTTTGGTGGTGGAAGTGCTGTGGATGCACGCGTGCTTTTACAATGGATTCTGCAGTCTCAGAGCATTAAACGAGAAGCATTGCGGGCGTTTGCCTCTTGCTTTGGTCAGAGCAGAGTTTCTGCTGTGCCTGGTGGGAAGACCCAAGATCCTGAAGGACCAGACAGTCGTTGGTGAACTCCTGCCTAAGGACATGGCTTGTGAGACCAGCTGGTGTGATGTAAAGCTTTCTTTTGTTTCTTCCCCAGTGGAAGTTCCTGACTTTGCTCACAAACTCAAATCCTATCTGATGACCACCACGGACATCTCTGCCTGCCTTGCTGTTTAAATAGTGTCATTGAAAGGAAACTTAGGCATTTTCATTGCAGGTTGCATTGTGTGGCTTCAGGTTCTACCTGTTGGCTTTAAGAGGGTTTTGCTGTTGTCTCTGTAGGGTCATCTGGAGTCGGTCTTCCTCAGTCAGCTCTTCCTTATTAGATGAGCAAAGAAAAGTTAAATATTTAATATTTGGTCATAAAATGCATTTTCCAGCCAAATATTGCTGTAATTGTGTCTTGAACCTTCTGCTGTTCTGCATCTTCTTCTATTCATTGTTCCTCCTGTAGCACTTCTAGGTAGCTGTGATCGAATCCTGCCCGTTTCCATACGGTCACTCTTCCACTTGCAGTGTAATGACAGTTCTTACTTGTCATTCTGTTGATGTTCATCACCTGGTAACTTTCTAAACAGTCCATTTTCTCTCAAAACACAAATAACGATGCCTTAGGCACTGACCCCTGTTATTTGCTGCTCAAAACTCAGCTTAAATCGGGTCACTTTTGCTGAAAGACGGCTCAGACGGAGGAGGGCTGCAGCAAGTATTGAGGGATTTGGGCTTCAGCGGGAACAGGGGATGGATAGTCTCCATTCACAGAACTCAGGAGTGTCGCAAAATGACTGTGCTAATGCAAGCTTCCTATTACTTCAAACACACAGAAAGTTGAACTCTCAAAAGTTGTTTCAGCAGTGAACAGTAGGGAGGGCTTGGTGGAACGGGGTGGAACATGTGGGCAACAGATAGAGTGTGGGGACAGGTTTTGTGTTTGAAGGCTACTGCAGCTCGAGTTTCGAACAGCAGGTCTTGTTCTCCTGCCTGAGGGACTGGATTCTAGACTAAGCTAATACAACATAGAAAAGTTGTTTTTTCTTACTTAGTTCCTAAGTTGGTGCACTCAGCCAGGTTCAGCAAATTGTATCCCTCCAAAGGGCTATCACGAGAATCCATTAGGGAAGGTTCACGTGATTAAAATTTCCTTGGAAGAGGTGAAGAGAGAAAATACCTTTGATTAGGACTTCTTATGTCAGTCTGTTTTACTACATGCACTTTGCTTTTTCTTCCCAAATTGCAGAATTTTATTCATTTGTTCCTACCAGTGTGTTTGCACTGGGGTGGGAAATCTGGGAGGGGATTCACTGATTGCTGTAGCTCATCCAGCAAAGGCTCCTCGCGGGGAGACAGTGCTGATCACAGCTGGACATCTGCTGCTGGAAAGAAAGGGAAGAAGCCCGCTTCTGTAGCTGGCTACAGATACTCTGAAATTTATTTAGAAGTTAGAATATCTTTCTGGCCTAGAGTTGGCTAAAGATAACAAAGCAATGCTGTTGTTTTATGGATATAGTTACTAGCTGGATTATTTCTATGCAGAATTTCAGTTAGCGCTGTTCTTTTTTATTTTATCCTTACGTGTTACTGGGCTTGTTCTTAACATAAGCAAAAACATCCTTCCAGACCTGGTTGCAGAGATCTGGAGATCTGTCAGGTTTTCAGCACTAGGTGTCTAAAGCCCGTGCTGTCAGGTGACTTGAGTCCGTTAGCAACTGACTTTTTTATTTATTTTTTCTTAACAGTAAGATCTCAGAGAACATCTTTTATGATTTCCTCACCCCTGTGCAGGACACAGGAGCTGTTGTTGACACCTTGAAGTATTTAAGCATCACGGCTGTGACTACTACAACCTTAAGTGTTATTTCACTGTTAGGTGTCTGTGCCTTGGGAAGCGGGGAGCCACCGCTCCTAGGGCGTGTTAATAGTCGCCCTGTGCCAAAACAGAAAGTGCAACAGGAGTGATCTATTCAGGAGCAATAAATATATTGATGTTCATTGTTATTGAAATAAAAATCAGGTGTTTTATTTGGTGCTTGTAAGAATTCATGGGGGACACTGAACTGTTCTTGTTGCTCAAAGCTGAAATCTGTGTGCTTTATTCATGGCGTTGACTGTCACAAAGCTATGCTCTATTTTTAGTCCCAGCCAAATGAAAAGTAAAAGTCTCTGCTGTGTGTTCTTTCCTTTTGGGGTTGGTATTTCATCATTTTTACATTCCTTTTAGGGTTTCCCTTTGCTCAGTTTCCATTTGTTTTCACTAATTTCATTAAAATCTCTGCACTAGCTCTTCATGGGGGTTTGCTGTTGCGCTTTTGGAAAATTCATAGAAATCTTGTGTGTTTGGTAACTTTCAATGGAAGAAACTGCTGAAGGGGATAAAGGGGCTGGTACTGTTTCAGCTAAGAGGGTTTCTAAAGGCTGCAGCAGCATGATAAATTATGGTGGGATGTTCTATTTTTTTCTAATGTTTTAAAATCAGATATGGCAGCTGTGAGAATTTTTAGGCTGTTGTTTGGATGGTATATTTTCTTGCGACTTGCTCAACTTTTTCAGGCATTTTTTTGGCGTATGTTACAAGGAATTCATCCTATGTTATCCTGGAAATGTGGCTTGAGTTCATTGTAGTCTTTCTTTTTTTTTTTCTTAGGAAATTTGCTACAAGACCCTATTGCTCCCACAAATTCCACATGTCAGCATTATGTCTGCAAACCTTGTAAAGGCAAGAAGATGATGATGAAACCGTCATGTAGCTGGTGCAAGGACTATGAACAGTTTGAGGAGAATAAGCAGCTAAGCATTTTAGTGAACTGCTATAAGAAACTGTGCGAATACATAACGCAGACTCCACTGGCACGAGATATTATCCAAGCAGTCGACTGTTCTGCAGATCTTTTGGCTTTGCTCAAAGATGGATCACCACTCCACGAAGAGACGGAAAAACCTTCCGATACGGCCTTGGCTTTGTGTTTGACACATTCCCCAGTACCTTCAACCTCAGAACTTACAAACGATCCTCCAGCTAGTTTTACGTCAGTACCTGAAAGCACACACAACGTTGATGTTAGAGGTTCTGTTATCAACGGGTTGCCCAATTGTAATGGGCTTTCAGTAGATAAACTTGCAGTGAATGTCCCTTCTCCTGAACACACGAACACGATTGATGTATGTAGTACTGGAGAGTATATAAAAAATGAAGATATCTCTAGCAGCCTGCAGCCTGTGTGTGATACCGTTTCTACTAGTGACTTGTGTACGACAGGCATTGACATCTGCAGCTTCAGCGAAGACATAAAACCAGGTGGATCGCTTCTCCTTAGCGTTGAGGAAGTTCTACGGAGCTTAGAGACCGTTTCAAATACCGAAGTCTGTGGTTCTAATTTGCAGCCCAGCTTGGAGACAAACATGACTAACGGCCCCTTCCTGCAACTTTCTCCCCCACCCCTTAGCCATAACATTTTCATGCCCTCAGATGCTTCTCCTCATGGAATCTCGTGTACAGCAGCAACGCCTAAGGTGGTTAAGTTAAACAGAAAGCGATCTCGATCGGAAAGTGACAGCGAAAAGGTTCAACCTCTGCCCATTTCCAGCATCATCTGTGGCCCAACGTTGGGAGCATCGGCTCCTGTAACAGTGAAACAGGAAAACAAAATGTCTTTGCAGCCTATTGCAACTGTACCTAACGGAGGCACTACTCCCAAAATAAGTAAAACTGTGCTCCTGTCTAACAAAAGCATGAAAAAGAATTTAGAACATGCCCCTAAGAAATCTCACCCAAAAGCCAAACCGGGAGTGCTGAAAACAAAAGACAAAGCAAAGGAGAAAGTTCCTAGCAGTAACGTAATGCCAGGAAGCCCAACAAAAACTGTGTACAAAAAGCCACAAGAAAAGAAAGGGTGTAAATGTGGTCGTGCCACCCAAAATCCAAGTGTTCTTACATGCCGTGGCCAACGCTGCCCTTGCTACTCTAACCGCAAAGCCTGCCTTGACTGCATATGCCGTGGCTGCCAAAACTCCTATATGGCTAACGGGGAGAAGAAGCTGGAGGCATTTGCAGTGCCAGAAAAGGCCTTGGAGCAGACTAGGCTTACTTTGGGCATTAATGTGACAAGCATTGCGGTGCGCAATGCCAGCACAAGCACCAGTGTAATCAATGTGACAGGGTCACCAGTAACGACGTTTTTAGCTGCCAGTACACACGATGATAAAAGCTTGGATGAAGCTATAGACATGAGATATGACTGTTGAATCTTTCTTTCTTTTCCCTGCCATCAGTAGGGGAACTGCGACAGTTTTAAGGCAGCTATGGTTCTGTTTAACTTGCTGGAGCTCCTGCGTTTAGATCACTTGTATCAAGTGTTTTTCATTGCTATGTTATGTGTATTAGTGTCTGGGAAATAGTTGCAGATAATGGAGGAGTTACCCTAAAACTGTTTTTTAGTTCTTACAGCACCTCATAGTTTGAGATGAATTGCTGATGTAAATGATTTTATCACAAGATCTTTGGCAAGGAATATATTGACCTCATTGTACTCGGTCATGCTTTGTGCTCAGTCAAAGCTTCCGCGTAAATGTAGCAAAGTGCTATCTAGTTAGTCCATTTCAACTGTGCTAGATTATGATCTAGAAAAGTAATTATCAATCAGTTACGGACACTGTTGCTAGAAAATCACCTAGTGTTCCTGTAAGAAATACAGCTTTAAGCTGGGGAAACCAGTCTGAAAAGGCCCTTAGATAACTTTTGATTGTGAGAATTGGCAATGGAGCAGTTTAAAAATGAAAAGATTGGGAACATAATGAGAAAGCTAATAGCCCCAAAAGCAGTTAGTCTCCAAACAAGGGTCAGGAAGATCAGTTGCTTAGATGTGAAGGTTAAACTGCTGACTCCAGTGTGCTTTCCTGTTAATATCAGTGTTTGCTTTTTCCTTGACAATTCCACAGGTCGTTTTCCCGATCCGTCATGCCCCCAGTGCCAGCTCTGTTTATTTGTCATGTTACTATTTTGATTGGGGCGGGAAAATTGCTTATACACAAAGCAAGTTTTATTAGCACCATTCTCTCTTTTTTTTTTTTGAGAGCTTTTTTTTTTGCGGGTTACAGAGGAGAGAGGTCTGTGGCTGTTCCCCCCAGCCCCAGGCAGTGTCTGCAATATACACAGACTTCCAGCAATAATCACTGCTGATTTTTTTTACCTTGAGGATAGTGCTTTGCTGACAGGTATCTTTAAGCTGGGGCAGAAGATTATTATCTAACAAATATCCAAGATATCTGACCTTAGAAATCAATCTGTATAATTCACCCAGAATCCATCTCGTTTTTCTGTGATATATTGAAAGTTGCTTTCAAAGGGTGATGCTTTTTGACCTGGGCTGAAAGGCTTCAAATGGAAAAACCACAAAGTTGGCAAAGAGCTTATTTCAAAAAGCATTAAAAATGAAAGCACCTTTGTAGAAATTCAGCTTTATATATATATAAAATAGTTCATCGTAATTCCTAAATCAGAGTAGAAGCATTTAGTCTTGCATTTAAGATTTCATTGGCAACGTAAAAAAATCAGTTATTTGCGAAAGCAGAAGTTTCTCCTCTTTGAATCATAGAGCACAAATGGGCTGACTAGAACACAAAACATTACCTTCTAATTTAAAAGGCAATTCCTGTTTCAACAGCATGTTAAATAGTACGTTAACTTTTCAAGTTAGTTATAACTGCTTCCATCTTTCCTTTAATTCATCTAATGAAATCCGCAGCGCTTTCTGACCTAACGTTAGGTGTATTTTGATTTGGCACAAAGCATATACAATGATGGTTACTCACCTAAGAAATAAGCAAAAACCTTTGGACACAAATGACACCTCCTTTTGTTTTGTAGTGTACCATGGTGTCATTTTCTGTGAATGTGGTCAGATCTTTTTGTTGGTTTTGGTTTGTTTCTCCCCCCGTCTTTTTTGTGGGGTGGGTAGGGTGGGGGGTTAAAGCCATAGGAAGAAAAATGTGATGTATGTGTCCAGTCTGTACTTTTTTGTTTTTGTTTTGCAAGAAGAGTTGAAAAATATTTTTGATAATGAGTAAATGGTGGAAAATGCTTCTTAGTATTCTTGTCTTTATTTGCCAACCCAAGTACCTAAGATCTGTGTTTTTTAGCCCTCATGAGATTTAATGATGTCCTATTAAAATGTATTTAGTTAAACTTGTATGTGATTTTTGTGTTGACCCAAGAGGATCCTACCATTTTCTGACATGGTGGTTTGATCGTGACCTACTGATGTAAATCTGTTTATTAGTCCGCTACGTGTAAGAAAAGTAGCCAAACCAGAGTCTGGTTTAAGGGGAGCGAGATGTGCAGCATGGGTTGTTTCTAAATGCTTCTGCAGAGCTGTTAAGTTTTGCTGGGATTGTTGATGGTACATTTCCTAGGACTTGTATGTCATTATATACGTAGTACCTTCGCTCCACAAATGCGGGAGGACTTGGAATCTTCAATTTCTCACTGCTGCATTGAATATGGTACCAAAATTTGGTGGTTTAGGTCGAGTGTGTTTGGAACCGTTGACAGGAGAGTCCTGATCGTTACTGTAAAAGTGCAAATGGTAGATTCAGGTTGTTTCTAAAAACATTTCCTTTTATGCTGCCACGTTCTTGAAATGTATATTAAAATTCTAATTGATTTAATAAATGTTAGTTTTCTAATTCTATTTTGCAACTGCTAAGGGCATCAGTGTGGCATATGTTGAACTTATTGTCTAAATACTACTTAGTCTGTTGATGACTAATTCTGTAATTGTTTAAATTAGGGCTTGTTTGGTTTGCTTTTCCTTTTAAACCTCCTGGCTAGTAGTTGTTGAATAAGCTGACTGATGGAAGGGATCATAATGTTTCTGAAAAGAATTGCAGTGATTCTAGTTTGAAAAGCTTTAGTTTTCATTTTACAGGGACCTTACAGCGTGGTGTTTGGGGGCCTTCCCACCGTTGCTTGTCGTCAAAAGGAGTTAAGCGAAAACTCCGTCCAGCATAGCCCACAGCAAGGCCTCGCTCCCTGTTGGCCATATGTGGAGAGGCACTGGAGAATCACTGACAGAGAGCAGTTGCAATAATAATTTTAGCTCTAGCTTAGCTTGTCTGGCCTGGGCTGGCGGGATTTCCCCTGTTGCTGCCGACCTGGCGTTCCTGCTGTGGTGCTGTTGATGAGGGGAACTTGTCTCAGCGCTGGCACAGAGGAGGCTGCTCGGGGGTTTCTTTTCATATAGGAAGGGTGTGATACTTCAGCCTTCTTCCCAGTCTGCCTCAGGAAGTGATAACTTCCAAACTTTAATAAAATTCTGTTGTTTGTAGAGCGGGATTGTAAGGAAAAAGCAGCAAATGCCTTGCTATGGCAGTCTTCCTGCCTGGAAATGTCTTGAAGAGATGGAAAGAACAGAGCTTCCTCTGGAAGGGGCAGACTTTTGATCATTTTTGATGTGTACCAGTACAAAACTAGCCTAGTGCTTCTGGTCAGCTCAATCTGAACATATGGAGGATACTCCTTCAAGAAAGAGAAAACATTTCAACTTTCATTTTAAATGGAAAGGCTCTTTCCATGTATCATGCATCACCAAAATCACTGGGTGGGAATTAAATGCTGGAGGGAGGAGGGGAAGGGAAGTGAAACTGGAAACACTTGGTTTGTGTTGACTTGGCTGCTCTCATAGCAGCTCATTCATGCAGGTGATGTTCTTGTTCTCTCACCTGTCCACCCCCAACACACAGTACCTGGGAACAGCAGGGTTGCTGCAGGCTCTTCTGTTACTGTTGAACTCCCTGCAGAAGTTCCTGTGCACGCACATGAATTTGATAACACTACCACAAACGGAGGAGGCAGGTAACAGATGTCGTCTTCTGCAGCTGCTTCAGTTTGTGTCATTGTGGAGTTTCTGTGTACGTAAGACAGAAAAGGAACGAGGGTGACACCCCCCACAAGTACCACCAAATTGCGAATTGTCAGGGAAGAACCTTGTAGAGTTGCAAGGTACCAGCAGTCTGAAATGAAACCTGAAAACCCTGCTTTCAAAGGCAAGTACTTCTAGCACAGCAAGAAGCTTGTTGTTCGGTGAAACTGATGGACTTTGAAGAAAAAGATCATACAGATGTGGCACATGAATGTTGCAAAGAATTCTGGTGTGATCCAGACTAAAAGCATCTCTTTACTGCATGTAAGCACACACCCCAGCCATTTTTTATGTATTTTTCTATATACAAATTATATTTGCAGTAAAAACTTGAATTGCTAACAGTAACTTTCCTGAGGAGTGAAACAACAAAAAAGAGCAGCTTTGTATACGTTAGAATATCTTCAGATGTATGCGGCACAGCTGATGAAATTCACTCTGAAGGCTGTAATACTTCTTATAGTACTGATAATGTTGCAACCACATCTTCTTTGTCCGGTCTTAACTATTTCATTTTTAGAATTGAAGTGCATTTGGTATTTTCAAGAAAACCGGAGGTCCCTACTGAAAAGTGTGTGATACACAGACATCCATGGGAAGAATGCTGAGCTGTCAGTCTCACGGATGAAGGCATAAGATAACACAGCAATTCTGCTTGAGCATTTGCATATAAAGAAATCGAAGTTTTTTGTTGTTGTTTTTTCTTCTTTCCATGCCACTTGCTGAGGATCCAGGAGAAGTCTGTTTTAAGGAGAGATTAGAATGAGGGACTTCGGAATTTTGGTAAGTCAGCACAGGGATGGTGCTCCACGTTGAGGAGGAGGTGAGGAAGGTAAGTGCTGGGATGGCTTCGTTTCCACGGTATTTTATAGAAGAAAGCCTAGCCTTTTGGTTTTGGTAGGCTTGCTGACAGTTAACTGGATGGTGTGAGTTCATTGGCAATAGGGAAGACAATTTTGGGACAGCAGCTGGAGATTAAGTGGAAAAAAAAGAAAAAAAAAGTCTATTCCACTACTATGAGACAGGTTTTACTTCTTCAATTCAGAAGTCCTTTATTTGCCAAAAAGAAAAATTACCAAGTAAAAATACAAAGATAAAACCATGCCAGCACAAAATGTCTCCAAACTACTTTTACAAAGTATGAGAACCTTTATTATTTAAATATACAGTTTCTAAAACCATCACCTATATACCATCAAAGATTAAAAGGGTAAGCATCGTTTACAATGTATATTACAGCAGCTCATGCTCTTCACTGAGGTTCATTTTTAATTGCATAGACCTAGGTTACTGTGATTTAGAAGTGCCGTACTCCGGAAGTACACACCGTTAAAATGACACTTCGGTGACCTCTTTTTTTCTTTTGGTCTTCCAGGCATGTTTCAGAAACTCAGCACAGTACCTTGGTTGGAGTATCTCAAGTCAGCTTTCTGAAATTCTTAGCTCACGAAAGCAGGAAGGTTTGCTGCCATGTTTTCTGTAAACCCGAGACTGGAATTTCTTTTTGCTGTCCGTGTCTGTTTTGCAACACTGCCGCTTGGTGGCAGACCAGCAGAAGGGGAACTATGCCAGTGCCTCGGCTTTGCGGACAAAAACTGTAGTGAAGGAATTACTACTGAGATTTTAGGAAAAAAAAAAAAAAAGCTAGTACCATTTGAGCAGTACTTGCATGTGGTTGTATCAAACCACATCTCCTGTCTTAGTACTGCGGAGAGAATTTGTGAATATAAAAATAATAAGTGAGGTTTTCTGTAAGGACACGGGGCGTATTTTGCTAGATGAAATCAGACTAGAGGGAACAAATAAATACTTACTCTTTTATCATGCAAAACTGAATTTTACTCATTTTTCTGACTATTTATAAGGAAAAAGGAATCCAGCTTATGATAGACTTCCAACGAAAAATGCAAGATCTGTCTTGAAAAGTATGCAACATCTAAAGTGGCACTGACAGTTGCAGACAGGAGGACAAGTCAAAATCTAGTGGGTTCCTACAAGTTTTCTGTGCTATAATTCTTAGGTCGATCTATTTTAGAGAGCTTTATAGCCTCTGAAACTGGTGTGTGTTGCAGCTGAACAGACCGGTGTCTGCATTGGCAAACACCCCGGTCTTTTTATATTTAGACTATCCCAGAAAGAGAAACTCTGAAAGTATGACAGGAGCTCCCAGATTTACTATGCTTATATACTGCAGCGTTAGAAACCTTCCATCTGGAGAAGCTACAAGCAGGGCGAAGTTGCAAGTCAGATGTAGAATATGTGTCATTTATCAATTGATCTGTGGTTGCTGAGTTACGATTATTTGTACAGGTATTTGCCCAGGTACAAGAGAGAGACTGGATTTCTACTGCAGAAGGAAATACTACAAATTACTGCATTTTTTGCTTTGAGATCATAATAGTAGTGGTTTCTGTAACTTGTCCTTGTATGTGAGGCAAAACATTTGCTGTAAGGTTGTTTGCTTGTTTTTAATTTATTATTATTATTCCTTCAATTAGCTTTGTTGTGTCACCCTGCTAGAAAAGCATGAATTGGGTTTGAATCACTCTACTTTCTCAGAGAAGCAGTTGAAGTAACACAAAGGTTCAATACCAGCCCAGAATGGGTTATGTTCTTCTTGTTCCGTTGAGTAGTCTTTGTCTTTGGAAAGACTGAAAATTTCATCGAACTATGAGTTATGGGCCACTAAACCCAGATACTGAAGAAAAGAGTTGCAATGCTTTGTCTTGGTTCTTTCACGTGAAGAGTGGACAGAGCTGGTTACACTTGGCAGTTGTGCAACTTCCATCCTATGTCCATTTCTGCAGTCATTCCTAGTTTTTTCTGCATTTGGGTCTTTGTGGAGTCTTTCCCAGTAAAGCTTTTCCTCTCTGGGGTATAGCAATGATGGAGATGTAACTCAAACGTCCTGATGTTGAACAGAGCTGCTCTTGTGTGCTTGTTGCATTCAAAGAGGTGTTTAAGGGGCTTATCCATGAAGGGGCTTGGTCAGAGCGGTGTCTCTCCCCTCACCCCCCTTTAAATCTCTACTGTAGAATGGAAGATACCTCAAAGTGCCTTTGCTAAGAACTTGGGCATCCAGTTTCCCAAATATATGAAAAAATATACGCACCCCAGGATCCTGGATTTTTCCATATATGCATCTAGATAAAATAGCAGCTTTGTTTGTGGAAAAGAGAACAGGTATTCAAACCCAGCGTAACTAAAAACTTCCTCTCTTTCAGATTTCGATCTTGGTGAGCGAGTTACTAACCTCAACAAGGCAGCAGTATGTCCCACCTAGGCATCGGCAGGCAGGCATGACACTTCAAAGGCTCCTGGAAAAGGTGAAGCTGCATTGTAGTGATCAGCCAATTACTTACTTGATTATTAACAATAACACTTAAGAGGTATCATCTAAGGATTAATGTACCATTGTGCTAGCATTTTATGTACAAACTGTACTGGGCTAATAGTGTCTGCGTGTATATACAAGTTGCCTATTAACTGAATGGGTTCTGCCTTTAGCGCAGACACGGAGCTGCCCGCTTGGAGATCTGATACTGGCAGTTGTCTCTCTGGTATCTGGCAGCAATTCACACAGGGATGTCCCGAAGAGTCACAATTTGATATTCGTGCGGTGAGGCAACAGGAAATACGGTGTGTACATACCAACCAAGCATTACATACTTGGGTGCAGTTACGATAGTTGAGATCAAGTATGGCAGGTGAAACTCTGCCAAACCGGAGAAGGTAAGTCCCAAATCTATTCCTTTATCATCTATGGCAGCCAGAAGTGAGGGCAGATACAGTTACAGTGAAGACTGTTACAATCACCTCTGTGCTGAATCACAAATAGCTACTAGTGGGAAAGGAGGGACAGCTCCAGCAGCAGATCACCTGCTGTTACTGGAGCCACCAGCTGGAATTCCACAGGGAGTCAGTTTAGTTTTGCGCGTGCAGCAAGAATTCATCAGTTACACCATGTCCTCTCCAAGACTAGGTCTATTTCATGGATGGAAAAAAGTCAGCAATATTTAGGGATTATTTCTTTTACCAGTTAAAGAAGGCCTCTGTTAACAGAAATTTACCACACTATGTCAGGGTTGATGGTTTTTCTTCATGATCTCACCTTAGTCTCTTGAAGAAGGCTACAGATCAGTAAGATTACAAGAGATGGGAAGAGCAGAAGAAGGAAACAGAATTGATGCACACAAAACACAGCAGTTTCAGCACACCAGCTGTATGTCTCTTGTAAATATGCTACAAAATAATCTTATGGAGACAAAACACTAGCCTGATTCAGAGGGAAGATCCTCACGCACAGAAGAATATGTATCACAAATTCTCAGAGAAACATTATATCGTGGTACTTTAACTGTCCACAGACTGATGAGTAAAATTTGTTTGGTATCATCTATGAAAGCTTTAAATAGCAAAAAGGGAGCCCACTATTCCCTGTGCAGGCACAGTGCCTTGGTTTCCAGGACACTAGCAAAAATAAGAACTTCATTGTGATTTGCATTTCAAAAGATTTCTAGATGTACATTTAAGTTAATTTGGCAATTCATGTCACTGGGATAAGGTCAAAGGGTCACAAAGAGACAGGACTGAACTGACTGAGAGATGACCACTGTAGATGTTGCATGCAGTTCTTCGTTTCTCGTTAGGTGCTGGCATTTATTGCACATCTGGGGACGTTTATATGGAAAGATATAAAGGAAACAAGGTGCAATCACCACTTTTAATGAGCGTGCACAATAACACATTGTAGAAAGCCTTTTTATAGAAATTATGTTATTTCAGTTATACACAAAGAGAAAAAGGGTTCTCAAGTTACAGTGTACAAAATAAAGCACGTTGCGCCAATGATGGACTTAAGAAAAATCCCTAAGTGTCCCTAAGTGTCCCGGGACTGACTGCTATCCAGTTTGACAGATATTGATTACACGTTCTCCATTTCTCTATGCTGAGAGATCTGAGATAACTAGTTTGACTTGTCTCCAGTTTCAGAGGGAGATAAGACTTCATCTGTCTCATAGTCTTCTTCAAATGATCTGCAAAGATAAAAGGTGGGTCTTTAAAAGCTGAATTTTGGTGAGAGCATTTTTCAGGTAAGTTATTTCAGTGGCCACTAAACCGTTTGGCTAAAATACACTAACATGCAGGATGTTAACCTCAAGGAGGATGTTTATAAGGCATTGAAACAGTGTAGCAGTAATCAGTATTCTGACAGCTGACATGACTTTGTGCTCCCATCCATCCTCATTCTTAAGTTCTGAAACAACTTTTCACTGGTGTTTAGCATCTTAAAATTTGAATAGTTTTAACAGTTGTCAGTATCTTGCAGTAGCCTTAATACTTCAGTGTGGGAATAGAGTTGCTCAGCCACAGATTCAGGTTCTAAAGGAGATTTGTCTTGCTCAGACTTGCTCACAAACACCTGGTTTCCAGGGCATGTTTTGGCTTAGGAGATGCTTTGCCATTCACGGAAAAACAACAGAGGCCACACTGTCACGTTCCTCTCTCACTGGGTTTGAAGTTTAATATCCAGGTCTTAGTGTTTATGGCTTAGGGAGGTTTGCCTGCAAGTTCTCATCTCCAGCTGGTTGCATATTTGGGCTAGTCAGGTCCTACGCTCTGCAGCAGAGGATAGTGCTTTGGGGCTTTCATCCCCCTCCTGGTGGTGAGAAATTATGTTTAAGATGTTTTTTTCCCCAGCCTCAGCACATCACAGGTTATTCTCTGAACTCCCAAGAAATTCAAAGTTTTCCTTCAGTTCCGGACGCAATGCTTGTTATGCAGGAAAGGGCGCAGCACAGCGATAAACTCCGATACCCCTGTGTGGGCAGCGCCAAGGAAGAACTGTCTGCCACTTCTTGTATTGTTCTTCCCTCTGCTGACCCATGCGCAGGCACGAGTCCTCAGGAGCCAGTTCTGCTTGCCAGGCTGCGTGTCCTGCCGTGGGGAGGATTCTGTGTACGTGGCATCTGGTGAGCATCCACTGCTGCCAGGCAGGCCGTGGCTTGGGCTGCGAGAAAGCATTTCTGCATTGAGAGCTTCTGTGGTCAGGTCCGACTAGTGTTTCTGCCTTCAAACAGCAACGTGCACCTGCATTCGCCAGGGAACAGGCTCTCTTCATCAAAACCTGTACACGGATGTGTAAACCAGAAAACATGGCTGAGAAGTGTTCAGATCACCTTATGCTTCCAGTGAAACAGCATGCTCCAAGTGGTAGTTTTGAGCAAAAAGACATCTTGTCTTCTTTTTGGTGATTGTATTGTGCTTGTGTTTTCCAACACAGGTACTTAATTTACCGTAGCAGCGCTTACAAATTTCTGAGTCTGCCACTCAGGATCAGAAATAAACGCCACAAGATCCTCCTGCCTTACAACGTTACATAGACAGCGTCTGACCAGCTCTCAACAGTCACAGCATCCGTGAAGTCGTGCTGCGTACCCACTATGTCTTGGTGAGATTCCTCTTCCACATGCAGTGCTCCTCTCATGGGCAAGCCTGCAGGCACCCAGGCACTGACTGGTTTTAGGAACCTTCCATCCAGTGAAGCTATGGACAGGGTTAAGTCTCAAATATGGTGCAGAATGCCCCAATAATCCATTTGTGACTGCTGAATGATGGTTATTTTCATGTGTATTAGTAAGACAAATAAGGGATTTCAGATTCTGTCAGCTAACATAGCCAAAAAATCTTCTGCTCCCTCAAAGAGCTCATAAATCCTCTTGGTTTTGTCCCCACTCTGTTTCTGTCATCCTCAAAGGACAGCAGAAATGATGATTGGGCAAAAACTCAATGCCTCTTTCTAGCAAACTTGTTTGGGCGTCCAGCTCTCTGTTTTTCTTTTTCCCTTCCTTTTTTCCTGCGTGCTTTGTTGCTATATTCCACAAATGAGATCTAATCCTGCTGCCATGACTACAGAGCTTTTCAGGGGCTCTTACAAGCAAGCAGCAAGGTTGCTGACATGCTCTCTACAGGAAGAGACGGAGCTGTTTCAGACAGACTTCAAAAATGCGACGTCACCTGCCAATTCAGTTTTCGGTGAGTTTGGTGATTTGTGGTCCTGCAAAGCTTTTATGGCAGACTCCTAATTCTTTTCTGTGCTAAGCACACAGGTGTTGCAGTGTGGCTGCGGGGAATACAACAATTTTATCTTCCATCCTATGTTACCTCATCTTTCATTGTGAAGGCCACAAAAAGGCAAGGCAGCTCAAAGCAGCTCATTGTTGTTTGGATGCACATCACAGGGAGAAAGGGAAACACAGCTCTCAACAGCTCTGCAAATTTCTGTGGCTAATTACTGGATGCTACTGTAATCCACAACGTTTCCAGTGCGGGAAGTTTTAAAAATTATGCAGTTGTCTCAGCGCTCTTATTTAAATGGCTCTATGAATACTGTTCAAATGGATCAAATTCTGAATCACGCACGATTAACATGGGGTGAAAGCACAACCTACTTCCTTGGATGTGTGTTATGGTCACCATAAAGAGATTCTAGAGACATACTCTCAAGAATGTACTACCACAGCCACAAGTCTAAAGGATAATTACAGCAAACCTGCATTAGGAACCTCTGTGGGACGCCCTTGCACACAGCATTCCTTGAGCTACTGCTCTGCCTAAACTGATTCTAAGGATAGCTGGAGGCTCTGTCCACAATTTTATAGAAGTTTACAAACATAAGTGTAAGTACTGCAGAAACCAACAGTTTTAAATAAAAAAATAAAAATGGTAAATGAATTAAAATGTTGAAAGAGCTTATAAAGAGCACAGACTAACAGGCGTATAAAGGCTAGCAGAAAGTAATTTGACTAAAACAAAGTCTCCACTTCTATCATAAGTCTAAGAGCTACAGCTTCTGATCCATGATAGTGTGCGTGATTAATACATGCCCAGGACTAGCAAAAGTCATTTGAGCTCTTTTTTGTATGGTTGCCAGAAGAAAAAGGCTTTGTCCTTTTTCTCAGCTATCTTCATATCTGTAGCTAATTCAAACAGCTGCCACAAAGAACTCAGGATGTCCCAAACCCCGTGTGTCAAATATACCAATAGTGCCTCTAGGAGCAACCACTTCGGGCTTCACCATGCTCCCATGCTGAGAGTCCAGACCTCAGTGGGAGCCCGGCAGCGTGTCCCCAGAGCAGTGCGACGCCCATGCTTACCCTTCTTGCAACTGGTCGTTCCCGGACTCCTCAGCCACAAGAATCTCATACTCTTCAGCAGCATACCTGTCCCAGTCAGAGGGTTCAGGGCCATCATTTTCAATATCCTAAAGAGAGCAAATAGTCAAGCACACCATGTCTATACCTCTTTACAACTATATTTACAGTAAGGTCATGTGTGAAGCACCAGTTCTGGGAAGCAACCGTATAGAAACAGTCAAAAATGTTAATTGAAAGATTCATAATTAAAGTGTTTTAACACCTGCACATAAATGACTATGAAAGAATACATCACATAGTCTACAAAGATCAGTGTGTGACCCGAGCTACCAAGGAGCAGAGCCTTCTCCATTTCAGAAGTGCTGAATATTAATAACTGCGTGTTTTCTTTGCTCTAGCTCAGAAAGCCCTGCATCTGCACACTGTAATTGGTTAAGGGACTTAATCATTTAAGATCTTTAATTAATTGTTAATCATAACTGATCATTTGTGGAACTCTCGACAGTTTGCTAAACTTGGGGAAATTTGAGAGATGGTTACAAAATAACACCCCTGTAAATAGTTGGCCCTCTGCTATTTACTGTCAGATGGGGGGGGGATAAGTAATACCCCCTGCTTCCACCTACCTGCTCATATGATGATCGAGATAAGGAAAAAAAAGTGGCTCTGGTTTGGGATACATTTAAGCCTAGAATTGTGGAACCACAAAATTATTCTTACAGGTAACGTGGGAACATCTGGGAAGGAACCAGAGTTGATTTTGGCATCCCAGTCACTTTACTGTACTTTGACCAGTTAAGAGCTTTCTGGAGGATAAATTTTTAAGCTGTACTCATCAGGTTTCAGTGGGTAGGTGAAGGGAACCAGAGAGGAGAGACTTCACACCAACAACTGACAGAGCTCAGGTCTCAGGACTACAACTAGTCTGACTAACAACTGGAAAATACGGAAGTGACAACCTCTTACATGTTTGCTGGCTAGGGAGAGAGGATGGTGACTGCAGCCTGGCTCGATGTGCAATATCTGAGCCTTCCATCTAGTCTACCACCTGTGGTTAGATAACAGGGGGCATCTCATCTGCCTCGGCGCCTGTGTTGTAAAGGGGGTCTCTGGTTGTGTTTAGACTACTGAAAAATTGCTAATGCCGTTTTAAGGATTAGAATCCAACCAGACTACTTAATAGATCTTCCCATGTAGCCTATTTATTTATGAGTGCCGTTCTGTAGGAGATAGGAAAAGATAATTGGGATGTGAAGTTTTCAGTCTCACAGCTCTGTTCTAAAACGAGTGAACCAAGTTCCTTTCTAGTGCTGGTCTTTCAGCCTGATCAATAAGTGCAACTCAGCAGGCTTAGGTCATTCTCTCTAGAATCACAGGGCTACACCACCAGTTCTGGTGTAATAGGATCAGTTAAGGTAATCAAATCATAGAACAGTGGAATAATTTGGGTTGGAAGATACCCAGGACATCTCTATTCCCAGCTTCTGGTCAAATCAGGGTTTGCTATGAGGTCCAGAGGGGAGGGGTCGAGGCTTTGACCGGTCACATCTTGAAATCCTCCAAGGACAGAACATGCACAGCCTCTCTGGGCAACCTCTTCCAGCGTATGACTGCCCTAACTGTGAAAAAGGATTTCTTATATTCAGTTGGATTTTCCCTATCTCCAGTTTCATTCCAAAGATGGGTTTGAGAAGGCCTGTATTTAGAAATAAAAGTGATTTATACCTTTTGCACTGCAAAGGGATCCCTCTGTTCGTTGTCCAGATATTTCTCTAAATTGAAGAAGGTGTTGAAAAATACATGAGCCATTCTGCACCTCTTCAAGTCTCGCAGGGTTACTCTTCCTGGGGAAAAAATAACATGATATTGTGCTACTACGTTTGTCCCTCGTAAGAGACCAGACCCCATCTGGTCAGTCTTGTAGCAGCTTTGTACCACCACAATGCTGTAATATTGCAAAACTCTCAACTCAGTCAAGAACTTTAACATTATTTAATACATGGGTGTGTATTAGTCCTAAATCTCTCACACATACGGAGGTCTTTCACAGTCACGTAAAATGTGAAAGAATGTGAGGGAGGGTGCTAGTTTCACAATCCAGGCTGTCAGCATGTTCCACAGCTGGAATACACAAGATGTGTTGCTGCAGTTCCAGCAAGTTCATTCATAAGGCCTCTTGGAAGTATTTCAAACCTGATTATGTATAACACTAAGGCACAACAGCCATAGATTTTATTCTGTACAGTACTTTCAGCCCTGTGATTCTAACACAAGACTATACCTAGAGATGGGTTTCACAGTAACGTTACTTTCTCAATCCACCATAGATCAAAGCGCACGGAAACTCCCACCAAGCAGGACTTACCCTCCCGCTCTGGTTTAACAAGATCAAGCATCTGACACAGCAAGTCCTGAAATGGCAGTGGTTCTATGCCCATCACTTCCATCCGTTCACACTGCTCCTCATAGAAGTATTCCAGTTCATACATGGAGAGCACCCCGTCCCCATCCAGGTCCATGCACCGAAACCAGTACTCAATGCTGGGAAAGAAGAGACAGGATTAGAGAAAGCACAGTGACTGACCCCCACCCCCATTCTCTAATTCTCCTGCCCAAAGGCTGGCATAAAACCCTTTTGGGAAGGGTGAGGGCACAGGCCAATGCTCAAGAGCACCTCCTGTTAGTCTCCTTTTAGGTGACTTGTGAGCACAACCACGCTCATGACCTGTGTCACCAGGCAGCTGTAGCAAGTGCCCAGTG
The DNA here is from genome assembly GCA_011076525.1 of Nettapus auritus. Taxonomy (NCBI): domain Eukaryota; kingdom Metazoa; phylum Chordata; class Aves; order Anseriformes; family Anatidae; genus Nettapus; species Nettapus auritus. Next base: position 9,757,538 of record CM021773.1, read on the forward strand.
TGCTGCAGCTCAACTGGCTTACACAGGGCATGGTGTCCCTGTCCAGTTCAGCAGCAAAAGGTGTCTGAATACAACCGACCCTGAAGCCAGGACTCCAGCGGTGACGCTGGACTCCGGAGTGACCCTGGTGAGTGAGGAGGTGGGCATGGTATGCACTGATTTCCTCAGCTCCTTTATACAAAAGGCAGTGCTTTAAGGCAGCCGCAGAAGTTAAGTTCTTCACATCTTTACAAAGAATTCCTTGCCCTAGTAATTGTGTGCAGATCTAGTTCAGCTCTGCACAATCGTCTCCCACTGGCAGTACAAACCAGACACATGGGCAGGTTTTACAAAGTGACACCATGAGGTTTCCTCACAACCCCTTCCTAGGCACTTGGTACACGCATGGAGGGAACATTCCTATTTTGGCAGACCTCGCAGGGGTTACCCTGTAGCCAAGGGTAGGCCAGGAGCTGCAGCCCCGGCTACTGCAGCACACGCCAGCCCTCGCAGCTTGGCTGAGCCATCAGCTCGCCTGGTCACGAAGCTGCAGCCATTTGAGCTGAACTCTGCCCAGGGAAGCAGGGGCTCAGTGCTGACAGATGGTGTCTTTGGCTGCTTCTGCATAAAGGGCCAGGGACTGCCCTTGTGAGGAGCCATCCTGCCTGCAGTCAGTGAGATAGGGCAGTGTGACGGAGACCAAACAAATTCAGTTCTTACAGATCACTACTGCTCTCCAAGCACTTCCTCAGTGATAAACCACTACTAACCTTGTGGGCACAGGGTAACCAAAGTGACTGATGACTACCCAAGACATTTAACATTAAAAGAAAACTCTGCTTTAAGCAATTTCTCCTCAAAAAAGGCAAATGATTTGACCAAATGTTGACAGTAAGATTTTTTCTTCCTAATAATCATGAAAACTCAAGCTGCTGACTGTTGTGGAAAGCAGTCAAAGAAGTTTCTGTAAACTTATCTGCACTCCTCAATACTTTTATTAGGGCACAGGAATCAGTCAGACCTTGTAGCACTCCTTTTGTCTTCCTCCGAAATGAGCAGCCACACAAAATCAGCATAACTCATGCGGCCTTCCTTCTGAATTTCATTTCCTCTGGAAAACACATTAAAAAAAAGGCTCCTAAATACTCAGAATGTTATCAACACATTTTTTTAAAAAGCCCCAAATCATTTGTGAGAGGAAATGGGACATCGTTGCCCATTCAGCCTGTATTCTCTGCACTCTACAGCACCAGTCCTTCTGCCCGTCCCTTCAGGCACAGCGTTTGCTACCTCGCTTGCCATATACCCTCCCGCAGCAAGTGCTGGGCTGTTTTATTTTTTGGAGGCTTTGTACCAGTGGTCTCCAGCTATCCCTGTGCTGTGTGGGACACAAACACACAGTGCCTGCATGTTCCCACCGGCTACAGACAGTTTGTTCTACAATGAGGTGTGTAAGTGATCATCCCGTGGGATTTCTAAAGATACTCAGAGGTCCCAATCCATTTTCAGGCAGCTCCAACCAGAGCACCATGTTGGAAACCATACTGATCAGTGGGATCTGAGAGTATCCTGCATTTCTAATTGGCCTGACAGAAATTCTCTTCACTTCCATTCCCAGCCAGTACGCTATTCCTCACCTCACCACAGCGCCGCTGAATATTCGCTCAATAATCCTGCTCGATAAAGCTGGAAACAAAGAAAACAGAGAAAATGAAGCAACAGGTCACAGGGATAACTACATGCAGTTGTTTATGCTGAACCCACACAAAGTAATTTTCCATTGCTAAAAGAAAGCTCTACCTACACTGCCTTGTCTAGCCACTTTACAGGTCTCTGTTTCACAGCACTTTGTAAAAAACAAAGATTACACTGCCAGCGTGTCTGCCTTTGGATCCTACCAAACACTGTTATATCCCGAAAGTATGGTAACTGTATGGGATGTGGTTTGTTGCACATGAGCAGTGTTACTCCTAGTTTGCTGCAGGAGGAATGTTAGAAGCAGACTACTTCAACGTGTACTGCAAAGGAAGTTCAGCTATCAAGCAAAAACCACACACTGAATCCCTACAAAACACTTGTTAGCAGAGCACAAGGCCTGGCAGTGCTACAGGGACTGACACCTCCCCTTCACACCACCCCTTCTCTCTCAGCTCCACAGCACGCAGTGCTCTCAAGCCTCCTGTGTAACAAACACTCCACTCCCACACTCCAGCCTCGTCAAAGGGACCAAGTTTTAGACAGCACCTACTTGAAGCTGGGCACTCCTCATCCTCAGCCCATCCAGGCCTCTCATCAGCCTCCTGACCCCTGTGACTGCCCTGCTCACCCAGAACCCCCATGGCCTTCCCATAAATGCGTTCACTTGGAGGACATGGGCCACCACACCACTCCAACACGCATTCCTACATCACTGTCATTCTCATATCCCCTTCTTTCTTCCTCGTTTCAGCCCCCTAGGATCTTGGCGCCTACAAAGCGTTGTGTGTCCCCCATATCTCCAGCTATTTCTGGCAATTTTCACACCTCCATTCCCCTGCAGCCCGATGCACTGCAACACCTTATCCCCTGGCACCTCCAAACCACATGTGGTGTCCGAAGACCTCCTGTTTCTCCAAGCCTGACTCTCTGTCATATAGCTACCAAAAAAGCTTCCCCCAAAAATACTGCAACCACACAGAACAGTTCCAGACAGCTTTGTCTTCAAAATCAACGTGCTGGTCAATAGCTTGAGCTCTTGTCCAAGGCACTAAATCATGAATCCTAACTGTAAGTGTATGGGCATATATCATGCTCCAAGATCACAGACAATCTTAAATACAGCCAAACTGACCGGGTGCCTCCATCTAGCCCAGCAAACAACCCAGCCTCGAACAACTTGCAGGGCACAGACTTCCTGAGCCAGAGGAAGTGCCTTTGGATTATTTAGCCCTTTGTGGATTTTTATCCCATTAATTTATCCATCACACTTAAACCTCTGAAAATTTTTAGCTTCTGCTCAACTTGAGGCAAATATTTCCAGACTGAACTCTAGAAATATTCTCCAGAGTACATCTGCAAACTGAAATTCGTTAAACTCTGAGAAGCCTCTGAAATTTCTCTCATACACAACGAGATTGCACCTCAGCAATCTTTAAAGTTCACGTGGGCTTTTCCTTCTCATCCATAGTTTAAGTACCTGCAAAACCCTCAGCAAATAGATAGTTTCAGGGCGTTATTCCTAGATTGTCCTTCTGGCAGTGGCCCACTGTAGCTCCCTCTCTACTACTCAAATGGGAAACAGTATCTACTGCATTTCTCTGTGTTTAAGCCCCTAAAACTAGGTTTGTAAATCAGCATTTGTGTAAGAGAAGGATGGCTCCACTTAATTTTTTTTTTTTTGAGTCATCAAATTAACCGCATTAAAGCTAGGCTTTACTCTTTAGTAGGACCATTCTCTTTTCAGCAACACCTCCTCCCGCCACAGCTTGCATACCGCATACCTTGATCACTGTACCTAGCCAGATCCTTCTGGCTGATATAAAGGTCATGGTCAGTGTCCAGCTCCCAGAATTTACAGTATATAACATAGAAGTGCTCGTAGGAGAAATAATCTGTGATCTGATTTATGTCATCCTCTTCTTCCAAGAGAGCAAGAGTCTGAAACAGTACAAATAAAGTGGGAAGTTAAACCTAGAAAAAAAAGCAGTTCAGCAGCCCAGGCCCCTCGACCTCTAACGAAGCTGGGTGAACACTGCTCTGAGAGCTAATCCAAAATGTAGCCTTTCCCACTGCAGGAGATTTTGTTGCTGTGTTTGATATTTAACAGGCAGTCACCAAGCATCTAGCTTGACTGTCCTGGTTAGCATACGTGTAGAATACTTTTGCCAGTTCTATGAACAATTCCTGTTAATTTTCAGCTGTAGAGAGGAGTCACTCAGAGGAACAAGAACACAACTGCTGTCTCAGCTGGGATCCATTACTTGTGAACTATCTCTGACCTGTACCAGAGGCTCCTAGAGCCATTTACCACAGCAAATCCACAGTTCTCCACAGCAACCGAGATCTATCTTGACACTGCACACATCCCAAAGTGCAAGATCAAGTCTTGCTCCAGACTCAGGCCTGGACGGTGGAAGGAGGGATCCAAGGCAAGTCAAACCAACCACAATGAATTTCCTGGGCTGTTGCTGACAGGAATCAGTCTGCTTTAACTGGGACAGATTTCCAACCAGAATAGCTGTTACCGTATCCTATTAAGAAACGTTTAGTGACAACATCCTTGTTTCATTCCCACTTTACACCTACCTCTGTCCTTCCCTCTGCTCCACCTTCCCACTGGCAGGATGTCTCACATTCACCTGTGGCACCTCCCTGCCTGTCTTTCCCCTAGTGCTGAGGCCAGAGGACACCAGGCAGCCTTCTCAGCCTAATGAATCAAGGCTTCAGGAATGTGACAAGGCCAAAAGACTCACATGAACTATGGGTGTTGTCCTGTCCTTCCCTCACAGCCCCTCAGAAGGGAGGAGGTGGAACAGTCTAAGAGCTATGCCAGGGAGCTGTCTCTAACCAAGCAGGCTCAGTGGCCTTTCTACCATAAGCATAAAAACACAGGCTGTGCTCTGTCAGCACCGATAGTTCACCATCAACCTTCAGTCATCTCCATGATGAACCCAACTGGGTCAGCACAGAACTCCCACGTCCCGCTAACCACCAAGTTCAGCAACATTTCAGACAGGGACAACAGGATGGCGCTGCCAGACTGTTCTGTCTTGCTGACAATTAAGTCTAAATTTTCTGAGCATCGCTCGCTACCCTCTTCAAATTCTTCTTAGGTCTCTCTTTATGGGCAATAATCACTTGGGGAAGTTTTTCAATAACTTTTTTTTTTTTTTTTTTTATAGCTCACACCAAGTATGGCATTTACACACGCAGCAAAGAGCTGCCCAACCAAAAGTTATGGCCCCCCAGGTGAACTTCCCTGCTGCAGAAGATGAAAAGCAGAGTAGGAGCACAAGGAGAAAGACAGGAAGAGTACTTAAAGGGAGAAAATGGGTGAACAAAGATGTAGGCTAAGCTAGAAGGATTTGTTTATAACAGAGGACAGGGAGGAACTAAGATGATAAGGCTTGGACCGGCACGAGACTGAAGGGAGTACTGATTATTAGTTGATGTGATCAGTGGGGCAGAAGAGGTCTGAAAGGAGGAAGAGCATGAACTCATGCCTGAGGCTTTCAAGAAAGCACACTACATCTGAAGGGGACAACAGGATGCAGCAGGGAAATCTCACTGCTTTAGCTATGTCACATCTTGACCATTCAGCCTAAAGACTTCTGGCTTTTTAGGTTGGGCTGGAGCTCAGCAGCCTTGTACCATTTTAACCCAGTGCTCTTTTGGCAAAATATACAAAGAACAGAGACCCTTATCCTGAAACCTCTGTCCAACACCCCCTGCTCTGATACATCACAGCTTTTCTGGAGAAGCCTACTGCAGAATCAGAAATCAGTACAAACTGGATGGCGCATCCCGAGATGCACAGTCTTGCAATCGCACAGCACAACATGCCTGACCAACTGTCAGACAGCGGATTGCCAGCTGAGAGGCAGGAAATTGGCTGTCCTACCCACCACAGATCATAGGCAATCTACCAGGCAAGCTATTCTTGGCTGTTCCACGAGCCACTTAACATAGGTGCACTGCTGTCTTGCTTCCCTTCCTCTTTGGCTAGATCAGGAGCCAAGAACCAATCTGCCCGACATAGCTTCAAAGTGGGTGCACGCTGTCACCCTTCTGGCACAACTTCTGACCAGTGCCCTCTCGGCTGCTCTGGGTCTTGTTCTCTCATCTCGACTCCAGCACAACTCCTCCACCAATTCTGGCACCGAGCATTTGGCCCACCTCGCTACAAGCCAGGCCGTTCCCTCACTACACAGTACGCAGGAGCAGGAGCACAGGGACCTGTGCCTTCTACACCCTCTTCAGGAAGAAACCAACGTACTTGCAGGAAGTTGCTTTTCCTCAGCTCTGTTAGAGTGATCTTCCCAGACCAGGATCGATTGACTGTGTAGAATATTCTCTGTATAACCTGCAACATAAACAGCGTTCTTTGAACCAAGTCCTTAAGCATAGCAGTTATGGAACTGAAAGAGAATGTTTATTTGGTTTACTCATCCTAAGAAGACCTCTTTTTGAAAACTATTTTTTTTTGTACATACTGTTATCCTTAATTCACTGTGCAGTTTGAAAGTAACATTTATTTCTGAAACAATATTACCCATTTCCACTCTGCAAATATTTTTACCGCTCTTAATTCACATCTCTGAGCAAGCAGATGCATTATTTATGTCAAGTAATACGTTCAAAGCGCTGACAAATCACTCAAACAGTTTCTCACGCTTTAGGCACTGCGGATCACACGGATCTCAACAGATAGTGTTCTGCATTTCCAAAAAAATCAGGACTTTTGAAGAGGAAACAGGACATGTAAATGAAAGCAGCAAGTGTTGTCTGACCTATTGTGTCTGTAACAATGCCTCATCTTCTTGGTGGCTCCACTCAAAGTAATCAATAGAGATTATCTGTCTGCATTTATTTTGGACGCGTTTACATCATTCAACTCCTTCACTGATCTACCTCTCAGGAAAGAGAATAAAAAGCATGGTGGGGAGTACACACGCTTCTGAGAACTCAAGAGGAACAGTGCCCAGTATGAGACCGAGCGCTCACAGGGACCTGAAAAGCAAGTTGAATCCTCCCTGGTCCACTCCTTGTTACAGGTCAAGTATCAACATGGAGCAGGGAAAATGCAAGTGTACGATCAGGCGCATGCAAGGATAAACTTAGTGTGAACAAGACCATATAAACCACACTAACGTGACACCTTCAACATCAGAAATGAGAAACCAAGTTAATGACTACCAGCACTGAAGTCCATGGAATATAATTCTTGTCAACAAAACCTACTGCAAACAAACCTTTGATGTCTCTGACACGTTGGCATTTTATCCTTGAATTTTGGAAAACCTTAATAGCACATGCTACTCCAGCGTGAAAATCAACTTCACAAAACAAGGACAGAATAAGGGATTAAATCTAGTTAACAGAGAGACTGGGACTGGTTTCTTTCTGAGCCTAAGCGTAGCTCCAAGTGGGCTATCACCATTTAAGGGCCATGTTTTGACTCAGTCACACAAGTACAGGTTCTTAGTCCAGAACAGATTTGGAAACAAGTATGAGATCATTGCTAACAGTCTGGATACACAGATTGGGGAAGCAGTAAACGTTGATGAGCACTAATAGTTTTGGAAGCAACAGGACTGATTTAAGGTCTCAAAATGTATCCCAAAATGAGAGAACTAGCAGTCAACTTAGCTCAACATGGCATCTGTTGGTGCCTATCCCGCTCTCCTTCGAAGCCTACATGGGGATATAGGGAGATATGGGACAGCAGGAGAACTTTTTATCCCTTAAAACACATCACTAGAAGCTGAAATCAGCCTACTTCAGACTGACAGGAGTCTTTTTTTAAAAAAATAAATACTCCTAATTATTAACCAATGGAACAACTCTCAGAGAAACACAGCAGGATCTTCAATTAAGGATGGATGCCTTTATAAAGTTGGGTGTCAATTCAATTAAAAAAATATATACGTCCTAACTCTAGCCATCACTGAACAATGTTCTGTAGCCCATGCAATGCAAGGGTTCAGCCTAGGTAACGACAGGGGTCTTTTCCACTTTTAAACAATTAAAAAGCTGTCTCATTCTTCTTCAATGCCCCTGGCAGCCACGGCCATTCTGGACTATTTTTGAACTTGGTTTGGCCTTTGCTTCCAGGTTGCCAGAGTCCAGTGGCTGAAGTGTGTCTCACCTCATACATGACCCAGTACCATACCTGTCACCTCTGCAGCAGTTTGCAGAGATACAGGCTTCTCACACCATGTCAAGGACTCAAAAATAAAAATCCCATGACAGAAAAACGACCCCTAACTAGCAACATTTTTATTTTCCTCTGCTTGCTGGCTAATAGAAAACAACAAAGTATCTCAACACAACATTAGTGACGTGCAAGAAACTGTTCTTTTGTCAGATCATATTGATAAAGACGTCTCTGCTGCTCTCTCCTCACCAGCTGTAAAAATAAGGCATACAGAGCAAAAATGTCTTCTTTACCATGTCTGGTCACTCAGTGCAGATTTTATTATTCGAGTAACGGTCCAGTTTCAGTGGGTAGAACAGAGTGCGTATGTATGTATGAAGTATCATTATTTCTCTCTTTGCCAAGTTACAAAGACAAAGCTGTCAACAACAACAAAAAAGCATTTCGAAAACATCCTAGGGCATTGTCACACAGCCTGAGATGATCTGCAACACTCAAGCCACAGCCAGCGTCTGCTGTAACAGAAAATCAGTTCCTGTGGCCTCCCAGTTTTGTCTCTCACAGAGAGCAACAGCTGCATGATTGCAGCTGCACTGCGAGCTTCGAAACCAGGCCCCAGGCGCAGGCTGCTACGAGCAATTCGGCTCAGCAGCTATGACCTTACTTACTTACAGAGCCATAACTCTGGCTCTGTTCTTCCTAGTGGGGAAGGCTGTTTATTCCAAATTCAGTACATAAGCCTTCAGAAGGGGAAGCCCCTTCCCTATCTGCCCAGTCCTGTCACGTAATCTACATCCAGGTCCAAAACCACTGATAGGCCAGTTCTAGACTTTTCCCCAGTCTTCCCACAGAAGAAAAACACCACCATTCTAGGAAAATTAAAAAAATAAATAAATAAAAAAATCAAGGCTTTATTAAACCCTGTAGGCCATCTTCACTTTCCACGCACATTGGTAATACTGCATGAGCTGAGCATTTTTCAACAAGCAGTAAGTTTTTCCAAGTTGTTTTTATTTGACTCAGCAACAGCATGCAATGCTAACATTGAGCTTTCTTTGCACACTCTGGGAGAAGTCACGTTTTAAAGCTTTCAAGTTAAATGTCTCATGATATTCTGCGTCATCTTCACCAGCTTCAGGAGTCTGTTGAAAAAACACAAGAATTTTAGAACGCTGGCAATACAACAGCTCACATACACTGATGCAGATTAACGTACAGCTTATTGTATCCAAAAGGCACCTCTAAAAGGTGCAGAAAAAGGCAGAAAAAAAAAAAAAGAATTTGAAACATGCATACACATCTTATCCATACTAGACTGCTAGCTTACTCTCAGGTGATTTCAACCAAGTGATGCTGTATCCAGCAATGAACACGAAAGCCAGTGTCTCCTTATGGCCCTCATCTGCAACACAAAAATAAAATGTAATTCCTGCTCTAGCAGCAAATACAACACTGTTACTAGAAGTATAAGGCACTCTACCTTGAAGGGATTGAAAGGATCCAAGCAGTCTCAAAATCCAAGGACAAAGCTGTTTCCTTCATTACCTCCTGGTGGAAATACTGAATTTCATGACATTAAAGACAGAAGTGCCGAACTGTCTGTGGGTGGAGATGTGAGAAATAGGAATTCCTGGTGTCAGAGAGAAGAGCCACTGCTGCAGTGGGCCAAGTACTGTCACTCCACGTGGGAACAACCTGACCCAATGGACTGTATCTCCTGAGGTCTTGACTCTGCTCCAACTCAGTGATCTGGCCAAGGCCGAACACAGAGCTCAGAAGGAACGTGTCTGTCAGCACAGACACCCAGAACAGCATTGTCCTGCCAGTGTGAGGAGTCTGTGAAGGACACTGCAGCTTTGTAAGATTCGCTGCCACACACCATCCACCTCGAACACCAGCACCATCATTTCCTGGGTGCCCGAGAGCAAGCTTAGAAAGCCACCACTGTCAGAGCATTGTGCATAAGGGTTCCTAAAGGCTCTCAGGCTGAAGTAGGCATGGTGGAGATGAGCAGAATCAAGAAGCACTGAGGAGCTTTATGTACACATGAAGCGTCCGGTTCTGTGACCAAATTTATGGTGGTCACACAGGACCTCATTCAGACACAAGGGAAGTTGTAGAAAGGAAGAGATGTTGCTCTTTTTAGTAGCAGCCTGGACTTCAGTTATCTTAAAGCAGAACCTCAGCTTTGCACGGCTGATCTCTCAGACCAGAGCATGCATGGCACCTGATGAGGTCCAGAAACTGCAGCAATTCACCCATTTGTGTGCCTTCGTAATCTCCTGGACATTGTTACACCTACTCTGACCAGGTACTATGCTTAAGGTACCTTGTTCCATGGGCACTGAAGGTGCTGATAATACACCGATGTTCACTGTCGTATTCAAGCACATGCACACATTTGAAATTGCTTCTTATTAAAGATTTTCATAAAACATTAGTGTGATGGTTCAGGATATGCCCAGAGCAATGGAGTGTCTTTCTGCCATCTGCTCTTTACAGGAAAGGGACAAGCTTGTGCCTGCCAGTAATCTCTCAGCTGCCAACACGTGGTGCAGCTGGCCCCCACGCAGAGCCTGGCAAGCCAATAGGAGGCAGCTCTCTTTAGGCCTTTCCTTATCTGAATTTTTTATCACCGCAGAGATAAAACACCCTATATTTATACCTTGTATTCATATTCATACCCAACATGAGACAAGTTAGAGGCTTAAAATAAAATCCTGGAAACTTATTCAGGTAAAGCACAAGTCTAACTCCTTACTGCAAAGTTGGAACAAAGCTACAGAACTACAAACAGTAGGCACAAAAGCTCAGCAATTCAGAAAGACTAGACAGCCTTTCTGGCACACGAAATGCAGGAGGGATGGACAATAGCGTAAAGGATGCTTTGTAACATGGAACAGTCTGATTCTCCATGCCTAAATGACAAAAATCTTCAAACATGAGACCTTCCATGTCTCAGCAGCCCAGCAGAATTAGGGGTAACTTAGCAGCTCTCAAAGACCAAAGAAGGACCACTCTTATTTTCCTTCATCATGATTAAAGGCCAAAGTTGTTTTTAAAGATTTGCTTAAGGCCAGAAAGAACGACCATTACCCTTTTGACTGACACTTGTACACAGACGGATTAATTTTTTGTTTTGAAGTAGTTCTTAACAAAACTCATTGCTAGCAATATGAAAAACACAGTTTTTTTTAAGTAACTGAAGGATCTGCTGCTGGGCACAATGACAAGTAACAAAGGAGAATTGGTTCAGCAGTGTCACAGGAGATCAAAGAAGCCAGCCTACCGTTGTAATATACCGGGAATGGAACTCCGGAGCGTCCTTCAGGAACGTCAGGCCAGGATGCGTTTCTACCACATCCTGCAAGACCAAATAAAATGAAACATTTTATTCTTTTACATAATGTTCAGATGTTACTGGGTTCACAAACCAATATTTTGCTTATTTTTGAAACTGTATTTCCAGCGTTAACAAAAAAACTGAAATGATGTCTTTTAATCTATAAAGTGAACCTTCTAGAAGTAAAAGTAGAATACATTTTCTGGGCAATACGCACCTGTTGGGCCACTTTGATTTACTTAAGGACAGAAAAACAAAGGAAGAGAGTTAGTGAGAGGATGCAAACTCATTTTTAGCGAATGAGACAAAAAAAATAGTTTACCATGCAACCATCTCTTCAAAACCATTTTTCCATTCATTTAAGATATTAATACTTGTTAGAGATAAGTGTCAGAAACGAATTTTCTTTGAAAGGTTGAAAAAGTTGCCTTTCATGTCCTCCACAACAACGACAGCTCTTGTGAACCTTGGAATGCATACAGATGTGACCAATGCTTTTCCAAAATTTACTGGAACTATGTGTGGAGATTTCTTTTTCTCAAGATCAGCTTTTTGTAAGCCAAACACTCACTCATGGCGCCAAATCTGCCAAGAAACGCATGACCAAAGACATACAGAAACTGCTCAGATCTTGAATGAATCACCTCAGGTCCCATATGCATCAGAACGTCTGTGTAATTTCGGTAAGTCTGACTCCTCTACTCTTTAAGAGGTGTTCAGAATTTTGCTCTGTTTATACCATGACGTGGCAAAGGGATGGAGTAGATACAGTGCCTTAGGGGTGTAATATGACCAGGTTTTGGCCAGTCTAACTTGACGTCTAATATGATGGTGTCGCAGGGTATAATATTGCTAGTCTCTGGTTGACTGACAAACAAGATTGTACACGCCTTTGGCTGAGCCAGCAGCTAAGAAGCAGAGCTGCTAGCAGTCAGGAAAGGCAATACGCCCAGTGGAGAAAAGGTGAAAAGTAACATGAGAAAATTTACCCGTCAGTCCCAGTTAAACTTGTCTGAGACACAAACGTCCAGTGCAGACAAAATCTTTCCCCAGTAAAGCAACTGCGCAGGGGTTTTGTGCAGAAGGCAATGGAGTGTGTTAAATCTAAGAATATTATGGAATGCCTTCAAAACAGTATCAACAGATAATCACAGGAGCAGATGGACTTGATTTACAGAGGAACTATGAAAAAGCTAAATCTATCCGGTGCTTGCCTAAATGGCCACAACACTTTGCCTTCATACTTACTTTGTTAAAAATATCACATCTGAATTAAAGGGAAGGAAAGAAAGAAATTAAATTAGGATGCATAGAGCTTTGCCTGAATATCAGGAAGAAACGAGATCAGGATGAGGAGACTTCAGCCTGAATATTAGGAAAAGTATCACCAGTGTAATTTATGTACTAACAGGTACAGAGGCACACACAGAGTAATTGGGATGGCAAAATTTTGTGTGCAGATTTCCAGGGGATATTGCACCCGGTAGTCTGGCTTAACAAATTCAATTATAATTGGTCTGCATATCCTTGGCAAACATCTAAAGACATCAGAATAAAACAGTTACAAAAGAAACACTGCTCCCTGTCCCCATCAATTCACTGCTGAGCAGCTGATGTACCTGAAGGAGCGGGATGAAGTCCTCCTGCTCAAGGTAGTCACAGCTAGGCTTTGCTACAAGGTAGGTGAACCTGGATGCATCATCATGGCAGTTACGTAGGATTCTGCAGGAGAGATGAAAAGTTACTCCAGCTGGTTTGCATCCATCACAGATCACAGCTAGATAATCCAGAGCCTTATCACGTTATACAATACGCCTGCAATATGTATTATGCAAAGTTGACCTCAATACTAGTATCAGTTTGCTTCTTCAGGAGCACCAAGGTACTTCTGCTCAGCGCAGCTTTCTTCACGTTACCATCACTGTGGTAAACAAGATGTTTCTTTCTGGAGACTGTTCTTGATTCCACAGCACCTTAGGAAGTAACCCGACTTTTCAAAATGCTGTATGCTCACTGACCTCACTTGAAGTCCAGAGGATCAACCTAATTGGATGCCGTAACAGATGTGCTTCCCAATTTAATCTTTTACTACATTTCACTATTTGAAGGTGCTGTCCAACTGCCGTGACTGAGCTTTGAACCAGAAAAATCACTCCCCAAAAGGGAAACGAGCATCTCTTATTAATTATGTCATGGCTGGCTGCTGTGCAGAGGAAGTCATGGAGAACAGCCTAATGAAAGAGTGAGCAGGGTTGAGAACTGAGAGGGACACAAACATTGAACTATAGCACTGAAACGCCACTGATTTTCCTGCAGAGATCACACTAACAGGTCTGACACTAATTCTGGCCTCATTACTCTTTACCAAAAGCAGACTTTACCAAAAAAGATTTTATTCTTATTGTTGGCACTCCCCCCCTTTTTTCTTTTTCTTTTTTAAAAACACTTTTTGAGTCTTTCAGGGAGAAAAAAAACTAGTGGCTGGCAAGCAATTCTGTCAGCTGCACATTTGTATCATGCTGTCAATTAACAGACACTTTCTAAATCAGCTGAAGAAAAGGGGTGCTTTTCATTTTTTTTATTTATAAATCATGCAACATAACAATGGGTTCCAAAGCCATGTTTTAGTGCCAAACTAAAAGCTCTGATTTTCAGAAATATTCCACACCTAGCAATGCCTTTTGACTTCAAATGAGATCAGGAAGCACAAAGCAATTTGAAAAATTAGGTTACTTACTAAGATGCTTAAATATAGACTTCAGTGATTACCGATTCCTGTTTTTAAATGACGGCTGTGTTCATGCCGTTGTAGTGCAACTTTACAAATTACACTACTTTTATCTCTGAGCATCACGTTTCCAGCAGTAATTTTGCAACTGTCGGAGGGCAGGACAAAGTGGGAAAAAAATCTTTCTAAAAGAGAAATTAAAGCAAGGAAAACATTAGGCAATGGATTGTAAACGGTATGGATTAAAGGAATACAGAAAAGGTGTGTGACCACGGTCCGCAAATATCTGAAGGATGTGCAGGTCAGAGGGAGTGAAAATATGTGGTATCAAACGCGAGGGATTGAGGGATTAATTAGAAGTAACTGCAGGAACCTAAGGGAGAAAAAAATATCATCCGTGTCAAAAAAAACAACTCACTGATCACAGTCATCCCTAATATACTTGTAATTTTGCCAGGGTAACTAGAAGATGTTTCAATAATATTATCACAGGAAATAATTTGGGAACTCAGGGTTAAAGACTATTTCAAAAATCTGAAGGGTGATCATTACATCGAAATATAGACGTCTCTCTGGATTGGAGGTGGAGATATTATTCAGGTGTTTCACAGAGACTGAGTTGCCCTGGAGGGAGAAGATTAGGCAAGAGAACAGATCTGCTCCATCTTGCACCTCTGACTCCAAACACGATACATGCAGAGCTCTCAGTTTTAAGAAGCTTTGACAATGGTATGTGGAAACAACTGTCAAAACCCACAGATTTGACTGTAAAACGGTGTGCTTGAGGAAGTTAATAACTATCAAAGCTTAGTTTGGTCCATTTGTGTGGTGCTTCTTTATTTCACAGTCCTTCTTCCTGCCCTGTAACAGGCTTCCTCTCCCCATTCCTACGTGGCACTCACTTAATGCAGCGTATCAACAAGGCATCAGATAAATATATCCAAAAACCACTGGCATCTATCAGCTATCTCTTGAATATCTGACATCTCTTAGGACTCTGTTAATATATTCTATATGCCAACCAGAACACGTTTCATCATCTATATAACTCATGCAAATTTTGTTGATGCAGCATGGAAATAAGTGTTTGGGAATTTATGGGGAAGGAAACTTAAGCTGACAGAGATCTTTAAGCTGTTAATTTTCTTCTAAAGAATGGACAAAGATTTGAAAAGTATGGTGGAAGAAGAAGAACAGAGACACATCTATGGCAAATTTTTCCTTTTTCAAGAAAGGGCGTTCGGCATTTGTTACACTCACTTTCTCCACAAAGATACAAACGAGTGTACAGATACGCATCCTGTCCTTTCTCCTCCTGAGGCACTGAACATGGGTGCTTTCCAGTAGAGTGGGCAGCCACAAACCTGTAATGAAACACAGGAACAAAGAGGAATACAACAGCAGTCACAAGCAGAGCCTGCTTATACCCCAAATTCACACTTTCATATATGGGAAATGAAGCAGTAATGGCATACAGGTGAGTCAAAAAGCTTTTTGCTGTGTGCCATGGTTCAGAATCCACCCATAACATTCTACTTTGTTGTGTGCCTTTGTAGGCAGCTGAGAAATACATCCTGCCAGGGCCAGAGACTCTCTCAAGCTCTTAAGTTCTGTATTTGACTAACTATTTAGTAAAGAAAGTGGAGAGGCACCTCCAGAAGACCCCTCACACCAGCTACCTCGCTGACAATCCTGAGAAGGGGATAACCCGTTCTTTGTATGGGCTGACTTCTCATTGACAGCAGGGGAACTTCAGTTCTAATCACAGACAGTTAACGACTGAATATCTGAAGGTGAAGCGATTCCAGTCCCATAGCTTTCAGTGCAGTGCCTTTTACCCTGAACAGCTCATTTCCCAACACTGCTAGATCTCAGCAGGATAACCAAAAATGAGCGCACAAATGGAAAGAGGCCAGTTCCAGCAGAAGGACTGCCCAAACACAACCTTTTAACTAGCTGCTGCCTTAGCATTTCTATTTGGGTAGCCTTCAGAGCAGTAATCCATGAAAGCTCATGCATTTTGGGCTTTCCAGTGCCTCAGAAAAGCAGGCTTAACGTTACTTCAAACAGTTGCTGACACCTTCAAGAAGCCTCTGCTTTACTGCAGAGATCTTTCTAGCCACCTGCATGACTCCAGCCAAGGCATCAGAACATCTGCAGAACACAGACCCTGGATGGAGCGCCGCTGAGTCGGGCAGGGTGCAGGTAGGAAGGATGTCACACTAAATGGAAGTTGGAATGTTTGGAAGAAATCATTGAGGCACCCCTTCTACTTTCCCCACAAACCCTCTTCAACCTCTTACCTTCTAGTAAGCAAGACTGTTCCTGCAGTTCTGTTCCCAGCTTTTTGTCTGGGCCTGACCACTTCTTTGGGAACGCCGGTCAGTGTAAGAACTGCCTTAGGATTAACCCAGTCTCGTGTCAGGTGACTGCACTTCTACAGGTGTCTTGCTACTCTTTGGGAAATATTATCATCATCTGCTGTTTTCTTTGTGTAGCTGGTTCTCCTGCATTGCCTTGAGAGATCCCAAACTAACACCATTATCAATAATCCCATAGAACAGCAGGAAGCCATATAACAGCCCAAAAGCATGGAGCACATCCATCTAGAGATGGTTGCAGAGCCCAGGCAGAAGGGCAGCGGTCTCCTACACGACTCTCCTGCTTTTTCCACTTTGAATGCTACAAGCCACACACAGTTACCTGTCTTGTCATAAAATCAGTTTCACAACTTTTCAGGTCAAGCCAAGAAATTGTCCGTTTGCATTTCCAGAGATGGCTTACGAACGTGCCGCTTGATTCCTCTAAAAGCAAACACGACACAAACCAAACCCCAGTCCCTCCTTTCGGAAAAGCCTTCCTTCTGAGAAAACAAGTGCTCCCCTTGGACAGAACATTGCTGCTCAACCTGCAGCGCCAGAGAGGCGTTCATTTACAGGGCAAGCTGAACATACGAGATGCGTCTGACAACTGCCAGTTTTAGATCAGCATTACTAAAAACTATGGTTGAAGAGGAGGAAAATAGAACAGCCCATCTGCACCGTGCTCCCACACAAGTGCTGTGTTTTGTTCCCTGAAGCCAGGAACTCATTAGCAGGCTGTAGCTACGCCAAGTCTGCTGACACGTGCATTATGGATATTGAACATATGCATCTCAGCGCATCGGGGTTGACTAAGCATTTCCCTCTTCTGCTGTGTCCAAGGTGGCGTAGGCTGGAAGTTGCTTTCTCAAGCAACGCTGTTAGAGTGTACACAGGTCATGTCCAGATTAGGGAGACAGACAGCCACAGAAAGGGTAACCGATGCTATCTGAAGTCACAGAGGCACTTAATTTTCTGCTATCATCTAAGCATAATTATGGAGAAACAGGAAAACAAACACATTTTTATCTGGTAAGAAACCTGAAAGAACCATTTCGTAAATTACAGCAAGATGGAGCATACACATCAGGCGTGACAAACAGCAATCTTTTCCCACCAACACTTTAACTGAGACCATTTTTGTCTTCTTCATTTAAAAGAAAAAAAACAAAAAACATTCAGAGCAAAATAATATAGGTTCTTTTTCACTAAAACATGAGAAGAAAAAGTATTTTAATAGCTTTAGATTCAGTCTTTCTCCCTCTCCAAAAAGTAAAGAAACCTAGAGAGCGGTTACCTTTGCAATTTTCCCCATTTCACAGATGTTTGCTTTCTCATCCTCAAACTCTGTAAAGGCTTCTTCAATCCTGGCAATGATCTCTTCATGATTAGTGCAGACATTGGGAAGTCCTTTAGGGAAGTAGAAACGTGGAATGTTTATGGACAAAGGGGTACTGCTGGTGGCTTTATTCACAGGCAGGAGAGCACAAGGGCTAACCACTGAGTTCAAAGGGACGGGGGATGAAGTTCCAGGCTTCTTCTCTTGTTTACTTTGAACCTGAAAATATAATTAACAAATACTTTTTTTTTTTTTTTTTAAACAGCATAGCACACCAAGAAGAAGAGAAAATAGTTTGTGTTCTGAGTGACCAGCAAAAAAAATCCAAAACCATCAACAATTAAATTATTGGGGGATAAAAATGTATGCCTTAAGTGCCAAATTTAAGAATTAGTGCGATGTCAAAAGTTGCAAATTTAGGATATATCACACCTAAGGCTGTTTTTGCATAATATCTGTGTGTTTTGCTTGTAGCTGTGGGTTATAATATGCTATTTAACCACAGGAGAACATACTCTGCAATTCAGTAATACCAGAGAACACGGACAGTGTTTGCTGTCTCTCCATATGCTGGTCCCTGTGCCGTCATGCTGCCCCACAAGCAGTACAGCACCACAGTCTGTTCCTAATTAGTATTTTTCACATTTTTAAAGTCGTTACCGTATAAGCAGCAGAATTCAGATGTTGGAATGCCCATGGATTAAAAAAAATCCTTGCTCCCCCACAAACACACGCTCTTTTGGGAAGAGGCAATAGGCTTGCTTATTGCACAATGGTTCAAATGCAAGAGTTGTTACTAATGTAACAACATACGTGATAAGAGGCTAATAAGGAAATAGTCAAGTAAATACAGCTGCAGCTTTCAGTTTATTTATTCTAAATATTTCAAAACAAAATGGATTTAGGATAAAGTAGCCAAGTCTAAGTTCGCTCAATACAGAAGAATGTATATGATGAACTGACTAAATTCTTTGCCTTATTCTTTTCCAGATATTTGGAGCTTTTCTTAACACATACTGAGTAACACAACTTGCCATGGGTTTGCCTGAAGAAGTGAGAATTGTAAAAGCTTCCCTGAGCCATTTTCTCTGAAGTTTAAAATACTTCACAATCTGTTCTTGAGAGACGTGTAAAACCACAGATCAAGGATTTTCCTTCTCCTCACTCCTTTGCTTCACTGCTCGTTCTTTAAATGGGACGGACCTCTTTCTTCTTCCAAACGCCATTCCACTTCAGGAGCAGGAACACGTGTGCTTGCACGCGTACACCAGCCCCAACAGACTTTTGTACTGTAACTGCTCTCCGTTCACCTGGAGCTTGCATTTCTTTAAATCTTCCTCTGCTGTCTCTACAAGAGGCCTCCAACTGCCTGGGAAGCAGTGGGTTAGCGGATTGGGCTCTGGCTCCTCAGCCGGGCTGGTGATTTGGCTTGGAGGAAGCACAGGCACATCGCTACTTCTGCTCCTACAGCCTGCCGCCGCCCCACCTGCCCCGTCTGCTTGGTGAGCTACAGCCACGACCCAGCTCTGCTCTGAAGTTTTTACCTCCTGGCTTCCAGCAGAGGGGAAATCCCTGCTGCTCTCTTACCGCTCTGCCTTCACACCAAGCAAAGCTGGAACAGGCGTCGGGGTGCCACCTCCTGCCACTTGACTCCTCTAACAGGACTTGACACCAGCTTGTCTCGGAGAGCCACTTCTCAGAAGCAGGTTTAGTGCTCATATGCAGACACGTACCGCTAGCTGCCAGGACCAGGAACAACTCTAAGAAATGACTCAAATCTAACAAAAATGTCCACATACCAGGAGAAACCAAAGAAACATACTGTTCTTCCAAAGGACTCATAGCTTTACCAAAATGTCCTCATTCCCTTACAGACTAATAAAATTGGATTTTCTCCTTCGAAGGCAAATCCCGAGCCCATCACCATGACAGCACCATGCCATTCTCCTGTGCTGCGTGCCACACACCCCGTGTAGCACAGGCTCCAGCTGACCATCTCTAACACGGCTCGTCCGCGTTGCCCCAAGCCCCATTTTCTGAAGAGCAGGACAACCCATTTTCCTCCAGGTATTGCCAAACTCAGCAAGGTTTGGCACCAGCTCGCAGAAGCCGCAAGCCAGCCCCCCGGGATCTAGGTGAACTTCCTGACAACCCCGACCCAATGCAGGAGGTTCAACACCTGTGGGACAAAGACAGGGATGCTGCTAAGCCTCAAAGTAGCGAACCTGTTCAGACACAGCAGCTGGCTTCCCAGGAAGGCTGAATCACTAACTCCAGCTCAGGCCAAGGCAAACAAGGTGGAGGCAGAGCTCACAAACAGCTTCTTTTCAGAAGATCCTACCAAAGCAATGGAAAGGGAGAACATTTTTGGCCTTTGTCTTCTTCTTTCTTATTGAAGAATGAGCTGTCTACAGCACCAAGGAAAACAACAAGCAGCAACTAGCTCCTGATTACACTGCTCCCTAGGACAACCTCACAACTTCCCCCCCCCCTTAAAAAATCTCTTTGGAAATATGTTTCTAGGATGGATATATCCCAGTGTCTATCACTATGGACACAGCAGGGAATTAATGACAAATACTTGTGAGTCACTCGTGAAAAAATAGAGGAAGTGATATGAGGGTAGTTCTGTGGCAATTCCTTGGGGAAGAAAAAAGAACAACGGATCCTTAGTGCCAGAAGTTAACCATAAATGCTGTTTGCTTAGTGGAACATCTCTCCAAAAGGGATCTGCATTTTCAGGAAGGACTACTAAGGAAGTAAACTACAAATGCTACAATAAATCTTTTACTTCTGTTACCATTTTTTTTTAATTATTATTATTACTATTATTTTTTTCCTAAAAAGTAACATTACAAACCAGTTTTAAAGACTGCTTTATAGCATGGTTTAAATTACCTTAACTAACATCTGTCTATCCACTGTATCATCTTTGGCTAGTCACACAACTTATTTCTGGGCAGGCTGAAATAGTGACATCTGCATTATAAATAAACCAGGCAGGACAGCCTCCCTGCACCACGCAGACAAAGCACAGAAACTCCCCCAGCCTCCAGGCACCACCGGGCCCAGCGCACAGCTCCACGAGGAAGCGGCATCACATCAAGGGCTCAGATATTTTCTGTCCTTTTCTTCTGGCTCCAAACCTCCAGCAGGGTCCCAGAGGATAAGCTGACCCGTTTATTGCTTTCTTCAGAAAGGGATTCTCTCCTTTTCTTTGTAGGGTACAGTGACTCAGCCTGGTTACTCACAGTCCACAGAGCTGACTTAATGTCTCCTTTCATTTCTGCTGTTCCTGCCTTACTGAAGTTGGATGATAACTGGACGCAGGCCATCCTCAGAGATCAGCGGTTCCTCAGAGTATGTGTGTATCAACAGCCCAAGACTTTCCCTTCCTTCCTTTCCTGAAGCCGTTCCCCACCATTACACCCTTCTGCTGCCTCTTTCCCACCTCACAGGGGACCAAGAGCAGCAGAGGTTCATTCACATGCACGTGGCTCCCACAGAAGGAGGGCGAGAGGCGATGAGAAATTTTATTTCTGGATACAATTTTTTCCTACTGTAAATCGTAAACTCACCAGCAGAAGCAAAGTCCCATTGCAGAAAAACACAAATTAAGCAACAGAGGCTCACAGAAGGATTTAGGTGGGAAGGGACACGAGGCTAGCTCTAAGCTTCAGTCAAGTTCCTCACGGCCTCATCCAGCTGGGTTTTCAAAATACTCGCCTCACGCCTCCTCTGAGGGACGCACCTACAGATCTCAGCGTGCCCTTCCTGCCACTGAGGCACTTCAGTCCACGCCCCAAACCCTTCTGGAAGCCCTGTGGAGGGAACCAAGCTGCCTCCAAATCCAAAGGGCCGCCTGTGGGGGGCCCTAACACCCCCCTCCCACAGCTCTCATGCCCCGACCCGCGGCTGACACTGGGCGAGGGGAAGGCTGACGCGATGAGGAGGAACCTCGGGCCCAGGTGGCCCCACAAGTCTGGAGCTTACACCTCTGAAGAGACACACGGGTGTTACAGAGCACGCTCCTCTCTCCGGCCTTTCTGGCTAACGCCTGCACGGCACACGTCACCCCTCTCCCTGTCACCCCTCTCCCTGCCTCGTCCCCCTCCATCCTGCGGGCGCTGCCGCTCCCCTTGCAGCCCCACCAGCCCTGCTCCCAGCTCTCTGGCTTCCCACCAGGCCGAGCTGCCATCCAGCAGAGGCTGGCCAAGCCCTCCACTTGGCCTGTAGGGGACCTCACCTCTCCCTGCAGCCCAGACCCTAACGGCGCCCTGGGGTGCTCCGACAGCCGCGCCTGAGCCCGCACCGGGGGCGAAGCTGCTGGGCGGCGCTGCGGGGTTCTCCTTCGTGCTCCCCGCCCAAGGCACTGCCGCACCTCATTGCTTCACGCAATTCTCCCCCAGGGAGTGAAAAAGCGTGTTCCAGAGATTAACCTTATATGCTGACTTTAACCTGGCACCAGAAGTCATGGAAACAAAACGTGCCCCGTGCTACAAGATCCTCTGGAGCTATTTTAAGAGCTATTTCTTAGGAAACAGCTGCACCGCTGATAATTTCACCTTTTTACTTCCTCACTGGGTCTCCGATCATCTTAACAGAAATGAGGCTCATGATGGGGGATTTCAGCATACTGTGACCCCCTGTCGGGGTGGCTACCCACCGACCTGCTGTCCTACCACAAACTACTCCAGTCTTCCTCACTTGTCCCAGAAAGCAAGCACAGAAGCTGGGATTTACCAAGAAACCTATCTCCTTCAACCACAGCCCGCAGAGCCTCGGAAGCAGCCCAACAAAGCACCCTGAGATGGCAAAATCTTTGCCAAAGCCAAGTAGGCTGGTCTGTGCCCAACCTGGGCAGCACAGAGCGCAGCCCCCTCAGTACAGCAGAAAGCTGGGGTCGTTCGACATGCAACAAGACATTCAGAGCAATCACACAGCAACCGGGCTTTTCTTACAAAAATGCAGGGAAGACCTAATAGTTTTCCGCTATTTCTCCCTGTTAAATCACTGCCCTTGCCATTACGTTTTCCCCTTGTTTACAAAGACACTTTAACTGCGTGCTCTAAGCCTGGAAGGTTTATTTTTAAACCAGCTGGTATCTTGCCGCAAATAACTTTCTGCAAATAGACACGCCTGGAGGGGACACAGTCTGATTCTCTGATCCAATGAAAAATACAAAGCAACAGAAAAAAAAGTAAAAAGAAACGCCAAGCGCTCAAACCTGGGCCTGCTGGAATGACTTCAGCCTCTTCTTGAAGCGGGATGGAAGAACAAAGTCGCAGCCCTTCGCGAGGAAAGCTAGCTCCCCGCCCAGGTCTGGGTCCCTCCGCAGAGAACGCTCCTTGATCATCATCCTGCTCAGCTCCTAAGCTGGTGGTGCCCTCTCCAGAAGGGGCACAGGGACTCTGTAGGAGACCACGTCAAACCCAGTAGGTTGCTTTCTTGGTTTGGGTTTCTACAGGCGAGAAATGGCAAACGGCTTCCCGCAGAAGCATGCTAGATCTTCTCTCTCTTCAGAAAGACAACATCTAGAGATCGTGTCTCGCTCCTGAAGCCAGACCTCCCTTTTTTAACTGATATTCAACGTATCCTTCAGTACCACCAGGATCTTCTGCCTTCTTGTAATACTTTAATTGAGAAACATGATCTACAACAGAATCTATTTCCCTGCTGGCTACATGACAGACAATCTGTCCTTGGCTTGTAATAGGCCAGGGGTAGCATGGGAAAGGAAGCACCCACCACCACTACCAAGGTGCTAAAATTAGACGGGCTGCAGAAGGGGCTAAATATACCATCTTCCCCAATAGTTCCTACTTTATGTGCTTCAGCGCTGAAACATGAGGTGCAAACTTGCATCAGCCAGACGCAGCCAGAGCGAAGCCACACGCTCACAGCCAAGACCCGCGCACACGATGCTGGTGGTTTGAGTTCCCTGCCTCTGAGGTGATGAGGCAGATCGGCACGAGCTCCACTCTAGACCAAAGGCTGTAATTTTCAGGAAACATCACTTTTTCCTTGCCTGGAAAAAGCAAATCAGCCGGTTTCTCCAACACCAAACAAGCACATAAGGATGATCTTGGATAATGAGCTCAGGCATTTAAAACGACTCTTAATAAAGTGGGTTTTTAAAGACATCAAAACACATCATCCTTTTTTATTCCCTTTTTCCATAACTCTCACGAGGCAAAGGCTGCTCCCCAAGCCAAATGCAAAGCAGTTCTCGGTAGACGATCTGCTCTTTTTCTACGTGACCTTAAGCAAGCAGACTTCAACTCTTGCTCTAACTTCATCCTGGCATGCTACAAGCATGTTCTTCCTCACCTATCACAACAGTGCTGAACAGTGACCTACGTCCAGTTCTCACCCCAGAAGATGACAGACACATAGTCCTGCAGCCTGCTGTCCTTCCTTGGCTTTAAGAGTCCTAGCTACTTCACCAGGTTACTTTCTGAGCCCAGTAACAAAGAACATCATCTAAGTTCTAGCCTTGCTTTTATTAAAATACTGTATTTGAAATGGAAAGGTGTCACCGAGCCTCACCAGCTGAACAGGATGAAAACTGGACTCTGTGTGCTCTGTTGTATCCATGGTGCATTCTATATAGCCAAGAAGGGCACCAGCTCCACATGTTCTCAGAACAGATTAAAATTCTCCAGCAATAGCATAACTCTTTGCTGGTTTTAGAGCCAACAAGGCTGAAAAACTCAACTTGTATCAGTAGGCTTTGTTTCAACTACCTTCAGATGCTCACTTTAAGATAAAACAACTACAACTTTGTGCAAGCAGAGCTTGTATCTGTCCTGATTACAAACTTAGCCCATGTGCCACAAACATCTCCCTACATGTTCAGTGTTGGTTCTTTAAATTCTTTAATTTCACCACATTTCTTTTTATTTTTTGGTCATTTCTGATTCCGAGATACTTTAAGATTCAGTTACTACTTCCATTTATTTCAGTAACTATTACCAAACAAACAAACAAAAAAGTATTTTCTTACCATGTGGGTTAGAAAGCATGAGTAGTTGATGCCTGAAAAGAGCGCAGATGTGCATACAGCTTAACTGACTGGTATTACTAACATCTGATCAAAACTATTTGTAACACACATGGAGGAAATCTGACTCCCCAGAAAGTTTTCCATTATATCATGAATGCGTTCTGAGACAATGTGATCATTTAACATCGGAGCTAAAGGCACTGTGATGTTACAGAAGACATTTTTTACAGTTAATTTCCCCACCCAAGGTCCTCGAGAAGCACACAATTTGCTCTGCAAGGCAAAGCACCCCGAACTAGGAAACAGCGTGATGAACGGGCAGGGCTATGAAGCTGGCGGCTCAACCTTAACTTTCTAGGATTATGAAGCAGCTTTAATTCCACTCAGAGCATGCCCGTTGAGGCATGCAAGAGACATTTTGATGTCTAAAAGTGCTGGGGAACAGACTAAGCTGCAGACCCTCTGCTCCCCGAGGCGCAGCCCCTGCCCAGAGGCAGCTGTACCACCCGTCCCACCCAACGGGAGCTGCTCCACTACAAACCCATGGCTCATCTTCTGCTAACGCAGCATCTCACACATAAGCACCAGGTGCAGTAAAAAGGAAGATTCAAACCATGCAATAGGAAGCGGAGGCAGGGGAAGAGAGAAATGGGAAGCAGGACGGCTCCTTCTGGCTCGCTGCAGCTCAGCAGGCCTTTGACACGGGATGCCCACTGGCAGGCCCTAAAGAAGAGGCCTCTTTTAGCATCAAACCCTTGTTGTGGTTCCTGCTCCCAAAATTATTCAGAGACTTCACCCAACGGTTCTTAAAATAAAATGCATGGGCAGGGCTTGGAGCAGAGGCTTGCACTACCCAAACCTGATTCTGAAAGCCGAACAAGTGTGCGAGTTTCTTACAGGCTTTTCTAGGGTACGTGTACTGTGCTACCCGGTATTTCGCACGCGTTAATTACCTAAACTCAAATACTTGATCAAACCAGCACACAGAGGTTAAGGTCAAAACCTTCCACCACTGACTTTTCCAAGGGCTTTGCATAAGACACTTGCCTCAAAAGGTAACCGCCTTTCCCTTCCAAAAAGCCCCAAGGATCAGCACTCCTGCAGATGGGGCCAGCCCAACTTCTGCTTCTCCACCACCCGCTGATTTCCCTCACACCTGCCATGCCAGCCAGGCTTCACTCCTTACCTTTCTCTTATCTACAGGCAAAAAATACAGAGAAATATTTGTCTGTTTGTTTGTTTTGCTAGTCTTTCTCAGGCTAGCAAACACTTGCTGTGTTTTGGTGGTGTTTTTTTGTTGTTGTTGTTTTTTTGCTATCTTTTAGCTAGTCAGACCAGCTGGCCTGCTTTCATTGAACCTTTTCTTTCCAAAACAGCGTATAAAAAGGATCAGCACACAGAACAGGAAATTTTAAACCAAATAGTTGGTTTAGAGATAAGCAGCGGAAAACTGGATCTCAGAATGGGAAATGTCGGACAGCCTAAAAGCACGCCGAGCTTCCTGGCCTGCCTGGAAGAAGCGTGATGTGCTCATTATGGGCTCCGCAAAATTGATGGACTTCTTGAGTGTTCATTTCCTAGTTTCTAAATATTTGGGTTCTGAAAGCAAAGAAGCGAGTAGTTCTATTGTTTTGTGTGGATGATCATCATTGTTTTTTTATGATAAAGGGAAAAGTCTGGTGCTGATATAAGTTAGCCCAGATTTCAACTCCGATAGGCCAGCCTGAGCCAGCAAACAGTCTGGTCTGAAGTGGCTTCCCCTTTCCTTTTTCCTTGCTTGAGGGATATTAAAACTGTCACAGCCGACATCAATGAAAGCTGCACTGCATTTTTGTCAATATTAGATCTGGTTTTGTGTGTGCGTGCCTGTACAGCTATTTGATAACAGTTTTATGAAACAGAATACAACAAATACTTCTAAAACTGATGCACACACCTGCAATACCACATCAGAAACCCCAAGGAGCTCCAGCCAGACCCAGTTAGCTGCAAGACTTAGGGATTCCCCAGATGCTACTCCTGGAGAGGGCCTTGCACCCACAACCACATCGACATAAAGCACACAGAACCTCAGAGGGAGCCAGTAGAAGCAGCAGTGCTGGGGACTTGTATCCACCCTGCTAGGGGCCAACACACCACCCAGGGGACCAGCAGCATGCACACAGCGCTCAGCCCAGGCCCCTGGGCCCCCGGGACAGTTTTCTTCTGTGAGCTTTGGTTCCAGGCGTCAACACAAAGCAAAAGCCGAGCTGCAAGGTGCAGCAGGAGCTCCTGCAGTGCTGCTGCGGACCGCAGGCTTGGAGCAAACACACACACAAGACGTGTGGATGATGAGGGAAACAAACCGACAGGGGACAAGATAAGCTGTTTGACAGCATGAGAGTATCCAGTTCTCAAGTATTGTAGAAAAACAGCCACAAAATTCAGTGTCAAACATGAGCAAACATTTCTGTTTCAAGTTCACAAGATAAATATATATATATCATAAATACCCAAGGCAAGAGTAGCTATTAAAAGATCACCTCAGAGCTTTTGGAGTCACTTAATTCTGTACTCTGAGGAAGAAGCCCTTCTGCCTTGCTGGAGATATCAGACAAGGTTATGTTTACTGTCTTCCATAAGCAAAGATGTACAAAGAAACATCAGAAACACTTGGAGTACCTAGTCTAAAACAAGTAACAAACTCCAGTCGTGTCAATTCAGTTAAATAACCCTTCTTTCTTTCCTCCCTCCCCCTTTCAAAATTGCACCAAATACCTGTATTTTCAGGCAAACAGTTTTGAAGACATGCAAGTTACGGTCCTGCTGGAAGGAGCTATGAAAGCTCACTGCTAATCTGGACACCTTCTCAAGTACGTTAAGTGGAAGGTGGATTTTGGAAAGTAAAGCCATTTATACTTTCTATGCATTTGGGACTTTGGCACCCTGTTGTTTTGAAATTTGGCACTAGCACTTTCCATTCGAAAGCAAAGGGCTGGGCAGACAGCCTTGGCTCCCCTCTAAAGCAAGACCCCACGAGACCCTTTTCCTGGGAAAACCTGCTCCTCATTTGAGAGGCATGCCCATGCCATGCAGACTCCACAATGACTCTGCACTGGGGACACAGGAAGGGGAAAAAAATAAATCTTCCTAGATCCTGACCTTTGTGCCATGGAGGATCTCTCTTTAGGAACCAGCAATAGGCAGGACAAAGAAAGTTGTTGGAGCCTGCTCTGAGATGGGAGAGGTGGAGCATCCAGCTCTCATGGCGCTGCTGAGAGCCAGACCAGTACCTGCTCCCAGCAATAACGTAGGAAGCTGAAAAATTCTCTGTTATATAAAACCTACCTAAACTACATGCAAACTCAGCCTAGAGGAGCACCAGCAGGAAAAGGACAAGGTTAAAGGTGAAACTAAATGTCAGGGCCCATTCTGTTTGCTCAGGTTTTGTTTCCTTTCTTGTTTGTTTTTCAATAAATACTACTGCTGGATGAGCACGTTATTCCACACTGCAGCATCCAACGAATCACTTAGCACCTGTAACTTTTTCTTTTCCACATCTTCCCACATTTGTTCTATTATCCAAAGGCTTGTTCTCTTACCTTAATCACTTCTGGGGCCTGCTGAATCAAAGCTGGAACGGAGTCTCTGGAAGCAGCCCCAGCAGAGCTTTTCTGCCCCGGGAGGATGGACTGAGGAGGAGCTGTTAATGTTTCCTGAAGAATCTGCATCACTTCCTTCTCCTTGGACAAGCTTCCCTTGCCTGTCTGGAATTCCACCAGTTCCTGGGCAAAGTCCTCAATGCTTTCCAGAATACGCAGTAAAAGGGCTTTGTCATCTTCCTCCATTTTATGGCCGTTGGTTTCCATGATTTTTGACAGAGGGGAAGTAGGGTCAACAGGTTTACTTTTGGGTTCAAGAGCCAGAGGTAGTACCGGCCTACCCTGCCAGCCAAGCACCTGCAAACGGGCAGGTTCACTCTCCTTTAGGGGTTCCCTAAAAGTACTCTCCATTTTCTGTGAGAAGCACTCCAAGTCCAGCAGCAGTTTATCTATCTCATCCTTATCTATCTTGCACGTCTGTTCTCCTTTGGAGACATCAGCTTGGGAACCACGCGATGCAGAATCTGAAAGTGGCTTTAGAAGTTTCTCAGAAGCACGGGAAAGCTCGTTTCCCACTCCAGCATGTTCTGGTTTAACATCAGCACCTGCGTCTGAACAACCAGAGAGCTGGTAGCTGCGCTCTAAACTCTCCCAATCCCCTTTCTCCTTTATTTTCCCTAATGCTCTTTCTCCATCCGACTCCTCCTCAATGTACAGAGCCTCAGCGGAAGACGTGCAGTCAGAAGGGCTTGTGGCTGGTAACTGAGGTAGAGCACAAGCATCTTTCCCAGCTCTCACACTGCTCTTCTGTGCGATGCCGTGAAGGGAGTTTGAGGCAAAGCTCACAGGACTTGTCTGGATGGACTGAGAGGTGCCCGTCACCTCACTCTGATCACCTGCTGGTCTGACAGGAACCGCGCCCGAGGATGGCAGCTGAATAATATCCTCATACCTTGGTGGCTGCTCATCTCCAAATATTGGGGAAAAGGGAGTTTGCTGCAAACCATGAAAACAGTTAACTAATTCCACCAAGTCACTAGCTTCCTTGTGCCCAGGTGGCTTGAGCTCAAAGGGCAGCTTTTTTAGGTATGAAGAAAATCTCGTCATCAAATTCATATAAATCATTTCTGAATTAGCCAGGGGATCGCTGCTGTTCCCTCCACTAACACTGTCCGCAGATTTCTTTTTGATACAATGCTTTATTATGTCAGTGCACTTTTTCAGATCCTCTGAGCACTTGAGCAAGATGTCTAAGCACACCTTAATATCTCCACTAGAAGAACCATCCAGCTTGTGCTTTTCCAAAATTTGGGTAATGAAGTTTTCTTCAGAGAAAGAATGAGGTGAGAAGGGAACCACGGGATTCATGCCGACTTCCGGAGCATCGTTGCTCTCTGGCCATTTCTCCACAGGTGAGGGACTCTGCAAAAAGCCACAGGGAGGGCAGTTCTCATCATTGCTGAAGTGCCCATAAATCACGTCAAAATCAAATGATCGTCTGCTGAATGATTCTGACCGAACTTTCCTTCCTTTTCTGTAGGCCACGTGACTGGAAGAGTTTTTGAGTTTCTCAAAGGAGAATTCCTTTATTTTACCACTGGCAAGATTTATTGCCTCACCGGTAATGTCTTTTAAACTGCTAGAAGCTGGCACTGAAGAGCCCTTTTTGATTCTTGGATTATTTGGGAGGATTTGGTGATAGTCCTCATTTCCAGGCAAGGCAAGCCCATTTTCAGAAACAGGAATTTTATGGTCTTGGTTGGCATCTTGGACGCTGAGCTCAGCACACACGCTGTGGTGGGCGACTATACATGTGACTCCTTGCTTAAACACCTGGCAAGTGCCCGTGCAGTAATGCACGGTGTGCTGGAAGTGCTGGTCTATCACCACGCTGCTGTAGCAGTTCACAGTTGTGACCATAAGCCTGTAGGTTGCTGCCATAGCACGGATCCCACGTGGAAGTGAGGCTTCGAAATTCACCATGAACTTCGCAGGAAGCTCACACCCCCACCCCTGCTTTTCACAGCCACACCAAATTTAACAGAAACATTCAAATGTCAGTTGAAAACATTCAAACCACATGAGAAACTACTGGCTTGGAAAGTCCCAGTGAAGTCTGGAGTGGTATCAGCAGTACAGTTACAACAATTAGTGCAACTTGCATACGCTTTGACTTAAGGCAACTCGATTACTGTATTCCACACAGAGAGCTTTGCTGATCAGAGATGCAGCCCGAGCTGCTCTGTTTCTAAGGGTCCAGGTAGAATCTCCAGAAGGCGTCATAAAATTCAGCCAGCTCTCAAGTAGAAGTGAAGGACAATGTTTCTTCTTGGATCCTTCTCTCTTTTTGAGAGAATCATTACAAGATAGATGATAATCAAGTAGCATGTACAGATAAAAAATCCACAGGATGCTTGTGTGAACCTCTTCTCACACTGGTAAGGCAGGTCCCTACAAAAAAACACAGGCAAAAGTCATGACTTACATGTAACACGCAGCCTTGTCTGACATCAAACGAATGGCATCAGACCTTAACAACCAACATTCGGGCTCGTACAGAGTGAGAGTAGGCTATTATTTTTCCTTCACTCAAATCTACCATATAAGAACACTGCTAAGGAGCTAGCCTATATTTATACACAGGCTGTGTGTTGCCGTTTTAACAGCTCTATTTTAACCACGCATTGATTTTTTTTTTTCCATACTAGCTTTTTTCCTCTTCAGACTGAACAAAACATTACCTTTAATTCTAATGGAGCAAAACACTTTGATCATGTTGTGAATTTCTGGCTTTCATTTTCCAAGACCCTCTAACGATAAGGAAGACAGCAGCAGAGAAAAGCACTCTCAGAATTTCCAAACACCCTGGATTATAAAGCACTGCAAACAGCCTGGAGCAAAGCAGATGAACTCTAAGAAAGCGTGGCCTTTTGTAGAGGCCACATTGGCTTCCATTAGGCTTTCACCAAGGTCTCTGGGACCACGGCAAAATATTTTAAGGCAGAATAACTGTTTTTTAGTCTCCTACAACCCATTAATAGGCTGCTGGTGTAGACACTAAGTGCAGAATGTAACAATTGTATAGAATTTTAGAATTATAGAAATTGTATAGGCTGTGAAAACGAGGAATTGAGAATTTTACACTTAACGCAGTCACTTACAGCTCTATTTCCTGTCATGATGGTCAAAATTATACCAGAAAGAACAAAGGCTGCTTCGCTTTGTTATTAAAAGATAGGAAACCCCAGACTCAAGCATCTTACCTTTTCGACATTACTCTATCTTCCATGAACGCATTGATAATCAAATTAAAACACCCCAATGGTATTCTGAGCACTCCTGCACAGAAATCCATCCCACAAAACATGGTTAAATCACACTGCACTGCGGGTTTCCTTTGTTGTTTTCAAAGGTAAACACCTAGCACTACGCGAAAGGCCAGACCTGCATCTGACGGAAGGACTGCCCTCCGTGCATGTTACCACCACCTATCTCAGCTCCTATGTCTGGGTGGATACAAAGGGAAGCACCTTCGAGTTTAGTGTTGTAATTAAGGGCTGGGGATGGCACAAGACTGATCAATGTTCCCATTTTACCTGTTTTAAATCCTTAATTTGAAGGTGAGAAGAACCGATTTTAAGATTATTTGACGGAATTCCTAACGCGTCACGTCTGCCCACTGCAATCAGGCAGAGCTGCACACAGCAACCCTCCTGGTTTGCCCCGTGCATTATATAAAACATCGCAATGATCGCATTCAAGATGAGCTAGCAACTGCTCCAACTACCACACCGGTATCTGTAACAGGCTGCCACCTGCCTACCGAGCACCACCGGCCAACCTGCCTGCTGTGCCTGCCCCGCGCTCCTTCCTACACCCACTGGCACCACCCCAAAGCCCCACAGGCACAGGAGGGCCTCCCAAAGGGATGATCAGAGGTATGGGGTGTGCCCCAGCCACAGCCCTGAGTCAGGGGATAAAGGGCGTAAACAGAGCCGTTTTTGAACCCCGGGGTCCTTATCCCACCGAGCACAAGGCCAGGTAATAAGACTCCACGCCCTGCAGTCACTGACTCTCAGGCTTCCCAATCAGGTGTGCTTAATGCCTCTCTGAATCACAACCACACTTCAAAAAGTCCTATTGGCTCACCAAGGTGTTCATCTTATAAGACTTAGCGGGCTTTGTTCAGACAGGAAAACCCATGCTTCCATGACTCCAAGGAGTCTAACCATCCCTGGACTCCACGAGTCCTTCTGTCTAATGCTTGGAGGCACAAAGCTGCTGCTTGCTCTCTTCTGAGTCTCCATCAGCTACAGACAAACTTAATGGCATTTCCTGGAAGAGAACGTATGCAACATCTAGAGAAAGCAGAGGTCATCAGAGCAGCAGAATTGAAGAGGATTTCATATCGCTCCCAAAAACCATGGGACTTCTTCAGAGCTCCTTCCCCTCTCCCCTGTGGGGCACAGCAGGAAGACCTCTGTCACAATTGCTCGCCCTCTCTTCTCTCCTACTTCTCTACTGCACAATCTTTTCACCACCGAAGAAGAGTCTGAGTTATACCTAATTTGGGAAATAACTGCATCTTAATGAAGTTATTCCTTAATTAGAAGAATAAGGCGTTAAACCTCAGTGTCTCCTCCTGTATCACTCCAAGGGTGATCTCCCCCTACACGTGTACTCCTTCCCCTGGGACTAGGGCAGCTTCTCCAACCCTTTAAACCGCCTTCAGGCACTGAAGCTTTCCATGTCCTTACGGTTGTTGCACAAGGGGTTCTTTGGGGAAGAGGTCTCCCAGATTCTCTGCCCAACCTGACTCTTCTTCAGTTCAGCTTCATAATTCACCCTGTGCCTGGCACCAACTTACATTTACTTGGGAAGCAGAGATGGCAAGAACTAAGCGATTATGCCCTAAGCCACTGCCTGGCCTTAGTACGGAGAGTCAGCCCCTTCAGCTTTGGAACAAGACAGGCCCTTCAGACGTGCTTGCTGCATTCTCTAATCTCTTTCCAATTTGTCTATTTCTGTGGTGCTATCATATCCAGGAATCAACAAAATCCAGACACAAACTTGTCAAGACTAAAGCAAGATTACCTCCTCTGAGCTCTTACTGTCGCGTGTCAAGAATGAATATGAAGAACCTAATATCCCTTTTTCTCAGCCAGATTGATGTCTTCTCAGTGATCACTACTTGCCTTATTTTCACTGTCTGCACAAACACACTAAGGTTATTCGAGGTGCTGGATACTTGCCTCCAGCTAAAGACCAAAAACTGAAAACCATGCAGGCAGCACAACTGCTTAGGGATGCGGAGTAGAAACTGTTTTTTCTCACATTTTACTGGCTTTACTTGACCAGGGATAGCACACGCTCGGCTCAAAGCTTTATTTATCCATCAAACAGGATCCAGCATGTAAACCCGGTCAAGACAAAACCTTAGAAAAGTGCCTTCCTGTTACCAGATCTGGGAATCTGGTCTCAAACTCAGCTTGAATGGGCTTTTGTTGGGAATTTGGGTTGGTGACTAAACCCTACGATTTATGAATAGCAACAATGGAAAGCCTGAGTGTGTTAAGAAAAATTCGTACTTCCTCCTTTTCAGCCTGCCATTTCGTCCCAGTTGTGACTCCAGAGCAGCCCCCGGTTCAGATACGCTGCAGACAGACTCCGTAATTAGGACTGCTGCCACGAAACCAGCTCCAACCCCGAGGATACAGGATTGGTTTCACAATGTAAACTGTGAATGAATAGGGTTTCTTGTGCGACTGCAGAATAATGCTTTATGTCTTTCCTATCTGCAAGAAGACATGAATCACTTCACAAGGGAAAAAATTATTGCAGATACTAATGATATAAAAGGTTACTCTATAACACACAAGAAATTCTATTCATGTAAAGATTATGCTCGACTTAAATAACTGAACAATGACAATCTGTAAGCGAGGGGACTGTCAGCCGGCACTCAGCTCATTGCAAACTGCAATCTAGAAAGCTTCGGAGCAGGCCTCTACAGGCTCTGAAAGCTTCAAAGTAGGCAAAAATCTTCCTTAATTTCTTTCAGCAGTGCTAGCACCAACATTGACAGTAACCAGAAATGAGAAGCCACCACAATGAGGTATGGAGGAGAGCAGCTTCCCTTCTGCACCACGGCACGGGTGTCACCCATAAATGTGCTTGTTCCTCGTGGAAGAGGCGGTGGGACAAGCACTCCGTTTGGCTGCTTTTGTCAAAGTACTAAAACCACCACCAACAAAAGAAAAATCAATAGCTTTGCCATTTGGCCGGACATCAGTACTGTAGCAAAAGCATCATCACAGCTCTACAATCAGGTCCTACCTGAAGAGGTCCTACGTCTTGGAGGAGCTGGTGGTGCCAAAAAGCAGCTTAACTGCATCCCCTTGTTTAGAAATGCTTGATATTTGTTCACAGTTTACTGAACGGAGCAGATTTGGCAGCAAACTATATTGATCATGGAAGACAACAGCCGGCAAATAAAGTGATGCTTTCTTGTAAAGCATAACTTTCAGCCAATCTTCGGTTTGTCAAACAGAAAAATTAAAAAATGAATTCATCGTCTACTGGTGTAAGTTCTATAATCCCCAAACGCACTACAGCACAGTAGTGGACCTTGGATGTATCGTTAGCTTTCTTCCCAGTGGGCTCAAGTCAGAATACTGTAAACTATAAGATTAAAAAGCACATGTGCAAAGGCAGACTCAGAGGACGGAGATGAGAACAGACGAGGAGTCTCACTTTTTAAGAGAGCCGTTCAGCGGCTCCTGGAGAAGCTGGCGCCGAGCCCCGCTCCACCACAGCCGAGGACTCTGCTCACACCTCACACACACGGCCAAGTGGCCACAGCCCCAGCGGCCTAGCCCGCAAGGTTCAGCTGACCACCAAGGAGTCTGTACAGTGCTCTGTAGTCATGGGGAAATGCTTAGAAAATCTAGTATTAAAAACATCAGGCAGTCCACCTTTGATGGAACGGTATCAGCAGTAGCTGCAGTGCTTTTATTTTTTATTTTTGCAACAAATGCACTGCTGAATTCAGCAGAAATGCTACAACAAATCATTTGAATAAATTATTTCAAACCCCACCACAAAGGAGCCAATTTACAAATTGCTATCGCTTGCACAGTTTACCTTCCGAAGCTGTTTCAACACAAAACTCACATCATTTCTCCTTCTATATTGATATTTAGGAAAAAAAATAAAAATAAAAAAATCAAACCATTTGGCTCCTTTGTCCTTTATGTCATATTTTTAAAGCTTATAATACTTGATATCCTTAACTGCAGCATGTATAATTAGGACAACTTTTTTTTTTGTACGTAGGACTTAGGTGGGAACTGCCTGCTGTGCTAACTCTTCAGCCTTTGTGACCAGTGGGAATTTGGTGCACATGCACACGTTTCAGCTGCTATGAATCCATGAAGGAGCACCTGCAGCAAGGCATCTCGTGGTTAGTTTTAAGAGGGTTTAGCCAAGTCCTTCCATGCTCTAGAGGCTGCAGTGGGCTGCTATGGCTACGGAACCTGACTTCCTTCATGTGCCAGACCAGATGTGAGCTGGTCAAACAAACCCCTGTTTGAACCAGAGCATCTCTCTTAATACGCTCATTTAAAGATCTTCAATACTTAATTACCTTTACTACAGAAAAGGGCTCATGATTTCCAATTTGAGTATGTTCAACATCAGGTTCCAGCAGACATGTATCAGGCTTTCTTAAGCTGACTTAAGCAAAACTTTCAGGGAGAGAGATTTCCTTGCCTGCAGGTACGGACACACTAGGATCAAATCGCCTCTTGGCTTTTTCCAGGATTTGCAGGGACAGTCTGGAACAGCAATGTCTTCAAAACCAAAGCTGTAGCCCTTTTACAGTGGCTATACGCCAAAGCTTGGGGAATAGCATTAGAAAAGAAATTCTGCAGTCCCGCGGAGCACTCTGCTGACTTGCACCAGCTTTCAGCTCGCAGGAGCGATGAAGCCGGGTGTGGTGTGCCTGGATTCAGTAGCCCTCAGAGGACTGCTCTCCCATGTGCTTGGACATCTCCTGGATTCCACGGAAACCTTTTGCATCCGGAGAATTGTCTGACAGCATTCCACCACCCACCAACTAACTACTTTTGATTTGGCAACTCACCAGCTTCAATATCCCAAGATCTCGTACTGACACAGAGCGCAAACACTGCAGTGGCTTGTGTGTCATCCACGGCACTCCTGAATTTACAGCACTCAGCACCACCTCCCTCAGCCATCTCTCTTCCAACACCATCAGCCCCTGTCTACTCAGTTGTTCCTGTACTGGCACAATTTCATGCATTTGATCTTTTCACCGAGGCCCTCATAAGCTCTTCTGGTTCAGCTGCGTACTTCTTTTTTACGATGCAGGAACCGAAACCGCGCACAATATCCAGAATAGATGAGAACCACGTTCAGAAATGATTTTTTGAACTGCCTTTCAGAAATCAACACTATCACTATACAGTGCTGTCACCTTCCAAAACTTGCTCAGTGTTTTTCCACTAAGACATTCTCAAATGTCTGTTCTCTTAACCACCTGGGTTAATTCGTATCTTTGTCCCTTTTTCTACTTCTTTCAAAAGAAAACAATGATGCTGTTGTCCTTTGTGAAATGTGCAGGGACCTGCTCGCAGAAAACACTGAACAAGAGGCAGTCACTCTTATTAGAGACTGAAGCTTTCATACAGTCTCATAAGGAATATTCGCAGATGACCAACAAGAATGATCCAAAGATTTTGACCAGCTTTTGTGTGAGGAATGACCAAGCAGTACAGGGTATTTCAGACTGAAAGAGAGGTGACTTTGGAAGAATATGATAATTAATGGTCTATTAAATCATGCGTGGCATGGAAGGGGTGGATAGGATCTGACTGCTCACCTTCCATTCCAATAAAAGAACTGGACGTGATTGATAAATGCTACAGGAACCAGGCTAAAAACAAGCACGTGTGCACCAAACCTGTGAAAAGCCCATCAAAGGATGCTGTGGATGCAGGAAGTTCTGGGGAACCAACGGGTCCTGTTTTAATACTCCATCTGTCAAAAATTACCACCAAGAATCGTGAGAACCTCCTGCAACTCCAGTCATCTTTTGTTCCTGCTACCCTAATTCTGCAGTTCTCGGCGTATACTGTCACTTCATTAGTCAGTCTCTCTTCCAGATCATTTGTAACTGTGTTGAGCAACACCAGCCTGACTACGGATTTCCCTGGGCCTCCACTAGTGATTGTTCTTCACTAGAAAAACTGACAGTTCTTCCTACACTTTAACTAGGTATTAATTAACGAAAAACTTACACTCCTACTGCATGGCAGTTTATTTCCTTTAAGAAATGTTAATCAAGAACTTCAAATTCTCTCAGGAAATGCATAACAAGCGGAATACTTGCTTGTTTATCTTTTACTCTTTCTTGTCACATAGCTTCTGACCCCCCAGTTTCACCAGCTGAAGCGAGACTTCTGCGTTCATGCAGCGAAGCATGAAAGTCACTGCAACGGGAGGACTAATCAAGGCTGGCTTCCAAGCAGACATGACCTTGAGAGTCACTGTCTGTGGCAGGATGTAATACTGCTTCACAGTCAATATGGATTTGGAGAAGTCAATTTTCACAGCAGGAAATCTCTGTTTCAGTAGCTTTACCTTTAAAAAAAAAAACACCCAACACTAACTTTAAAACAACCTCTCTGTTCGCAGAAGCTGTGTAAAAGAAACCCAACACTCAACCAGATTTGGTATCAATAACAATGGTCTACACTGCTCTTGAAAATCAACTTGGCACTAGACCCTGAACTATTGTTCTAAAATACTGATTTGGCCAGTGAACACCGAGCTACTCTGTGGGATTCCTTCCGATTATCTAGCGTGCCGGTGCTGCTCTACCCTTCACAAGCATCAGGGCGCAGGGGCCCTGGACACAAGTGTATGAGGAACTCTGCTGTGAAGAACCAACGGAAGAGCCTTGATAAGCTTTTGTTCTGGGTGTCAGTCGTGGGAGTGGGGCAGTTCCTATCCTCAAGAAAGATTTCACTCTCTTCAGTTTTTCAGGAATACCTTTCTTCAACTTGCCTTTTGCACAGAGACTTGGAACTAAAACTGACCAGACAGGAACGTGTCCCAGGAGACTGGTTTCCAGTTATACAAAGGAGAGTAAAAGCTCACACAATTTTTGACATAATAACTCGCTAAGTGTAAATAATTTGCCAACTAATTAGTTCTAACAGACACGGGGAGCAATCTCAGTTAATCTTAGCTCATTTAGCAGGCCCCAATATACTAACAAACACGTCGAAGCTTAACAAGGCACGAGTAAAAGAAACTGTAAGTATAAACCCTAGTTCGTTACGCTGACAGAAAATAAGGTGACCAACCAGAAGACACTGAAGGTGGAAGAGATTCAAAACCACATAATTAGCAAGGCTCAGGACAGAGGTCAGAAAGCCAGCTTGATTAAGTAATGCGTCTCCTGACTGTTTATAACCTTATATGGAAAAAGATAATTTCATATTAGCAAGAAACATTTTTTCCTCTAAACAGTTAAGTTAGTGTTAACAGTATCCAATTAATTTTTGTTTTTTTTACAAATGAAAGTGATTTTTATTAAAGTGTTGAGAAAAGAAAGGAAAAGTTGTGTCCAAGTTGGCATTCCTTCAGTCGCAGAGGTTACCAACTACAGATTTCCCAAAACCATCTTTGAAACTTAAAAGTTAGGCGAAATTCCTCCTGCAGGCAGATTAGCCACCTGCAGGCTAAACCAGATTTTTAACTTAATAAAAACATTTTCCTTCATTACCCCTCCATTCACGGCTTATATACTTCTCACGGCTGTCCTGTCTGACAGCCTGCCTCCGCTGCATGGCATTACTCTGTTCACTTATATCGAGATTACGGGCAGAGCTCTTTGTCTAAGGTGAGAATCCGTTTCTCCAGGGCAGCCTTAGTGGCCAGCCTGGCTCCAGCTGGAGTACCGTACATCTTCCGCAGGTCAGCAGTGCAAAGAGTGAAAATGCCAAGCTGGGGAGAAACGCTCCGGTTCCATGCTGCACGCCCATCCTCTCCTCTGAGGCATAATCACAGGGATAAAGAGCAAGCAGTCATTTCCACCAGTCATACCTTCCACAAGCCCATTCCTGCCAGCCTCCGCTCATGCTCCGAAGACGAGCAGCTGTTGAAATGTAACAAATTAGGCCAAAAGGTACAGCATGTCCCAGCATCCAGGCAGTCTGGCACTGCTACAGCATTTACTGCTTATGACTCGGATAAGCCGCACCAGAGGCGCAGATCAGCGTGATCAAAGCAACAAGTAATTTAAGGAAGCTTAACTTTTCCATCCCCTTCCCTCCACCAAGGAAAACCAAGGGTGCTTCGGCCTGACCTCTCAGCGAGGCACAGCAGGTCGTTTCCCCTGTATCTTTACTAACCCAAGGAGCTTTACAAACAAACCAAGAAGGAACTTCTATTAATTTCTCTCCATTTAAAAAAGAAGCAGATGAAAAAGACAAGCGATACACAGAAGAAACTGAAAACCTACCAAGGGTAAAGAATCCCATAATCTAATTTCAGTGAACAGCAGTCAATGTTTATATTCAATAATATAAATGAGTATTTATTAAAATGAAGTCATTTTTAACAAGCTTGCTTACATGTGTGACCTCAGCTATCGCTTACTACATCCTGTTCATTCGCTAGTCTGCAGAATGATTAATTTCTCTTATCAGCATAGTATTTAAATGCTTCTTAAACATTACCTTAAACATCACCTTTCAACAACTTTTCTCTAACGAGGGAGCATTATCTTCATTTTACCCAGTAAGAATTGTGGCAAAGAAGAGAATGCAACCATTTTCGGTGCCTTGCCTGAACTGCTAAAGGCACGTGGCGCTACAGAACGTCTCAGGCAGTCAAAGCACAGCACCTCCACTTGCAACTGCCCCTAGAGACTCTGCAGATCAGATCCAAAGACCTGTGCAGGAGGGAAAACACAGCTGTAAATCTGGGGGAAGAAGCTTGTCCTGTAAAACACATGAACCCAGTTCTGTAAGACAGAACTGAACTGCCTTAACTACAAATAAGAAAATCCATTTCCTCCCACAGTTCTACTTCACCATCCAGTTTCTGCCAGAATTGGAGCACAAGTTCCAACCTCTAATTTAGTCTTCAGAGAAGTACAGTTCTGTATAACGGGAGAAAAGCTAGTTGCATGGGGAAAAAATAGCATGTGCTCATTTAAGACAGTATCGGAAAGCATTTGTACAAAGAAAGTGAGTTGAGACTCCAGAGAACCTCGTTACCTTACCAAGATATCCCAAATTCAGAGTTACTGTTCGAAGTTATGTTTTCTGTGGGTTGCAGGAAGGATGGGGCAAGGTACTTACAGAAAAAAAAAAAAAAAAAAAAAAAAAAAGGAAAAAGCAACTTGCACTGTGCAGCATCATATTCACACCTCCATGGCTACTGACTGTGGGTGTCTGACCACAGGGCTCCACTACAGCGATCTCCGAACTGCCTGAGCCACAACGCTCATCGTCTGCTCCGCACGCTGCAGCTGAATGAGCTGAAACGTGCTTTACCAGTGCATCTCTTCAAGACTCAGCAGTCACATATCCGTTAACTTCACATTACAGAATCACAGAATCACAGAATTTCTAGGTTGGAAGAGACCTCAAGATCATCGAGTCCAACCTCTGACCTAACACTAACAGTCCCCACTAAACCATATCCCTAAGCTCTACATCTAAACGTCTTTTAAAGACCTCCAGGGATGGTGACTCCACCACTTCCCTGGGCAGCGCGTTCCAATGTCTAACAACCCTTTCGGTAAAGAAGTTCTTCCTAAGATCCAACCTAAAATTCCCCTGGCGCAACTTAAGCCCATTCCCCCTCGTCCTGTCACCAGGCACGTGGGAGAACAGACCAACCCCCACCTCGCTACAGCCTCCTTTCAGGTACCTGTAGAGAGCGATAAGGTCACCCCTGAGCCTCCTTTTCTCCAGGCTGAACAATCCCAGCTCCCTCAGCCGCTCCTCGTAGGGCTTGTTCTCCAGGCCCCTCACCAGCTTCGTCGCTCTTCTCTGAACTCGCTCAAGCACCTCGATGTCCTTCTTGTAGCGAGGGGCCCAAAACTGAACACAGTATTCGAGGTGCGGCCTCACCAGAGCTGAGTAGGGGCTTTGACCAGAGGTACCTTCCATGCTGTACATTGAGGCGCTTTGACCAGAGGTACCTTCCATGCTGTACCTCTGTGCAAATCATGAGTACAAAATAATAGGACGCATAGCAGCGGTTGCAAAGGTCTGGGTAATGGAAACTGGCTATGTGCCACCAGGGAACTTCGACTTTTAACTCTGTTATTTTAAATACAATTAATTGTTGCTTCAACTTCTCCGAAGCCAGCAGACATCAACTAAATAACTTTATAAAACCAAGCCAAGTCTAACAGTGCTGTCAATCTCCTCACAGTTTTCATGAGAATAAGTTCCCTCCACGTAATGACATCTGAGAACAGACCAACAAGGCTCAAGAGAGTCACAAGAAATAATCAAGAAAAGAGACCTATTTTAAAGAAACGCCTGGAAATTATATTTCTTGAAGCAGGCATCAGATCCCACAAGGTAAAGCCATGAGAATACCCCCAACAAAAACAGAGGCGGCCTTTCAGGCAGCATTTCAGCAGCAGACAGCTTGCGGACTATCTGACAGGGACTTGCACTGCTAGCCTGGAGACAGGGCACAGAGCAGCACATCTTCCAGGGCTTCCTTCTTTAGTGTGGAGAACAGAGGTAATAAAATTAGTCCCGGACTTAATATTTACATTACTTGGGACCAGGCACAGTCTGTGATGACCTTCAGAGACTTACTCCAGCACGAACACATCCTTCAGTAAATTATTCCATTATTCAATCACATTTTTACAAGTTTATGCCCAACTTAATCTTGGATTTGTCTCCCAGTGAAACAAGGAGCCTAGCAGCCAAAGCTGTTCCCTTTCTTGCTCGTAAAATAATTTCTCTGGCTTCCTAGAAAATCATTAAAAAATAAACCCTACTTCCCTGACTACATATCAACAGCTGCCCTAAACGAGACCAAAGGTCCAGAGGCACCCTACGGTCCCGGGGCAGACTGCCGGCGGTCCCAGGAGAGAAGGAGCCGTGTCAGCGCGGGGCGATCCCTGCGGTGCCCCCCTCCTGCCGCACAGCCCCAGCAGCCCGGGGCCGCCCCGAGCAGCTCTGCAGCGGCTCGCGGCGCTCGGCAGGGCTCTGCCTCCCGGCACAGCTCTCCCGGGGCGGCTCACAGCCTCGGCCCCCGCACCGCAGCGCTTTTCCCAACTTAAACGTGCGATGCGAGCAGCCTCTCCTCCTCCTCCTCCCCGCCTCCAAGCTGGGCGACCCGGGAACCCAAGAACCCCGCGGGCTGCCCCCGGCCGCCTCCCCGCTCCTTCCCCGGCCAGACCCCAGACGGGGCCCCGGCCCCCTCACCCCGCCGCCGGGCTGAGAGGAGGCAGCCGCTCGGCCCCCGGTCCCGCCACACCTACCCGCCCGGGCAGCTCCCCGTCCCATGCCGGCGCCGGGCGCGTCGTGCTGCCCGGCCCCGCCGGCCCCTTCCGCGCAGCGGGGTCCCCGCCCCGGAGGCGCGGCGGGCGGGCGGGCGGCTGCGGGCCGAGGCCGGGCTGCGAGGGGCAGGCGGCGGAATGGCGCTGCCCGCGCTGAGGGGAGGACGGGGAGGAGGAGAAGGAGGAGGACGCGTCCCTCCCTTCCCGCCCTCGGCTCCTCCTCGCCTCAGCGACCCGCTGCTCTCCGCACGCCGCCCCCCTCCCCGGCTTGTGGTTGTTTCTTTTTTGTTGTTTTCCTCAGCCGCTGTAGAAACCCAGCGGAGCCCGACGTGGTGTTGGCTGGTTTTCAGCCCGCTGCGGCTCCAGGCCGCTGGCGCCCACCAGCAAAACGGAGTGCGGGGCGATGGAAAAGGGCGTGCGGGGCGATGGGTGCCTGCGGGGAAGGGGAAGGAGCGAGAGGCGGGGAGCCAAAGGGCGGCCGCAGGGGGAAGGCAACGGCCGCGCCTCGGCGGTGGGGCCCGCGGGGGGCCTTGCGCTGGCGGTGTGTGCCGCAGGTCGTGGTGTGGTGCCGCAGTTACCAGACAATACTGGGGGAGGAGGCGCCCAAAGACGCCAAAACGTCGCTGCAGGTAAGTCTGGTGATCCTTAGGCCAAACTCGTGGGTTTTTTCCTCAGGTAATCTCTGAACTCTTGTTTGGTTGCAGCACCCTCTTCCTTCTGGGCCACACGTACATACCAACCCTCCAGCCCGCCTTGCTCCCTCACAGCTTACAGGGACATTTCAGCCTCAGCAGGAACACCTCAGATTCCCCTTCCGCACCTCCATTCACAAGCACATAAACTGTCACCCTCCCACCGCCTCCCCCTTGTACCTCTTTTCAGTCACACCATTCCTCCCAAAAAGTCAGCCACACATGCCTCCCTTTTGCTGTGCTCTTCACTTTAGTGTCTTCTAAGTGCATGTTGGTACCTTCTAAAAGTGCTAGCAAGCGTTTGACAGGAAAGTCTCCAAGAGTTTCTCCCATTCTATTCTCAGATGCGAGGGGACGCAACCCTGTCATCCCTAGCCGCTCAGAGTACCTTTTGTTCCTCTTAATTTATTTGGAGATAAAAGCCTAAGAGATAAAAGCCTGGAGATAAAAGCTACTTCTATGGTTCTAAATTACCACTGTCAGCTCAGGAAAAAAAAAAAACAAGCAATGTACAGGTTGGTATAGGCAGGCAACAGCCTAAAGGGCAAATACCTCACACCCAAACAACCCACTGATCTGAGCCTGCTTCTTGGGACTCTCCTTTCGTGGCCTTGTAGTTCCTTCTCCTGTCACACAGGACAGGATGTGCATTCGGTCACACACAACAGGCCCTCCATTGTAGGACTGGACATGCAGCCATGAGAGATGTGCACAACCACATCCAGGCAAGGAACTGGCCGCTGCAAAGCTGTATCCATAACCAAAGGTGTATTAATCGTGTGGTGGAAATGAGCTGCACTTCAGTCACAGTTTTGTTTTAACAGTCTTGAAGGACCGAACAAAATAACAATAAAAGAGTTAAGCATTAACTTGCCATTACTTACCCTGTAAATAGTAGTGTGACTGCCTCCCTTTGTGGTCTGACTGCTGCGGAAAGTTCAGAGCGGTTTTACTCAGTCAACATCCACACTTACATTTGGTATGTTAAGATGCATAATGAATAGTGCAAAAATACTAAAATGCTACAGCATATAAAAAAAAAATCTAAAAAAACCTTACAGACTCAGCTGTACACTAGTTTACTGGGGATAAGTGGCACTTGGATTATGAGAAATGAGCCAGAACTAACAAAACCAGGAATTACAATTATAGTATCAGTTTACCTTGACTGGCAGGAAAGGGTAGCGCTGTCTCGGGAAAGAAAAAGTGAAGACCTGGCTGG
Organism: Nettapus auritus; assembly: GCA_011076525.1. NCBI lineage: Eukaryota > Metazoa > Chordata > Aves > Anseriformes > Anatidae > Nettapus > Nettapus auritus. Next base: position 9,802,212 of record CM021773.1, read on the forward strand.
CTGGAGGAAGTGGAGCAAGGAGGCGTCTCCTGGCAGTCTTGGGGAGCTGCCCAGGATGGGGTATCCTGAATAAATCGGTATCTTCCGGAGACTCACGGACATTTCTCTGTCTTTCACCCGCACCATTCTAGGAAGTTTGAGATGTGCCAAATGTGAGGGGCTGCTGCTTGTCCCTAGAGAAGCTGGAAAGCCTTCCCAGGAGATGCGATGAGCTGACTGAGCTCTCACACAACACCCGGGTAAGTCTCAGCAAAAGTTACTGAAAGGTTACTGAAAAAGTTACTGAAAGCTCGTACACCTACGAGCACTTTGCTGTGTTCTTACTCTAAGGCCTAGTGGGCATTGAAGACTGGGAGAACTTTTCCCTTCATTCCAGCTGGGCTTGGACAAGAGCCCCAAAGAACACACAGTAACCCAATATTGTGAAATTATGAAATGCGTTAAGACTTATTTTCTGAGTATGGAAAGAGGCTGGCGTGTGGTATTTGCTGCTGCAGGGGAACAGGAATGTCTGCTTCATTCCATGATTACAGGGTATGGAGCAGCACGTTAACGCTTTACGCGATCATAACTTTATTCAATCCCTCAAGATTGTTAAAAATACAGCGGAAAAAGCCTGGAGTGTCTTTATTACTTGACACAACCTCCTTGAGGCGAGCAGCTCGGCGCTCTCCACAGCGGGCGGCTCGCTCGCCTTACGCATTCCGCGTAGCGCGCTACGCGGTGGGCGGCTGGCGGGCCGTACGCACTTTGCGTGCCGCGCTCGGCGGGCGGTGCGCGTGCGCGGTGGCGCGGCGGCGGCCATGAAGGTGGCGGTGGCCGGGTGCTGCCATGGCGCCCTGGACAAGCTGTACGAGACGCTGGAGCTGCTGCAGCGGCGGCACGGCGTGCGGCCCGACCTGCTGCTCTGCTGCGGCGACTTCCAGGCCGTGCGCAACGAGGCAGACCTCCGCTGCATGGCCGTACCGGCCAAGTACCGCCACATGCAGAGCTTCTATCGGTGAGAACGGCGCGGCGCGGCCCGCCCGGCCCGGCCCGGCCCGCCCGGCCCCGCCGCCGCAGCTGTCGTGTCCCCCCCGCAGGTACTACTCCGGCGAGAAGAAGGCCCCGGTCCTCACCGTGTTCATCGGAGGCAACCACGAGGCTTCCAACCACCTGCAGGAGCTGCCCTACGGCGGCTGGGTGGCGCCCAACATCTACTACCTCGGTAGGCTCGGCCGGCTCCCGGCCCCGGCCCCTTCCCCGGCCCCTTCCCCGGCCCCGCCGTGACGAGGCGCGCTCCCCTCTGCCCTAGGTTACGCGGGCGTCGTGCGGTTCCGCGGCGTGAGGATCGGCGGCATCTCGGGCATCTTCAAGTCGCACGACTACCGGAAAGGTACGGCACGGCGGGAGGGGGGCGCCGTGCCCCGGCTGCGCCTCCTCCTCCCTTCTGAACCGACTGATGCTGGAAACCCCTCTTGGCTTAACGCAGGGGAGTGTCTGGAGGTGGTCCATGTAGCTGCCTGGCAGTCATAGCAGGAAGCAGTGTGCCTTTTCAGTATCGTGGCTGGAACAGTCTTGAATTTTCCATGGTAGCGACCTTGTAGTGTGCAACACAAGACCGTTCAGTTTTCCTTGTGTCAAACAGTTGATTTATAAGTGTGATACTGTACAGACAGACTGGCCTGAACTGAGGCTTAGTGTCAGTAAGACTCGAGATTTGTTCCCCTTGATTTTCCATGTGTGTGTTCAAGAGCTCTTCGTTGGTGGAAGAGTCACCATCAGTGGCCAGAGACCTGATCACAACTGATGCCAGGTGTCAGCAGACACATAACTTAGTGTCTCTCATTTATCAACATAAATCCTTCAGAGAGCTTTGGAGATGGCTTTTAATCTGCAAAGTATTGAATAGTTTTTTGGAAGACTTGATTCCATTTAATACCTATCAGTATTAATTTTTTTTGTTATCAAGTATGCAAGTTGCATCTCTGGATACTGCTTGTGGTAGATGAGACTTTCAGTAGTTAGCGTTACCATTAAAGAAGTAACTTTATTTTGTGTTGCTGCCAGCCTTCTGCTTGTTCCTGTCTACCTTACGTTCTCTGGCTGTGCCAGCATGCTTGCATATATAGCCATGATACCAGCTGGCTGAAGTAGGTATCTGTGTTGCATGGCTGTGCAGCAAACAGTTCTCTCTAAGTGATGGCACATGGCTGTGCAGTGTAGCTGTGGAGGTAAGGGATGTGGGAAGGCAGTGAAGGCTGGTATCTCACCTGAGCAACACAAAATCTCAGGAATGAAGTACTTAAGCTTTTCTGGCAAAAAGTATTAGTGTCAGACGGCCTGGGTTTTAAGAGTTAGAGTAAAACTTCGACTAGTGGTTTGTTTTTGTTTTTTTTTTGTCCCCTCTATAACTGATTTTCTGTATTCTCTATAATCATAAAGAAAAAAAGAATGGAAGAAATGTTCAGTTTTGTAGTCATTTTTAAAACATACTTGCCTCACGCATAAAAAAAAGTAACAGCTTGTCATCGTAAGCCCCCTGTAAAGGAAACGCAGCATCTCCTTCAATTACTGGCAGCCTTGTATGTGGTATTGCTTTAGATGTCTGTAACTCCAAGAAGCCAGCTTGTAAACAGCGTTAGGAGGAAATTGTTGATTCAGGCACCTACTGTTTTCTCAATGTTTCAGGTCACTTCGAATGTCCACCGTACAACCAGCAAACAATCAGAAGTGCTTACCATGTGAGGAACATTGAGGTCTTCAAACTCAAGCAGGTTAGCAAAAAATATAGTGGTTTTTTTTTTTTTTTTTTAAACTGTGATGTTTTCATTAATTTAAAAATGAGATGTTAAAGCTGTCCTGAACAGCGCACTACTAGATAGCAAATCATGCCAGCAAATCTTAACTAATCTTGACAAGCCATTTTACGCAGGCTGTGATTTCACTACTGTATTTCACGAGTGTCTCCTCAATGCTTTGTGTAGCAGGGCAAATTTGATCTGAATCGGGCATAATTGGGAGGTTTTGTTTGTTAGGTTGGATGAAGTTCAGAGGATGACAGGTGCTCCAGCCGTACACCCCTGTTCCAGCTTTAGGAAGATGGATGCTACCTTGTCTAATGTGCAGTCAAAGTTTGCTAATGAAAATTGAGCTGTCTGAATGAGCTGATCCCAAATGGCTGTGGTTTTTCACCCAATGGCTTGAATTACAAAGGACAGATGAGCTTTATTTTTGAGCCACGTCCTACACCCTGCTTTGTCACAGTAGCTACTCTGGCTGAGGTTGTGGTGTGAACAGAGGTGTTTATAAACATCTTGTGAATGATCATTCAGGTTGCCACTGGGGACTCAAGTGTTGAGTAGATACAGGGATGCTGAATATGGGACAAAGGTTTCTGCCATTATAAAGGGTTTGTTGCATTTCCCTGAGTTTATTACTGGATTGGGTTTCATTCTGATACAGCTGACGGAGATGAATTGAGCTTTGAACCAAGCTGTACTTCAGATGACTAGATTTCTAAGGGGTGCTTCCTTTGAGGAGGAGTATTGTGCTCAGCCATTCCATTATCCCTTCTGAACAAAGATTTTAAAAATTCACGAGGAAGATGACTGATAGCGTGTCGAGAACTTGCTCTAAAGTTGTAACTTTAAGTCTTCTCCTGGCTGCCCAATGCTTCCTGTGACGATCTCTCTTACAAGGCAGCATACGTAAAGCACAGCTGACAGACCCAACAAAGTGCGGTACGATCCGATCTGTGGAGAATGCTTCACAGTAGTCAGAATGGACTACTTCTTCTTGACAACTTCAAAGGCCATCTGAAAGTTGTACTAATTGCTCTAAAAAGGGAGGTTATTGGTCACAGCTAACTGTGTCTGATCTGAAGCAGAACACGACATGTTAGGCACGTTCTGTCTTGTGATGTGTAATTTTGAAACTTCTATCATGTTTTATTTATACCATATGCATTTTTGGCTTGATAGCTAAAGCGCCCAATGGACATATTTATGTCACACGACTGGCCAAGGAGCATATATCACTACGGAAACAAGAAGCAGCTTCTTAAAATGAAATCCTTCTTCCGTCAAGAAGTGGAGAGCAACACGTTAGGAAGCCCTGCTGCTTCAGAGCTGCTGCAGCACCTGAAACCCAGTTACTGGTTCTCAGCACATCTCCATGTTAAGTTTGCAGCTTTCATGCAACACCAGGTAAAGCGGAATAAAACCAAGAGTGTATGCTTTCCAAGGAGGCTTCAGAATTCTAGTGCAGGTAGTCATGTCCAGAAAAGCAGCCTCTTAATGTGAATTTGCTTAGTGATTGAAATTCAGCTTAAGCCCCAAAATCTTAAGTGGTCTTAAGATGACTGCCTTACGGAAGTTAGAGATGTTATAAATCAGTGGTGGCACCACCTCATCTTCAGGGACAGCATGAAATAGTAAAAGTTGCTGCACTTGAAACTTCTTAATTAAAATTTTACAGAAAAGCACCCTTTTTTCCTTGCTTTATTGGGGAAGGATACATCTTCAAAAGAGTGATAGAGAAGCAAATGAGCAGACCGGTTAACCTGGGACGGGAGGATGCCTTTACTAAGGCTTGGCAGGTGAAATTGGCTGCCGAGGTAAAGACAAAAAAACAGTCCCCGTAGGTTGAAACTTCTCTTTAATTGGAATTTTTGCTGGAAGTGGTGTGATGTGCTATTCTAATTCGCAATTCGTTAGATGTTAAAAGGTAACTCTAGACATTTTGGATTCAAGTCTGCTTCTAATTATGTTAAAGTTTTTCTTTTGGCTTCAAGGCTAGGTATGTTCAGCTGCCTTGGCTGAAAGAGACCTGTGGCTCTTGCTTTATCTTGTTGTCAGTGTCCAACTTTTTGTTAGACACCTGCTGACGTCTGTCCTCTCTCTCTCCATCTCTTTCTTATAATCCCATGCTGCTTCCCTATTTCAGAAACTAATGTAAATTGTGCTTTTAAATCTCTCTACGTAACTTGTGTAGAACAGTGTAATTTCATAGGAACGCTCATGACTGTTAACGTCTTGTGTTTCCTAGACAAACTCCAAAGAAGAGCTACCAAAAGCAACCAAGTTTTTGGCTTTGGATAAATGTCTGCCTCACAGAGACTTCCTGCAGGTGATGACCACGTGCAGTGGGTTAGCTGATAGCGTGCTCTTCAGATGCAGTCAGACATCTCAGTAGTCTTATTTTAAAGTAGCTGTTATTTGTTGTCTGAGGATAGGCTTTTGCTATGCAGAGGTACATGGGGGTGCTAGTCTGCACCTAAAATCCCACAGGAGAACTGATGTGCAGTAATACTGCCTCCAGCAGTGTGATCGTCTGCCTGTGTTTAGCTCTGTTTTATGCTACATTAGAAGGTTGAATTCCTTTTATGGATTATTTATTTAAATCAGAGGTGACTGGTGCAGCCTGGCTAATCCAAATTGCTGGATTGAGGTTAGTGTCACAGAAGACAAAATGATTTGGGTTTCAGTTGGTCAGCTGCTGAAAGTGTTTAAGAACTCTCATGCTGTGCTAAGAATGTCCATAGAAAAACTTGTTGTCAATTCTTCATGATTTTTGGCTAAGAAGAAGGTATTTACTTAAGAGTAAGCAAATTGTTTTCTAAGTTGTGTAACTGTCCAGCGGCTGAAAGTAGGGAGAGGAGCGTGCTCTGATTTTGAGTTGCTATAAGCTAAAATACAGAAGCGTTACAGGAGAGCCTGTTTTAATTGCTGATCGTCCTCTCTTACCTCCTTACTGCTATAGGCTTCTCGGTAGGACTGCCCTGAGAGGGTGCGTTGGATTGAGGCCATTAGTTTAGCATACTTCAGACTTAATGACAACTCTGTATCATGCAAACAGCACTTCAAACTTTCATTGCTTTCTGGCATCAAGAGAAATATCTCACCTTACCTGTTTTATGGTTTTGTTTTTTTTTTTGTTTGCTGCTTTTGAACAGATAATAGATGTAGAGCATGATCCTACTGCAGGTGACTCGCTGGAGTACGATGCTGAGTGGATTGCAGTCCTTAAGGCCACCAACAGTCTCATTAATGTCACTCAGAGCTTGTGGAATATGCCTGAAAACAACGGCCTCCATGCAAAGTAAGTAGCACACAAAGTAGAAAGTTAAGCATGATTTAGCTGGGCTGGAAGCATACTGACCTTTTAGAGTTGTGTTTCTTACCCTTTATAGTTGGGTTTCTCTGTTCTGCAGCCTCTAATGTCTGGAGGACTTGGTAAATGCTTTGGAAAACAAGGGATGATAAGGGCTGTGCTGTAGAGCTTACAGTTTCTTTACTGCTCTGCGCAGGCCAGGCAGTTAGTTTTCTTTGGCAGGCTTGGATAACACCATTCAAGGGGCAAAAAATACATGGTAACTGATTTTGTTGGTCACTGTGAGACTGAAAATCAGGCTTCCAGGCTTTACCGGGTGGGTTGGCATCATACGCAGACCCTTGGTGTGCAGAGCAGACTCTCAGTATTGACCAAAGGTAATATGCGTGGGTGGGGCGGGGGGGACTGAGAAATTGCCTATTGTAAGATGAATTTGTTACCCGTGTTTAAAAGTTTATCTTTGCAGTGGGAACAGAAAATACCTTTTGACTAGCTGCACTTTTAACTTTATGAACTTATTTAGGTGGGATTACAGTGTAACAGAAGAAGCCATCAAGGAGGTGTTAGAAGAGCTGAATCATGACCTCAAAATTCCTTGCAACTTCACCTTGACAGCTGCTTGTTACGATCCCAGCAAGCCCCAAAAAAACATGGAACCAATTCATGCCATCAATCCCCAGACCACTGAGTTTTGTGCCCAGTTTGGCCTCACTGACATCAATGATAGGATCCAGCAAGTTAAAGAGGAGGGCTCAGTACGAGAATATGAGGAGGAGGAGGAAGAGGAAGAGATGGACAGTACTGGGTCGGCAGAGGAACCCAGTGAATATAATACAGATAATTCTGGTCTTTCATCCATTAATCCTGATGAAATAATGCTGGATGATGAAGGAGGTGATGAAGACTTGAGTACGTGTTCTGTCGATCCATCCCCTGATCATCCTCCTGAGTTTTCTACAAGTTTTTCTGACATCAGGATCATGCCAGATTCCATGGCAGTATCATCTGACGATGCTATGGACTCCAATAATGAGGAACTGGAGAAATCTGGCGTTAGTAAGGAGGCAGAAGAGAAGAGCTTGAATGAGAGACCTTTAAAGCGCATTGGTGGTAATGAGAATGGGAACACGGGCATTAAAAAAATCAAGAGACGGAATCAAGCCATCTATGCTGCAGAGGATGAAGATAAAATAGAGTAGTAACACTTCATATGTTGCTTAACTAAGTTCTCTCCCTACCCCTTTATGCAGAGGTGGGGAGAACTATGGTGAACTACTCATGCTTTTAACATTATTTGTTCTTATTCTCGCTGCTTTCTTGAGGTGAAGAGGCTCTACGTACCTCTTTCAGGGAAGAATATTTAGCTTGATTAAACATCTAAGCCAGAAGCAAAGTCTTCCAACAAAGTGCTTTGTCAAAGGACTTAAAGCCCATGTATAATCAGTTGATTTTGCTTTGGTTCTCGGTTATGAGTGTATATACACCATGTATCTTGAGCTGTATTGCTATTCAAGAATCACCGTGCCGGTTTAACAGGAAAAGAACTCTTAAACTATAATTCAAGTCAAAGTGAGAGGATGCCTGACGTATGAGACTGAACTATTTGATTTTATTGCTTTTGTCTTGTTTTATACTGAACTTTTAATACGAAGTAGCATATGCAATAACTGCGTGAACTAAATTTGAAAGTAGAATTCCCAGGATAACAAAACAGCAATAGAGGAGTGAGGATTTTTGTTTCTGCTGACATTCATACCATAGAAAGGCTTCGTGGGCATACACAAAACAATGTGCATTGTCTAGTAGTGGCTTTTAATTACTGTTTTGGTACAGAACCGAGTCCCTTAATTTGAGGCACAACAGTTTTATGAGGACCATGCAAGCAGACATCTCTGTTCTTAAAAACTCACTTGTGTGCTGTTTCTTAGAAGTTGAGAACTGTATGGTAAAGTTAAAACGCATCTGTTTAGGATGAACAGCTTTCTAAACGTGGACATCTTCACTGTCTCAGTTCTCCCTAATTAAGGCTGTGTTGTATTTTCATGCGAGGTGACTGATGCTTCAGACAGCAATGCTTACCATTATCTTTAGCCTATGTTTTCACCTGACTCTTCAGTAGGATGTAAATTCCTAATTCTTACAGTTCAGTCTGGAATTTTCCAGAATACATTCATAGACTTTACCTGTGGCTGGGCAGCTCCTGTTCTCCCTCAGATCTTCTTGGAAGTTTTCTTTTTATTCTTCTTACTCTTCTTCAGTTTTCCCTGAATTAGCAGAGATATCATGCTCCTTTTGGCCTGGAAGGCTGTGGAGGATAACACAACTTACCGAATTTATGAAAACAAGTGTTTTTAAGTACGATGGCATGCCCTTAGACTCAGTAGCCTTACAGTCAGCTTCTGCTGGCCTGTGCTGAGCTTTCAGAATCAGAGAAGGAATTCCTCATGACTGTGCCGCCCTTGAGATGAGCAGTAGCTCCGGTGTGCTTTTATTCATCTAAGGCCCAAGCACTAAGGATAAGAAAGCATTCCTACAGGAAAAGAGAACTGGACAGGGAGCCACGAGTAAAAATAGACTGGTGAGTTGTAGCAGGGAAATGCTTCAACTTCTGTCTTTAAAATCAGTCAAATTCTGGGATTCATCTTCGTTTCTCTCCTGCCAGCAGGTCACTATGCAAACTAGATGCATATAAGTATTCAAGAACTGGCAAATGTCCAAATTAACGCTCTCCACAGTTCTGATTAACAGCTCCGTATGGGTGTGCTGATAGCATTAACATCCCGGGTTTCTTTTTTTTTTTCCAGAGGACAGTATCTTGTTTACTAAATGATTAGTTGGACCCTGTTAATATTCCTGTATCTCTCTGTGCCTGCTCATCTGTCAGAAAACCCACCAAAGAGAACTGTGGTGTGATAAGGAATTGGGAGAGTTTGGTGTAACCCCCAGGTTATCTAAAGCAGCTGTTACAGTGGCCTAGGTTACTGAAAATAGGTCAGTACCTTTCAGGGTCTGGGGTCTGCAGTGTTAAAACCTTAATCATGCCTGCATTTCTCGTGATATGAAGACTATCATGGTAATAAAGTATTTCCTCTGTACCATTAAAAAGATGCAATTTTAAATATAAAATATGGTATGATCTTGACAAGTCACTGAAGAAATCTGTGTGGTGTTCAGCTGTCAAATTCTATGTGGCGTGGAAGATGTAGGTTACGCTTATTGAATGCTTTTGTCTAATTTCATATGTTTTTAAAGCAATTTGTTGTGTCCTCTACTTTCTGATAAATGTGTTTTGGCTTCCTAGAAAGGAGACTGCCAAGATGAAATACTGATTTTTAGAATCTTTAGTGGTTTTTTTTGTTTGTTTTGTTTTTTTAATGAAGAATGTCGGCATCCATTGAGTGGAGTGCAGATGTAAATATACTTTCTTTTTGAATATGAACCGTGTGTGACCTATATAGACCTATTGTGCCCTTTCTTGCAGTTTGAAGTACCTATCTCTACTGTATTCTCATCCACTGTGGATTTTCTGTGTCAGCAAGATCCTGTTACATGTAAAGTCAGTTGCAGCTCTGAACTTGATGCTTCTTCAGTTAGGACCAAGTACTCCAAAAAGTATGTAGAAAGTTAGGAAAAGCTGACAGGTTTAATCAGTTCTGGGTCATAAGATCCAGAGTCCTTTAAAGGAAACTTTAGAGTTTTTGAAAAATTTTAATATTGGTGAGAAACATCTGGAAAATGTTTCTGTTAGACCTGGTACGTTTCTTCTCACAAACTGGTCAGTAGATGTGAGCTTTTTATAGATAAAAGGAGAAACATTTTTAGGCAGTGCTTGAGAAACTTGTTCACTTGTTTCAGTCCAGGGGACTTTGTTCAAACTGTGCTAGTAATCAACAAATAAAGAGCGGGGGCATTGCTTTTTCATAAGCAAATAACTTTATTTTCTAAAAAATATTTAATTTAACTTACACCCCCATCCCCAAATGCACTCCCATTATGCTGTGCAAGATCCGTGGCTGGTGCCAAAGCCGCGTTTACCTCGATAGCAAGAGCTGAGACAGACGAGCCGTGACCTGTGGCGTTCCTCCTGCCCCTTACTCCCTTCATGCTGCCCCCAGCAGCGCAGCGATGCACGCAGCACCCCCGCGCCTCCAGCTGTGCGCCACCAGGGCCCCGCTCCCGCGGCGTTCCGTCTTCCACAGCCCGTAGCAAAACGCAGGGGTTGGGAATAAAGAAAACAAAACCAAGTCCACCTCCTACGAGCGCCAGGACGGCGCCCGCGCCTACCAGCCGAGCTCCGCCGCCAGAGGCCGCCCTCAGGCCGGCGGCGCACGCGGGGCGGTTGGGCAGGGCCGGGCCCCGTCGAGGCCGCGCCGCTCGGCTCCGCTCCGCCCCGCCCGGCCCCGCTGGGCTCCTCCC
>CM021773.1:9813120-10026304 GCA_011076525.1 Nettapus auritus
CGTTGGGGCCCGCCCGCCGCTCCCAGCAGGCCGGGGCCGTGCGGCCGCGGGCCTGGCGGAGGGGGCCGCCCGCTGCCGGCCCTGCCCGGCACCTCGGTGCTGCTCCCCCGAGCCCTTCGCTGCGAGGAACAATGCGGAGGGCACGGCGTGGGTGCTGCTTGGGGCAGCCCGGGGCGTCCGCTTCGTGGTGGTTTTTTCTTTTCCTTTTTTTTTTTTTTTTTTTTTTTTTTCTCCTCCGGAGTCCGGTTTCTTGCTGGGCAAGGGACTCGTGAAACTGGTGATGTTGATAGATTTTTCATTTCTGGGGCCTACCTGGAGAACTTGTTGGCCTGGATACGAATGCCCTTCTGCATTACAACCCTGCTGGCTGATAAGGTGAAAGCCAGGGTATTTTAGAGACGGAAGGCGGTGGGATTGCTGGAGTCCAGAGCACTTCTACATAGAAATACATAGATCGGGCAGGTGGAAGTCCACTGCTGTTCGCAACAATACTGTCCTCACTGCGTGGTGGATGCTTACACGTAGAATTTATTTAGCATAATTTAATAGTATTCTCGTAGACAAAGGAGTCCTGCCTCTAGATTCTTCTCTCAGGCTTATGTGAGACCACGAGTGAGCTGCTGGTGATTCTGTCTGGCTGGGGAAGCAGGCACAGGGTTAGCCAAGAGTTAGATACCTGCGAAGCAATGAACAGTTCGCCATTCCCTTATAGTTCCTTTCAAGGAAAACTCATAAGGAAAAAGTAGGAAAATCCTAATAAAAGGCTGAGCTGGCAAAAAGGAGAAAAAAAAAAAAAAAAAAAAAGAGATAATGGAAATGCTTTCTGGCACGTGTTTGTGAGAACCTGGAGGGAAAATTCTCTTCTCTTTTCCCACCCATGTTTTTTGGAACGCTTTTCATCTCCAGCTTTGGATCTTCTCAAAGAGAATAGCAAATCACTGGCGCATAAATGTTTAGCTTACAAGCATGGTCCTGTTACCGAGAGGAGAGTTCACTTTCTCTTGTAAAGTAGTTATGGGAAATGTTATGGAGAATATTGTGCTGCTGTCCCTGTCGAAGTTGTGTGGGATGGTAGGCAGCGTGTCTTAGAGAAGGCCGGTCTCTGCAATGTGTAAATCTGTTATGATAAGGTAAGCTACAGAGAAATGTCTTAATATGAGCTTCCGTATTTTCAAGAGCTTGTTTGTCAATATACCTCTTGAGCAACATTAACAGCTCTTATAACTTTTTCTTGCAGGAATTTGTGGTTTTTCTATGCAGTAACTGAACATAAGTAAATTGGAATTTAAGGCAGTGCTGATACCTGAAATAGACCCCTTTGCGTGTCCTTTTCGTAAACTACAAATACCTACCAGCACTCCATTAACGTGCTTTGACTCATAACGCATTGTTATCTGCATTAAATACATCCTATTCTTTAAGTCGTTCTTAAAACACGGGGTTAATTCTTTGTGCAGATGTTGCCCAGTAGTAACATGCTGCATGTTCGAATGTGATCCTGTGGTTTTGCTGCAGTCTTGCCTGGTGGGTTTTGTAGACGTGCTGGTGCTTTAGTCATTCCTGTTTTTCTGCCATGATATGAATTGATATAAGCTATTAAAAATATGTATCATTTTTTTCCCCTGCAGGAAGTAACGGCCAGTAGCCGCCACTATGTTGACAGATTATTTGACCTCGATCCCCAGAAAGTTCTGCAAGGTGTCATGTAAGTAATTTGAAACACATTTGGGCTGTTGGTTGTGTATAAGCTAGGTTAACTTGAATCCCGCTAGAATCGTATGTCAAGAGGAAGAAGCTCTCTCTTTTTGAGAAATCTTGTTGGAAAATTTTAATACAAACGTCATAATACTGCTTTAGCACCCTATTGCTATGTAGTGCACGTAACCAGCTTCACAGGTGTCAGAAATGAGGTTAAACGTTCCGTGAGCATTCAGAAAAAAATTTCAAAAATATTTATTCCCTTTGGCCACCTTTTGATTCTCTTCGAAGTCTGCTTTTCTCTAATTCTGTCTTAAAAGATTTTTTTTTTTTTGTCCACTGCCAAGTCGGTGTACCTGCCTCTTCCTTTTTCCCCTGCTGCCATGCCTGAGTGTTGAGTTTTGATGCATGGCTTCTATCTCGGTAAAGGGAACTGCAAGCAGAAAGAAACTACTTCCATGGAAATTAATTTGGACATTGGTTATATTTCAGTGTTTCTTTTGCATACCGATGACAGTGAGTAAGGACTGAAAGATTAAGAAGAGGCCTTGCCCTGTTGATTAGGTGGTAAACCTGGTGCAAGGATCCGGCTGTGTTCTCACTGTCCCTGGGCTGTATGCTTTGCATGGTAACCACACCGTGATGTGACGAGGGAGTCCCTGCCCAGGACTGACTGCTGGTGAAGCCAGGCCTGCTCAGGCTTACCTGCAGCTTGCTGGCTGTGGTTATCTAGCAAAACGCAAGAACATTTGGTCGAAGGACCAAGTGGATGAAAAAGCCAAGAATGTCCATTGTGTTGTTCAGGACAGTCTGACGTGTCTCCGGTAGGAGATGGGAAGTATTTCAGGTGGCCCAGGGGTGGAGTAGGCACTGTCAGAATTAGTATCCCTCTGAAATGACGTGAGAAACGAAACACAAATATAAAACTGCCTTGAAAAAACTTTTATTTGTTGAAATATCCCCTTACGTACCAGAATTTTTTTATACAGATTAGTGTAAATATTTGCAGGTTCTTAACTCCTCTATGTAGAAGAGTCTAACATTTCTTTCACTCTTGGCCTTAGTCCACTACTCACGAAGCTGGCTTGGCTGGTCCCAGGGTGAGGATGCGTCTCATCCACATCCACGCGGTTGGCTCAGCCTCCTTGGCAGATGCTCTAGGCACTGGGTGGCGCTCCCTCCCTGCTCTCCTTTCTTCTCCAAGGAACTGGAAACAAGCCTTGGCAATCCCTTCCCCATCTTCCGAGGTGTTACGTCTTTTGAAGTCTAGTGACTTCCCAGAACCAAAGGTTTGAGCAGTCCTTTGTCTTAACTAACACCTTGAAATTCTTTGCGTAGTCCCTGGGTGACAGTGGAATCTATGCTGAGCTGCCTTTTAGTTTTGCCCTGGTCCAAGAATAAAATGAATTGATGAAGGGCGACTATCTCGATGAACAGTAGGCTTCTTCAGTTAAAGTTCATCATCTGTCCTTTTAAAGACACCAAAATACCAATTTATTTTGCAATAGCTTTCTTTTCGGTTTGCCACCTTGGTGTCTGGTTTCCGATACAGGAGATGTTAAACTGCTTTGCCTCAGAAAGTTTTCTAAGCTCTTCGTTTTGGTCTTTGCATCATGCAGTGTTTTCAGCTCATCCTTTCTCTTCAGTACCTGGACGTGTCCTTTATGGATCTACTTTGTGATTTTTCTCGTTGCGTTTTGGTACTGGCACCATGAAGACCACCGGGCAGTGTCTTTGAGGCCGAGCTTTGTACAGGAAGCATTTCTTCTCAAGCTAACGCTCTGAGATATGGGGAGATGATGAGCAGTAAGTGTAAGGAAGCATTTGGAGACCCATCCTTTTAAGAATGGCTCAGCGTTCCAGTGGTTGAAATAACTGGTGCTGCTGCTTAGAAGCTGCTGAAGGAATTTCTGCAAAAGTTATCTTTTCTTAGAGTTAGACCTTTTAAAGCTGCACATTTGTTAGGGTAAGTGTCTTTGAAGAGTGCAGGGGAAAAATAAAAGGAGGAAAAAAATCACAATGCAGATTTGGTTGGTAGGCTACATGTGCGACTCCTTGGTTAAAATCCTGATTCTGAGAGTGTGTCTTTCTGGACATTAAGCAAATCCTCCGTGCTGGATTTGTAATTTTCCAAATATTAGCAGATGCATGTGTCACAGTCCAATTTAGAGTAGTGTATTAAAAAAAAAAAATCAATCCAAGATTCCTTTTGGGCAAGAGAGTATGGTTTTGCCCTTCTTTGTCTTAAGGTATCTGAAAAGGTGTTGAAGTTGGAACAAACTGAGATTTGGGGTGGTCCAGTGAGGGGTGGGGGGGGGGTAGAAGGCGTTGGGGGTGGAAGAGGATTAAAGTTCTACCTGAAGCGTGTCTCAGAAGTTTTATCAAGTATTCTGTGTGATTTCCTGAAAATCTTTGGTTCCTAAGATGTGCTGTTTTTTTCCTGCATCCTGGCTGCAAGTCCCGATGACCTAGATTTTGTTATGATTGATGGAACTGTATGAATCTCAAGGTTCAGAGGGGGCTGGCTTAAGAGGCTTTGTTTCTGCAGATTGTCTTCAGTTACAGTCGTTCTGTTCTTCATATGCTCTTAAAGAAACTTGAACGAATAACTTCTGTTTGGGGCTTTCTTTAATTGCATCCTTTTACATTTTCATGAAAACCAACTTCTGAATGAGGTTTGCTTAAAGGTAAAATACAGCTAAATAATTCTTGGAAACCATGACAATCCGGTCGTGGTCTTGTAAATGGAGAAGACTTACAGTTACGTATTCTGAAAGTCTTTAAACTACCAACTCTTATTTTTTTTCCTTTTTTTTTTTTTCCATGATTTGTCAGAGAGGTCATATTCAGAATCACCTTTTGTGCACAGAGCGACGTCTTACCTGGTTAGGGGCTTTTTTTGTTTTCCTTCTCCTGGGAAAACTGAAAAACCATTTCTCCGGTACTGCGGTATGTGCTTCTGTTATCTTACTGCAAAATGTCAAGTTTCCTGGGGAATTTCTGTTTGCATCATTCCAGTCATATTCATCTAAGTATTAATGGTAGGTTGGAAGGGGAGAATTGCCTGTACCTGTCCATAAATCATTGGCTTCGGCTCAGGATTTGAAATTTTGGGGTTCTTACAAGGGTGACTGCTGCCTTTTACTATACCTGATGGAGAACTGTTTCAAGTGCATAAGGCCCATTTCTGCAGGCCCACATCTGTATGGAAGTGTGTGTGTTTGCCCTTCTATTGACTGTCTATAAATGAGCAAGCTTAACGTAGTAGTTTCCTTCTGTAAGCACAAACTGTTGGATGTGTATATGTGTATGCCTGGGAGGTCTTACAGGTTTGCTTTGTGTCTACTTAAGTGCTTTTCTAAGCCTTTCATCTTCTATATTACTGTCCTACAGTTCAAATGTTCTCAAATACACTTTGACTGCATTCTGCAAGGTCAGCAGCAGCACCAGGTACGCAGCTATTGAATGTATTTAGTGTTTAGTGTTGACAGTCCACAGACCACCCCGAGCAGATATTGTAAGCGATTAAATGCTGTGTTCTCTCAGAAGTTCTCTTAAATATTTTGCCATTGGCAGAGGAACAGAATATAGCTCTGTATATTTCTGTGCTGTTGTAAGAGCTTCATGTGTCCCAAGATGCTTGCTGCAACAACAGCTTGTGCTTTGCAGCGTGGCAGTGTATTAGATTACAGTTTGGTTTTCATCCACACTTGAGCTCAGGACCACTTTGTTGAGGTGCGAGACCAATGCCTATTTTTGTCCACTAATTTATTTGCTGGTTGGAGGCTTCTTTGAGAAACACTTTGTCATGTGTGCAGTTTGCCTGATGTCTTCAAAGGCGATCCATCACTTCAGGAAGCTGTGCAAATGGCATCGCAAAGCCTGGTTTTGAAAGGAGCATTCTTCCTGAGAAATCTGGCGTACTCAAGGTGCCAACTGTTTCTCATCAGGCTGTTCCTTAGCAGTCAAAGGGTGTCATCTTGTATGGCTTGTAAATAACCCCCGTCACGGTGTGCTGAGAATTCCCGTGCTGCTGCTGTTTCTGTCCTTTTTGGAAGTGCTTCATCCAGTCTGCTGGACTTGCAGACAAGCATTTTCCAATCTCGTGTGAACGTTTTATTTCCCAGGAAAAAGGAAGAATCGCCCTACGAAATGGTGCTGCATACTGGCTA
This sequence comes from Nettapus auritus, assembly GCA_011076525.1. Taxonomy (NCBI): domain Eukaryota; kingdom Metazoa; phylum Chordata; class Aves; order Anseriformes; family Anatidae; genus Nettapus; species Nettapus auritus. The sequence goes on from CM021773.1 coordinate 9,818,991, forward strand.
CGGAATGTGCACGTTTACGGGACCTTCCTTTTTCCTGGGGACCGTGTCCAGTGCTGTGCTGGCAATACTGGTATAGATCTCTGTGGTATATTTGGTTTGTGACATACACGCTTCCTACACAGGATGACTTTGAGTGTTCGAGAGTCCCTGTTTTTGATATGGAAAGTATGGTAGCTGGCATCTGGGGCAGAACTTGTGGACCGCTTTGAATCGGACAGTTAGGTCTCAGAGTCCCTGCAGGCTCGGGCTGGCAGCGTTGCAGCGGTTAGTGGTTATGCTCAGTGTTTTGAAGACTGTGAATATGTTATTTTGGTACAACCAAGATGTAATTGGGCTTACCTTTGCATAAATTTTTGGATGCAAAATTATGAGGTGTGTGTTAAAAGCTCCTCTAAGGGGCAATGGACTTGTATTTGCATTTGACCGAGGATGTTTTTACTTCTTGCTGGTTTCTGCCTTCTTCAAAGAGAAGATACCAGAAAGTAGTCACAAACTGGAAAAAAATGAGCATGTGTTTTAAGTAGTAACAAAGCTTTTGTGGAACCTATCTTGTGTCTCTTTTGTGAGCAGTTGCTTTGAAATTCGTTGGGAACACCTCAAACTGTGCATTGTTACATCTGTCGTCTTCACTCGTGTATTTTTGGATTTGAAAAAATGTTCCAGGTGTATTTAGATAATGTTATAATAGTGCCTTGTATTTCTCAGCTGTGGCAATTGGATGCACACATGCCTACAGGGAAAGCTGTTTGAAATATAAGGGACAGCTTCATGGAGTGGGAAGAGAATAAATTCCCATCTCCGTTCTGATGGAGCAACAGGTGCCCCCTTCAGCCAGTTACAGAGAGGCTGCTTCTGCCTCTTGTTCTTCATGTCCCGTCAAAAAAAGTCTTTCACAAGCAAACAGCACTTGTTTTCACATTGTGCATCCAAAATACATACAGTCACATTTCCCATCTCTCAGTGGTTGGTTCTGGACTTAAATTTTCTGCAGGAGTCTTGCTTTGTTCTTTACATGTTCCTTGCCTTGATTTTCACCAGAATGGCCCTATGAGAAGAAGAGATCTTTAGAGGTTCCTGTTACGTGTTGCTTCTGTACGTTTTCAATCCGTTCTGTTGATCTTCTAGACTTGGTACTCTGTGGCAAATAGATACTCGTTCACATGCAGTAGGGAACTTTCGGGTCTCATTTTTCAGGTCAGAACTTGAAAAATTAGACCGCTTGTAGATGAAAGTGTTCCTGCGTAGCCTCATTCATGTGTTGAGGGAAGAGGCTGCTGGGTCTTCCGGTGATGCTTCTTGAGCTGCGGGATAGGCTCTTTGTGGCTTGGAAATGGAAAGGATGCAGAATCTGACAGGGAAATTTGAGCAGGGCTAGGTGAGAGGGAGCAGGGAGCAGTGCTCCATTTGTTGATCCTCCCTTTCAAGAGGTGGGCTGAGGAATGTAATAGCTAGGCACGTTTTTCAGAGTGGCAGGGGATGAAAGTGAAAGGGCCTCAAACATTGTTTGAGAATTAAGTAGTGTTCTGTGAAGAGTGGTTTTCAATATAATAGATTTTGCAGAGTCAGGTGGAAAAATAATGTAGATACAGAGAGAAGAGGGGAGGCTATAATAAAGGCAAAGAAATTGTGTAATCCTCTCTTAGAATAAGATATTTTCTCCCTTTGGGCTTGCTTTATAATGCAGCAAAAGGTATACATGCATAATACTGCTTATTTTATTTTTTTCAAATAGATTCTGTGTCATAACTCTGGGTCTAAAGCTTAGAGGTGGGCTAAATTACAGGAAATCAGGTCCGCCTATTACACCTGGCTAGAAGTCGTCAGGCTGGTAGGGTTGTTTGATATCTCAAGCATTGCGGCTGCTACTCTGCGCCTGAGAGCGTTGATCAGTGGACCTGTTGAGGCTCTGCCTTTCAGAAAGAGCACGAAGCTGTCTTCTCCAGAACCGCGCTCCTGATGATAGCTTCAGATCAGCAATGCTGTTGCTGTGACGGTTTCAGGCCGTAAGCAGGGTGAGCGCGGAGAAGCAGCTTTTACCAGCCTAGCTGATATAGCTGGAGAAAATCAGGCAAGTGTTGGTCACAAAGGTCTCGAGTGGCAAACTTCAAGCTCAGCCCAGTTGAATACTGAGGTCATTTGGAGTTTAGCTCGACTTTGTAGTTGGCTAACAAATCGATAGAGGAGAGCTGGCTGTAAGGGAGAGAGAAATGTAGCAGGCATAGGAGGGAGAAACAGTCACTGTGCCCTTTGCATGTGTGGGGGAGTTAGGCTGAGCTAGGGGCTGGGCTTGAGGGGAATGTGTGCCATAAAATCAGCAGTGCTACCGAGTTGGCGATTCCAAATTTCTGGTGTTTGATTTTTGTTCTGATTCAAACCGATCAGAATCGACTTGAAAAAATAGTTCACTTCCCTTTCAAAACAAGCTCGTTTCCAATTTGCAGCATGGAACTATGTTCTTCTAGGTTATCTCCCCGTAAAAGGTTAATGTTTCTTGTGGCATTCAAAGGAGAAAAATCTGTTTACGTTTATTGGTCTGCCAGATGATTAAAACGGTTTTAATATGTGTGCTGTATTGCTAGTGATGAACTGATAATTTATGTTGGGATTTTTGCTTTTGTTTTCTTTGGGAAGGGAAAGGTAACAGGAGGGGTAGCTGGTAAAATTACTTGTTAAAACATGCTTTAAACATGCATTGTCTGAAACATCCAGAAATTGTCCCCCAGATGTAAGATGGGAGAGCTGGGTATTGATAAATTTTTGTCCTAGCGAGCGCTTACCAGCACCCATTTGAAAAATGAAGTTAAGGCATGCCTAAGTACATGGATGCAGTGCACTATCTCCACTGAAAGCTGTTTGGAGCTAAAAATTGAGGCAATACTTTCACGGAGGAAAGATTTGAGATTATAATCTAGTAGGTAGTAGTTATGTCAAACAGCTTTTGATGATCCTTCAGTGATTGCTGGCCTAAGCTGATCTGGACAGTGCCACCCAAAATTTATGACAGCGCATCTGAGAACAGCTAACCAGGTACCTGAAGACCTTTTTAAGGTATTTTCCTGTACCGAATAAAACTTAAGGTTTCTCTGTGTGAATGACTTGGGGTAGACAAAATTCTTTTGCTGCTGACTGGTGGGTTTAAAATGGGAGAATGGGCAAAGAAGATAAAAGCCAAGAGAGTGAATATATCTGAGATACATTTGGTAGTTTGGGTCATTTATCTGAAGCAACTGCAGTGCTTCTCGGATGGTGTTGCTGCTTCAGGTCAGCTGTGAGGAGAGTATTTTGCTGCTCTTGGCTGCTGCGTCCCAGAACAGAGCACCTCTTCCCAAGGGTTCTACTCAAGTGCAGCTGTTTCCCCCACACCTCTGTTCAGATCATCGTTGGTGTTGCAACCTAGTTTATTTAAGTGGTGGGGCTTGATTCTGAAGTTGAAATGCGGATGGTGCAGAGCACTAACCGTCATTTGTGTGTTGTTGGTTTTTCAGTTCAAAAAAGATTATCTAAACAAGCTAGCTAAGCTCCCATCCTCCGCTGACTTAGAGCATTTGAAGTTTGAAGCTGCATCAGATTTAAGTCGGCAATTTTTCAGCTGATTAGTGATCTCATCCAGTTTGTAGCGCGATTGCCAGAACCAACAAAATTGCAACGGATGAGGCAAGAAAACATGCTTGAGAGAGGTGGGAAAAGCAGCAGCTCCCATTTTGCCTGTTAACCTTGAGATCTGAAAGGAAGGTGAGTTGAAATGAGTTTGGGCAGTGAAAGGTATGGAGTAATTGTGCTAGCTCCTGTGTCGTATTGCTGAATCGACTGCTTTAGGCTCTTACGTGGAAGCCAAAATTTGCTATGAGAGGACTCTGCAGTCACCTGCAAATGCAGCAAGTGCTGGAACCTGAGATGGATTCAGGGTGGGAATAAGGCGCGAGTGTTTCTGACTACGGGTAGGGGTCCTTAGAAACAGATTACCTTTCCATGTGGGACACTTGCCTTGGCAAGAAAACCTCTAACAAGGTAAGTTATCTCTCCAAATGGGATACCTCAGAGAGGAGTTCAAGGCTTTTTTTGGCATTGTGGTGTGGAGAAGCTGGATTAAATGATCACTTTTAGCGTTGTCTATGTTAAATTGTACGGTTCTGCATTGCTCTAAATACAGCCGTATGCTATTTTTTTCTACAGCACTCTCATTTTACGTGGTGTCTGAGAGAATTAAGATTGGGAACGACCATGGATTTGGGGTTTCCTTGTTTCCTTGTTGAGTTTGTTTAGTTTGTGCGGTCTGATAATTGTGTAACAGTTTCCAAGTGTTAAACACAAAGAAGTTGAGTACCAGTAAGTGTCTGTGTGCGCTACTTTGTTCTTTTCTGAGTCTTTTTTAGATACACTGATTTTTTTGAATGAGATTAGAAATACTGAAACTTTTCCTCCCAACCTGATCATGAACTTCAAAAATCAGCTGTTTTCTGATTTCTGTTGTTTGCTTTGCTTGAGTTGGCAGGAGTTTTTAGCATTTTATTTACCTGGTTGGAGTAGTAATCGTGATCATACAGAAAGGTTCCTGACAAGGACAGAAACCAACTCTCCTGTTGGGCATTTAACAGATGTTCAAGCCGTGGGGGCATCCACACAGATATTAACTATCAAATAGCAGACATATTTTAACATGTAAAAATTGTAATTATTTTCTGCTGTTGATTATTTTGCATCTGCCCACTAAAATGGGAGAGGGGGAATAAGGGAGAAGAAAGAAGAGTTGAAAGCTGGAGAAAGCGTAGTTGTCAAAACAGCTTGGCTGGACAGCTTCTGTCTCAAGTCCAGCTGCTCCAGGTAGCATTTGCTTCTGTGATACTGAAACGGAGCAACTCTTCTGAACGTGGGGCAGACAGTTCTTCATTTAGCTCTGTCCTCGCATGCACTAGCAATATCCCAAATGTCTTTCAGACATCTGAATTCTGAGTTTTTTGAAAACCTTTCCGGAAGGATGCGTTGCTTCATCCTATTGCTCTAATTTGGATCTGTCTCTGCTAGATAAATCTTCTGGTCTCACAACGCATTGGTTTGGATGCTTCCTCTGTGCACTTAATCCCCTAACAATCTTCTGTAGTTATTGTGTGTTAGAAGTAAAAGCTCTGGCCTAGAGTGTCTTGCACTACTTCTGTGATTTTTTGTCTTATGTTGGATATTCTTCTCTGTGTAGGAATCTTTTAAATACGGTTACCTACTCTATTTTCAAAAGACCTGCAGGATGAGAAAATGCGCAGCCTGTTCATTTCCTCTTCTCTGTAGTTTCTTTTGCTTCTTCCTCACCAAGTCAGTCTAGCTTGCTCCATGGTCTTAGGTGTTGCATTGCTAGAAGGTGATTTAGGAAACTTCCAGGGCTTCCTGTAAGATGTTTAAAGCTTCTGATGTTTGTGCTTGATTTACTGTGTTTAGAAAGGTAGGTAAAAACAAAATCTTACCGAGGAGTTCATGTACCATGTTGCTTCTCACGATCTCTTTTGCAGAAGAGGTACAGGTCTCAAGGCTTGCTAGCAGTGCTTTAGAGGTGTGCTCTTTCGCAGCTGGGATGTTAATTTGCACCAGTTCAGAGAACTGTGTGCTAATTACAGGGCACCTCTGTCTGTTTGATTGATTTCTTTTTTTGTTTGGTTGGAGGAGTCCCAAACTTAGAATAAACTTCATGAAGATGTTGAACTTAAGTAATTTCTGCTTAGGACAAAGGTCAGTACTAAAATTGCTTCTACAGTAAGAACTTTTATCAACAGCCTAGAATGCTAATTTTCTCAGTACTTAGACACCTCATAATACTAATTTTTATTGGTGAGGAATCATTAAAACCTAAAAACTTTATTTTACTTGCAAATTGTTGTTTATTATTGCTTCTTGCTTCTCTGAAGTGGGCTACATCTGGTACTTTCATACAAGAACACCTTAAGAATCAGAATAAAAGCATATTAACTTCATACAAAACTGGCAAATTAGTTCCTCCTGTAGCTTTTGTCCAACTGCATTTGTATGAAAGTTAGATTTTTTTTTTAAATATACTTCTAACATACTTTAAACAATCATACTATGACCATATATTAACAAAACTAACATATGTTGCATCTTGAAAGTGTTGCTTGTAGCAAGTTAATTGAACTGATGATTATTTCTGGGTTGCTATGTTCCAATAGATTGTTATATTTAATATATATTTTTTCCCCTTTTCTAAAGTTTGGAAGAAGAAAACAAGTCTTTCTGTTTCTCCAGCTTCTACGTACTTTTATAACTTTAGACCGAATTGTCACAGGATTGAACTGATGAAACTGCATTCTTACTGATTTAAAAAGCAGTAAGAGAGGGAAAAAGCTGGTTTAGCACTTCAGGAAGCAATATTTCGAAGAGGTTAGTTAGGACATCTTCACATTCTATTGAACACCCTACCTATCCTGCTTGATTGTTTTTCATGTAAATTATTTTACTGCATTACAGTAAACGTAGGCATGAAAATCACCCACCAGACTTTACATCTTTGCATTAAAATTAATTGTAATTTGAGTTATTTCATTAAATGAATTTTTGAATTTAGTTTGAATGGAAACTATAAGGACACAGGATATTTAAAAAAAAAAAAAGGAAAAGGGAAAAATCAAAAGCATCTTATGACTTCTCTCGCATGGAAGCTTCATTGTTTTTGACTGTATAGAACCATAGAATGGTTTGGGGTGGAAAGCTACCTTTATGAGGCTGAGAAACCTACGTATGTATATTCTTTAAGATCTACATTTTTCTTCTGAAGCTGCTCATGCTCTGCTCTTGGCAGTAGGGTTGGTGACCTATCTGAAAGCTTGGAACTTATTATTGGGAAGCTTGTGTATCTTCCTCTTCTGGATCATGGTCTTCTCACAGATCAGGCCTAGAATCACCATAGATAAATTGTTCTTTTGAAGTTCTCATGCCTTCAGAATTGTTTTTGCTGCCGTTTCCTTCCCCCTTCGTTTCAAGGACTTCTTCACAGTAGGAAATGGGAGCAGTGTGCATGATCCTTGGAAGCAAAGTGAGCATCCAGATTTGGACAGCAAATTTCTGATCTTTCTTAGTTACCACTTGTTGAAGATAATGATCTTCACTGTTCTTTCTTGGATGAATCTCATGTCTTCTTGGATCTGAAGTCAGTCAAGTTCAGACTTGCTAGAGACGATGTTTTCAATTAAGGGAGTTGCACTCAATTCTTCAAGGTGCATGATTCACCAAGTACCTGGTAGACTAAGACAGCACATGGCACTTCTTTACTTCTTACAGAGATTAGCTTGCTGATCCAGAAAATCTCCATAAAACAGAATATGGAATTGTGTAATTATTTTTCATAGTAAACCAAATAAAAATCTACTGTAATTCAACTTTGGGTTACACAATTCTAAGGATATTTTTGGTTTCAGTATCTTCCTGTTTCTTCTGTATTAGATAGACTCATTATTTGCATATTTGAAGAGAGAGCCGTGGCACATAACTTGGGAGTGCCAAGACATAATGTACACAAGCATAGTGATCCTCTCACAGTTTTAGGTCTGTGTGATGGTTTTACTCGGGTGGGCAGCCGAGTTCCACCACAACTGCTCTCTCACTCCCCCTCCTCAAAGAGGAGTGAGGAGAAAATACAATTAAAGGGGCTCAAGGGTTGAGATAAGGACTAAGAGATCGCGCAATAATTATCGTGACGGGCAAAACAGACTCAGCATAGAGAGAAAGTAAGATTTATTGCTTATACTAACAAGCTAGAGAAGTGAGAAACAAAGAAAAGAAACAAAAAGCACCTTCCCCCCCATCCACCCTCTTCCACCTCCTCCCCCCGAGCGGCGCAGGGGAACGGGGGAATGGGGGTTATGGTCAGTCTATAGCACTTCTTCTCTGCCTCTCCTTCTCGGTCACTCTTGTCCCCTGTGCTGTGGGGTCCCACCCACGGGATGCAGTCCTTGCCGAACTGATCCAGCGTGGGCTGTCCACAGGCAGCAGCTCTTCAAGAACTGCTCCAGATATGGGTCCGTACCACGGGGTCCATCCCTTTGGAGCAAACTGCTCCAACCTGGGTCCCCCACGGGCAGCAGCTCCTGCCGGGTCACCTGCTCCTGCGTGGTCTCCTCTCCACGGGCTGCAGGTCCGGCCCGGAATCTGCTCCGGCAGGGGTCTTCCACAGGCCGCAGTCTCTGTCGGGGCACAGGCTCCACCGTGGTCTCCTCCACGGGCTGCAGCGTGGAACCCTGCTCCACCGTGGTACTCCATGGGCTGCAGGGGGACATCCTGCTTCACCATGGTCCTCACCACAGGCCTCAGGGGACTTCTGCTCCAGCGCCTGGAGCACCTCTCCCCCTCCTTCTTCACTGACCTTGGCGCCTGCAAGGCTGTTTCTCACTCCTCTCACCCTCCCAGCTGCTGAGTGGCGCAGCATTTTTTCCCTGTCTTAAATATGCTCTCACAGAGGCGCAAAACAACATCGCTTATTGGCTCAGCTCTGGTCAGCAGTGGGGCCCTTACCAAACATGGGGCAGCTTCTAGATCCTTCTCACAGAAGCCACCCCTATGCCCCCCCCTGCTACCAAAACCTTGCCATGTAAACCCACTACAGTCTGCTTACCAATTTGAAAGTATTTCAATGGATTGCAAGATGGAACTGCTTGAACCTGTGGTGGATTTGTCTGGTATCTCAAGTTTACAATATTTCTTGTCTACTCATCATGACCTTCCTAAGGAACTTTATGAACTGGGATGGAGAAACTCATCTGAATCCTTTACAGATCAGGATTGTGACCTCACTACACCTCTGAATTTGTGTTACAGAACTTGGCTGTGTTCACGCCACTTCTGAACAAGTCTCTAAATCAAATCCTAATAAGCACTGCTCGTTGTGTATTAAATGGATATAAAGGTAGCAAGTTATTCTATTGTGAATTTGTCAAAAGATCCTTTTGTGTCTCTTGCACCATCTAAAATGTGCTAAATCATCAGAGGAGAGCATCAAACTGTCACCAGAAAACAGTGCTGGGCAGCTCAGAGTGCTTCTTGTCTTCAGGATTCTTCAGAGTGCTTGGCAAGTGCTTTCTCTCTTGCTTCTCAAACTTCTCAAGATGCCTTCATGGGTAGATGACATGATGTAGCCTTTCTGATGATTTTGAGAGCTGGGGTCTAAGAATAACAGGTTAAGTAGCCCTGGAGTGGCCCGAGCAGGTTAGTACCTGAACCTAGCTCATCTGTTGTACAGTTTAAATTCCTTTCAGAGATCTGGAGCATTGATTTTTCAATTGATTTGAAATTACTTTTCTACTTTAAAAACATTAAAAAAATAACTGGGACACTTTCATATCAAACCTTCAGCACAGAAACCACTGATGTACAGTTTCTGAGTTCCATACAGCCTTCAAGTTCATTCCTTAATTTTTGGGGGATTTCCAGCTTAGCCAGTCATCTAATTTTCCTCTTTGTTCTCTATATCCTGTCATGAGGTACAAACTCGCCAGACTTAGGGGAGATGTAACAGTCCAATGTTCTCTACTGATACCCGGCTGTATACAACTGAACTATGCAACCAGATTTCTGTTAAGTAATGTCTCACTTGACGGGTCAGGTAGCTTCATGCCTCTGCCTGTTTCAAGAGTTACACTGAACTGCAGTTTGGAGTTCAGTCTGCTTTCAGAGCTGCTCCTTTGCTGGGACTCCAGGATCTCTGGCCAAACTTTAGAATTTAGCTTGCTTCATTTTGCTTAAAATTCTTGGAGCGTTCTTCTACAGCTCTGTAACTGGGTCCAACAGAAGAGTGAGTCACAAGGAGAAATCCTTCAGGAAGAACGGTCAATTACCTTTGACTAATTGAGGTTTGTATAGGTTGTGTTTACACCAGTCCAGATATTGCCTGCCTTGACCAAGAAGCTCTTTAGAACACGTGAAGTGAGCTGAACTCTTGGGCCAGCTGCTCATTGCAGTGAAACTTTTAAGAACTGTTAGTGGTATGTTCCTGCAGGCCAAGGTGGATCTTAAAGGACAGGGCTGCCCTAAGTCTCTTAAGATTTGCAGACAGCAAGTCAAAGTGATATGATGGCAAAAATATGTAATAATGATAGCAATCACCAAAGTTCCCAAATTATTTGAATGAATTATAGGCATAGGTTAGCCAGTGATTATTAATTTTGCAACTTTTTGTTATTTTGATAAAGAATTATCTTAATTTGGACTGTTCCCCCCTCCCCTCCCTGTAGTTTATATTATAAAGGTTCCTACAGCTAGAAGGTTTCCTAGAAATGTCATCTTGATTTTCCTGAAACTGGTCGTAAGTTGCTAGCTTTCTTTCAGATTCTATGGATGTTCATATATGCTCAAGGCGTTCACATTTAGGGGAAAATACTTTAGAAGGTGGTGATGCTTTTTAGCATATAGTAACAGTTTTCTGAACAATAAGGTTGCAAACCACACGTTTTCATAGGACTTGGTAGTGTGCACAACCAGTGTCCACTTTCCAAAATGCTCCTCTTGCTCTTTTACCATAGTATGATTACCTTTACCTTTAACGCTCAGATAGGGAAATGCTTTTGTTTCAACTTTGCTCCTGGGGTTTTGAAATATAGATGCTTAGGTGTCCTGCTGAAACTGGCAAAGCCTGTGGTAAGAAGAGAATGAAAACTTTGCTCATTCTCCTTTTTTTTTTTTTTTTTTTTTTTTTACTTGTCTATTCCTGCACCCAGTATTCAATTAATACTTGAAATTATCCACATTTGATTCCCCAAGCTATATATATATATTTCCCTTTTAGAAGTCTAGTGAATAAATGGGCACAAAGAACCAGTCTGCCTAATTTGCTCAATAATGAGACTTCTTTACGTCTGGTGTGCATATGAGATAGTTTGGGGTTTTGCTTACTTGCATAAGCTGGGACGTAATGGAGTCCCAGAGCTCTGGGGTATGTGGCTGTGGGCTGTGGAAACTGCGCTGGAGCACAGTCCTGTAGGTGCAGCATGAAGATGTGAAAGGGTACTTGATAAGCCTTCATGGAAATAGTAAATTCTATAGATTAAGCCCTCAGTACCTCAGCATAATTTACCAGGGTTTGTTTTTCTTTCTGGATTTACAGAGATATGAAAAATGCTGTAATTGGAAACAACAAACAAAAAGCCAACTTGATTGTTTTGGGAGCAGTTCCAAGGTATGTCCTTTGCTACTCTCCTTTTCACTGATTCACAACAGGTCTGGAATAATGATCCATAGATCACAGGCACTTTTTTGTTTTAACTTTGATTGTAGTTGACTGCATACTTTCTTTAATGTAACTGAGAGACTTGAAATATCTGTTAAACTCATGTGTTACAGAACAGGCTGTTGAGTAATGCTTTTATTTTAGAATTTCATAGAGCTCCTTAAAGTAGTTGTGGTCTTTTTTATTAAGCTTTATCAGTTCAGGAATTAAATCTGTTTTTCAACTTTGATAATGTTAATGATGGATGAAAGTGGTTGTATCTTAATCCTGTTCTACAGCCAATATCCTGGTGACTGCACAAGTGGAAATGTGTAAGGTTGTTTCAAGTATAATTTAAAAATATTAATAAGCATCTGAGATAATTTGCTTCTCCACCTGCATCAAAGGATTAAAAGCCATTGATCATGCTTTATTGCTGAATTACTGCTTCAGCTGACACTAACATTTTCTGGATCCTGATTCCAATAGTACAAATTTAACAGGTAACTTTAGCTACTGAATTGCTTACTACGGCGTTCATTTCACTCCTCTTCTCCTCCAGCTTTCTTTCAGCTACAATTTGCAGCCATGGCGAAGGAAAACATGGAACAGTGCATTACTTGTGCTGATAGTATGGGACCTACTGATGATCCTTTTGCTTAAACGGCAACTTGGTCTCAACCTGTCCTGCTTGAGGCAGCTTCTTCTGGCTTGTCAAAAAATGCACTTTGTCTGCAGGGAATATCTTCTTCTCCTTTACAGACTGAGTTTTGTGTTAAGGCTAGCCCTTTAAATTCTCTAGGTATTAGCCATGGGGAAACTACTCTCTGAAACCTGCTGGATTATCTTCTGTTTTGACCAAATGTAAGCAGGCAAAGAGAAGACTTGACCTGAGATGTAAAGATCAAAGTGGGCATTTGCTAAAGCTTATGCAAAGTTTAAGGATTTTTTTTTTTTTCTGCAACAGGCCCGGTGGGATTCTTGTGACTGACATTTGTTCTTGTGCTTCCCGTTTTAAAAACAAAGGATCTCTGGCTTGCAAATCTAGAATCCACCTTTTCTTAAATTTTGTAGGACTTCATGTTCCTTCAGTTACGTTACTTTCTCCTTTTAGATGTTCTATGCCCAACAGTGAAAATCCAGAAGGTTTTTTCTGATAATATCTTCTGGCTGTGCAAGTGAATTATACGATTAACCTATTAATGCAAAGAAGGGGCTGTGTTTGAAACATCTTAAAAGGTAAACGGTCGTGCTTGTTTTCAGTTCTGTACAAGTTATCCTCAAATGGCACCAATTCTTATGTCAAGGCTTTTCAGAATAGGTGTACAAAAGAACATAAATCGACCATGATATTGTGAGAAAAGACAACTCTCAGTGGCTAAAACTTGTGGCTTTGTCCACCTGCAAGTGCCTTTCTGAAGGCTGTAGAATTTCCTCAGGGCGTTGCAGACAGACTTAGATGACAGACCATTTGTATTGGAGAATTCGTGTTTTCTCTAAGAAGGCAGTGGGAATTCATTGGGTGTTTGACAAGCCTTCTAATTCATTAAATGGCTACTGAAACTGTGAGTACAGGAATCTCTGTAATTCCAATGTGCAAAGTCAAACTTTTCTCCAGTAAGAATAGGTATAAGGAAGCTAGCATCCTTTGCGTTAAGTCTCCTCTGCAAAGCTAACTACACACTTTCTCATAGTTAGATTGCAGTCTCCCAAGGAAAGCTGATTCCTTAGTGTAACAGTGTGGGATTGTTAGAATTCAGCTGCTACTGCTTTGTCCTGGGGTTCTGCTTCTTGTTTACTCATTTCTTTTTCTCTTCCCTGCTTCCCCAAGTGTTCCTGCAGAAAGTTTTCATGTGGCGAGAAGAGACCATTTTGATCCAAAGCACACCTCCACATTTCTGTCACTTGGTGCAAAAGAAAGCATCATGTTCATATACTAGAACAGATCCATATGAGGTTTGGAAACAAGTCAGAGAATTATCTGTTGTTTGAAATCAGGCCAAATACTAATGGTTTGTACGAGCAATACCTGCTGTAATGTATTAGGCTGCTACTTGGTTGGAAAGAAATGTGAAGTCCTTCCAAGATCTCCATACAGGAAGGAATTACTGGTGCAGAGTAGCTGAATCACTCCCATTCTGGGTCAGTGGCCTCCTGTGTCTGTAAGCTGACTGTGGAGTGGTGTCATCTTTAGAAAGAGACGTATATCTACATAGTAAATGGCATTTGCTTTGTACCTTTGAAGGTCAGTCTGACCTGCGGTCACTTTCTGGCCATTTGTTCTGAAGATGGTGCTAAGAAAAACAAAAGCTATTAAAGAAAGCTCTCAAAATTGCATTAAGCGGAATTGTTGTGTCTGGGCACTCTTGTATTAACAACTGTACAGATAGATATATCGATGTGGTCGTAGGTGATAGAGGCTGGTGTTATCTACATTCCTATGTGGATTTTGTTCCTTATGGAATTATTTTCTGTATCTCTTCCTCTACACAGAATGAAGCATTGCTCTGAGTTACTCCTTCACATCCTTCTAAGATGCTGGCCTCAGGCACTGCTTTCAGGACTTGAGAAATTTTACTTTTTGAAATTGTTACTGTTTATAGAAAATAGAATTTCTAAAGTTCAGGGGAGAAGATATTTTAATGCCATAAAATTTAGTTCTTTCAGTGGCAAGCTGCCATAGAAACTATATACACTCAGCTTTTCCTGAAGACGGTTTATTTCTGGTACTGTCCTTCAATTATTTTCTTTGATTTTTTTTTTTCATTCTGCTCTATATGAGCTCTTGCAGAGACTGAGAAAATCCCGATTACTGATGTACTTCTTCACTTGACAGTTTTATAAAAACACTGAACTTTTGTGCCTATCAAAATGCCAAACTCCTCTTTGGAATCCACGTTCAGCATTCAGAGCTTATTGTCAGTTATTTTTGTGTCCTTAATTTCAGGAAAATCATGGGAAATTCCCAGTTCAAATGTAGATTTATTTTTTTTTTGGTAAGCTATCTTGATCGGACTTCTGACTTGGTGAAACAACATTCACTTAGTAGCAGTTATTCTGTAGCGCTGTTGGTTCCCAGCCCTCTGTGGGCTGTTATCAACCCCCTTTTCTGGTGGAGTCAATAGAGATGAGAAAAACATTTGTTTGCAGTTGAATTCAGGCTGAAAATCATATTCCTGCCACTTGAGTTCCCCTGTACCTTAGGTGGCATTCTTAGGTGTAAAGATTCTCGGTGAAGTGTGTAACAGGATGATCCAGGTATCTTGCTATTCTTTCACATAACCTAAGAAGCAGAAGACCACCCTCCACATCTTGTATATTTTTCATACTCGAATACGGTGTACTTCCACTGTGGGAGCAGGCACAGAACTGCAGAGTGAAAGACCGCCCCGTTACCTAAAGCTTTTGTTGGAGTTACTCAGATAAATGTCAGATAGCATTTTTAGTCAAAACAAAACAAAAACCCCTTAATTAGAAGCATCACATCTCCTATGCTTTGGTATTTAGGGATAAGACATTTGTGCACATATCAACGACTAGTTTAGTTTAATACCTAGAAATTGTCTGTTTGTGTCCTGGAAAACTTGGCCTCATGGCTGAGATGTTGAGCAGTGTGCTCTAGTTGATCTCGGATTGAGCAGGGAGTTGAACTAAAGGTCCCTTCCAATATCATCCAGTCTGATTCTGTGATAGGATGTAATGAACTGCTTTTACATACATGGTTTTTGCTTGGGGTTGTCCTTGAATTCAGGTGTTCCCTCTAGGAGTTCTTTTAATTTCGTGTCCTTTATAATACTATTCCTAAAGGACTGGCCATCCTCTAACTGTTGGAATGCAAGTGTCTGCTTGACAGGACCGTCTCCGGTACAGACAGGAGTTGTTAGCACATGACTGAGTACTGGGCACTAAATCCATCATTAGCTAGATAAGCTAGATAAGGTAACACTCCCTTGTGAGCAAGGAATGTGGTTTCTATTAAAGTTTTGATTCCTTAATTCGTAACCTTATATGCTGAAATTATGCATGAAAGATGTATTTAAGCAAATATATATCTTGTGCTTGGTTCATGTGGTCATGCAAATCTCTTTTTAATTGCTGGCTGGTTCGGATTAGAAACAGCAGTATTGCATACAGTTCTATCCCCAAATGGCTGTAGGCTGAAGTTCTCTCAGCCACCTTTGGAGATATGCAGCGATCCATGAATCCAGTATTGAATTTTGGTAAAGAAGGAGCAGCACAGTAGTGGATGAGCAGTTACCATGCATAGGTCTGACGTTTTTTCTTCATTGTACATTGGGCAGTAAAAACATTGAACTATTTCAGAGAGCAAACTTCTCTTTTCAAGGCAGTGGAAGGCTGGGTTACTAGACAAATACAGCTAGGTTCAGCAATAATTTGTTGAATCTTTTCTAGTTTCTCATCTTAAGTAGCTACACAAACACAAAAAGTAGTTTTGTTGGAAAAGTTCTGGTATCTGTAAAGTAGAAAAAGGTGAATAGTGGTAACTGGTATGAGAAGTACTTAACCTCTGTGTGACTGATGGTTAATGGTGTCTGCTTTTGACCTTTTTTGTATGTGATGCTTTTTCTCAGCTTTTTTTAAAGAATGAAAAGAAAAAAACACATTAGCTGCAGAGTGTTGCCCTTGATGAAGGATGAAGAATATTGCAGGTTTGCCAGTTCTGATGAATAATACACACCTTATCAGTATTCATTACATTTATAAAAATATGAAAAACTGTACCTTTGGGGCATGTCTAGATTTCCCACCCATCCCAATCTCATTTTGCTGTGAGGAGGGGAGAAGGGAGCAGCCGGTTAGTTTCATGATATAGACAGGAGAGAAGAAACCTCATTATGGAGTGTCTACCCCTTTTATTGAGAGGAGACTGCAACTCCTTCCCGTGTAATTTATCTGTGCAACACCTTTTGTAAAAGGGGAAAAAAATCTGAACCATTCTTAAGCATGAGAGGATAAAGCATGCCTGCAGTTGCTCCTGCAGACCTGTGAAGCAGGATTTCTAGTTCAAGGACTAGAGAAGGAGCATCTCTAGAAATGTGAAATGACAGATATGAATCAAGCAATATTATTTTTGTGTGTTTCGGATGCTAAATTGGACTTGTATGGGAGCCTCATAGAAGTAGAGAAATATAAGTACTCTGCAGCATGCAAGGGCTGCAGCTGGTTGACAGTGTGATAAATCTCCAGCAATTAAATTGTTGAAAAGCAAGCAAGACGGTAACTTCAAATGACCTAATGATTGGTGATCCTGCATCGAACCGAGGGCAGTGACTAGAGGATCTATCAAGATCCCTCGCAGATCCAGTTCTGTGATCCCCAGTTCCCACCAGTTGTCTGCTGACCGCACAGAAGTTGTAAGGTGTTCAGGTCTGCTTGTATTGCATGCCTGCTGCTGGTGGGGCCGGGAAGGGGTGTACCAGTTACCAGCTGGGCACATCTGTTGAAACATTCATGATCTCTGGTAAGTTACCAGCTTTCTTGCAAGAACTTGGGCGCTATGCTTGACATAGCATTATTAGGCTCCTCATATATGTTAACAAGGTATTTTGTCCAAACTTCATAGACATCCCTAGGAGGGCAGGGCATATTTGTTTCCTGATGTTTTTTTTTTTTTCTGTTCCTGGCTGCACTTTGGGATTTCCTGTGTCAGGTATTCCATGGGGTGGGGATCTGTGCCAAGACCTAGTGGCTTGTGCGCTTGGGTGAAGGAGCTTCATCTAGGGTGGTAAAAGGTGTGGAGAGCAGAGGCCCTAACAGGACTGCCGTTGTTGTCCCTGCTTTTTTCTTCAGCGCAAGTCAGGAGTCAGGGCCTATCTACATAATTATACCTCTCTCTACGAGGAATAGCTCTCACCCTGTGAGTTGTGTGTAACTGGAACAAGGTATTCTTCTAACCCTGCTGCGAAGTACATGTGAGTCAAAGCAAATAGTCATAGTCAGCAGAATTGTATTAGAGCTGTTTTTTTAAGAGCTTCGTAGCCTTCTGTCTCTAAAATGTCTGTTGTAGTAAGAAAAAGGGCATTGTAATACTCCTAATGACATCCTTTAAATTGTGATATTTAATTGGAATTTTAAGATTCAATTTTTTATTTAAAAAAGAAAAAAAAAAAAACATGCAAAATTAGCTTTGTGATATCTCTTGGAATCTGTTTGTAAGGAGCTGTAAGAGTCAAATCTATAAAAAGTATTCAAGAACCTATTCTTGATATCCTTTCATGTGCAAATACCGAATGATGGACAGATACTATCATGTAGAGTAGAAATACGGTTTAGCCATTCTATATACAATGAGGAATTTCAAAACACAGATGAATGAAGACTCAAACATAGCTTAATTGATGTTATAAAAAAGAAAGTAACTCTTGCTATTCCATGTTGCAGTCATTTTCAGAAGAGATTGATCATTAGGGTGAGAAGAACTTGATCCAGTCCTTATTTACTCTTATATGAAAAATGTTTTTTTCTTTAGTTCTGACTTCATACAGTCTGGTAGGTATAAAGTTCTCCAGTACTGGATTTAGTTGTAAGCAAAAATCAACTTTGATGGAATTTACGTAATTCTTATAGGGGAAAAAATCATACAATATTAACGTAAGTGAAGATGTCTACATGTTGCAAAAAGTTACAGGAGCTTTAAGGTGAGACTTCATTTTGTTCCTAAAAGGGAAACTTTCTTTGCAATTTACTTCCCTTCTACTTGCAACATCGTAATACATCCCCTTGTAGAAGCAGAAGGGTATTTTTCTTTGTAATCCCAAGTGTCATTTAAGTGTTTGTGTTACCAAAGTGATACTTCACCAGAACTAGAGATGATAAACAGTCACTTGAATTAAAAGATCTTGAGATACAAGGTACTATAACTTGAAGGCTTATTACCCTGAGCTCTTTTTCCACATGCCTGCTTATGGGGTTTGATGAAGCGCTGAAAACGTTCTGTTACTAACAGCTGAATTTCACCATCTCTTTGGCAGGTATTTTAAGAACTTCGGAGATTTTTGTGACAACTTGTAAGAGGAATGGAATGTCAGAGAGTAGAAATTTCCATTATTTTTAGCTAGCTGTGTGAGGTCTGTGTCAGAGCAGACTGATGAGGTCTAAATCACACAAGTGTCTTTTGGTGAACAACTCTGATGCAATGCCCCCATGTCAATTATCTTCAAAAGGAAGGAAAATATGAACTGCTTATCTCCCTTGCTAAGCTTCTGTAGTTACCGTTTGTTCAGCAGCTACATTCTTTAAAAGTTTTCTCCTTAATGCCTAGAATATTGAATGGTTTTCCTAGATGAATCCCTGTCAGTTGTTCAAAATACATCGTGCCTCCAGCTGACCTTATTTGCAGTTCCTAGGTGTAGCTGTTCACTGACGTATCTCTCTGGCTGGATTTACTGTCCTATCTCATTTAGTTACAATTGCCTGGGTACCTTTACTGACAGCTGAGAAAGAGGCTGTAATGTATTGCTCTTAAAAGTGCAGAGATGGAAGAAATTGTGTTCCATATAAACATTAGAATAGGGAAACCTTCTAGAAACTTGAAAAAGTCCAAATACCGTGTTCTAAATTACCTAGCAGAAGCCTTGGATTAACGTTCATGAAGATGTTGCAACATCTTCCCATTAGGCTTAATTTCATTTTCTGTCCCATCAGGATGAGATTTACTGGGGGATCACTGGCTGAAAGGTGAGTCAACAAGAATGTTAGCACCTTTTTGCATCTCCCATGCTTTTAGTATCTCCTGAAGCTCTCAGGCTCTACGAAAATGAATCATGGTGATTCTAGAAGAGCCTTTTTCCAGTATTTTCCTCCAAGTTCAGTGGAAGTCAAATGGCTGGCTACTTCTGTTTCTGAGCCTTGCACCAACACATGTAGCTGGAGACAAGACAAGTACCCCAGTAATTTTCTAAATCTCCAAAATCTGAATTATAACATTCTTTGTCTCCCTACATGTACATGCTATTTTTCTACCTTTTTATCCTTTTAATCTTAACACATGGGAGGAATGGATTACAAATTTGTGTCCTTGCTGAATTTGTCTGTGCCAGACCCTGGAAACAGCAAACCAGTCAAGGGTTGTGTTTCTTGTCACAACAAAAGGATGCAGTCTTTGTCTCTAATGTTTTGCGGTAGTTTACTAATGCATAGTTTCATCTTCACCTATTATATGGGTTCTCTTCATCTGAATTCTTTAATAATTCTACAGTTTGTCATTTAACTTGTTAATTTTCAGTGTTACTTGGTGTCAGTTCTCTCTTAAAAAAAAAAAAAAAAAAGCAACAGAAAATGTTATAATATGGATGTCTAGTTCCGTGGAAATTGAAACCCAAGCATATTTTAAAGATATAGGAAAGGATATTATTAATATTTCAAAAACTTATTGTATGTAAAAATCTGAACTTAAATTTTCATCTCACTAATTATAAAGCTGAGTTAAGTATTTCTATTTTAAACACAGAGACCATAGATTATAGTCAGCGTGTTTCATTTTCACACATCTGCTCCAAGTGTGGAGTGTTAATGGGAAAGAAAACAGCAATTATGTTCTTCCTAAGAGAACAGCCTTCAGCGTTCAGCCTGCTTTTGGATTTTGTGAAACTTCCTTTAAGAAAAAATAGAAGTAAATGTTTTAGGGTCTGACTGATAATTTCTGTGTACAAGGAACAGATGGGTTATCAATAATTATTAATTATTAATAATTATTAACTCAAGGAAGTTATTGGTGTGAAATGTACAGAGAAGATGCATCTCAGCATTTTTTTTCAGGACATTATTACTGAAAATGGAAGGAAATACTTTTGCATTTCTAAATTGAGGTCTAAGTTATTGAAAGCATTTTTCATACACACACACACACACACGCAGGGGAAAAGAAAACATCAGATACTGATGTTATCCAATTAGCAGGTGGCTGCCTATTTACCGATGGTTACATCAGAGGAGTCTCCCTGTATACCCCTCAGTGTCTTGTTGAGTGGCTGCTTATGTTAGAAAATAATCAATGAAAAGACTGGCTTCTTTCTTGTCTTAAATACCTTATTTAAGATTAGGGATTTTTTTTCCCTGTAACAAAAGTGCTTCAGATGACTCCAAACAAACTCAACATGTCTCCAAGTTTTAATAGTGGTTTGTAATAGTGGGTAAGCTTTTCTCTGCAGGAAAAAGGGAGGGTGCTGTTGGCAGTTGGCTTCACCCCAGCGTTCTCACAAATATTTCCCTTATTTCCCATTTCAGTCTATAAAAAAACAACCTACCTTACAGCATGCTGCACGTTTGTCTTGGGGTATGGTTGTGTATTTTGGGAGGATGGAGCCTTTAGTCCCATTTTGGAACTTGTTTTATTTGCTTGATGGCAACGTTTCTATTCCGTACATGCTTAATTAAACTGAGTCAGTTTTGTGCTCCTGCATCATAAATGCATCGTACTGCAGCATGGGCTCTGTGTGAGCCTGGCTACGTCTTACACATTCAGTCCGTGAAGAGTTCTGACGTTCCTGCATGTGAAGGAGCAGGTTGAGAGAGTATAGTGACAGCAGTAGGAATTAATTTTAGCAAGACTTAAGGTATTTCTTACATACTAAATCATTTAAAATAATTATAAAATATATATATTTATATATTGTAAATTACTTATACCTGAAGCTGAATGTTAACGGTTTTTTTTTTTTACTCTCTACTCCCTGTGCTGAGATGCAAGATAATGCATATGTCCTTGCTGATTTCTGTTCCTGGCTGGTCTGGGTTGGTTGTTGTGAGTGCATTTTCTAAATGCCCCGACTATTTGAAGTCAAATCTTTCAGCTTGCTATTTAAGTAATAACAGGAAAAAAAAATTGCCAAACTTGTCATGAAGTGCTACACATCATGCAAAATGTGTAATTGTTTCTAGCAGTGTAGTTACTGGTAGAATATTTTGAAAACTGCAGTGCAACATGTTTGTTAAGTGTGTGTAAGCCAGAAATGGTCAAATAAAGGCAAGTCTTGGGTGTTAAAACTGCTGTACAGGTAGGTTACTGCAAAGAACTTATCTTCTGATCTGCTCATGGCAACTCCTGTCAATTTTTTTACTATTCCTCTAACATGATGTAGTTTTGTCTGTTGGCCTCTTATTTTAGGTTTTGAACTTAAGGGATTTCAAGAAGCAGTTCTGCCTTATGTAAGGGGGAAGCATGTGTTTAAGATACCCTTTTGTGTACCTGTTTGTGTGGAGCTGATGGCACTTCCCTAATTGGCCCTTTCCAGTCCTGTGTTCCTAAATTGCATTTAGCTACTGAATTTCTGGTTATTTTTTCACTTGCCTTTGATTTAGGCAGTCAGCTTTGGGAGGATTTTGTTCAGGGGTCTGTTCAGATGAATAGCTATTTCTTAACCCTTCAGCAATGGGATGGATGTTGACTGGTGCCTTTGTGCTCTGGGAGAAGTCTTTGGTGCATTGCCTGGTTTTAGAAGAGACCTTTTCAAACTAGACAGAGCAGCGCATTACTACACTGAGACTATTCCTATCTTTGCACAATCAATCTAGAAAAGTGACTGTGTGTCTTGCATACACAGAGGATTGTATCTCAATATCCAAGTCATCTTAACCTGTTATAGTTCTGCTGAGACTTGTAATGAGGGAACCCTTAGTTAAATGGATCTTCTAAGCAATGCCGATCTTAAAGTGATTATGTTTTGTGCTGGTACAGGTAGGAATCTGGTTACTCTCTGGGCTCTTTGTGAGACTCAGATTTTTACTGAAAGTGTTTAGTGACCTCTGCTGTGATTCAGGTGCTACCAATATAATCTAAAATATGTAAGATCTCCTAGGTATCTTGACACTGTATAAATTATCCATAGCGATTGAAACCCAAAGATACGTATCTAGCAAGATGTTTTTTTTCTTTTTTAGCACTGAAGTGATCGTGTTTACCTACTACTCGGCTACTGTTCTGCATATCAAACTTTTGTGGGCTTGCTTTATGTTCATATAGGTTAATTTCTCAGTGTTCAAACTCCCAGCACCAACATTGATGCTCGATGATGGAATTATTTTGCAACTGTGATCCAGAAGAAGTTGCTGCCAAAGATAACACACATCACAACAGCAGTAAGCATTTCTCTAGGTGTTAGGGGTGATGTGTGAGGTTCCCTTTCCCACTGACGTCAAACTACAGACTCATTTCCTTTAATTCAAATTTGGGATCTTCCTGGTAACCTGAAAGATATCGTCCTCGATCTAAGTACAGTGGCATATTTTTAGAAAAAGCAGTGTGGTATCTTTCTAGCATAACAGCTAGTAAAACCTTTGTAGGAACATACAGTGTAAAAATACTCTTATGACAAAAATGTTCAGCATACTCTTCTGTTTGGATTTCACCCTTGTGTTAAGGACCTTATCTTTACATAGGATTCAGATTATTTTTTCACTTGTCTGACAAGTACTCTTCTATTTGAATTTTCTTCTAAAAGTAGTTCTGTTTCCAGGTTGCTATATTTGCTTCAGCAAGAAACCTCCAGCACAGAACTGAGAACAGAATGTGCAGTGGTCCTGGGAAGCCTTGCAATGGGTACAGAGAATAATGTCAAATCCCTACTAGACTGCCATATTATTCCAGCCTTATTGCAAGGTACTTTTCACTCACTGTAATCTATGGAAGTAAATGTTTCTAAAGTACTTAAATAAGCCAAGAAAATGAAACTGAGTATTAGTTTTTGCTTATATGTATAGGATTACTGTCGCCAGATTTGAAGTTTATTGAAGCTTGCCTACGATGTCTCCGTACCATTTTCATTAGTCCTGTAACTCCAGAGGATCTACTATACACTGTAAGTTGTAAGCAGATTATTCTATCCTTTTAATTATAATGCTGTTCTAGTGTGTTAAAGCTTACAGAGTTGGGAGCTTCTTAAAATTAACAGATAAAGGCAAGAATCTGTTTTAATGGGTCAAATGTGCTACACCGCAGAGGAATCTTGGGGATGTCATCAGTCTGTTTCCCTTTAACTTAAGGAAGGAGACGCATAAAAGTTCCAGAGACCTGTTAAGACTTGTGAAGATTTTAATGTGTTTTTCTTGTGAGCAAGGTTGGCTCATTAGCTGCTTTTGGTTTCTCATAGAAATTTGCTGTTCTAGTTGTCATATGCCCAAAACCCAGTGCCTGTTTAGTTTACTCACCACTGCAGGTTTACTTGGTGAGGGAGAATCAAGAAGACACTTGATGATGGTTATGACCACCAGTGCTAATAAAATATACTTGAGGGTTTAATACCCAGTGTTGTCCCACAACCAAACCAACTCCTTCCAAGTCCTTGGACGCTGCAGTTGAGAATCAGTCAGGGTCTTTGTTTATATGCCGTGTGTAAAGGCAGAAGATCAGGTGGAGCTACTCTAAACCAGACTCTAAGAATACTGCTTAGAATAGTTTGTCCTTTGCTTTTCCAATGCACATAAGCACGCAGTGAGCATGGATGTACAGCTGGTGTATCTGGAAGAACTCCAGTTCCTAGTAAGTAACTTTTCCTATAAGACGCTGAAAAGGCAAGTAAGTCTGTACCATATCGATCCCTTCCAGTGATTAAGAAACAAACAATTGAAACAGAAGTTACTTTTGTTCTCTGTGCATTTCTTGGGTCTATCTGTTTTCTCTTGAGATGAACAAGTCTGGATTGTTGGCAGCAAAATTTTCTAAAGTCTGCTAAGTTCACAATATTTAATCATATAAATCTTAAAAATAAATATTGGAAAGCTTTGTTTAATCTCAAATATGGATACAAATAGAATAGCAGAGACTTAATTCGTGTTTATTTTGCTCATATAAAAAGTATTACTAGAAACTTCCCAAATAATTGAGAAATAAAACTCAAAAATCACTGTGCATCTCTGAAGCTATAGTCATCATAGCTATTGGGCTACTGTTATTTTCATTATAAAAGTAGCTAATGAGCATGAAGATTTTGCTCTACTTGTAATCCACTTATTCACTGCTAAGAGAGTTCCAATTTATTAGTCATTCTCCTGCAGATAAAACAGAGTCTGTTTTACTTCTGTACAGTCAACTTATAGTTTAAGTTCTCTGGACAGGAAGAATCCTTGAGTTCTTTCATCTCCTCTGTTTGGCACCTTTCATCTCATAGCAGTAATTTAGTTTTTCACCTTTCCAAACTAAAATGGTCAGTGTTCCTGTTCATATTATCCCCTCTGACTGAGAGGTACTGGTAAAAGTAACTGATGGCTTTAAGATGTTGTCACTTTGTACCTTGCCATAAGGCTCAAGAAGTAACTGGCTGTGTTTTCAGAAGGGAAGTTCCACCTGTAATGATTTTCTTTTGCTGTGATTTACTTGGAGTTCTTTTTTGGTTTTGTTTTCCCAAGAAGTGAAGGTCCTGGACACAAAAACAAGAGCTTTTATACCTGGCCCTGACTCCTGTGTCATTCCCCTATCCTCCCCGCCGTGAGGGTGCCTCTTAGAACTGTCACTTGTGTCTTAATTGTCTACTGTACTGCTTTAATGGTCTTGTCTTGTGTCTTGACCTGATGGAATTGAGAACTCCAGTGTTTCATTCTGGAACAATTTATATCGGGGAATGAAGAATTGGGGATTAGGAAATATGTAGAATATGGAATAAGTACTCTTTTAAGTAACAAACTGTTAACAAACAGTGCTGAAATGGTCTTAATACTTTTTTCTTTTCTGGCTTGTTTCCAGGATGCTACAGTTATCTCCCACCTCATGGCACTGCTCAGTAGGTCTCGATATACACAGGAATACATATGTCAGATCTTCTCACATTGCTGCAAAGTAAGAAAGAGAATACATGTTCTCTGAGTCTTCTTGTGTTTCTGGCGTATAAGAACCTGTATGAGATGATAATGCCTTTTGTGGCAGGAACATAAGGACAGTAATGACTGAACTGCCATTGCTCTGGATTTGTTGTCACGTTTATTGGGGTTGGTAGATGTTTCTCTACAGTAAAACAAAATATGCAAATAAGTAATTTTGGGGTGTCTCTGTGTGTGTGTATGTATATGACTACTAAACAAAATCATCAGTCTAGGCAAATATCAGTCCTCACTATTATTGGTATAAATGTAGGAAGACTTCATTTTTTTTTTTCCTTTCTAAGTTTCAAAACAGTGTGAGCATCTATTTGCAGAGGGCGTACATCTGCTTTCAAACCATCTGTTTTAAACCCAGAGAATGGTTTCTAAGAGGTGGTGTAAGCTGAGAGGAGGAACCGTACTCTTCTCAGTTGAGCTGTACCAGTTTCAGGTTTATCCAGATACATGTTCATTCCTGTTACATAATGCAATTCTCCTAATCTGGGAAAACTTCTAATTTAAAAACAGCAACAACCCCACCCCAAACAGAATTTTGTTCTCAGGCTGCCTTGTAGTCTTGAGACATCCTGATTTTCTGCACTATAGCCCCAGTTTTCCCACACCACTATTTTATTATATTATTATTGTTTCTTTTGGTAGGTACTATACCTGTGGGTTATGCACCAACAGTTTCAATTCAGTGCAGAAAATCAGAATTGTATAGCATCTTTCCCATTTAGAAACAGTTTGTAACTAAAAGATCATAGATGGTATTTATCTGCTAGACTGAAGAATGAAAAAATTCCAAAATTTATGAAGTAATAAGTATTTACCTCCGAAAGTCTATATTACTGCTTAAAAATGAGTCTTCGGAAACTGTGAATTGTTTAAAGAAAGTTTAAAGAAGTTTTGCATGTATGTTTATCCAATTTCATGTCTTCTGTTAAATGAAACTGAGGACTAAAGACTGTAGAGTGATTTAAAAATTGAACTCAGTTGCTAATATTTATAGAATTGTTAAAGCAAGCATAGTAAGGTAGAATCCTGCACTGGACTGTAGAAGTTCAAATCTGTAGTTAATGCTGGGAAAGGAATTTAATATTTTAAGAAGAAAAATGCACCATTGACTCTCCTTTCTGACTGTTAATTTTTTATATGTATTTTTTAAATTTGGAAAGTCTTAGTGCCAAAAACATTATTGTAAAGAATAAAAAACCTAATAGGATTTGAATGAAAATGCCTGCTTCTCCTGGAGCTGCTTTTAAGTTGAAAATTAGAGCAGCTGGAGCATCCAAGTGGTGTATCCTTCAGTCGTCTTACTGGGGGGGGAGGAGATGCTAATGTGACTAGGAATTAGTAGTTCATCCAGCTTCCCCTTATTTGGGGAGGAAGAGAGGTGCTGTACAGGTGTGGAGCAGGCAGTGGGAAAACTGCAATGTGAGCTGTTTTGTCTGATTGTTCTAGTTACTGTCAGGTCAAGACACAAGTAAGTCCTGTCTGTCTAATGACAAACATGGGCACTTTGTGTTTAAATGGCCCTTGAACATTTCTGTAATAGGCTGAGTAACTAGAACTGTTGAAAAGTTGTGCCTTGTTGGCACACAAGAAAAATAATGCAGGACTGATTATATACGGAGGTAGCCCAATCTGAAAACAGTTACAGTCATCCTTTTCCAAATGAATTGCTTCCTTTTAGCTCCGCTGACTCCTGCTGACTTACATCTCAGATACGTGGTTAACAAAATCTAAGCCCAGTCACACTGTAAGAGAATAAGAAAGGTCGTATGAACCCTCTATGTTGTTTTCCAATGCCTATTCCACTGCCGTAGCCTCTCTCAAACAAAACTCGTGGTGAATGTTTTCAGAAATCCAAGTTTTTGGAAGGAAACGGTTGATACTGTGAACAGACAGAAACATGAATGCACAGGAAAAGCAGAGTAATGGCTATGAATAGTAGGACATATAATTGCATTTACAGAACAAATGTTTAGCTATGTAGCAAAGAAGAACATTGTGGTTGAGTAAATAGATCGTTAGAAATGTTAAATTGATCAGTAACTCATTTCTCGTTCTGGCAAATGCATGTCTTGCGTGTAGCTGTAAACTGTCCCCTTCTTTCTTATTTTGATGAATTCTTGGATTTCAGATCTGGTAACTAAGACAAAACATCAATTAGGTATTCTCAGGCTTAATAAAATGCCTAGTAGAGTGAAGCAGGGGATTTTCTGCTTTGTGTGGAAAGTACATTCTTATCACTAAAAAATATTAAATACTTATGAAAGTTTCAGTATTCAGACCATTTTTAATGAAGACTCCCCCTAAAAAGCCATGTTTGAGAGAACCCTTTTATTCTTTTCCCTGAAGAAATGTTACTATAAGTATTGGTCTTATTTTTTTTTCCACTTCATGTTAATTGATTTATGCATTAAACAACTGGTGACATATCTCAACTTCTGCCCCCCTTGTTTCTGCATACTCTTCTCTGCCTAGATCTTGTGCTCTGTTTTCTTTCTTCCTGGCCAGAGTCCTGTTTGGTTGGGTTTCTCAGGTTCCTCATTTCGTGCCTGCTCGGATTTCACTGGAAAAGCTCAGACCTGTTCTCCTTAGCTAGGAAATCCTTAATTCAGGTTCCTAGCATATTGCTGTTGTTTTCTGCTTGTACTTCATGCTTTTACTGCTTGTCACTGCATTTTTAGAGTTAAAATTGAGTGGTGGAAAAATACTGACTCTGGAAAAGAGCCATTCTAAGCAAAGGAAAGTGTTGGTTTACAGGGGAGCGGATGCAGTTTTTAGCATACATAGCTAGGACTCTATCAACATACAGGCAAAACCAAGTGAACTGAAGTCAGGTTGATGTGCAAGGCTTGTTAAAATGCAAGTCAAAACATACTTTTTAAGGTTCTCTATCACAGTAGAGAAAGTGACATGAGTAGGTAAGCTTTACTATTTTAATGGTTAAGTTAGAAAGATAAGGTGTGCGTTCGGAAACAAACGGTAGGATTAATGATTTGAAAAGATAGTGCTGGAAATTATATCTGAACGCGGTGACATCTTTGCATAAGTAGTGCATCCACTGCCAGCTGAAAATTAAAATCTCGTGTCTGGGAAAGATCCAGGATAAAGCCTGTAATCAGGGCAGCTTCCTCGTAAGCCCATTCTGAGAATGTTTTCTTATGTGATCCTAGGCCTGGTGCTGGATCCCTGAACCACGGTACATTTACATTTAGGTATCTGCTTTTAAAATTTCCTTATGGAATGAATTGTTACGCTGTTCTATCCTACTGCTTTCTTGAAAAATCAGCATTTAGGATGGAAAATTATACAAGAAATGTGACCTCTCTGGAATATTACATCTCTTGATTATATTTGGAGAAAAAGATCTCTGAAATAGAACTGGCTCCTGGAACTCTGTTACGATGCCCAGAGAGAAAGAGCGAAAAGGCCTTGCTATTAGACTTTTGTTGGAGATACTTGGAACTAGAAAAGAATGATGCATTGTGATAGCAAGACTTCACGTGTATGTTTGAAGCTGTCTCAGTTTATGCATTGGTACTCAACCTGACTGTGCGTTGAGCAAGCAGGATTGGTGCGTGCAAACACAGCGTGTACAGATTGGATATATTCAAGTACAGCAAGTTGTGCAGCTATGAATACACCCAAGTGTTACCTCTGTACTTGCACCTGTCCTGTTTGCACAGTTTACCTCTTCATCTCTTTGAAAAATCAGTAATACACATGAATTACTAGAACAATCTAGGTCAATATGATTTTTTTAAAGTTTAAGTTCATTCATATTTTTCACGTATTTTAATATCTGTTCTTCAGCTTCAACACTGGCATAGCTGCGGCTTTAAATCATTGCCTCAGCCACTTCTGTGTGCCAATGTAAGTTGTTTTCCTACTTCAACCATGCTATTTTAATTGCATTTTTTTGGTAGAAAGCTCTTGGTGGCAGTAGCAGCTGAAGCATCTCTTAAAGCACCAGATATGTTGCATCTAAAAGTAACTTTCATACTTTTTTTTTTGTCCTTAGAGGTAAGGGACGTCCCAAAACTGTTCCTTTGAACATAAAAGGAATCTGATTTCAGCTGTATCTCAGATGTGAAAATAAAGTGTCACTTACGCATACTGGGGTGTGTAGATATGCCCATGAACTCAGCTGGGTTTGAATATAAAATTAAGGAGTGAAGATGCTTTCTTCACTTGCAGATTAGTCGAGAAAATGTATCAAGGTATGATTAATGCTGTGACATTACAAAAGCTGAATTTAAATTGCGCATGGCCGATGTTCAACGCAAAAATGACTGGAGTCATGAATCTACTTCTAAAGAAGTGTTTGTAAGTCACAGACCAAATCTCCCAAGAGAGCTGTGGGCCCCACTGGTGTTTTGTGGTTTGTTTCTGACCTCATTGAGCCTTGTAATGCTACAGAATTTCTGAGACCTTTCTACTGCAGAATTCAGTACTTGTGTTTAATTCCAAATGTTTTTTAAATCTTGGAAAAATATTGATCTATCAGCCATTGTTGACTTAAGTCTTGAAGCCAATAAATGGGTGATGGCTGTCTAGATTTATGGCTAAATATGTTTGAAATTAAAATCTGTAGGAGGAAAATGTGAATCTGTTCTCAAAGCACTGTCACATTCTGTCTGGAAACAGTTTTAGAACTAATTCAATTTCTTTTGAAGTTAGAATTGCTGAAAATGGTTAATATTACACAAAAAAAGAAGTTAGTGACTGGAGATATTTTAAATTATTTGTGGAGAAAATCAGGAGCTTTCCATTGTTTCCAATATGAGGAATAGAAACATAAGTAGTCTATCCATGTTTATTTATGAAAAATAATAGTTTCCTATTGAAGTGAAAAGTGAAAATGATTACCAGAAAAAGACAAATGCTATAAATTGGAGATGGACTTCTTTATTTAAGAAATAAAAAGTTGGTATGCCAACTGATTTCAAAGTATGTGCTAGTAAATCTACCTTTAAATACTTTAAAAAAAAATTGAGCTAGTGGAAATCTTATACATGTTCTTTAAAAATATTTATATAATTGCATTTTTATGTTTTCCTTTGTAGGGTCCAGATCACCAGACAATCTTGTTTAACCATGGAGCAGTTCAGAATATCGCACATTTGTTAGTCTCCACCTCCTACAAAGTAAGACATTAAAATTATTTGGTGTTTATAAAAGGGATGCCAGTGATGTTTTTTTTTTTTTTTTAAAAAAAAAAAAAAAGTATATGTATATGAACTAAAACTGTAAATACGTGTAATGTTCATTTCTAGAATAAAAATTGTTTTTACCTGCCATATGGATTTCTATGAAAATGAGACCTATTATTTTGGAACGCTCTGTTAAGTTAGAATATCGTTAATTAAAACCGAGCTGGCATTTGTTGATCTGACAGAGAACAGTTACTTGGCAAACCAATAAAAATGGTCTAATATGCTGAATGTTAAATGATTTTAAAAAATATCAGAAGAAAAGCAAAGGTGAGCTGTCCTAAACAGAAGTCATCCTTGAGAAAACATGAACATGGAATCTGTGAAGGCCACCAGCTACCACTGTTTTCTGCTCACACGTCGCAGCTCTATCCTATGTTATGTTTTTGGGAAGTCCATCCTTGGCTATCTGGAATTACCACTGCTGGGAAGAAACATTGTAGTGTACACATATTGTGGTGGCAAGGAGGGTCAACTAGCTGTTTTCAGTCTGAGGCCAAAATTTCAAATCCTAAGCATAGCTGTAGGAGTCTGCTGTAAATTACTTAAAATGTTTGTGTTTGTGCTTTCCAAAGCTTTACAGTGTAACTTGGTGTTTTGTTTGTTTGTTTGTTTTGGAGAGCTAGCAGATACCTGGTATGCAAATAATTTTGAAATCTGTCAGAAGCCAATCCTGTGATCTCTAAGCAGTCAAATTGTTATAGACCTTCTCATGAAGGTATCAGCTTATTCCCCCCTTCCCAGATGTATGAATATCATCATTCTAGAAATTAGAAACACATGAAAGTCCATATTTATCCTGAGTTATTTTTATTGCAATATCTAATACAAAATATCTAATGTTTTTGTGCCATTTTTATTTTGTTGAAAAAAGGCTGTTCACTGCTAGATGAAGACTAGAGAAAATAATTGTTCTTGTCTTATTTCGGTCTGCAACCTAATACGGAACATTCTGAATAACTAAAGTATCTTTCAGCAGGAAAGCAAGGCTTTAAATAAGAATTTCATGTAAAGGGAAACTTGGTGCTTTGTTCCAGGGCCTAATTATCTGATGTGGTGGTTTTTGTTTTTGTTGGATTTTGTTTCTTTTTATAAATCCAGTTGGAAGTATGCTGTCTTTAATGTTTTGTTAGTGAGACTGATGGATTTCTATTTTCTATCTTTCTGTATTAAGAAGTTTTCACTGTGATTAGGGAACACTTTGTTTGTTCTTCCATCAGCTGATTTTTTTTTTCAGCCTGTGTTGTAAGGTGAATTTTCCAAGCCATGCATCTGTTTGAACCTTCCCTATTTTTTTTTTTTTTTTCGATCAGCTTTTTAAAAATAAAGAAACAGGAGTTTGGTAAAATTTTCAAGTCACTTTTTCACCAACAAGATACATGTAGCGTTGCATTAAAATACATATTTAGTCCTACCTGACTGGAAGATGTAGGACTCTGTTAATATTCCTGAGGTTAACAGCCTTATTGTTATCTCAGCTGCTTTCTTAGCATTCTCCAGTAATTAGAAATTCTTGGCCTTCTCATGTAATCGGTGCATTTTTGTGGAACACAAGCTATTTCATTCTCATACTTATCTACCCAGTTTCTTAATAGACAGACAAATAAATAAGAGCATGACAGGAAACAGTGGCATTTAATAAGCTTGCACATTTTTAATACTTGGAGTAGAGGCCAGTAAGGTATCTCAAGTGATTTAGCTGATATGACCGTACCAATAAACATCAGAAACCCCCCAGAATGGGGTTTTGGTTCCCATTAAAAGAGTTTATGTAGGTCTGTCAGGAGAATTGCCTATTATTTTGCTTTGGTGTTGGGATTTTCCCTTCTGCAGTTGATGATGTGAGCATCTTTCCCATTTATTATATCATTATGAGTGTGCATCTTCACTAGTGAGATGTCCAACACAATGAGACTACAGCTTGTACGGTGCAATACAGAAAATCTTTTCGAGAGCATATTTGTATGTTTTTCCACATCCTTGCATCGTGTTTCTCATGTAACTACTGAACTAATTGCCATTAAGAAGACTACTAGAAAAGAGAGTAGTCGTTGTCGTAGTTTTTAAATCTTTTATTTAATAGAGCAATATCACATAAAATGATTAACTTCCAGGCAGACTTCAGTGGTTCTGGTTAGAACGTCTATAATGCCTTCTCCCACCTCCCAGCCCCCCTGACCTGCTGTTTCTTCTGGCTTGAATACTTCAGCTGTGTGTTTGACTCTTTTTTTTCAGTGCTTTTTGATATACAATCTCTGTTTCCTGCTGCTTTGAAGCATGCACTGTATTCATTAGATCATCTGAGAAGAAATGTTGTCAAATGAGGCTTTTGTTCTGAAGCCAGATAGCCATTTCTGCTATCCATTTTTCCTTATTAAGGCTTCACTGCTACTGATGAGAAAGAGATCTTATAGGGGCTGTAATGAGATACTATAAAATAAGTGCACAGAAGTTTTATTGTCTGGGCTGTTGTTGTCTACCTGTGGATTTCCATGTTTCTAGGACTTTTTTTGAGGAGGGTAGAATGGACCTAAACCAAACTTTCAGTAATTGCAAATGCTTTCTTTAGTGACAGGGTTTTTTAGGTCGAAATTTTGTTCCCTTTGCTTTGTTGTCATACTAAGCATGTGGTAACAGGAACATGGAAAGACATGGACACAGCTTACCTATGTGGAACTGTAGATGGTGAAGTCAATGACTAATATCTGAACTAAATTAGATTCTTTATCTGGGTAGATGATAATGAATGGTCTTCCCTGTGTCAGAAAAGAGGTTTTAAGGGCTTCATAGCCTCGCTTGACTAGGTAACCATGAAGGTTTGATGGTTAGATAGTTTTGGAGTTTAGGTTGCCCAGAGAGAGATTGTGGGGTCTCCCTCCTTGGAAGGAAATAGCCACCTGGACGTTGTCCTGGGCAACCAGCTCTAGGTGGCCCTGCTCCATCAGTAAGTTGAACCGGATGACATCTGGAGGTCCCTTCCAAGTTGCAAATCGTTTGTGTACAGGTGATAACTGAAGTTGTGTGATAGCAGCATAACTTACGGTATATATTTGCTTTAAGATTAGTTTAGAATCAGTTCTACTGGATGGTTCCCTTTAGATGTTTTTATTAAAAACACCTTTAATTACTTCTGAAATATGCATCCTAGTGGCACGTGGTTTAGATTCTCTTGGGTACTTATGAGTCCTCAAAAGACTTTAGTAGTATTGTTCTGATACCTCCATTCTTTTGTTGTTTGCATGTTTGAGTAACCACAAATGAAACTACTGTTTCTGAATGGCTGCTTCCCACCTGCCAGTCCTGGCTTGCATCTTTTTCATAAATAGTTCACAATATCCAGTCTAGAAAGGATAATTCCAGCAGTAGTCAAGCTGTGAGTTAGATGTTTCCATCTGCCTTTTATCCATCGTCAAAAAATCTTATTGGTAAGACAGTTATTTCTGTAAGCCTATACAACAGTGTAGTCCCATTTTGCTGTTAAGTTAGCGTTTACATTTGTTTCATATTATGTTTTTACACAGGTTCGAATGCAAGCCTTGAAATGCTTCTCAGTTCTAGCCTTTGAAAACCCACAGGTATCAATGACTCTTGTAAATGGTAAGTATAATGCAATGATTGCTTGTTTGACACTTATTTTATTGACTGGTTGAATTAGAGTTGTTTTGAGTTCTTTCATCTGTTGCAGTGTCGGTTGATGGAGAATTGTTACCGCAGATTTTTGTGAAGATGTTACAAAGGGACAAGCCTATTGAAATGCAGCTCACATCAGCCAAATGGTAATTTTCATCAGGGATTAAAATGAAATAGTGTGCAGTTTAATACTTTTAACTGTTGCTTTTCTCCTTCTTGTGAAGTTATATATGAACTAAAACTTTAGGTAGCAATAATCACAAATATTATTTACGTTACCTAAACCCTCAAAGAAATTGTTCTCACCTAGTCAGCTCACACCATAACTTCCACTTTTTGTTGTATGTAAACAAGAAAAAAACAACAACAACAAAAACATTGGTGGGCAGCAGTTTTACCAGGAATGTGTATTCGTACATGGATTTGCTTTCATGCATGGGTTTGCATGGAATTTGCTTAAGTTTTACTTTAAATAGGCCATGGTCAATTGTGCGTCCTTACAGATTATAATACAGATTATAATACTTCCCAGGTGTTTTAATTAAAATAATTATTTTTTTAAGCTTCATGTGTTCATATAGCAGAATGAAAGTTATTAATTTTATAGTTCAAATCAAACTTTCCCTTTTGGTGTAGGCAGGTTCTTGTGTGAGTAACAAACAGCAGGATTGCTCACTTCATAAGCTAAGAATTGACTCTGCTTAAGACCCTTACCCATCTGTTTTGTTGATGATGATGCACTAAATGACTCCAGGTGATTAAAGAGAGAAAATTACCTGTCATTATAAAGTACTAAAATCAATTGTAATCAAGAATTTGGCTACTGATGTACTGTTTAATTTGATCTCTTCTAATTCTCTGCATTTATAACTTTCATTTTGGATTTTTGTGGCTTATTTTTGAACTGGATCAATAAGTTCTCTGATACAATTCACCAAACAATTTCACTGACACTTGTGTTAGTGCAAAGGTTTTAGTTTCAGGGTGAGGAATACGTGAGGTAGGTAGGATGGTCTCTTTTGTCCATGTTGCCATGCTATGATGACTTAACCCATTCATGAAAACAGTTATAAAGAACTGGGAAGGGTAGCATTGTTTTAAGGGGGTTATCCCCCTCTTTTTGGGAGGTTGGACCGGGGACCTCCCACGCTACCTTCCAACCACAATTGCTCTATACAGTCTGGTTTTACTGGTTTTGTTAAAGTAGTGAAGAAGGCAAGGTAAATTACCTATCTTGTAGAAGTCTGTCGCAATTGTTTTCTTTGTTTTACCATTCAGAGATGACATGGAGAATTAGGATTAAAATTTTAATTTCAATTATGAGAAAAAAAAAAAATATATATATATATAGAGAGAACTTATGTCGAGATATGTGGCTGTTGATTAATTACAAAGGCAGGCTGCAGTTAAAAATGTGTTCTGAGTTTGGATTGTCTCCTCGTTGTGGGATGAATTCTCTCAGGTGTGCTCATGTTCTTTACTGACCTGCTTCAGACTGGAAGGAGCTGGATGGAGGATCTCATCCGTTGCTGTTGCTTTGCACTACTTTGGCTCAGATAGACTTTTGAAGTCATAGAATAAAAGGGCACAGTGAAAAGCACAGTAGGGAATTGCAAGAAAAAGGAAAACAATCCAACGTCTTGTCTTTCAGACTAGGTTTCTAATTAGTCCCTGGGCAGTCATCTTAGAGCATTCAAGACCTCAGTTTCTTAATAGTCTGAGGCCTTACAGAGACCCACTGGGTTTTCTTCTGTAAGTCCGTTCCTGCTTGATTCCCTCTAAGTGAGTATCTCCTCTTCCCTCTCTGCTCTTCTAGGGAGAGGAGTAGATGAAATTGTCACAGGTCCTATTTTTCTGCTTCTAAATTAGACTTCACTTCTGCCGTGCCAGTCTTGGTCAATTAATGCAGAGCTCCACTCTGATTTATTAGTGCCTTGGAGTGCAAAATTAGAGTTCTTTTTGTGAATTTGTGAAGCCTTTTGTTAAATTTCTGTTTGAATCCAGACTGGAGTACAAGGATACCTTAAGAAGGTTCCTTTGCTTTTCAGCAATTGAAATAGACCTGGAAGACCTGAGTTAAGACCTCTTGATTGAAATGGAGTAAGGATCTTTCATTTGAGCAGCAATGTTGGCACAGAGGGAGCAGTAGGAAGCCTCTTGGAGGAGAGATTTGCACCTAAAAATGGAGCAGTGACCTTTTCTGCTAAAATTAGTGGAATTGCTTCCATCTAAGCCAAGCCCATCTTACCTGAAGTAAAAGTACTTTAACCTACTTCATGTCTGAAGCTAAGCTGCTTTGTCCAACATAGGATCTAGCTAGAGTAAATGACAACTGTAAGACTCATGCTTTTCTCCTGATTGTCCAGGCATGAAAATTAGTATTTCCTCTTGTTAGTTGCAAGGGTCAGACAGTAAAGTTTATAAAATAGCTTCTGTGCTAATAATTATTTTTTCACTTCTGAGAAATAATAAAAAATATATTTTTGATGATGGGATTTTAGTTACATCTGCAATTGATAGGTGTTTGGAACAGGTTTAGTGACGCTACCTCCTTAGAGTTGAAATAAATCTATTTGGGCACTTGTAAAGAACTTAGGAATGCAGTGAAACATGGTATGACTAAGGTATGTTAGCATGTTACTGCTCCTTATCTGAGCAGTTATGATTGATCCTATGTGCACTTTTAACCTGCTCAATTGAGAGTTGAAATTAAGTTGAAATTAAGTTTTAAGTCACTTTTACTGAATTGCAATTATTTTTTGACCTCACAATTGCAACATGCTAATATTTAGTCAGTTGCAATGGCTTACTTCAAAAGCTAAAACAAAAGCTAAATGACTGTTCCTGCAGTGAATGCAGAACAGGTACCCTCCAGCTTTATTCTGTTTCCTTGTTTCTGAGCAGGTAAAAGTGATAAACCATGTAAACCACTTGTATTGGTCAGTGAAATGCTTGGCTTTCTGGTATTTTGCAGTGCAGAAACAGGTAGATTAACAAAGCAATTTATACATTTGCCACCATGTGTCAACACTGGAGTTTGAGACCTTGGACTTGTCATTGCCACTGCTTAACTTTACCACTAATGTTGTCTAATAAAGACCAAGTGCAGTTTTCGTTCAGCGTCAGAGACTTAATCGGGTTCTTCATCAGCAAGGATGTGCTTATTCTAACTGTATTAGGACGTACCTGTGGACAAGCATCAGAACTACCACATCTCCTAAGCTAATGCAAGGCATGTATGGTTTTTGACCAAGCTGTCAGACTGTCAGCCCTATATTGACTCTTTCCTTACTGTTTCAATGCTTGCCCATGCTGTGGGCAGCACAGGACAACTCTGTGGATTTTGCTGCTTTGTCTTAGTGAAAGTTGGTAATCTTGTTTTGTTGGCGTGAGAGGTTTGTGCATCAGTCAGATTTGATGGTTAGACCTTTTGTTTGACCGGTGTCGTGTATGTTTTGGTCAGTGCTCCAGCAGGATGTTCTGTACTCTAAATGTACTTAAAAGGTTTGCCTTTCGTAATTTGCTCATGTACCCAAGTCTAGTAAGCACAAATGCATTGAAATCAACAGTAGAACAGAGAGGAGTAGCTTTCCTTAATGTAGCTGATTGTTCTGCAACATCTTAAGTGCATAAAAACCAAAGATAGGTGAATGTGTTTTATTATGTTCTTACAGCCTTACTTCCATGTGCAGAGCTGGAGCAATACGGACAGATGATTCTTGCATCGTTCTTAAGGTGAGCTGATTAAACAGTTTTCTGTTTAAAACAGTTTTCTCATGTGGGTCTATCTGTGTTTTTATTTGTCTAGTATAAAAAGTAACAGTCTGTTATACTGAAGATCTCAAAGCACCAAGTTTCCCCAATTTTTATTAAAATATTTTTTTAATTAAAATAAAAATCAGTTACCTAATTTCCCATTTTTGCCTTTAAACTTTTGTAGTAACATGGCTCTTTTAAGAATTTAAAAAAAAACAGTCAAAGGGTCCATATCCAGGAATAATTATCCCAAAGTTGGTTATCCAACAGCAATTTGAGGTTTGTAATCGTTTAAATGACTGTTCTCAAGTGAAATGGAAACAGTGGTCCCTGTTTATAAACAAGGCACTGCCTGGTCTTTGAGTAGCTTATTTCAGAAGACTGTAGTCAGAATGCTTTCACAACGTATAAAGGGAGTCTGTCAAAAGCAGATAATTTCTCAGGATTCACAATGTTTTTGTAGGTTTGTCTGAACGTTAGTGCTTCCTACTTTGGCTAGGGGAATTTGTTGTTGTTTTTTTTTTTAAAAAAAAAAAAAAGAAAAGGAAAAATATAGTGCTGAAATAGTGGGTTTGATTTTTATGCTGCATGTAGCTTTATTAGGAAATTCAGTAAAGGAAACTTCATTAAATACCATAGAAATGTCATCTATTTCTTAAGTCACACTTCTGTAGCTAGTCAGGAAAAAAAAAACAAAAAAAACTGTTGATGAGCAAGTCTATCAGCCCGAGATTAGAAAATAGTAACACTACCACTTCTTGGTTCTCTGTGTTACGTCAAAGTATTACTGTAATACTGCAATAAGAAAGTATGTTTGCTTTCTTTTATAATTGTCTACCAGACTGCTACTTGCAAGTTCTCAGTACGTTTTTAGCATCCATTTTTCCAAAGAATAACACATAATTCAGGCTTAAGAAAATGCGGTTTAAATGCCTGAAAGATCTTATTCCCCCACCCCCATAAGCTTCTCTGTTGTGAAACTGAGAAGACCCATGTTCTTGTAGCGAATCTAGCAAGTGAAGAAAGGGTCTAACCAGCCACGCAGTTGTTATCAGAGTTTGGTGGTGTGAGAACTGATACCCAGTAACTTCTTACAGTTCTTTATCTTTGCTGTGAAGGCCGCTCTGTGGTTTTAGATCTCCTCATGGGAACAGACAACTGATAAGGGTAGGCACGACCATAGCGTGTGCTGCAAGGCCCTGGTACTACAGGTAGCTCTGCATACTGCTGCTTAAAGCAGTGACTACTTCTCAGCATCAGAGGTTATCAGCTTCTGACTGTGATCTGGTGCAAACCCTGGCTTCTGCTAAGTTACATGTTAGACCAGAGAATTGTCAGCAGTGTGTCAGTTGTTGTCCCTAAGTCCTACATTTTGGTAATGCTGGGGAAAGGGTAGGTTATATGTAAGACACTGCAATAAGAAAATATATTTCATTGTTCATGGCAGTAGAGTCTGGCACATCTACAGCTTTTGTTAGTAGTGTTTTGGTATCTAGCATTCCAGGTAATGACAGATGAAAATCCATATGTTGGACTCAAAGGCCCGTCCCTCCAGACTTTTTAAGCAAGAAAATCCAAAATGCTATTCATTCCAGTGTAGCTAATGTTGATAGTGACATCTGTTCAAAACATGACTAAATATCACTTCTAAACGTGACATTTATGCAGACTATTTTGACTGCATGAGAACTTAGCTGAAAGTAGCTTACTGTATACTTAGTAATGCCTGAGCAATTTCTGTCTGTGGTCTTTAAAACCACTAACATTTTTTTTTTTGAAGGTACCAGTCTAAAGAACCTTAATGACAATTGCTCTGGGATAGCTATTTGAGTTTGTGAGCTGCTTTATGAACGTAGCTGTTCCAAACAATATTGGTGGTTCTTTTTTTGTTTGTTTGTTTTAAACTTTTCAGACTCTGCCATGTTTGGTTCGAATGTGTAGCAAGGAGAGACTGCTGGAGGAGCGAGTAGAAGGAGCAGAAACTCTGGCTTATTTGATTGAAACAGATGTGGAGCTACAGAGAATTGCCAGCATTACTGACCACCTCATTGTCATGCTTGCCGATTACTTCAAGTATCCCAGTTCAGTGAGTGCAATCACAGATATCAAAAGGGTATGTTTCCCTTCTGAGTCTTTGAAAATGGGCAAAACCAGTAATAAGTAGGCTTGGGATGTTTCTTCATTCTTCTTAAGCCTTGTGTCTGAGTTCTTCAATGGAAAGCTGGCCAGAGGTCCAGCCATGATCCTGACACATGTAGTCCCCAGATCCTTGCTCATTCGCTGCTTTTTCTGGAGCCTGAAATTTCCAAACTAAGAACTTTGTGTATATTTAGACTCTGCGTCCTGTAAGAAGGATGGTGCTGTTCTTTGTGGACCACAGAGAGATGGGCTCTGGGTATTTTAATACAGCCTCAGCATACAAGTTTCTTGATGTTTTCCGAATATAGGAATGAAGTACTAGACTGGGGCATCTGCAATGTTCTTTGCAGAGTTTAACAGGCTTGCCTTCAGGAACTGGAGCATTTCAGCGTCATAAGGGATAGTTCATGTGATACAACTGATTTCAATTCATAGGTCAGCTTTGTGAAAAACGTTAAGTTCAGAGATAGTTCTGCTCTATTAAGCAGAAAAACATTTGGATGTCATAGCATTTCACATTATGTGCAGATATTATCTGTATTTGCAAGAGGTTGGATAAACAGAGACCAAAAATACACCTTGGAGACCTATTTTCATAGGTATTTTAGACACTCTCATATGTGATTTTTTTTTTCCTTCCAGCTTTGCATAAACTTTCCAAAGCACTAGTAGGTCAATCAACCTCAGAAGCAAGATTGTTGTTGATATTAATTGTAGGGAAATATCCATTGTGTATTCCCTTCTGTTCTTACTCAGTATGATTTTTAGAAGGTACCCAAAAACTGGATTACAGAGCATTTGTTTTTCTCTGAAACTATCCCAAGAGATAGACAAACTTTTCAAGTTTTTGTAAGATGAAACTAATACTGCATATACATCTGCATTGAAGTCTGGGGAAAAATGCAATTTAAAAAACAAACCACAACAACAAAAAAAACACCCAACTGTAAGTTGCAGTATGAAATTAAATAAGCAAAAGGAGGTTTTTAGCATTTGACAGGGGAGTAATAAACATTGGCTGTAGCGTCAAAAACATGATAAGCTTTCAAATGTAAATGGGCCAATTATAAATATGGTGTTGCTTGGAGTGTTCAGAAAGACCCTGAAAATAGTCAGCTGGGCAGCAAGGGTGCTAACTTTGTGGGTTTTATTTATATTAAAAAAAAAAAGTTTTGTGTTACACACTATAAAGTAAAAACTAGATGAGTAAGGACTCTGCAGAACAGATTACTTATCATTCTTAAAATATTTAAAACAGTCATAATACATTCTGCTCTAATGTATCTGCACCAGAGAGAATTAATCATACAGTTTAATTTTTTTTTCAATTAAAAAAAAATATTTTTTAAGCTTTGCAGCTTAATCCTAGCATTTTCTGAAATTTTTTGTAGACTTTAAGTTTTGCATTGTTATGTGGAACCCGTTGGTGTACAGACTTTTGAGGGCTGTCTGGATCAGAGTAACTGGTTGGAAGGGATGTTAAGAGGTCTTAGTCTTAATTTTCTGTTCAAATCAGGGTCAAGGCTGAGTTCAGATGAGGTTGCTTACTGCTTTATGCAGTTGGCTCTTAAAAATTGTTATCAATGGAGATTAAGCAATCTTTCTGTGCAATCTGTTCCAAAGTTCACCTCACAGTGATTTTTTTTCTTGCATTCAGTAAGAACGTCATCTGTTTCTGTCTGAGTATTGTCTCTCTTTTTGCTGCACGCCTCCATAAAGAATCTGGCTTTGTGTTCTTTGTAATCTCCTTTTAGGTGCTGGAAGGTTGCTCTTAGGTCTTCCCTCAGCCTTCTCCTGGCTGAGCAAGCCAGGCTGTACTCCATGTGCTCATCCAGGTCTGCTCTCCTGAAGTCAAGGCTTTTGTACTGTTTTCCTTGCCTTCCTCACACCTAGCAGGAGCTTGAACACCACCACTGTTATCCCTATAGCTAACGTTTCTATTTGATTATCATTCCCCCAAACAGTTTTTCCTGATTTGTGAGCAGTGTATCCAGTGGTGTATCACTGTAACCTGCCCATCTAGCACCTGTGTTAAGAAGTTAGCTTCCAGAAACCTCCTAGACAGTTTGCACCCCTCTGTGTTGCCTTTACACAAGTTGGAAGTCAGCGTTCCCCTTAAGCTATAGGTCCTCTAAGTTAGAGATGGACTTCAGTTTTTGCTTTTTCTTCAGTTCTCTTGAGTTTGGTTCCGAAGTGTGTTTTTTCACTTCTGGTTTCTTCCTGTTAGTTTCTGTTGGGTAAATAAGACTCAGTTTCCCCTTAACAGCATCTGGATAGAGCAGTAACATTGTAGAAGTGTTTTGGCCTCAAATTGTTGTAAGCAGATATTGTTTGTTTAAGTTGACTTATCTGTAACTCAGCAGAGAAATTAACTGTTCACTTCAGCTGTTAAGTGTGGACATCAGCTAATGAAAAGTCAGTTCCTTTGTGTTTTTGGCTGCTCGTGGTGTGGTAAACAAAACCCCAGAACAAGATGCTAGTTTTACAACAAATGAGGAAATACCACCTGTAATTTTTTTGTGTCTAACTTTGACATCTGTGCTTTGTTTAAATAGCTTGACCATGATTTGAAGCATGCCCACGAACTGCGCCAGGCTGCTTTCAAGCTGTATGCTTCCCTTGGAGCAAATGACGAAGATATTCGGAAAAAGGTAAGTTCATGAAAATGTTATCATCCAGGCAAAGACATAGGTGAAGGAGCATGAAAGAATGTATGTTTTGCCCCTTCTGCCCTTTTTTCTTTGCTATAGAATCATAGAATTGTTAGGGTTGGAAAAGACCTCAAAGATCATCTGGTCCAACCATCCTCCTGGCACCAATATTAGCCAGTAAACCAGATCCCTAAGTACCACATCCAACCTTTCCTTAAGCACCCCCAACTCTTCAACATGTTGTGGTCCTCACTATTCAGAATAGGATAGGGACCTACAAATTTAATCAATCCAATTGCATAAGCTATGCAGGAATACAGTTGTGGCATATGAGTATTTTAACATTTCTAAAACCTATGTTTTGAGGGGAAAAAAATATACCTCTGTTATGGATCACCTATGTTTTGAGGGGAAAAAAATATACCTCTGTTATGGATCCTATTATAAAACAAAGATTTCCTCTGAAAAACAAACAAATTCTAGAAAGTGTAATCATATTGTGAAACAAAGTCACATTTTTTTCCATGATTCTGAAGTGACCAAGGCCTTTGTGCTGTTGAAATAAAGCAGTTTGTGTGAAGGAGACCAAACTCTACTCAAACAACATGGGAAAGACTGGAACATAGGACCACTCTTTTAGTTAAGAATTAATATGCAGAAAGTGGAGGGAAATTAAAGAATGAATGATGAGAAGTAGCATTTTTTTCTTTGAAATGATGTGTTGTTGCAATGTCAAACAAAAATGGCAGGTACGAGAGGCAAGAGAATTTTCTCAGTGTTTGCTGGCTAAAGGGGAAAAACAGAAGGAAGAAGGATATGGACAGGTAGAAGGTGGAAAAACGTTATTTAAAAGATAACAAGCCAGGAGATCTGTCAGTGGGGAACGATTCGGGATCTTCAGAACTCAAACCCAGGAATTACTTTTGTTGCAGGATTAACTTCTTTAGTTAATAGCAAGGATCCCATCTTTTATGTATCAAAGCATTGTTTTTAACAGATGGTGGGTGTGTATAAGACACAGCTGATTTATTATGGAAGAGCCATCTTTCACCCTGGTATATTAACTTCATTTTATCCTAATTTTCAATGCTTGTGCTGGCCCTGTCTAAATATGGAGGATGTATGACTATCTCCTCCAGACCATTCCAAAACACGTCTCATCTGTAGTTTGTATATATTATGTGCATTCACACATGCTGTCTTCTATTTTAATATGACAT
This sequence comes from Nettapus auritus, assembly GCA_011076525.1. Lineage (NCBI taxonomy): Eukaryota > Metazoa > Chordata > Aves > Anseriformes > Anatidae > Nettapus > Nettapus auritus. Next base: position 9,862,615 of record CM021773.1, read on the forward strand.
TAAAAATAATGCATATATAAATATATGTATAGCCCTCTTTGTTTTTTCTTGAGGATTAATAAAGTCATTTTGAAAGCAATAGTGGAACAAGTAGTGTAGACGTCTACTAAATTGTATGCAGATGCACACTTTTGTTCTACTTAATCCAGGACTGTAAAGTGGCTTACTGTTTTAAGCTATGGTTTTTGTATGTGATATTTTAAATATTGCAAACAAACAAAAAACAACCCATAAATGTTCATACAATTTTATTCATATAACATTACTTTCTTTTTGCTCCAGATCATTGAAACTGAAAATATGATGGACCGTATAGTGAATGGCTTATCTGAATCTAGTATCAAGGTGCGATTAGCTGCAGTCAGGTAGGATGCTTTTCTGATTCACACGATTTTGTCCTGTCAAAGTCTGATGCTGCATTTGCTAGAACTTCTGCTAATTTTTCAAAAGCTAAAGTGTTAGTCTGAAATCTTTTCTATTGCTGGAAAACTTATTAGGGGAAAAATATTCTGGACTAGTATAGTATTTTTTTTTTTTTTTTTGCTGTCTACAATCTAGTAATCACCAAATTCTGACTGTATCCTAATGTGCAGAAGCAATATGTTTAGCAATGTATTTATATGTGTAGAAGCATCTGTATAACTCTGTGTGTCCGTATACTTTTTTCACAACAAAGGTTTCTTTTTCTGTTATAGATGTTTGCACAGTTTGTCCCGTTCTGTACAGCAGCTCAGGACAAGTTTTCAGGATCATGCTGTATGGAAACCTTTAATGAAGGTAAGTAAAGTCAAGTTGCAACCACTCAAGTGTTCAGTTCAGTTAAAGTGGTAACATGGAGGACGTGGTGTCTGTTCAATTTGAATGTCTTTTGTAGAATCATAATAAAAATTAACTGAAGTAAAATTCCATGACCTTCTAAGAGCCATAAATCAACAAAAAGCCAAGCGGTAGCGAAGAGTGCTGTAGTCCATGCTTGGCTCTCTTTATTTTATTATTATTTTTTAAGTCAGTAAAGATAAATTATTGCTAGCATTTAGTCGTGTAGGACACTAGATCTGTATCTCCTTTGGTTTCAGGCTCAGACTTGGTCTGTAAGTGCTACAAGAAAATTTAGATCTATTTTATTCCCTGAAGTTCTCTACCTTCTAGATCTCATTGAAGATACTAAAACTGAGGCCAAAAAGCTCAGCAAGGCTTTTTAAAAATAATTTCTTTTATAGAATGCAATTATAAGATTGAAATGGATCAAAGTGCTTAAAGTATATACCGTCGCATTAAGTCGAATGAGCACTGTATGGATCTGCACTACTAGCATCAAAGCATCCCCTAATGTGTAGCATATCAAAGTGAAACATAATTACAGGTATTCAATTTCAAAATGATGCCTTCCTTATCCTACTAGTTAACAGAGATTCTCCACTCTGCCCTTCGTGACTACAGGTTTTACAGAATGCTCCAAATGAAATGCTGGTAGTAGCATCTTCCACACTATGCAATCTTCTTCTGGAATTCTCTCCAAGCAAAGAGGTAAGTATTTGTTACCTCTTGTTATTTCTGAATAAAAGCTATGTTATACAGTGTCTAAATAAGCATAAGGGCATCTTTATTGTTAGCAGATGCTTGTAAAACATTATAGAGTTGTAATGTTAGGCATACTGTAATCACTGACAGCTCATTAAAAATACATCTGAATACTTAAATGCAGTCTCTAAAAAGAAAAATGTAGACACAATTTTTGACTTCTAGTTGTAAAACATGATTATCTTAAATAAACAACACAAAACTCATGAGCAACAAGAAAACAAACTTTAATTGGTGATATGATCCACTGTCTTACAAAATTACTACTGTGATCTTGAAAATGCTGGCATAACTCAGTCTTGTGGTTTTTATCATTGTTGTTGACTGAAAGATACAGGGTATCTGGTCTTGAGTTTTGCAGCTCATCTATTTTTCATACAGATCACACATACATATTAATACTTAATAAAATGGAACGATTTCCAAAGTCTGAAAAAGTTACTATAGATAGCATTTGCAAGATTATGGTGTTTGTGGGCTCCTGATGGGCAGTTTGGATTAACTTGTTTTGATCAATTGATTTTGGTGGTTTTAGTCATCTCTGAGAAGGCAGAAAATGAATTGAAATAATACCAACCACCCCTCACTGGCCCATGGGCTTTCTTGTTCATACCTCCAGTCACAGTCACCTTAGTGTTTCTACTTCAAATTGCAGTGGAATACTGAATTATCTATCAGGGTACATGGTTCATGTAAAACTATAATTGCTAAAACAAAACACTGCTTGTGAAAAATGAAGGATTTTTTAGAAATGTTAGATTTGAAAGCATCTGTAAACCGTCTAATTTTTATTTGAGCTATTGATTTTTTTTTTTTTTTTCATGTTATTTTCAAGATTATATGTAAACTAGTAGTCACTTAAACAAAACTGAAGTGGATCTTTATTCTAACCTGCAAAAGAGCTTAGTCAAAAACCAATTTTGGAATGTCTCCTATCTGCTGCCCCTGTGGAGAATTCCCTAGGACCCAGCCAACTGCCACATCCATAGAGAAATCATGGTTCCCTGGCAGCTCATTACAGTGCACAAGCACCTGGGACCTGAAGGTGGACTTCAGCACACATTGCTGGCTGGTTCTGTCACAGGCTGGCTGCTATTCAGAGAGACAATCCTCTTCCTATAAAGTACAGCCTTTTCTATATACTTCTGATCAATTAAGGTATTAAGCAGGGGGGGGAAAAAAACAAACCAAAACAAAAAAGACAATTTCTCACAAGCTCACATTATGTTCAATTATTCATTGCTTTTGAAACAGTAACTTTTGAAGCTTAGCACCTTTATTTTAAAGCCTCATATATCATTGGATGCATCCTAAAAGGCATGATCCTAAAAGGCAAAAGCACGTGAGCTCTTCAGGGCTTAGATAAAACTAGTAATCTTCAAATTCAGTTCAACTTGAAAGTAGTTCCAAATTTAACTATCATTACATTAATCAGTTTGAAAGAAAAGCTGTGTGACTGTTTTTCTTGTTGCTTAAAGACGTGATACTATGAGGTTTTGAATTTTAATCTGATTGTTAAGAGCAGTCTAGTTTTCTTTGTTGTGCTAAAGTTTTTCTGTTGGATTTTAATTTGGTCTGATTAGTAAACATGAAGTTTAAAAGTAAAGAAAGATATCAAATAGCTTTCATTGTCCATAAACTCTTTTAAACAGCTACATACGTCCTGCCTGATACTCAGAAAATGTAATTGCCTAAGGAAGGCAGCGTTTTTAGAAAGCAGCCCCAAACTGAAAGCTGTTGGGGAAAACATATTTGCTTATGTGGCTGTGGCAGATACACAGATGGTATCACAGCAGTATATGCGTATATACATACATACATGTATACAGATGCACGTGAGAGTACGGCCATGTTGACATGAATTTTTCATAGAAACCTACCTTATAATGCATACGAATTTAGGGCATGGCTTGGCCAGTTCATCAGAGCAGACTGAACATTTTGCAAACTGAAGAATAGTAAATACAATACAAAAAAGTCTTGCTTATATCTAGTTTTATATGTATGTCTAATTATTCTGAGTAGTGCTTTAAAACTTTTCTCCCCACCTGTTCATTTTAGCCTATTTTAGAATCAGGAGCCATAGAACTTCTATGTAGTTTAACACAGAGTGAAAATCTTGCCTTGCGAGTGAACGGCATTTGGGCTTTAATGGTAAGTAAAACACTGTTGAAATACTTCTTGGAATTGCATTTCTTAAAAAGGTTGTTATTGTGACCTAAAGAACTTTTGAGTTGTTGCTAAAAATAAGTGAAATCTGGCTTGTCTTTCCACCTAACGAAAGAATGAAAACAGTATCAGTCTGGAGTACTTCATCAGTTAGTGATAAAATAAAACCCTTCGATTCTCATGCCACTTTGGTTGCCATGATCAGTCAGGGAAACAGTCGAGCGGTGTCAGTAGTGTGCCAAAGACAAATAAATGCGGCTAATAACCAGGTCAACACAGTCAGCTGTAAGAGTGCGTGGAAATTTAATTCACTGCATAACTATAAAGTCACTCATATGAAGATTTTATAGTTCTTCATAAGTTAAAACATTTTCAGGATTAGTTTAAAAAGGATATGTTTATAGTTAAGAGTCTACTAAGAATGGAAAAACTAAAGCTTAAGGTTTAAAAAAAAGGCAAAATTTCTGTCTCTTTCAGAATATGGCGTTTCAAGCAGAACAGAAGATCAAATCAGATATCTTACGAGGTCTGAGTACAGAGCAGTTATTCCAGTTACTTTCTGATTCTGATGTAAATGTTCTGATGAAAACTTTGGGACTGCTCAGGAATCTTCTTTCTACTCGCCCAGTAAGTAGAGCTGGAAACAGACTTTCTGACTGTTTGTACAGATGATACAAATTAACTCTTACTCTTGCTGGTAAAACAAAGATTTTGGCTGAGAATACAAGTTATGTTTCTGTCTGATTGCTATTTGATACATTGCTAAAACAGGCCTCTGCTTTGCATTTATCCAAGTATCTCTAAACAAATGTACAAACGAGTGTCAGAAAAAGTTTGAAAGAATTCTATACATTCACTGGAACTTGGTAATTATAAAATACAGAGCTAGACAGTTACATTTAATGATCAATTCCATTGCATTTAGCTTTCAGCAAAAACATTTTGCTGAAAGTCTAAATGCCTTTCTGTGAAACTTGCCCAGAACAACAATAAGAGGGTTGCACTTGTAAATCTAAGCGTGGAGAGGTACTTACATTCAGAAGACCTGTGTTTCTTCTTTCTTGACACCTGAAATTTGGCTGTTCTTACCCAACTAGATGGAGAGTACTGGCTTTTTGAATTTGACTGTAGGATTGTGCACTTAAAAAATACATACATTCATTTTACACACTGAAATAAAATGGTTTGAAAATGTAAGCCCATGAATTGTTTTGATAGGAAGAAAGAGATATTTGTTGGGGAAAAGGGATAATCGCCTGTAAAGAAAAAAAGGGAAAACATGCAGCAAACATTTGGCAAGGCAAGGTTTGTGTGTGTGGGGAAACTGTGAGGAAGCCTCCACTGTGCGTCTATCACATACTGTCTCTACCATAAAAAGGTCACTGCAAAAAATCTTCTGATATTTGTATTCAGTGAGTCTCACTAAACTTCATAGAAAATTTGCTCTGTCTTAATGTGAAAATTTTAATATGAAATGAACAACCAGTCGTTCGTTAAACTGAGCCTGAGCTCTGACAACAGTCTTATTATCATTTAGGGTGTTCCTCATCTGAAACTGTCCCAGCTTCACCTGCTGTCTGTAGCACACTTTAGAGCCAGATTCAACCATTATCACTCTGTAACCAGAACTTCATCCAGAATAACTTACCTGGCAGCTTTTGAATCAAGTTTCATTACTAGCAATTTTAAGAAGTCCTACAAGAATCCCTATCTTTAAGAAATTAAATCTTAAAAAATTGTAGTGTATGTTATGTGTCAGTTATAATCTCTGGTGGCTGTTTGCTGTTGCTCCTGAGTTTTGTTGTGAGTTCATCCTGCAGATTTAGTTGCATGTTTTTCTATTATTCCTTATGACTTATTATATTCTATTATAGGTATCCACAGTTCCTAAGAAAATGATCCTTTATCTGCAAGTTTGTAACCTTAAAACAATTTTCCTAGACTACAAGTAATTTATGTGCCTTGTCTTTCTGAATCCTTTAAGATTTTTTAAATGTGGTATCATACACAGTGATATATATATATCAGTGTTTCAGTAAGTGTAGCAAAAGTTCCAAATCATTTAAAACAAACAAACAAACCCAACAACAACAACACCAAAAGCTTTCTTACCTTCTTTGAGATCTTCCTGTTATAAGAGGGGGAGAGAAGGTGGTTCTTTCTAACTGCAACATCATACCGAGACCTTGTGTCCCATAGGATTTAGTCTTCAGACTGTGGCCTCTATACAAATGGGAAAACAGGTTTCAGTGAAATCAGAACCAAGGCCTGTATCACGCCTTCTGAAACAAGACAAGGCTTCAAATGAAGAGAAATATTACAAAGTTTTCCTGTTGTGATAGACTTCTGGGTTAGGGAGACCTCACTAGGAGCTAGGATTTTTGTGCAGTTTTGCTACTCTTTAAGTAATTCAAGTAGGAACGCTACTTCTTTGGGAAGTTACACTGACTGTGTTTTATCATTGCTTTGGCAGCACATAGACCATATAATGAGCACTCATGGGAAGCAGATCATGCAAGCAGTCACCCTTATTCTGGAAGGGGAGCACAATATAGAAGTCAAAGAGCAGGTACCTTTTTTGTTTCATGTTGTCGTGGCAGAATACAATTTAAGAAACACCTAGAAATGCTTACTGTTCCCAACATGTCATTTTTGTTTGGTGTTACGTTGTGCTGTGAGCATTTTACTGAGATCTGTCAGTTTAAAAGCTTTAGTACCTACAAGAACGTTCCTCTTCAGAGCATGTTACAAACATGTTTGAGTTCCAGAATGTTTTTTTAAATTTGACAAACGGGGAACGTTTGGAAGTAAAAGAATTAAATCTAAGCCAGTAGCATGGCAGCTAGGGGGACAGGAGGAAAAAAAGGGAAGAGAATAAATCCTTTATTTCACGCTGAGGAAGGCTTCCTGGTTATTTGCTTCTACAGCAGCCATTGAAACAGTCAATAATAAAGAATAGTTTTGTTGATTGCCTTGCTGGCAGCAGTGCGTGTTCTGCTGGGAGATGTGGTATCCCAGCTGTGCTGGGTGCCTGGGGGAGCCAGCAGTGGTTGGAGGAGAGGAGGCAGCAGTAAGGAAAAAGAGCACATTGCTATAGCCCAGGAAAAGGTGGGGAGGGGCACGCTCTGAAAAATTACAGCTTTAAGAAAAGCAATGTGCAAGAGGAAAGGGAGATGGTCAGTAGGGTAAAGCATCCCTGGTTTTATTATGGCAGTTTAAGGGGGCCAGCTTACAGGGATACTTGCTGTGGGGATGCTACACCAAAAGTAAGAGGATAGATGGACAGAACTATGCTGATTAACAGTTAAAGACAAGATGGAAACGGGGCTCTCTCCAAAAGTCTTCCTCATACAGGACATGTGGTGGTGAATAATGGGGACAGTGAGAAGCTATGACAGATTCCAGAGGATTGCTTTGTCTTAGGATGGGTATTGGTAGCAAACAGCTGTAAAAATATAGCTAAATCCAGACGGTCTAAATCTCTGCTCAATAAAGAATGGGCTGAAGGTAGAGGTCTTTGGCCTGATCATTCTCCAGTGCTCTCTCGTAGTCATCCCTGCATGTCCAGAAAACATGGCTGAGTTCTTCCACAGCTCTTTGGGGAAGAATTTGCAGAGCATCTCCCTCTGCCTCCTGAGAACCAGGAAAGCTGCCTCTGCAAGTCTTAATGTGATACGTGTATAGTGCCAACGTTGGCTTAGTTGCTTCAAGGTTGTTTTGTAGGATTGCTTCTATGATTTGCAGGAAATAACCAGATGCATTAGTAGTTCACTTGTGTTACCTCTGCAGGTAAGGTGTGTGGCTAGAGCTGGGGGGGAAGGGATTATTACTCTGCTGGATCAGCAGATAGACCTCTGTTTTTCCCTTTCCTGACCTGAAGAATTGAGTGGATGTTTTTTTTCCTAGTTCTGATACAGAATAGACTGCTTTACTTGCCACTGTATCTTTTCTATGCATTGCGTATTTCCCTGACAGAGTTAAAATTTTACTAATTTAAATGAATTAATGAATGCGGCTTTTTATTTTCAAATGGCAATGACTTGTTTTTTGCCAGGGCTGTTCAGCCACAGCTGTTAATTATTTGGCATTGGCCCCAACTGTAAGCAAGCTGGAAACTTCAGATTAAAGATATTAAAACTAATTAAATGAATTGTTTGTTACAAGTTCAAAGCTGTCAGGAAAACTGTATAAATCATGAAATGTGATCCGCAGCCAAATAACTTACCAGTTCTTTTTTTTCTTTCAGACATTATGTATACTTGCCAATATAGCAGATGGAACAACAGCAAAAGAACTGATTATGACCAATGACGACATCCTGCAGAAAATCAAATACTACATGGTATGGGGGAATTTCTCTTAAAGGTTTTATGTTGGTCTTTTGCCAGAATGAAAGATGGCACTTTACCATGTATTCATGTAAATTCTTATTCAGTATCATGCACTTAACTTTCAAGTACCCAGTTGTGTTTTAGAAACCATGGCATACAGCTCTATATGGCAGAGTGATACTGAAAGACTGATTAAAAGGAAAATCCAGTAGTTATTTCTCATAAGAATGTTTCAGTGACTTAAGCAATACCTTTAACAACTCTGCATTGAAAATGTTAAACGATCTTGAAAAAGGGGCATCTTGTAGACCTCTTAATAAGTATTTGGAAGGAATTATCTGAAAGCTACTGAAGTGCTGAAGGAAGTTAGATAAGAATTTGTCCCAGCTTCACTACCTAATTTATTACAGGATGAATGTCAAAATGTAAATGTGAGAAATTCTAAATTTGAGTACTATTTTGTCTATATTTAGAGTCATTCAAATGCTAAACTTCAGCTTGCTGCCATGTTCTGTATATCTAATCTCATATGGAATGAAGAAGAAGGTAAGAAAGCCTCATTACTAATACATAGACAAGTTACTACCCTGATCAAAAGGCTAATGTAACATACTACTCAGTACTTGCAGTGCACAGCACAAAGGGAGATATTATAGGTGTAATATGGAAGAAGTGAGTGAGGTCAGGAGGAGGACGTTGAGGAAAATCAAAGAATCACAGATTCTGTGCAATTTTGTGTAAATTGTAGATTCTGTGTAAAATTCAGAGAGCTGTTCTGTAGGGAAGGAAGGGAAGACAAGGGAAGAGCGTGTCAATAAAGAGGAGCTGATGAGAGTCAGCAGTGGGAGGCTTCCGTCTGCAGCACTTCTGTAAAACCTGAAAACAATTGGAGTGAAAGAGAAGCCTAGTGAGAGAGCTTCCATGTCTAAGGAGGAAAAGTTATAACTATGGAAAGTTATTGTTGGAGGGAGCAGGTTCACTGGAGAGGATAAATGGCAACTGATTAGAAAAGGGACTTGTTGGAAAGGAATTTCCCCCACCATGGATGACGTAATGGGTTGGGCATTGAGAGTCTGGAACCAGTAGAAGGGCTTGTGGGTAAAAATGGAAGGAATGGAGAGTCATGGCTTGGAACAATGGGAAATAACTGGGAGGTAGCTGAAGGATGCTTCTGCACAAAAAAAAAGTGATTTTGTTGTGAGGAGTAGAGAGGCAAATGGAGGCCTTGAGGAACTGGAAGGAATGGCAACGGAAGGGTGGGCGGGAGGAATGGTGGAGCTAGGAGGAGGACTTTTGTTAGATGGATGCTTTACAGATCTTCAAACTGACCATGCTGCTCTTCAACAAAGAAATTGGTGTCTCTAGGGTATCTTTTTCCTACTCCTATTCCACATCTCTCAGGTGACAGAACTTTATTCAGCATGTGGCACTTAGTTGTGCTCCTGGTGGTTTTCTGCTCGCAGGCATTCCACAGTGCTACAACTCAGACTCAGAAACGTACCTCCAGTTAAGTGTTCTCTCCATCCAAATCTGAGAGATAAGAGTAAAGAAGCTTGACTTCAGTTGCTTGCTTTAGGATCAAATGTGTTCAGTTTTTTTGGGTTTTTGTCTTCAAAAATTTCTTTTCTTTACACGCATGCACGCTAAAATACAAAAGAGAAACTAGAGCTCCCTTGTGAAGTAGCCACAGCTGGGGGAGTTTTTCATTCCTGTGTTTTAGCTGAACTGTGTTCCGTAGCCCCTCCTTAGGCTGTTTTCTGCTGCCACTCCTTTCTTCTGTTCTGCATACGTTATTTTCGGTGGTATTCCCAACAATGTGATTTATTGTTGTAGGTTCACAAGAGCGCCAAGATAAACTACGAGACATGGGAATAGTAGATATTCTACATAAATTGAGTCAGTCATCAGATCCAAATCTGTGTGACAAGTAAGTATTAAAAAAAAAAAATCCAGAAACAAGATTAGATGGAAATCTTTGCTTTTAATTACATTACCTTCTTCTGGGTTGCCGAGTTGGATTGGATCTTGGAAAGGCCAGTCAAAGGCATGATAGTGTGGTTGGGAGGTGTTGGGTAAAAGGAACAGCAAAACACTTCAGGGTGTAGTAAACACTGAATTAGCTGAAATATTGATGAAACTGCAACCATAAATTTTTGGGAGGTATTCTTAACAAAATTTTGTGCAACGTTACATCACGTCTATTGCAGTCCTACGCTGACTGCTGCTTTTCTACCTCTCACCTCCGTTGTATGTTTTTAGTAGGGACTGTCTAATTAACTTGCCTCTAGTATGTTCTGAGTTACTGATTGTAGCATTGAATTTCTCAGCTAAAGGACCTGCTTTTCATGGTGCATCTGTATTACAGAAAAAGAATTCCTTTTTACCAACTGAAGGGAGATTTTTTACTTTTAAAAAGTTCCGTTGATAGCAAGGTTCAGTATACTTCTTAATTCCCACCTGGCCATTTGCTAAGATTATGCTGAACATCTCATATACTTGATGAGATCATCTTATTCTTAGGTGCAGGGTGGATTTGTGGTTACAGCCCATGCCGAACATTTCTGCACCAGCAACTAGATTCTTCCAAACTGAAGGAAACAGCTGCTTGGCTTCCTTTCATCTCTCTGGTTCATCCTCCCTCTTTCACTGGCATAACACCCAGTTTTAGACAGGAAGTTGTTGACAATAAAGCTGAACCCCAACACTTAACAGGTTGTTCTTCTCTTGCAGGGCGAAGACAGCACTCCAGCAGTATCTTGCATGATCAAAGACTAATTGAATCTATGGACACCCCTCATGTCTACTTAAGGAATAGCAGGAGATATTCCTGACTCCTTATATTTGCACAAGTCACCTTGGGCTGCATTTTTCTCAGGTGCAGGGAGCTGCTTTGCAGAAACAGTTTAAATGATCAGGTCTCCAGTGCACTTGAGAATTTTTTTGAGGTAGTTTATTTACTCAGAGGACTCCTGGGGGGTTGTTTTGTTCTTTTTTTTTTTTTTTTTTTTTTTTCCTGAGCTACCTGGACTTTCGAATAGAACAATCAGTCGTCATTTTCCTTTTGGGCCTACAATTTTCTGCTTTTGCTGCAGCCTGTGTGTGTGTGGGTGCGTTTGAGTGTGTGCGTGTGCTTGGATGAATGTGCGTGGGTGTGATACCTCAATTTTGTTTTTCCTTTTTTGTGTGAAAATCTTTTTCTACAGGTTTTCAAGGGTTGACCATTGTTTGCTGTACGAATACTTCAGTGAATTATATACAGTTTGAATGAAATGTTATTTAAAAAAAAAAAACTGTTGTATCCCATAAAGTTTATTTTGAATTTTGAACAGATGAATGTTTTTAAGTAAAATATATGCATTTCTGAACTTCAGCTTAACTTAAATTATACTTCCTTTCTAAAGAGGAAAATAGAGGGAGACAGTAGACCCCAAATTATAAGCAGCACATTCTGTACTGACAAGATCCAAAGTTAGCATTTTGCTGTCATACAAGGTCACTTGGTACTGATGACATACTCAAATCAATGGAATGGGTCAGCTGGATTGTTTTAGGTTCCTGTACATTTTTTAGAAGGCTCATACTTTAGAGTTAGCATGACTGACTTTTCTGGAAAGGAACAGGTGGCTGCGATATCAGCATGCATAAGCTATTGCTTTAGAAGCCAAGAATTTGCTTGGATAATTGCTGAAGGGTTAGCTTATTTCACTGGTGATAAGTATTTGCTGATCACTGCTATCAATAGAGTGAACAGCATCTTGCAAAAGCTACACTTTCAAGAGACCAGAAGAAGCTGGCAAGCAGTAATTAAGGGATTGCTTTTGTTTTGCATCCTTTACCTCCAGACATAGTTAAGTGACTTATTTCCATAAGTCACACAATTATTTCCATTAACAGGTGCATTAAGTTGGGGAAAGGAATGGAAAAAAAATACTTTTTCTTTTTACTCTGTGACATTGCTATAAATTTTGTGTATATATGCAGATATACACACTTGCATGAATTTGGATACCTGGATTATAAGCGAGGGGATTTTACTACATTCAGAAGCTAGATTGTCCATAAGTTGCTGAAATTGTGCCTGTATGTGTGGAGAAAAACTGTGAGTACAAATGAAGAAGACAGTGTAAGGTTAGGCTGGAACGCAAGACCCAACCAGTGGCGGCAGGAGTCAGATATGCATAGAAACAAATGAGAGCAGCAAGGAGCTCTCCTTCATGCAGTTTCAGGGTTCTTGCTTTCTTTCCATGTCTACTTCTGATTTCAGTTTAGACTATAGTTTTAATAGTCATAATCTCCGAACACCATATTTATGTAGCACTAACAGGCACACTAAAGATTGCAGCCTATGTCTTAAACCAAATCTTTCTCATGTTACACTGAGCTTCAGGAAGGCTGCAGCAAGAAGAGAGGTCTGTAACTTTGCTAACCAATTTTGATAAGTATCTTAATCTTTAATCCTAATCAGAAGGTCAAATTGTGATAGCCTTACTTTTTTTCCAAGGTAACTACTTGTGTCAAAAAACGTGACCACAGTTTGGCCTGGAATTTGAATGTGCTATGTGTCAGATAACTTACCACATGATTGCAGAGGAGATATATACATTTCATGTAATTTCTTCCACTCCTGAAAGACAAATAAAAGTAAGCACCTGACACTTTTTCCCCAGGCATTGCAGTAAGTGACTGGCAGTTTATGTCCTTCTGCAAATTTTTTGTGATGGACTTTGGGGGCTGAACAAAAAGAAAAGTGAAAATATGTGAGAACTTGATAAATATCAGTACCTCAGAAATGAAATCTTATTTATAAAAATCAATCACATTTTTTGCTTGAACTCAATGGAAGTTCTGAGGCAGGTATTACAAATGTAAAACTTTAGTGTGCATCTGGCTTCTAAATTCTCACTCCTGCTATGTACATTTAGGAATTCAAGTTCTTACATATCTCTTTTTCCCCACCTCCTCCATTCATGTTTCTAAAAGCAAATCTAAGTTTGATGCTATAAAACTTCGGTGCCTAAAAGTGTTCAGAAAAAAAGGTGAGTAAAGTATCTATGTACATCTTTGAGGTTGTTTCCTAAAATTCTACGAGAAAAGCTTAATAAGAAAAAGAAAAAAAATAATAAAAATGCTCAGACAATCTCGTTGCCGCATGAGAACAGTTGACATTTTCCACAGGTGTGAAGTTGATAGGACAAACTGTTGGATGAGAACATTTTTACATTCAGTTAAGCTTTGTGAATAATTTTTGATGTTGCTATAGGTATGTACAAAAAGAAGAAAATACTGTAAATAAAAAGAACTTTACCAGAACATCTAGGTTTTTCTGAACTTCATGGAAAAATCTGAGCTTTCTGTGCCATCTTCTCCACAGCCTCGTAGTTGCTAGCTTGAGACTTACAGTGGGAGCAAACTTGTTGGCCAGATGTTTACCAGCTTTGTTTGGGCGGTGGCATCTTGTGAGTTACAGAGTTGCTTGCGTCACCAAAACAAGTAGAGCTTGTCTGAACAGGATACACATCCTCAGATTTCTGGCGTCCTTGTGCCATCTCTCTTCTAGAAAACCAATCGTAATCAATTTTGATAAGTATGTTCAATCTTTATATCTGTTCAGAGGGTCCAGTGATGATGGTCAATCTGTGTGTCCAAAAGCACAGTTTTGCAAGGAGTTTGGTGTGCTAGTTATCCGACAACTGGTACACTTGGTTGTGCCTCACCACCCCCAGCTTATTTGGAGCAGTCTCTCCCACTCAAAGTCAAATGAGGCTTAAAATTTGCCTGTTGTTCCTGTCACAGATTCACATCATGGTACTGAAAGAAGCTATGTGATGTGCTTAAAAGCATCTTGTGTCACTATGTTTTTAAGGCAAGCATCTCATATTTTTTAAAATCTATTTACAGATTTTGGTCGTGTAGTAGCTGCTACGCCTCCAGCATGAAACTGCTGAAGCATAAGGCAGAAGAATAAGGCAGAATAATAATGGAGGTGCATGAGATTAAATTCTTGAAGACTACAAAATTGGTATACTAAGAGGACTGTCTAGTAATCCTATAACGTAAGGACACAATAGGTGTAAACATGTAAAAATTCAGTTGTGGTCAAAATGATCAGGACTTTACTGAAGGCTTATTTCTACAAAAAAACTGGTGAGGCTGTCCTGGGGTGCATCTGAGCTGGTGCTGGAGGCACTGAGCAGTGTCCCTTGGGTTTGGCAGTGGCAATGAGGGAGAGCAGTTGACGTGCTAGAAGCCAGACTGTCAGCCAGGAGGGACCTTGCCCAGCTGGAGGCCACCACACACCATGGGACCAGAAGCCCCGCTGAGGCCTGTACCTGGAGCACAAGGAACCCAGGCACGGGAGCCAACGGGCTGAGCAGCAGCCCTGCCGAAATGGGCATCTCCCTGCGGGCCTGACTGCAACCCAGTAGTGCTCTCGTGTTGCAAATGAGGAGAGGAAAAAGCTTTTAAAGTTGAGCTGCATTTGGAGTGTGGCCAGCAGCTTACCCCCCCTCTGCTTGGTGCTGGGGAGGTCAGGGCTGGCTCCCGCACCCCACGCTTGGAAGGGCCGGGGAGAAGCAGAGCCGGGGGACGCTTTGCAGGGCTGGCAGTAGAGCTGGGCGGGTTTGCTAGGCAAGGGGGACGCAGAGGGGCTCTGAGTGCAGCTGCTCAGAGGGGAATCGCGGAGGTGACACAGCCAAACCCTCCTGGCTGTGGCACAGAGGAGAAGGGGGAGCAGGGCAGGCTGTGCTGCCGCTCCACCCCGCGTTGCCAGGGCTGCGGTAGCAGCATTGGGGTGCTGCCAGCTGCTGCGCAGGTACCGCCAGGCCTTGGCCTTGTCCCTTCTGTGGCCCCTGGGGGACAGGGTGGGAGGCCCCTGCTGCGGTTCTGGAGGTGTGCGGCGGTTCAGGCCCTGCAGCAGCGCTTCATCTCCAACCCCACACCCTCCGACTGGGCAGGGATGATACAAAAGGCAGTATGTCCCGGAGAGACGAGCAAAGACGAGTGAAAAGCTTTCTCTGTGGTGCAGGTTGGCCAGCAGCTGGATTCGCATAATTAGAAGACTTCCGCTGGGCTTTGCACAGGGGAGTGCTGCTCAAAGGACCCTTGTTGCTGTAGAAGAATGGCTGCAAAGAAAAAGGAGGTAGTCCTTCAGGTCAGTAGGAGCCAGCTGTGATAGAAATGCCTTTTAAAACATCTTTTAAACTTACAACAGTGGGAAGAACGATGTTCAGTCCTAGGGTAACTTGCATCCTTCTGGCAGAGCCCTCTTGTGAGGACCTTGTGGTTTCACAGGAGAATTGTTCACAGGACTTCCAGAAGTAGGGACTGGGGGAGAAGGGGGCATTCTCCTGGTTGTTTGGTGAGTCTCTCACTGAATGTTTCTGACCAGTTCACATATTTAGAAAGGTTGCTGCAAAGCTGGAAAAAAGTTAGGAGTTGCAAGAAGAATTCAGAGGCTGAAAAAACTATTTCACAATGATGCATAGAATAATTTTTCCCTATTTACACTGTGCAAGAGACCTCATGATGCTTTGTTACGAGGGGAGAGTGGATTTCTGAGAGCAGATTAGCATGCAAAATCATAGAAAAAGCCAAAGTAGGTCATTAACATCTTGAAATTACATCTTGAAATTTTGAATGAAGTTCTTTACACAAGAGACATACTGAAGGAAAAAGTACATAACCTTGTTTGTTCACTGTAAGAATTGGAAAACATGGGATTAAAGTTTGGGTGTTTGTATAAGAGAAGGATGATCACTTTGTTAAGCTAGAAATTATATATGCTGCTGCTTGTCCCACTATGTTCCTATTTGATGGAGAATGTAATTTAAACAAGATTTTTCACCTTTGGCAGCTGAATATGCACCCAGCTTACGAGAGCCTGGTCTAGGCTTGCAAAAGTGTGGTTGTTCACATCTGCAGGTGGATATGAACCTCGTGTGGGACACAATGTGATGTACTAGAGAAGTTCTGGTTGTATTACAGAAAAGCAAGTCCTAGCTGCCTCTGGGCATTCAAGCCTCTGGGCATTCAAATTAGCAAAGCACTTTGAACAGCGTTGGCATTGCTTTCCGAGTCCATCAGTCGAACTTGCAGTCGAACTCGTTATTGCAAATTATAATCATCATAAATGAGTTGAACTCATTAACATTCTTGAAACACTATGAGGGTGGTCCTAGCACTGATGATACCTGGAATAATTACATTTCTTAATTCTGCAGATGTTCTCTGAAAAAAACTTAGGCTTGGGTTCACATGCTGAACAGGAAAACAGATGTTTGAACAGCTCCCCATTCTCTGAGTGCGGCGGGGTGCTGGAGAAACTGTATGATGTGATCTCCAGTAACATCTCTGAAAATCTATAAAAGGCCGCTTAATTTGCATGGGAATTTCCACTCTTCAAATTCTTTACTTTGCAATTTTAAAAGTCCTTTAATGTGTGTTGGTATTAATTATTGAATAGTAGCTAGCCTTATTGCAACATACTGTCTTCCAGTGTAGACAAAATGTATTTAGGATTAATGATACCAACTGAGAAAGTTATTAAGAATCTTTGTTGTTCACTATCAGCACAGCAGCAACAAACTGCGTTACCAATGTGATAACAAGAGTGATTCTTTGAAGTCACTTCTTTGATGAGTCAAAATTTTCAGTACAGTTTGTTTAAAAAAATATCAAACACTACTGACCCTGGGCTTTCACCCTTTTGTTCTCCCCTTTAAGTCCAGCTCAGCATTTTTAGCATGTCTTATAGGCACGGTTACTATATTGTTATTGCTGACACTTGAGTAGCTTGTGCTGAGTCTTTTTTATTATTATTTTTTTGCTTTGCGACAAGACCCTGCAAAAATTATTATTTGTTGCTCTCGCATGACCTACACTTAAAGAAATAGGCTGGTCAGCAAAGGAGGTTGCTGGAGTTATTGGAGACCAGCGTGGTGTTCTAACAGCACGAGCAGCCCATGGTGCGGCATCCCACAGTCTGTCACGGAGGTCACTTTGTTCCTGCTTCAAGCAAAGCTGTCTGAGGGAGGGAGGAAAGAAACTACTACTGAAGGGACAGAGGGGTTGCAGCTGAGAAGGGTAAATGTGTCCTTGGGGTTGGTGAACGAGTCAGCCTGGATGCTGCTTTCACAGCTGCAGCCTTCGGTGATCCCTCAGCTGCAGCCTCTTGTCTTGCACATCAGAGGACCCAGAAAGCACAGAGTGGTGGGTGTCCTGTAGCTAAGATCGAGACCGTGGCACAATAAATCTGGATACACACCACCACCTGGTAGGTTCAGCTGCAAGACTGGTCATTTGGCCATGGTGCTGATGCCCTGCCAAGATGCAGGGCCTGTTGCCTCAGTTAGACCCCAGAACAACTCTTGGTCTCTTTGCAAACTGATGCGGGGGTCTGCAATCAACCAGACTGTTCAGACAGTTGCTGCAACTAAAAGGGGGAGGGCTTGCATTTGCCTGGATTCTCTTCTCCTTTCCATATGCCTTTCCTTCCTTCTGAGACAACTTAGGCCTCTAATCCATTAAACTGTTCCTTGGGGTTAGCTGGCTTGCTGGTGGGTCTCTGAGAGCTAGCGTCCGGTAGTAGCAAGAGCATGAGGGAAGAAGGGAAGGAGTAAGAGTTTTGGGGGCAAGAGTATCTGAATTCAGCTGACTGCATGGTTTTTCTGAAAGGTCTCCCACCCATGTTCTAGCACAGCTTGGCACTGCCCAGCTGACCAGATGAAGAGAGGATTGCAGTCAGAAGGTTTTTTTCTGAAGTGTTCAGGTAGCAATACCTCTGTACGTCTGATGTCTGTCTTACCTGCAAGAATGCAATGATCTGTCACAATGTTTACAGCTACCCGGTGACTTACTGTTGTTCTTACTGTTTTTAAATTTTCACACAGATTAACATCAATAGCCAGGAACTTTGGGAAGAAATGCTGTGTCTCAAAGGCCTCATTGGTAAGGGCTTGGTAACACATGAGGTTTCTTTTGTTCGGTGTTAAAACGACTCCAGTCCCGTCAGGAATCAGTTTCTACTGGTATACATGTTTCAGTCAAACCCTCTTTTTCTCTTGCCCTGAGTGGAAGGAACAAATAAGCCTGTAGGTGCAAGACTAGCTGGAGATCAGTCTTCCAGTCTTCTCTGGGACAGTTGTCATGAAACAATGGCAGCACTGGTGCACAAGCCTCTGGAGTCTCCAGTTCAGTCACCCACTTGGAGCAGGACTGTCCTGGCTCCCGAGGGCAGGGAGGTTAGAGGGGTGATTAGGTAAGCCTTGCGTGCTCTTCCTCTGTGCAGCAGCTCTCCCTAGAAAATCTGATACCTCCAGGGTATCAGCCATGTAAATATTTCTTCTCAACTCCTCCATACCTTTGTTGCTAGCTTGTTTTTTATGTGATTTCACACTCTGATCTAGTAATGGAAAACTTGAAAGTTTCTACTTCAGAGCTGAATCCATAGTCTCCTTCTAGGTGCTTTGCAAGAGTCATGCCACACTGCAAACACTGGAACAACAGCCACAAGCTGCAGTTTGAGAGGTTCAGACAGACCTTAAGCATACGTATCTCCTTCCCTAAGAGGGTGGTGCCACAGAGGTCACCATGGGGCACCTCAGTTCTCAAAGGCTTTCAAGTTTCTTGTAGTAAAATCCTCAGAGGTTTTCAAGTTTCTTATTATTGTACTAACAACGTTTTTGTAGTCCCCTTCCAGAAGATTACACTGCAAAGCAGACAAGTGCACAAGCCAGCTTATTGGTGTATGTCTAAAAAGGCTCGTTTTGACCTTTTTCTTACACATTTTTATGCTTGTAGTTGTTGATGCATTTCAAGCCTGGTGTGGTCCCTGCAAAACAGTAGTGGATCTTTTCCGAAAGATTAGGAATGAAGTCAGCAGTGACCTCCTGCATTTTGCTGTGGTAAGATTCCATTTGGCACTGTTTAAAATAACCATTGCCCTGAACTTAGCAGGTAACTAAAGGCTGAAGTCATTGATCTTTCCAATATTCAGCCAAAATGGTAACAGTGCAGGAGTTCCAGCTTGTGTAAGTCTGCTGGATGCAGGCAGTAGGTTACATCAATAAGAGCTTATATCATTAAGAATTTTCAGGCTTGAACGTTTCTGTACTTTTCAGATTTCTTCTGCAAAGGAGAAAAGACAACTTGAAGGCAACTTATCATTTTTTCCTGACTTTCATATTTTACCACGGTCCAGCTCTTGCTTTAGCCCTGCCAATAAACTTGCTGTTATTCTTTGGCAAGATGACAAGTTTGTTGGCAGATGTGTGTTTACTGACGTGGTGAACTTCTCACAGTACTTGTTTCTGCAGTGTGCAGCAAACTGCTTAAGCAAGTAACGTTAGACAGAATCGGTAGCATATGTATTCCTCTGATGTACAGGGGAGAGTCTGAAAGAGCTGGATTTGTTCACTTTGGAGAAGAAAAGATCTAATAGCTGTCTTCACCTGTCTAATGGAGCATTATTAGAGAAGGCAGAGGCAAATGTTTCTGAATGGTACACAGTAAAAGAACAAGAGGCAACAAGATCACCTTGCAGCAGGGAAAATTCCAATAGATACAAGGTGAAAAGAAAAATATTCACAACAGGAGTGGTCAGGACACTGGGACAAGTTCCTGCAGAGGCTGTGGAGCACTGTTTCTTGGAGACGTTCAGAACTCCTTGTCACACAGCCTTCAGCAACCTCCGGCTGTTGTTCAAAATGCTGCTGGCAAAATCTAGAGACATCTGCCTGCTTCTTGTGTCTCTGATGCTGAGCTGAGAGAATTGTGTCCTCACTCTGACCAGCGTCATTTTAGCCCATAAGACTGGGGCCCAGAGGTGCTCTGCTGTACGTAAGGGATGAGAGTTGGCAGTTGAGGATGTTCAGGTCCAGTCTGTTGCGTGTGTACTCCTCTGAAACAGAAATATTTTTTAGAAACACCTGTTTTATTTTACATTCTTTTTAGGCTGAAGTTGATTCCATTGATGCTCTGGAAAAATACAGAGGAAAATGCGAGCCCGTCTTTCTGTTTTATGCAGTGAGTGACAATATTTTTACAGTAGTTGCATAGCAATAAACATGACTTGTCAATGGGAACAACTGTCCTCTTTGAGAGCTGTCCTACTGCAGGACCTCACTGTCACATGCTGCTTCAGTTTGCCCTAAGACTGACCAGGAACAACAAAGAAGTTGTTCCAAAGTTTCCCTTTCTTCTGGAGTAGAGCAGCTCAGCCTGGTATGCAGAGTGATATGTGATGTTCTCCTCTGGTGATTTCCAGAGCTCAGAGAGCTCTGCTGTGAACTAACTTACTGACAGACTTGCTTTTCAACCTTTCAGGGAGGAGAACTGGTAGCTGTGGTAAGAGGAGCGAATGCACCGTTGCTGCAGAAGACCATTCTGGAACAGCTGGCAATGGAAAGGAAGGTTTTAGAACATGGAGGAGAGCGTGTGGTGGTAACCAAGCACTGAATCCTCAAGTAACTGTAGTTGTGCATGCCAGAGGAAAGGTTCGTTCTGTAGTGCCAGCATAGCTCTAAGTAGCTCATAGCTCTAACAGGTCTGTTTGTGATGGCATTTCTCAGGCTGTGGTGGACAACACTTCATTGCAGTCTTAGTCATTTCTGTTCCTTGCTGTGCAGGATCTGCAGCATGTACTCAGATATCACTGTGTGCAATCAATCTGCCTTTCAACAGCTCTGTAATACAGTGCTTGTGCGGTCTGCAGTGTCTGTGGTAAAGCTCTGGGTTGTTTCGTGGCAACTATTCTCCTCCCTCCAGCAGCAAGCTCTGGTGTCAGAGCCCAGCAGACTCCAGTGGCCTGATGCTGTGACTCTAGTAGGGAATAGTGTTTCTGAAAACGTGCTTCCTTTCATTTGATCTCAACTTGCTGTGCAGTGGTATTGGTGAATCCCCTTAGTTCTCATATAGCAAAATGACTCTTACTCCCCAGATACCTTTCCCATGTCACTGACAATGTCCTTACATGGTTATTAAATCTTTCCTCAGCCTTGAGGCCTCTGTCGTCATATGTGTCACAACCCAAGTTTGGTTCTAGGTTCCTACTACTGCACTGCTGGTACTGGGTGTGTGCTTGGAGCACCTAATCCTGGACAGTCCTGGGAGCTGAAACCAGAGCCAGCCGCAGGCCAACCCCTCCCCAACCCACCTGCTTGGCTGTGCCACTGGCACGAGGGCAGCCTTCTTGAGTGTGTTCTCCTGAATCAGGCATTTCCAAGGAACAAAAATGCTTTCATGCCTGTAACCTGCTTGTCTTAGGGCAACTTCAACGTACTTCAACTGCTAGCTCCTGCTGCAGGACAGTGCTCTGGTGATGCTGACTAGCCTGTTGCTGTGAAGGATTTTCCCCTGGCTTTTGCCAGACACCTGATGGAGAAGTCACGGGGTGACACTGGGCAGGTGCATCCTCTGCTCACACTGCTGAGGATCTGCAGGACCAGCAGCAACAGTGGCTCCTGCTCAGCTGGAGGTGGAACTGGGGCCCTGCCTGGCGGACATGCCTGCAGGCTAACACGACACTCAGGATGCTCCCTGCTTATCCGCATGCTCTTGCTGCTAGGTACAAGACAAAGCCTTCTCCCAAGAGGAAGGAAAGGGGGCTGCTTTTTACGAAGAACAAGGGGAAGGCCACCTAGCCAGGGCAGGTACAGCTGCAGGGTGCTCTTTTTGCCCTTGGTACATGCTGTTGCTGAAGCTGAAACCCAGAACACCCGAGTAGCTGCTGCGGGGACACCAGGGGTCCTTTCTCCGCGTGTGCCCCGCCAGGCGAACGTCTTTAAAATAAAAAATAAAAACAATTAAAAAATGTTCCTGCCAGCGCCGCGGCCCCTTTAACGCCGCGGGGGGAGCCGCAGCGGATGCGCCGGCGCGGGGTGGGGCGGGGCGGGCGCGTCTGGGGCCGCGGGTTCGAGTCCCGGCGGTGCCGGCCTGCTCCCAGCCTGCCGCCGCTCCCGGCCCGCTGCCGCCCATGGACGCGGCGCCGGAGCCGGGCGCTTGCCCCGCGGGAGCCGAGGCGGAGCCGGGCGGGCTGCCGGGCCTGGGGCCTCCCGCTCCGCGGCTGAGCGCGGCAGAGCTCGACCGCGAGCTGGACTCCCGCAGCGAGCTGGTGCGGCCCCAACACTGCGGCACCGCGGCTCACCCTCTCCGTACGGCCCGGCCCGGCCCGGCCCCGTCCCGTCCCCGCTGCCCCCTGCCCTCCCTTGCCCCGTGCCCTCCCGTCGGGTGGCAGCGGGGTCCCGTCGCCCTGCAGCCACGGGGCCCGGCTGGGCGCCCCTCGCAGGGCGGGTGGGCACCAGCGGTGCCTCGCTGCGGGTTTCCTGCTGTTTCTGTGATAAATACCCGAAGTTCCACCTCCTAACGTCAAATTTCGGGCAATTAGTTTCAAATAAGAAAGTCTGCGTATACGTGCTGTGTTTGCGCAGAGGTAGATTAGAAGGGTACATGTATAGCTGAATTTTCTTTAGTTAGAAATGAGCTCGGGAGGTGGGGTAGGCAACCTAAACTCAGCCTGTGGTTTCTGCTGTCCAGATCGATGACAAAGAATTCGACATTCCTCAAGTTGATACCCCTCCAACGCTGGAAAGCATCTTAAATGAGGTGAGTGGCCTACCGGCACTGCCAGGCTGAGCTGAGCTGAGCCACCCTGAACTCCTTGGGCTGTCCTCAGATTTTCTTCTGGGAAATAAAGTTGCATAACACCATAATTTCCTGATATTAATGGCTGACAAAGCATATGTTCGTTCAAGTAATTGCTGAACCATGAGTAAGACAGAACTGCGTTTTTCAGTCAAAATACTCCCAGCTGAACCATAAGGGGTTGCTATTGAAATTAACCGTGTTCAGCTGTGGAGTTGGACAGAGTCACCTGAAGGCTATGCTGCCCTTTATGGTCAGGGGCATCAAACAACTTTATTTTTAGCTTTAATACAAACACAGCACAGCTCTGAGCAATTTTTAAGACATAGGAGGAGATGAGAACTCCCACTCAGTTCTGTGTGTATTTTCCAGTAGCTGTGTGAGTGCATGGTCTTTAGAAAGGTAAAAGAAGGGTGCGGAATTAAAGGCAAGCTCTAAGGAAATAGGTTTTTAGCAAGTTGAGGGAATTAGTGGTTGGACTTCCAGTGAAACCAGTACAAAGGTAAGGAGTTTGGGACAGGTTACTTCTTTTAAAAAGCTACATTAATAAAGGCATAAAATATCCCAAACAGTTGGGTGTAGTCTCGGAACTAGAGGAATATTCATCAGTGACTTGCTGCCCATGGGGGATGTTGAGTGGTGGCGTACAGGGCTGGGACCTGTTTCTGCTGATGCCTTGGCTGGTAAAGGCAGGGGGAATGTACGGGATTTGAGTGGTACCAAAGTGGGACTGCAGTCACGTTCATGTCAGGGGAGTGGAGCTGTGTTCACCCAAAGAAAACATAGGTAAGTGCAGGCAAATGGAGTTTTATTTAGTGCTATGTATCTTAGTGCATACAGGATGGGAATGACTGCCAAAGGCTCTGCTGAAAAGGATTTTAGTGTGGAGCACAACCTGACTGAGCACCTGCTCTGATCTCTCTGTTTGGCAGTGGGTGGAGTATTGGTTGTGTTCTCTGGCTCTGTGCTTCAAGGGCAACATAAACTGTAAGGAATTTAGAAGACACTGGGGAGAATGGCCATTTAAAAATAATGTAAAAACAATTCCAGGTAAAGGCTGAGGAGTGAGAGAGCACCAGTAGAAGACCCCAGTCAGAGCACAGTCAGCTCAGCCCTCCTGTTGGCTGCAGTCTTGCTGAATCTCCTGGGCTTGTAGCAGCCAGCGGTGCTGGTAGACCCTTAGCCATCGTTTGGTCAACTGCCGGAGGAACAGATGATAACAGTTCTAGGCCTTCTTTTGGCAACTGGAGATGTTTGAGAACAGCTTACTTAAAAGTCTGTTAAAAGTTTGAAAGAGTAAATCATATATGGGGAAGAAAGATTTATTAAAATCTTTCTATCCAGCCCACATCTGTGAGTACTGAAAGTTCTGAAAACTGGTTCTTCAGTGGTATCAGTTCAGTGCAACGATAGTTCTGTTTTTTTAAGGCAGACTGTCTTATTATCCTCAGCTTCTCATTTTTTTCCTGCTTTATTGATGCTATTTTTCTGTTGTTTCAGTTAGGTTGTTGTCGTTTTGAACCTTTACTAAGCTGTGGTGATTCTCTTCCTTCAGACTGATGATGAAGAAGAATCTTTCATTCTGGAGGATCCCTTTCTCTTGAACATTGATAACACGGATACACATTCCTATGACACATCTTCTGTAGCAAGTTCTGACAGCGGGGACCGGACACACCTGAAAAGGTACCACGGGGCTGATTGCCTGGAAGGTTAAATGAATTTTAGAGGAGCACTGCTTATATCCATTAGAGTTAGTCTGTTTGAGCAGTAAGCATATTTCATGGGAATAGAGTATTAAAATTTATTTGAATGTTAACGATGACATTAAAACACTGAACCACATTGACTTTAAAGAAAATCTTTCAAAGATTTGATGGAAGTCTGATAACTTCCAGAGCCTGCAAGCAGCTGGTGGTATTTTTAAAAGGTGAGTGAACTGCTGTTGCTCCTGTAAGTGGAATGTTAATCTTGACATCTAAAAGCAGCCTGGAATGTGGTAGTTAGCTGTAACACTGCTGACTTGTCTTATTAATTAATCAAATGTGAGGGCTGCATCCACATCCTGAGCCACTCCTATGGCTTTCTTATGTGCCATTAGAAGTTGGTGTTTTGTTTCCCTTATGTTATGATTGTTACATGAGTGATTGCATAGGATGCAAGACTATGTGACAGTTTGCTGTGGGATATGCTGGTGAACTTACTTTTTTATTTTATTTTTTTTTTAATTTTATTTTTTTTAATGAAATGGGTCCTTAGCCATAATATAGACTATTAACAACATGTTTTGTCAGCCTACTTGTGAGCCATGTGTTTGTGTGCCTCTGGAGAGATAAGAACCAAATGTTTCTGTGTTACTTCTGGAGTTTTGGAAGTTTGACTTTCTGGTGGAGTGTGGCAAAATAATCTAACTTTCATGGGGAATTTCTCTGTATTGTGTTACAGTATGCCACAGCTTTTTAGAAGCTACTGTCCCCTGTACACTCATTACTTTTTAAAGACATTTTCTCCATAAACACCACCAATTACCTTTCACATAAAATCAGCGGTGTTTGAATCAAATGTTATTCTTTAAGCATACGTTTAGTTTTCTCAGGGGTCTGTATTCTGCTAGCGAGCCTTTTTCAACTTTATGTTTTCCTCAGATGTTCAACTTTAGAGGCTGGAGCTTCCTGACTCACTAAAAGCTGAATTAAAGAGCAAAAGTGTTGTTTTTGGGCTTTATTAATAAATGCTAAGGTTTGCAGATAAATGCATGAAATTGAATATTTGTTTGAACGGCTTTCTTCTTCCCCGGGAGATGAGTTTAAAACAAATATTTTGCAGGTACAGTGATACATTGTAAGCTTTGCTAATAATTCCATGTCCATTTGATTCTGGTCATGTGGGCTTCAGGAATAAGAGTCACAGGGTTTATGAGTGCATGCAGAATTTACCTATTGGTTTAGCTGTGGGTTAGAAAAAGTTCTAAAGCTGTGTTTGGTTTATTTCTTGTTTTCTTAGGAAGAAAAAACTCCCAGATTCTCTTTCTATCCATGGATCAGTGATACGACTCTCACTTCTGAAAGGAATTTCTGCCCAGGTTGTTTCTGCAGCAGTAAGTGTCTTTTTCTGCTGGATGCATTCATTAATTAAAATGCCAGCCTGCTCTGCTGTAGAGGGATGTGCGTATTCTCTTCCCTCTCCCCATTAGTTCTGGATAATATTGATGTGTTTGCTACATAAAGTACTAGTAATCTCTAGCTAGGAGTGAATCATGTATTAGCTGAGATCTCGCAGCAGCAACGTGGTAGGTCTACTTTAACTACTAGTTTGTGTAGCTAGATGTCAGTAAAGCTGATGGGGGAAAAAAAAAATGATAGCAGTGCTATTGTTCTGCTTGCTTCAAGATGCTAGAAACAATTTTGCTTAATGCCTGCAGCAGGCATAGAACGCACTGGTCCCAGGCTCACACGTTCCTGGGTGTGTGACTGCACTTCAGGCCTGCCTGGAGTTTTTGCTGGCAGGGGAAAACTGACTGAGGCCAGTGTTAAGGCACTGATTTATAAAGCATGTTACTTCTGCAGCACGCATGGTACGTTTGTTAAAATAAAATACAGGTGACTTATCTGTGAGTGTTTTTAGGGTGGTTGTGCGACTGGAGTCTGAATGTTAGTGTGCTGTAGCTAGTTGTTTCGTTGAGGTGAGCAACCCAAATGGGAAGCTAGTAACGTGTGCTCGAGAGCGAGGTGGTTTTGCATTGGATATCAATGCTGTGTACCGAAATACTGCTATTCAGATGAGTGTTTTGAGAATATGATAGCAAGTTTCCTATGGAATTACAGGATGTTCTACTGGCTCTCCATTTCTGTGTACTTTCTCATTCTCTCTGGGTATTTCTGGCCAGTGGTTCTCTCTGCAGTTTCTGCCCTGCTGGAACTGTTAAAATGTGACCTGTGTTGGTTTTAATGTGTTCTCTAGCTCTACTTATTAGAGAGATACATTGAGCTGGGAGTACCACCTCTTAGTTATAACTTGTCCTGTTCTTCTAGGACAAAGTGGATGCTGGCTTGCCCACTGCAATAGTAAGTACTCAAATTCCAAGCGCCGTATAGTTGTTTTATAAGTTTGGTAAATTTGAAGCAGTAATTTAATACAGCTGATAAATGCATGCCCAGTCTTATCCTTGCCAAGAATTGTCAAATCAGGGTGGCAGAAGCAACGTGAAAGATCTAGCTCCTGGGAGCAGAGTTCAACCTTTCCGAAGGGCTCAGCTGCCCCTCTGCTGACCAAGCCCTGTACTCTTCCCTTTTGCATTTAATTACCAGGGCTTGCAAGTTGATCACCAAACATTTCCCCATGATGTAAGTGTTTATCTATCGAACACTTTGAATTTTCCTACCCATTTCTTCTTTCGCCAGAAAAACTGGACACTAGGTCTAAGGGTTGCACAGCAAAATTGAAAGCCTGTGTGTGACTGAGGTACTTGTAGGCTGAAAAATTATAGTACATACTCCAGAGATTTAAGCACTTTACTTTTTTCATGTGACTTACAGCATTACCTCATTTCTAGATCTGCTATGAAGTTTTACTTAGGTGCAGTTTGCAGGCATGATAGAACTCTTGTAGCTGTATTTAGCTCTCCTGGAAGGGACTTGGAGTCTCAGCTTATTGCACAACGTCTTTTCAGGGGACTCGTGCTGCCCAGAGCTGTAGAGAAGTTCAGGTATGGATATAGCAGCTCAGTGAAGAAAACCCTCTGAATATTTACACTCAGCTACCACACCAAAACATTGAGGCTGACTTTACAGAGAAGGAAGTCACTGTGGGAACACTGAGCATTTGAATTTCAAAGAGCAGAGGAAAAGGTAGTTCCCTGAACCTGAGAAAATCTGAGTTATGATCATCCAGGTGTAATACTTTTCTAGTTTTCATGTAGGAAATGTCTGCCACTTGCATGTTGGAAAATGGTTGTACCTATAACCGTCTAACCTTCTTAAATCTCTCTCAGGTAAACTTTTCATGAGTGTAGTGAGACTTTAAGTGGTGGAGTTGTGGCTGACATTTCTCATTTTCAATCTTTCTGCGTTACTTTTTCAGGCAGCATCAAATCTGATAGCAGTGGGGACTTCTCATGGGTTAGCACTGATTTTTGGTAAGTTAAAAATAAAGCTTTTTTTTTTTTTTCACATTAATGATCGTAAAAAACAAACAAAACAAACAATCCCCAAAGTAGCTAAAGATAGAATTTCAGGGTGGATTTATTTTAATATATCATTTGTGGTAACTATAACATTCTTTCAGTAAAGAAATAAAGTACTAGTATTATATAATTTGTCCTTATTTGCGTAGTTCTTGCTTCTGATTTGCTGGGGATTGGCACGTGGATATCAAGGAAGTTAGCTCCTTGGCCGTTGTATGAAGAACCTTTTCTGCATTTTTATATATAACTTACTCTGTTTTGATGTTGAAGAAACCAGAATCGGTATGCATCAGTCTTGTATCTTCTCCCCTCTGACATAATAGCTGCCAGGATTAGGGAAATTAATTGTATTCCTTGAGAAGGGGAGCTTCTACCCATAGCTACCAGCCGACTTGCCTCATAGGCTTCACCTTCCCTGACCTTCTCTTGCACCTGTCACCTCTTCATCCCTTCTTTCTGTTGTTCTTTCTCTTACCACCAACCTGCCTCGAAGTCAATAAAATTAAAAATATCTGAGCTTGTGCCTCTGACTAGCCAGTTCAACAGCCGGGTAAAGCTGTTCTTGAAGGGCTCCCGTACACATCCTGTTTGTGTGCATTATGTCTGTGCAGCACCAAATTCTTAACAATTTTAGAAGTGTAATTATGTTTTCTTTCAAAGTTGGCTGAAATTACTCAAGAGACCAAAAGTTGTGGGGGGACAGGGTACAACAGACAGATGGGAAGGACTGTGACAGTGTAAGACTCTCATCTTGGGAATGTAGAATTTAAACCATTTGGTAAATTCAAAATATAAATAATTACAGGATGTACTTAATCTGAGCGTAGTTAACCTCTTTACTACAGTCAGCATATAGTCTTAGTGAGATTTTAGGAGTAGATCGTGATGTTTTTTCTAAAATTTGCCCAGTTACGTGGAGCTACTACAAAAGTTTTTTTTTTTTTTTTTTTACTGTGATTTTCTTATCGCTGTCTTTCTATGCAGACACTTAATGCAGTTGAACAAGAAGTTGTTCTCTGCAAATGTCATAATAAAGAGAGATTTCTAGCATTTTACATTCCAGAAAGGGCTCTGGGAGTCTACATAAGCATTTGAAGAGGAAGGGGCGTTCTTTACTTTGTTGTGACTATTTCTGCATCAAGTCCCACTCTAGAGGATTGATCACTGAATGTCAGAGAAGCTTAAAACGCAGTGGTATTTCAGTTCATGTATTTCTTAATGTTTTTTTTCCT
Organism: Nettapus auritus; assembly: GCA_011076525.1. Classification (NCBI taxonomy): domain Eukaryota; kingdom Metazoa; phylum Chordata; class Aves; order Anseriformes; family Anatidae; genus Nettapus; species Nettapus auritus. The sequence goes on from CM021773.1 coordinate 9,891,747, forward strand.
TCAGCAGGTGTGTATAGCAAAGTTTTCTTTGTTATGCTCTTGATTGGCTTTGGACCAACACATTTACTGTTATTTTCACTATGATCTTTGCATCTCTATATAGTTTGTAGCTTCCAAAGGCCATGTTGTGGCTTGTGGAACGCTTGGCAGAATGCCAGCTTTTTTTTCCTGATTGAAAGGTCCTTGACTATTACTAAAGTTAATGCTTTAAAAATTTCTCTACATACCTGCAACAAGGGCTTTAAGTTTTCTGATCTATTGAAACCTATAAAGTTGTTGTTTATACAGTCACATACTGGCTGTGTTATCGTAAGGGCATTCAGCAGGTGGAAGAAAATGATTATCTCCTTCTGCTTTGTACTTGTGAGACCACATCTGAAGTCCTGCGTCCAGTCTGGGGCTCTTCAGTACAAGAGAGGCATGGAGGTACTGGAGCGAGCCCGGTGGAGAGTCACCGAGATGATTAGGGGGATGAAGCTCGTGATGTATAAGGAGAGACCTAGAGAAGTGGGTTTCTTCTTCACCGAGAAAAAGAAGCTAAGGGGATACTGTGTTGCTGTCTTCTACTACCTAATGACAAAACATAGAAAAAAGAGAATTGGACCTTTCTCAAAGGTCCATGGTGTTAGGATAAGAAGCAGTGGACTCAGCTTGCAGTATGTGAAACTCTGATTATTACTTTTTCCTTACCATGCTGAATGGTTAAGCACTGGAATAGGGGTTGAGAGAGGTTGCAGAATCAGCTTCCTTGGGATACGCAAAACTCAACAGGGCCCTGAGCAAGCTGATCTCATCAACCCTGCTTGGAGCAGCAGAGTTGGGCCAGGGACTGCCAAACCTGTCCCTGGCCCATAATAATTTAGGCCATAACTACCTGGCAGCCTAAATTATTCTGTAAGTCTGTGCTACAATGTAAAGGTGATGAGGGATGGTTTGTCATCCAACTTTGTTTCAGACAGAGTCAGGAATGATTCCTGCACACTTCTGTTCTCTTTTTGTCTTTAATTCACTGAACTCAATTTATAAACTCACTTTTCCTCAGTGACTGCACACTTAAAACCACTTACTTTTAAAGCATTAGCGATATCGCAGCATCCTCCCGGGTAACTGAACAAATCAAAAGGCCAAAAGTTACGAAAAGAAAGCACCATCAGCAAATTCTGAAGGTTCTCTGAGGATTATCACATATGCTGTTCTGTACTTCACTCCTTTCTTTTATATTGATTTCTGGCTTTTTCTTTCCTCTTTTGGCCCTTTCTGTGTGGACTGAAAGGAAAAGGTACAGTAATACTGCACTGTGCACGTACCCTGCATGAACGGCTCCCGTCCTGCCCGGTTTGCATGTTGCTGTGCTAGGTTACTCTGTCAGAATTTAAGATGCCAGGTAAGCAGCAAGAAAGGAGGCAGGGCAGTGACCAGTCAGTGGACAGTACTGCTGGCCAGCCTGGGAACTTCGTGAATGCATGTGCACCAAATGCTTCCAGATTCTCACGGCAAGAACAGAGGAACAAGTCAATGTGCCATTTTTAATACTTCAGGGCAGGACAGGTCTGTAGCTGCTTGCAAAGGCATCGTTTCAGGGCAGGACAAAGCAGGGCTCTTCCATGATATCACCGTCTGCCTATTTCTGCCTGAGAGCCCTGTGTGGGAGCACTGCAGATCAGGGACCTGATGCAGGGAGCCGTGAGCTAGAAACTGGAACACAAGAACGCAGACAGCAACTCCTGGGGCACCTGCTCGTGCACTGGGTGCGCAGCTGAGGAGGGAGCAGTGGTAGCCACAGGTGCTGTGCCTTAGCCCCTGCTCAGAGTAATCGTTTTTATTAGCTCAAGCTGGGCAGGAGGGTTCAGCACACTCTAGAGTAGGGGACAGCTGTTGTGTCACTGAGGGAGAAGGTGTCCAAAGCCTGTTCCTTTAGCTCACGTCTGTTGTCCTCTTGATCCCCAGGCCATGGGGATACCTCCTGGCAGAGTGTTTTCTGGTACTGTGATTCATAAAGGTGGGAAGAAGGCATCTCATCTTAAAATTCTTAGTATTTGAATAATTCTGCGGGAAATTAAGTAAGTCTTTCCAAGTCAGGGAAATGACCGATTAAGGAACAGATCTGGTTGAAAACCTGAGCACTCCTGAAGTGATTACTTCTCAGGTGATACGTTTATTCCTATGTTCCAGAAGGTAACTTAGTTCATATTCATAAGCTTGTTTTTAATTTTCTCCTTGTAGAGCTGTTTTAAAGTGCCATAGAGTTTTAACCTCAGACTTCGAGAGCAACACCAGTAGTTACTGCCAGAAATTCTTCAGATGAAGAACTGCTTTATTTAAATTTCAAAATTAAAAATATTTTCTTGTCAATCGATAGCCATCTTTGTTTCAAGCATGAGGAAAAATGCTTTTTGATCCTATATCTGCCTTAATTAATAAAAACCTGATAGTCTGGAAAACCATCAGATCAGCTTTTATAACCTTCTGCTATCGGTTATTTCATGAGTTCATTAGTAGGAACCCGTTGATTCAGACACCATGCTTTGTCTTGGAAGCGATTTCATCTATTTCATTTGTAGTTTTTAAAAATATCCTGTCTAATGGGTCCTTCTTGTCTGTCATCATTTGACTGGCTGGAAACGAAGACAAGTACTGGCATGTGTTTCTCTGGGGTAGCTTTCCAAGGGATGATTTCCTAACTCTGAAAATGCATCTTGGGCAAGTGTTGGCCCTTGCTTCTTAGGAAGGACTAACCTGAGTCTTACAAAGCATTTAATCTGGGGGTGAGGGTCTTGTGCTGACTTACTGGTAGGTTAAGCTGTCATTAAGCTGGAGTGAAAGGCAAAATAATGCAATTCACTCTTAATAGCAAAAGCTGCAGTATTCACGTTTTTTTTTTTTAGGCATATTTTTATGGTTAGCAGATGGCCTCTTTGTAAATGAACTGTATTTTCAGACCTCTGGAAAAGGAATTTCTTTGGGACTTGAAGGCACCACTTGGGGAATACCTCTCTGGGGAACTTGTTTTTCAGCTGTGCTCTCTGAGCTTCCACCGAAACCTTCCACGAACTTCTGACTGCTGTGATCTATGCTGCGTGCTCCCTTGTCACAGTGATGTCAAGGTGCTTTCTAGTAGTGTGGCAGAGTTATCTTCACTTCCACCTCCTCCCAGCAAGGAGAGCTGTGTGCAGGGCAGTGGCCTTGTTTCCCCCACCTTGCGCTGTGCAGCAGTGGTGGTGGCTGAAACGCTGCTCGCACCCTGCCTCTGCCCCTGGAGCAGAAGGAGCAGGGGCTCGCTGTGGCCCCAGGGAACCAGGCTGACCTTCGGAAAGCTCGCCCTTGTGCTCGAGTGCAGATGGGATGAATTGCACGGTGCTTTTCTCAGTTCTTGCTTTAGTGATACTGCCACAGCTGTGGCTCCATGTTCCTCGTGTACTGAGCGAGGGCAGCAGTTCACAGTACAGTCGCTCAAATTGCGTGCATCCTTTGCTTATTTAAACGTGAGCATCAGGGCTTGTAAAACTTCGATCTCTAAACAGTGCCTGGTGTGACGGACAGAGCTTGCGGAGCTGCTTCTGCAGACTTTGAACCTTTGTGTTTCCTGTGGCTGTCAGAGGACTTAAAATTGAACATCATGCAAATTTAGAAAGTTAATGAAAGCAGGGTTTTATGCTGCTTCTGATTATTGAACTGTGAAGAATAATCCTCATCTGCCTGTAGTTTAACTGGATATCTCTTGCAGCAGAGCAGTTTATGACACGTTTTGAAACACAAATGAGCAAACACCTGTTCTCATTTGGAAATGCAACTCTTCTGTGCTGTTTGGCTTACGCCAGACTGGAAAGAAAGAAAGGGGAGATGCTCCCTTCTTCCTGCAGCATCAGCTGTTGCTCTGCTGTGCCTCCCAGAGCAAACGAACAGTGCATGAGCTGCCTGGGCTGCTGTCACCTGGTGAACAGATTTTGGTTTTCATACATATGGCCACCTGTCGGCTCCCTTCTCTTTTCCTCCCACAGATTTCAAGAGTGGGAGCACTCACTTGATTACTGAGCACCTTTAACGTATGGTGCCCTCTTGACTACTGCTTTCACCATGTTTTAGATCAAACCTAATGTTTTTCCCCATCATATCTGAGCTTTCCTTGTATGTTTGCAAGACAGAGCATGGCCTTCTCTCTCCCCCACAGGTCCTGTGTCATTTGGTGTGCAGAACAAGTGGTGTTTTTAACATCTTCTCTATCCGTACCCCTCTGCTACCACTATCCAGATATTGCAAGAAAAGGATTTTTTTTATTATTATTTTCTTTCAGGCCACTACTTAATAGAGCAGTCAAGTTTATTAAGATAGATGTAAGAAAACAAGCAATAGTGCAGAAAAAGTATTTCAATATGGCCCTAGCCTGTTTCTCCCCACACTGACGGTGCTTTGGAATAATCCATTGGTTCAGGTGCTCTTCTTACCAGTGTTTTTCGTCCCTCCCACTTCTGTCTCTTCGTGCTGGCAGAATTGGAAAGGTGACTCCCACTGTGTGCTCAGCCATCAATCTGTCTGCGTTACTGAGTACTGTTGGGGAGGAAATGAGAAATACTTCCATGCTCTGTTTCACATCTAGCACATCACTAATGGTGCTGCAACTCGAATGGAGTTGTCCTGTGTTTCTTGAAACTGGAGTTTCAAGTGTCCTGTGCCTTGGGCACTGCTTCCAGGAGGTTTCTGGTGCCCAGCTGCTGTCTGTTCCCCCAGATACTGTCCTTTCCCTTCCCTGCTCAAGGTGAAATGCATGAACACATTGTCACCATGGTACTTCTGATGAATTTCAACTCTAGCCTTCGTTCCACCAGTCTCCACAAAGCATCTTCTTGGCCCCTCATTCAGAAGCAGCACAAAAATAGAGGGGTGTGTAAAACCAGATCCAGACCGTGTTTTCTGAGCTTTGTAAGAGCAATACACCAAAGACAGAGTGCTATCATTTGTAACATCTGAACTGCAGCAGCCATAGAAGGCAATCTGGGACCTCATGATGGAAATGCATAAGAGCCCAGCAGGAACAGAGGTGCCTGTTCGTTGTGTTTGGGGGCAGGCTGAGCACGCCCAGGCAGTGGTACAGTCCCTGGGAGGCCATGCAGCCACGAGCACCTCAGCTGCAGGAGCCCGTGTCTCCTGGAAGGAAGTTGTGTCACAGCGTGTTGGTTGCTGCCGCTTCCTTTTAAAGTACGAACTGCATGCACCAAAGCTCATAGAGTATTTGAACTGTGCAGTTGTTTGGGGACACGCGGTCATTTTCTCTCTAGCATCTGGTCTTTATCAACAAAACCAAGGAATAATAGTTACATAAAACTGCACTTAGAAAAAGCCTGAGCTGGGGATTTGTAGTTGATGTCCAAATCGCCATAAAGAAGCGTGAGACCAGGAAGATAGAATTAATTTTGTCATCTTCCTTGCAGCCACTTAAGCTCCCTTGTAGAACAGTAAAATCAAAGAGAGAGATTGCTATGAATTTTCCACTAATTTCTTACCAGTTTGTAATGCCTCTGCATTCTTATACTCTGTGCCTGTTTTCTACTTTTTAAACAAGTTTTTGTATTTCCCTGCAAGACAGTGTTCCGCGATCTCTGTACAAACAAGTGCTCTGATCTGATCTAAACTCATCATTAGGAACTTGATTGTAAGCCTATGAATCATTAATGTACCCCAAGTGAATCCTGTATGTAAATAATTGCATGATATTAGAGAGGAAGAATGGTGATTAAAATGAACTTATTAATTCTTATGCTCTAGACCAAAACCAGGCCCTTCGACTGTGTCTGGGCAGCACTGCTGTGGGGGCCCAGTATGGGGCTATCTCGGCTCTCAGCATCAACAATGACTGTTCCAGGCTCCTGTGCGGCTTTGCGAAAGGACAGGTAATCCCCATGAGATGAGGTGGCCCAGTGCTGTATCCTTCCTCAGACAGTTACTGCAGGATTATCTAGGTATGACAGGTGACAGTAGCCCCAAGCTGAGCCACTCAGTATGTAGCTGTTATTTGTGCGGAGAAGCACCATACATGGCTTGACCTGTCCAGAGCTCTTCTGGCCAACCAGTTTGTGCAGGCAGTGAGCTGACCCAGATCATTTGGGGTAGGTTTCTCTGTAGGAAATGGAGAATATGCAGAAGATAGTGTAGGGTTTAATTAATTATGGCAGGTTGTGGCATAAGTTTTTTGATAAACAGAGATGCGCAGTGGCCCAGCAGGACAATCAGCTTAGTCTTTCTAGGTCACTTTGTAAGACCTGCACTTTACAATTAAAGCTAGTTTTTACTGTGGTGCTGACTTAAAATTATTCAAAGTTACATCTAGCCCCAAAGTTTTGGTGCTTCTGTTGTATAACAGCAGCATGGCGTCTTGAATGCAGGGAAAAAGGGTTTGAATCTGCTGTTGTAGCTTTACGCCCATCTTTGAACCTGAAAAGAGAGAGCAATTCCTGAGCAAACATCATAGGACTAAAACAAAATCGATCAAAGTTAAGTTGGTAAAATGTAAGACAATGGGATACAAATAAGGCTGCTTTTATTTTTCTTTACAGTCATATTTCCCTGTGCTCAGTCAGGTTTCACTTTCATTCTAGATAAAACACACTCCAGTGCCTATGACAGGGCTAAATTACGCTGTCCAAGACCATATGGAAATACAGATTTGAACAGTAGCCAGTTTTAAATTATACTCAGATAAAAATGTTTTAAAGCAGCAGTTTTGAAAAAGCTGGCCTATAAAGCTTTGATGAATGATTTATGGAACCATATGATACAGTATTTCCAATAAAAAGTTTGATTCAAATAGTAATCTCAGCTCCTCTGAGCAAAATGTTCCTCAATTATGCAAAAAAAAGTATGGGGCTTCCTGCTTCTTAGTTGAGAAATTGCCTGGTTGTAATATCCAGGAGCAAGCCAAGAAATGCAGGCTGCGTAGTTCTCTCTGACCTGTTAGCTGAGCAAATGCAGGAGGACAGGAGCGATGAGGTTTGTGGCATGTTCCTCTCTTCTGTCAGCGAGGAATACGTTGAACCGCTTCGAACAATGTTGTGTGGTAGCAGACGTCCTACAGTCTTTAGTCTTGTTATCAGGCAGGTACCTGTGTGGTGAGTGAGTTTGGGCAGCTGGTGAGAGCTTGCCAAAAAGACATGGTTCAGAGCAGTGAAGTTAACAACTCTGAAGTTGTCAGTGAGCGTATAAGCAGGTGGGTTAAACTGCTTGTAAAAACAGGGTGGGAGCAGGGTTCCAGATAACTTTTCTTTGATATAGAGGCATACTAACTGAGGACAGTAATGGGAATATAGAAACTTACTGAAGTACTAACACACAAGGTGATGCAGAGAAGCTTATGCTGAGAACAATCTGCTTGCAGATCACGATGTGGGATCTAGCCAGTGGGAAGCTGCTGCGATCAATAACAGATGCCCACCCCCCAGGAACAGCTATTTTGCACATTAAGGTAATAAACATTGCATGGATTCCTCTTACACCACCTTTTTTAAAACAAACAAAAACCAACCACACTCATGTTCAGTCAGATGTGTTGGCTTTCTTTGTGTAGTGCTTCTAGTTTTACAGATGAGAACAGCTACCTAGGAGGTATGTGGCTGTACTGTCCAGAGGTGAGAAAAGTGAGCAGAAATTATTCTTAAAAAAAGAAGAAAAAAGAGTATTTTGAGAGCTGAAATCACAGTATTGGCTGCGAGCTGCGGTATAATAAACTGCTCTAGCTGTTTATGTAAGCAACTGTTGTTGTCTCCTCTAACTCCAATCTCCAGTAACAAAAACTGTGAAGAATTGGTTGCTAAAATATATTTATCTATACCATGCAGTGGTTTGAACTGGATACAGGACTTACTAGCCTTAGACTTAAGCATTTTGAAGCATAGAAAATAGATTCTGTCAGCACTTTTTCAAATCTTCCCCTTTGCCAAGTCCTCTGTTCTTCGTGGCTCCCTTTTGTACGTGACTTGATGGCAGCGTTGAGGAGCACTCACACGTTACTGTCCACAGCTGCTCGTACTGCCAGATCCTGGATTGCAAAGTCCTCAGAAGGGTGCCTGAACTGTGGCTGTGGCCCTTCCTTACCTCGATTATTTGGTTTCAGTGGTAGTTACGGATATTTCTGTCTGTTGGTCTGTTTGTGACTCACAGCCCATTCATCAGTTCTGGCACCAACTTAGCATATTGAGGCTGTGAGCTGTTCCAATGGTAGCACAGGTTTGGTATCCTGCAGTTCTGAGCTCCAATAGAAAGTAATGGGGCTTTGGCAACACCTTCAGCAAGTTATTGCTGGATTTTTTGAGGGCAAAACATAAAAACCTTGCATTTCTTACACACAAAAAAGCCACTAATTTTACTTCATGTTGTACATTAAATGTATTTCTGATAAATATAATGCATGTACTTTTGTGTGCTGTTAATAATACTGTAGCACAAAGTTTTCTATTTTTTTTTTTTGTAATTTATTTCTTAGTGCTGCTTCTAATCCGATTATCTGCTCAGTTTACAGATGACCCGACACTTGCAATTTGCAATGATAGCGGGGGCTCCGTATTTGAACTGTCATTTAAGTAAGTTGATAACTCTTACCTCATAGAAAGTAGCAATGCAAACAACTAATGCTGGGTCATTTTTAAAGCCTAAGCAAAAAAGCATTGGAACCAATAAAGCTACTGCTTGAATATCGAAGGTGTAGTTTAGGGCTGCAAATTAATTTCACAGTTGAAGCAAGTTGCTGTCTGGATGTCTAATAGTCAAAGAATTAAGTTATCAAGGTGTCTGTCTAGGTATTGTTCAGGATCTTGACATTCCTTGATGGCTCTTAGAAGAAGAGAAGCACTTGTAGAAGTTTTGCCTCTTGGTTTCCCTTGTTTAGTGAGCCCTGCAGTAACTGCTCATCCTCTTCTCGGCCTTCTCAGTGGATGTGGGGCAGAGAGGAAGGGTTGGGCTTGACAGTCGGGGCAATCTGATCATTTCCAGGAATTACTAAGACTTTACTCTTCAGTAAGATCCCAAGGAGTTCTTGTCTATACCTGAGCAGCTGTTAGGGACTGCGTGTGGTGCTGTTCTAAAGGAATTCCTGGAGCTGTATAAAGGGCTTTTTGGAAATGGTATTTACGGAGGATTGTGCTTAATATTTCATGAGATTGTTAGGCTTATCTCTTCTTTGACAGCTGGCCACCAAGCTCATTTCTCTTGTTTCCAGGAGGGTTATGGGAGTGAGAACGTGTGAATCTCGATGTCTCTTCAGCGGCTCCAAGGGGGAGGTTTGCTGTATTGAACCACTACACGCAAAAGTTGAGCTGAGAGACCATCCTATCACCCAGTATTCGCTACTGGCCATGGCCTCCCTAACAAAGGTAACCTGCTGCTTGCAAAAAGCTTTGTGTGAGAAATCATCAAGGAATAAAATTCTGCTATATATGCAGACATTTACTTTGTTTTTATGTTTTTTTGAAGATACTAGTTATTGGCCTGAAGCCATCTCTGAAAGTGTGGATGACTTTTCCCTATGGTCGTGTGAGTAATGAAGCCAAATGCTTTTTGAATTACGGGTACAAACTGTTCTTAGAGTGAAGGGGATGAGGTCAGGACCAGGTGTTGATATTACTGCTTTATCGGCACTCATTAAACTCTGCGTTATGGAGTTATAGTGCTCATCTGTTGGTCTGATGTGTGTAAATTGTAGGCAGAGAGAAGTAAAAAGGTTGCTTTCACCTGTACCTCTGTGAAGACACTGACTCTGTGAAGTGGGAAGGGAAGAGCTCAGGAGATGCTCAGCTTCTTGTCTTCTCTGCTGTGTCCCAGAAGCTCCCACAGATGGAGTGCTGACCTGATTATGGCTAAAATCACCTTCCACTGGGGACATTTACATAAAAACAAATTCAGTCATACAGTAGAACCCCTAACTGCAGGGCAGAAACAGTGTGGGATTAGAGCACTGAACTGTCTTCTAAACTTTTGATAATTTGCTTTCTGTATTCACTGGTACAGTTTGTTTCAGAAAAGCATCTGGGGGGAGACGTGGAATATGTTAGATTGGGAGAACTGAGGTCAAGGCTGCTAGTGAGCTGTAGCTTGCACTAGGCCTTCCATCACGTGGGACTGGATCTGCACTAAATAGCTAGGACACAGATGTTCAGACTGGCCATCTAGTGAAGAGATGCATGTTGCCTGTAAATCATGGGGGTGGAGCGAAGACCACCAGCTACTGCTCAGCTGCCAGTAGACTAGGACGTTGCTTTATGGCCTGTGTGTATACCTGGCAAAATCAGTGAGTAGCAGCTGAGGAACATCATGTGTCCTAGAACTAAGGTTCTGCCTTAAATATCGTTTGTGCTTTTTGTCTTGTAGATGGACCCTTCTAGTGTCCCTCTTCTGGCGTGGCATTTTGTGGCCGTACAGAACTCTGTGAACCCCATGCTTGCGTTTTGTCGAGGCGATGTCGTTCATTTTCTTTTGGTAAGCCTGAATGTTTTATACTGCTTTTCAGCTAGTCACTTGTTCAGTTGACTGAGTCAGAGTGGAAGTCTAGTATCTGTGCATGCTAGGGATGTCTGCAGCTTGCAGCTGGCTTGGGAAAGCAAACTGGATGGTCATTGTTCTTCAGCAAGCAGTGGTGCCCATCTCTGAGAATCTCCTGGGCTGAGTTTTGTGTATTGCAGAAGGAAGTGTTGATCTGGAGCTCATTTTGCTTCCCTTGGAGCTGAAATAATGAGGATTGTTTTCAGGAGAGCATGTAAATTTGAGATAGTATTTTATTTTTTCCTTTAAAACATGGGTCTGGAAAACTTGTATAAACTGCTAAGAGACAGCAACTTTCAAGTCCTTCTGGCATATGAATTGAGGCATGCCACTGGTAAACTTATACATGCAGATTATTTTTGTTTTTGAAGATGATTTTATGTCTAATTTTGGCACGAGGGCATCAGGTTTCAGAAAATTAAGTACTTTGGCTTTGGAGTGCTGGGTTTGGTTCCAAGTTCTGCTGTTATCTTGGACCTTGAGCTGTGCTCAAGCACCAGATGTGATGTTGTATGGATGAAAACCTCTTCCTCCTCTGTCTTCTCTCATGGTAAACTTTTCTTTTCTCTGAGGAGAAAGAAAAGGGTGTGGGTTTCCAATGATCCCGTCTTGCTGGTCATGTTTGTGCATGTAGTAGCACCAGCCTGTGCACAGATACCTAGTTCAGCTATGGCAGTGGTGCTTCTCTGCTTATTGATCGTTAAAGGCAGCCAAGTCAGGTCCCTCTTGCTGCACTTCAAATTGTCAAAGTGTAAAACAAACAAACAAATGCAAACCAAAACAACAACAATAAAACACCCGTGTTTTTCTTTGCAGAATGCTTTTCTTTAAAATGCAATGACTTAAAGCCTTGACTGGGAGTTGTCTTTGTAACATCACCCTTGAGTTCATTATTCTGGTTGGGGCTGAGCCCACTGGTCATCAGCGAATGCAAATTAGTCCTTCAGTGCCCTTTGAATGAGTGCTGGAGTTTTGCACCCACTTTAGAAGCTGAATTTCTTTGTACAATACATGAAGAGGTGAGAGGTATAACCATTCCTTGAGCACTTGTAGTGCTGCTGGTTTATGGCGTACAACTTGTATTGCAAACGATTTAAAGTTAATCCAGCAGAGGGCATTTATTTTTCTGCTCCCTACTCAGAGCTGGTCCTTTACCGTTTCCTCACTTATCTGAGTGCTTTTGGAGGTGGGCCGTTACGTTCCATTTCAGAACTGTGCGCACCATTCCTGCATGCTCAGCCAGCTTGTCTGAGGGGAGCTGCAGGCTCCTGGAGTTGGTGTGAAGTACTCTGGGAATAGAGAGGTTGAGATGAAGAATGTCTTTGAGTTTCTCAGCCTTGTCTGACTTCTCTTCAGGTAAAGAGAGATGATACTGGTGCAATACATGTCACTAAGCAGAAGCAGCTCCATCTACACTATGACCTCATCAACTTCACTGTAAGTTTCAGTGCTGTTTTTTTCTCTAATTTTTTTGTACATGTACCTCAGTAGCCCTTAGTTGTATGTAGCTGAAGTGCTGGCTGTATTTATCTGGAGTTCAGTAACTGAAAATATCCTTAAACTTGGGACTCACTGGAAAACTAGCACATGGAAATAGCAAGTAGTATTAAAAGGGTTTAAAAAAAAAAAGAAAGAATAAAAATAAAAAAAATAGCATGTAGGCAGGAATACTGCCCTTTCTTGGGAAGGAGTAGCTTTGTTAAGGAAATACTTTCAAGAGCCAGAGAGAATCTAACAAGAAAGATTTTTATTCCGTAGAAAAGAATGCAAACTACTCTGTAGTTAGCTTAGTAAAATCATAGTGTTTCTGCGTATGTGTACTTGCTGAAGCACCGTGATTGTTTTATTTCAACAACAAAAACGCTCAACTCTAAAACACATAAACAGAATTCAGAGAATAAAACATGAAAGGTCAAAATACCAATATGGGCATCCATACCAGCTGCAATTTCATAGAAATTAAGTTTAGATCGGCCATGAGAAAGCAGTGTTTTACTGTGAGGGTGGTGAAGCATTGGAACAGGTGGCCCAGAGAAGTTGTAGGTGCCCCATCTCTGGAAGTGTTCGAGGCCAGGTTGCCTTGAAGCAATTTAAAATTTGTTAATAAAATATGTTAATGTTTAAAAAAGGTAAAAGCAAAAACAAACAAACAAAAAAAAGCTTTATTTGCTGGGCTTTGATCATAAAAGTAGAGGTTGAAGAACCTGGATGACAGGCTTTGATGTAAACTTGGTTGTACTATTTCTGATTTTAATGCCTTGGATGCTATATTTAACTCCTAAGGCATTTGAGAACAGGTGTTGTAGTAGTCATGCTTTTGAGACCTTTGGGTAGAAAGTGTGCTAGAACATAAATACTGTACCTAGAGGACAAGAGCTCTGGAGGATTGTCTACAGGTGTTTCTCTGCAAAAATGTCCTTGTAGTTTTTCTCAGTGTAAAAGCTGACACTCCAGAAGTAAACTCCCCACCTTCACCTTTGCAGTTATGTGTGGGTGCTGTTGTGGAGTGATCATGTATAACAGGGAAGTTACTGGTGGTTGTAGACATTCTGGTGTTGATACTCAGGGATACGTCCAGAGCCTGTTTAGTTGGTCTCTAATTATCCATGTGTTGCTGAAATGTGCAGTTTGTTGCCTTTTCAGTGGATAAACTCACGGACAGCAGTGCTTCTGGACAGTGTGGAGAAGCTGCACGTTATAGATCGACAGACACAAGAGGAGTTGGAGACCATAGAGATTCCAGAAGTTCAGCTGGTCTACAACAGCAGCCACTTCAAATCGCTGGCAACAGGAGGCAATGTCAGCGAAGCACTGGTGGGTGCAAATGGTGCTTGTGGTAGTTAGCGCTTTGAGGTATGCCCTAAGTGGAGGAGCCTGGAGCTTTGGAAAGAGGGGTTTTTGAAACCTGAAATTGCCATTAAAGCCAGTCATGTGGCTTGAAAAACTGTTTCTGAATTGCTTTTGTCCCTTCTACACATCTTCCCAAGGAAGGAGCCCCTGTAACTTTCTTGCTGCCTGAGGACAGACACAAAGCACTGCTGGTGGGTCCTTAGGACTCCTCTGTGCTTTCTGGGCAACCAGAGCTCAGCAGCACTTTAAGCTGTGTTCACGAGCAGGAGGGCATGATAGAAGAACCTTTTTATTTACTATTGCCCAGCAGTCTGTGTTACTCTTTCCCAGTCTTCATTGTGATTTCTTAATGACAAAATTCAAGTATATATATGTATCTTGGGAAAATTTGCAAAAAAAAAAGGCAGTTTGATTTGCATGATGTTCTTCTCCCTGTAGGCATTGGTTGGAGAGAAAGCTTGCTACCAGTCCATCAGCAGCTGTGGTGGTCAGATCTTTTACCTGGGAACTAAGGTAAATGTGGGGAATTTTTAATGGAAATGCAAGGAATTCGCTGTTGATAGTAACTCATCTTTTGGAGAAAGGCAATTTGATTTTTTGATTCTATGGAGACATGAGTCAAGGTTGGGCTCTTTTTTCACTTACATTGTTGGCTTAAAGAAATGGGCAACAATTTGGTCTTAGCCCAAGGTATGGACTAAGTAAGGTGGAGTCACAGTTTCACAGTACCTTGGTTTATGCTGTTTCAGGGTAGACTTAGCCTGACTTTACTGACATCTCCTCTGTCCTAAGCTTCGATTTCTTTTTTAAGTGTGCTAGTGAGTAAACAGAAGAAAATAAGAGGGTAGAGGAAACTGCTCTGCATTGCATGGAAGGATAGAAGGATTATCCTGTTTGCATTTCCTACCCTGCAGTGCAGACACTGTGAAAAGACAGAGAAAGGTGTGCTATAGGATGGCATGTTGAAGTAGAAAGGAAGTGAGGCTGTGCAAAAGATGATTTCTGTTAAATGTAAGCATCTGATTTATCCTGCCTTGCCAAGTTTGAAGGTTGCTTTACTTAGCTTAATTTCTTTGTTTGTACCAGCATACTGTGGTGGGTCTGTGGGATACCACAGGCTGCATGAGCAACTGTAAGTAAATATTTTTTACTAATTTAATATTTTCAAATATATATTTTTTTCTTTTTTAGTCTGTTCACGTCATGACATTGAGGAGCTGGAGAGAGGTAGGTTGAGAGAAAAACTGTACAGCTTAGTAGGTTTGAATTGCTGAAATACGGCTTGAGAGGAGGGAGGGAGCTACAGAGCTACAGCATTTGTGAAGCATGATCTGAGCACTGTGTTGAGGACCCCTACACACAGCCAGCACTGTAGGTACTCTGCTTTCCACAGTGGGATGCTATGGGACTGCTGTTTGCATAAATCTGCAGGCTGAATAGAGACAGACTTTGCTCTCCCAAGTGAGGCATATAATGCCTTGTGATGTTTCAGCTTCTGTTAACATGGCAGTGACTGCACTGAATGACTTTGCGGTGCAAGCTTTCTGTCAGCCAGATAAGGATACAGGGATGGAAGGAAATCTAATTCCCTGTATTTTGTTTCCAGCTATTGCAGAAGCTTCATCACAAAACTTATCAAAGGCTACCTAGAAAGTTCATTGGATTTTTAGATCCTTCTTTTTGTTGCTAGAAGCTGTTTCGGATCATTATTTCTCTGGCAGCTGAAATCCTATCTCTTTCCAAATTAAAGTTCTTAGTGATCTGTTTGTCTCTTTGTTGCTGTGCTGTTTTTTTCACTTGAGTTAAATAGCAGTTCTTGCCTTTCTGGGTCATCACTTCACAGTGTATTTATTCAGTATCTGCATGTTCTCCTTCAGACTTTGTTTTGCAAGGCTAAGCAAATATTTCATCACCCTCTTGTAAGACTACCTTCCATTTCTTCCTTTTTTTTTTTTTTTTCATAATTACCATTCTCTGCACATCCTCTATGCTCAATTTCTCAAACATATGCAAATAATTTGATGCACATTACTCTGGGCAGGGTTTTGCCACTCCCGTAGGCAATGGCATCTGATTTTTCCCTGTTTGTTAGATATATTACGACTTGTACCTCATTGGGTCTCACTTTGCTGTTTATTTGGCTACATTGTGTCAGTGGCTTGTGGCACTCCTGAGATTCAGCAGTTCCCAACAGCAAGGCTGATTACTGCTGTAAACTGCTTGTACCATTGGATTGCATTGTATTTCTATTACCTGGCTTTAGGAGTCATCCTATTGTTTTCTGTCTTTCTGGTCTACTGTCCATATTATATGTTGAGAGTTGGTCATCAGCAAACTTCATTAAATTCTGCTTGTGCCAAGTTAGTCTACCAAATCGTTATGTGGGGGGGGGGCTTTCAAGTCACCTCTTTCTAGTTTCACAATTTCTGCTCTAAGCAGTGACCATCATTTCTTTTTTTTTGCTTACCTGTGTTACACTTGATGTAGTTGTCCAGTTATGAGCTCCTCCATGTGACACAGTATCAGGACTTTTAACAAAATACGACCAGTTTGTCTCTATTGAACTTTTATGCAGTTGCTGCACTTGGTTATGATGATCGCTCTCCTCTGCTAGTTTTCCCTCCCGCCATTTGCTATCACCTCAGCTAGTGAAAAGTCTTGTTTTGAACCATGATTTTATGTACTGGAGTTTTTATGTATTAGATTTTAGTTCCTAAAATTCAAAAGTCAGTCACAAAGTATGTGTTCTGAGCCAAGCTTATTCTAAATTACAGTATGGTTTCTGTTGTATTCCTCTTTATTGTAGGGGATTTACTCAAGTGCTATCATCAAGTATGTGACATACTACGGTGTGAAGCTGAGCGTTACTTCATGCCACAGTACAAAATGCTGGCCTGAGATTCAGGCTCTCTTCTTCCAAACAGTACTTATTAAAATTTTGACTTAACATATCAAGAGTAGTGGTGCTTGACCATACGTATTAATATTTCCTTAAAGTAGAAAGTACTTCTCACCTACTTCAGTCCTTGTTGATTGTGAGCTCAGAAGAAAATAAAGGGAGTAGGATGTTCTTCCTTAGGTTGAAAGCTGGGCAGAGTTTTGTCGTGCTCAAGTGGTGAGGCAGGGATGGGAAATGGAAAATTTTGATTCTTAGTGGTTGCAGATGCTTGCTGATGCTGTGTCTCCATCCATCAAGCAGTTAACCTAAAACGTAGCTTGCGAGTTCTTCATGTACATTTCTTAGTCCCTCTCAACCGTGCAGCAGAAAACGTACATGAGAGAATCTTTTTTGAGATACTGTCCTTTACTGCAGCGTATTGACAACTTCTGAGGTTTCCTGACCCCTTGCTGCCAGCACTCCTGACCCACTGCTGGAAAACAATGATATCACATAGGAAGGGGCAGTCATCTTTTCTTTAATGCTAAGATCCGATATTACTTGTTATTTTAGAGAGTTGACCACCTTCTGAAACAAGAGCGCCTCACTGATGCCCTGGCTCTTGCTTGGTCCTTTTATGAAGGTAAAGCAAAGGCTGTAGTAGGTAAGTTTGGTGGTTTTTTGTTTTGTTTCTTTTTTTTTTGCCTTTTTAATTGAATTCACCGGGGAAGTTTTTAAACCTAGGCATGTACTGAAATCATTGTTTCAGGATAAAAAAAAAAAAAAAAGCGTAGAGAATTGAAATAAACATGAGAAATTAGAACGTGCTGCTTTGGGTTTGGCAGAAACAACTTGATATGGATTGATTTGGCTTTTTTAGAGTCATACCTTTAGCAGCCACCTGTTTTCAAATGAAAATCAGACCTGGTCTATATTGTGCTTCCTATCGGTTGTCACTTTGCCCTGAAGGAGATGGATCCAAGTGTTGAGTGCTAAAATATTTCTGAAGGTCAAGTGTAACCTGTAGGTAACCTTCAGTGATGCTCTCAAGTGGGTACTTTCATTGAGGTTTCCTCTGACTGTACAGCCGACTAAAAGTACTGCTGGGTTTCGGCACCAATTTTCCTATAAGGGACAATGTTTTGTGAGCACTTAGCTTGTTATGAGAAACATGTTAATTATGCTGGCAACTGCTGCTTGAGTGGTCTGATTTGGACTGGCCACGTAGGATTTTCGGCAAATAACTTTTGATGGTTTTAACAAATGACTCTGCAGTTCTCGGGATAAGATCCTTCTGCTGTGAAATTGCTAGTATATGAAGATTGTTTTTGGACAAAGTGTGTTTAATGGACAAAATGCAATTAAGCAGATAGTCTTTCAGTTTTCAAAATAATTACTGTCTTCTGAGTTGGCTTTCAAGATTTTTTTGTCATTACATTGCACTAAATTCAGTTTCTTCACATCAGTGCATCCTCCAGCAATTAGTCTGTTATACAGGCTTTGACAGCCTTCCATTAATTGTTCTTTTGACGTTATACTTGGTTTCTTCTGTCAAACAGCACTCAGATCTGGTCTTGCCGTTCCTGTGCTGGAACAGTCTTTGAGAGAATAAGACCTTAAGAAGAAGAATGGACTAAAAGCAGATGATAAAATTGTATGTCCAGATACTTGGACTTCTGTTTCTCAAGGGTAGTGGTGTGGACATCTACATTGTGGGATTTACAGTGTCCTTTATGGTACCTTAGATGAGAAATGCTTTCTTCCCCCTTCCCCTCATTCTTTCTAGGATTGTCTGGGGACACGAGCAAGCGGAAAGCAGTCATTGCAGACAGGGTGAGTCACTGATCTCTTCCTAACTAGATTTTCACGTATGCTGATGTGATGCTAGTTTTGTTCCTGGAAGGACTGACTTCTGTCCTCCAGAAGTTAATCCTATTAGCTCTAGAAAGTGTGTGTGCACCATTCTTTCTATGATTGTGAGCCAGATTTTATAAGAGACTGAGAAATACCTTTTGGGTTAAGGTGGGAATAAACGCCACAGCATTAGCAAAGCAGAATGTGACACTATCATCCAGGCCTTGAGATGTCAAAATCCATTCTCTTGCCCACTCACAGTGGATAGAAACCCTTTTTGTAGGTAATTTCAGAGTTTTCTGATGTTTAGTTGTCAAGTATCCATGGGTATGTAACTCGCTCACTCTCAGGATGGAAACTTTGATTGTGTATATATGGAATAAACTTTTCAACTGATTCTGTTCAGTTGTCATAGGATTGGGTTTCTGAGAAGGATTTTTAAAATAAATAATTATTGCAATAATTACTCAGTCATACTTTATTCTTAATACACGTTGTATTTGTAGGTAAATAAGTTATGCTATTTAAGATACTGTAACTTAAGCTTTGGGTTAAAGCATGGCTCAGATGAGTCCTGTGCTTCAGGATGGGTTCATCTGCCTCAGAATGTGCTGGCAGACTGGCTGTCCAGTGCTTCAGTCAGCTGAAGTTAGTGTAGGCCTTCAGTATCCCACTGAGCCACTTCTGTGTCATCTCATGCAGTTGTGTCTTGGCAGCTGTGCTCTGAGTACAAGTTATTGCCTCTTTCCTCTCTCCCTTGCTTCACACAGTAGTTCATGCCCAAACTGGAACAGGGTTTTCAGTGCTTCCAACCCCAAGTCAGGCTATTAAATGTGCTACCAGGTAGGGACTCTAGAGTAGGATGAGGGTGAATCTTCATGTTTATTTTAATTCAGATGGTTGAAATCCTTCTCCATTATGCTGATCGGACTTTGAAGAAATGTCCTGACCAAGGAAAAATCCAGGTCATGGAACAACATTTTCAGGTATGGTGTTCCAGAGGACTCTCTTGTGTAGATCTGCAGAAATTTTTAATCAGACACAGTGTTGCTGTAAAAGTTACTTGTGTAACAGCCATGACCTGTTGATGAATGCTCATGTGTAAAAGTG
This sequence comes from Nettapus auritus, assembly GCA_011076525.1. Classification (NCBI taxonomy): domain Eukaryota; kingdom Metazoa; phylum Chordata; class Aves; order Anseriformes; family Anatidae; genus Nettapus; species Nettapus auritus. Next base: position 9,910,960 of record CM021773.1, read on the forward strand.
GCAAGTACATAAATTACTTTGTTCCCCTTTCCCAGCAAACTGTGGTTGGAAAACCTGCAACTGTGCCAGCTACCAGCTGACTCAAAAACTTCATTGATTCTGTGCTGTATTGGCCAGCCTTCATTTTGTGCTGTGCAGGATGTACTATTTGGCAGGATCTTTGCCAGTTGCTACAGCTTTTCTATGTTTTTGTTTTGTTTTGTTTTCCCCACAGGATGTGGTGCCTGTCATAGTTGATTACTGCCTCTTACTCCAGCGCACGTAAGTCCAAGTTTGCAAGTCTTTTCTCCCAGGGCAGGCCACTGACCCATGTAGCCCTGAGTGCTGTCTCCTATAATAACGCATGGTTTAGAGGAATTGTATCACACCACATCATCATCATGTCATGTAACACATCTCAATTCAGAGGAATGCTTAAAGACTCATGCTGAAATCAGGGTATTCAGTACTCAAAAATGAAAATTCCTCTTAATTTTTTATAGAGGAATAAATAATTGGTTCAATTTTTTCCCCACACCACATCCTTAACAAAGAATCTGTCTGGATAGATTTTCCTGTCATTGTCATTTCTCCTCTAATAGCAACTTTCCTGCAGCAACATCCATAGCAGGTTTATTCTGTGTAGCTGCCTATGACTTAGGTCTGCATGGGAGATGAACGGGACATTCAGCTGCTGAGCTGAAGAAAAACAGTAAATAGAGTATAATTTGGAGCCCTCAGAAAGTAGAAGTAAGATGTTAATAAGATTATTTGATAACTAAACACTTCTTTCCTCCTAGGGATCTATTATTTAATCAGATATATGATAAGATGAGTGAGAATTCTGTAGCTAAAGGCATCTTTCTGGAGTGCTTGGAGCCATATATCTTGAGTGATAAGCTGATGGGAATCACAGCTCAAGTGATGAAAGACTTGCTGCTTCACTTCCAAGACAAGAACAGGTTGGAAAATATGGAAGCTTGCATTGTGCATATGGATATCACCAGCTTAGACATACAGCAGGTGAGCTGCAGTAATGAGTGCTGTATTGAGTTCCTCTAAATAAATGACAATATCCCCTAGCTGCAAAGGCAAACTTCTTATGCTTTTAAGTACAAGGTAGCATGTGGAAACGAGGTGTCACCTTTCAATGGAAAACTTGTGTAGTCCAAACCACTGGTGTCTTTTGGTCACTAACTTGTAATAGAACTTGGCTTTGTGTCCCTTCAGGTAGTTCTTCTGTGCTGGGAAAACCATCTCTACGATGCCATGATCTACGTCTACAACAGTGGGATGAACGACTTCATTAGCCCCATGGAGGTAGGAAAGAAGTTCAGTGCAGGGAGTTTTGTGTGCTGACCACACACTCTTTGTGACAACCAACATTTCAAACTAATACATCATCTTCTCATTGAGCGTTCTTGTTCTTTTTCATTCTGAGGGCAAAATCATATACGACTTACACAGTTTATCCAACTAGATGCGGTAGAGAAGTAATTTGTAGTTACTGTACATCAGAGTACAAATTTCCCTTTGGCATTGTAGATGAGGTAGGAATGCTCTGCAAAGTTAGAATGGGAAATGCAGTTGTGTTAATTAAAAAAAAAAAAAAAAAACCTGCAGAAGAGAATAACATGATGAATTAAGGAGCTTGCATTGCAAAACTGTCTTTTAACATGTTTCCAATGGTGAGCCTGGGCAATGTGGCACGATGTTCTGAGAAACAACTTTCTGCACAATGAGATTAGTGGGAGTGTAGGCGTGAGAGGTTCTGTGAACACCTCACGCTTTTTTCTTTCATACTGTTCTGCTGACACAGTGGTGTATTAATGCATAGTAAAGAATAATGGAAACAAAGGGTGAATTTATCTGTGTACAGAATTCAGAAAAAAGGCAAAGACTGCGTCTACCACGGAGCTAGGCTTTGTTCTTAGCACTTAGGTGAGGTCAATCAACAGTAAAAACTGGACTCTAATGCTGTAACTGTTGATGCTGCTGATCACGAAGATGTGCCTGATGCACCAATTGCTCTTGAAGCCTCTAGATATAATGTGAAGGTGCTTCACTGTGGAAGCACTGCTGCTGTTTTCTCAGTAGTGCTAAAATCAAGAGCTTTTTGCATCTGAGTGTGAAAATCTTAAATTGCCCAATTCATAGCAGTTATAATCTCATTTAATTTTCTCAGGAACAAGACTCTTTGGGTGTTCATGATTTTAAAAAGGACTTTTAGAAACCTAGCGCTAGCTGTACGAGTACAAATAACTTTTTTTGGTTTCCAAGGCTAAGTATTTACGCTGATCCTTGCTCTGTGTTCTTAGACTAAAGGCTCTCTGATGAACCTGCTAGGTAGCCTGAAGGTTTGCATAATCTCCAGTGACAGAAGTCTCAGGAGCAGGAAATGGGGCTAGTCAGTTATGCTCTGAATGTTACTTCTGGGATGCTGAACATTTTTTTTTTTAAGGGTGGCCTGTCTTTATGGTTAGATCTGATGGTCTGAAAGCTGGTTTTTTGTCATAACATTAGCCAGGATAAAGATCTTTTGCCACATCTGGTGTCCTCTTTTCCTGTTAATTGTAAGACATCATGAGAAAGCAGAGCTGCTCTGTGGAAGATGCTCCAGTGATCTCTGCTTTAAAACCAAGCAGAATCTTTGATTTGAGCTTTTACAACTGCATGAGCACTGCTCTCTTTCTTGTTACAGAAACTGTTCAAAGTCATTGCTCCTCCGCTGAATGCTGGCAAGTCTCTCACAGGTACAGAATTATTGCCCTTTATGACTGTCTAGTTTTGGTGTTTGTTTCAGACATCTCTGGTCACTTAGAACAGAGAGATTGCAAAAATGAAATGCCTACTGTCAGGGTCTTGGAGAACAGAAAAGTGCTCAAGTACTACTTAGCGTGTGTAAAGCTGTTCTGCTTACTGTGTGTAAAACCATGTGTGTCAGATGAGATATTTTGCTAACTGTTGGGAAAAAACAATTGCATCTCCGTATGTTCCCTGTAGAAGAAAAGGTGACAAATGATTTTTGTTTTGTAGATGAACAGGTGGTAATGGGCAACAAGCTGCTTGTATATATAAGGTAAGGTTGTTTAAGGATATGGGTGGTGTTACCTAGTGGTACCTGATTTTAACTCATACCTTGCAAAATGCTGTTCTGTATTTCAAGGTCTGAGGTATTTTGTAAAATAGCAATGGCTACTTTGTATGGCTGACTTAGTTACAATGGCTTGTTGCACATCATAGAATATCTGTAGCTGGAAGGGACCCACAGGGATCACTGAGTCCAACTCCTGGCTCCACACAGGACCACCCAAAAAGTCAAGTCATGTTTCTGAGAGCGTTGTCCAAACGCTTCTTGAATGTTGACAAGCTTGGTGCCTTGACCACGTCTCTGGGGAGACCGTTCCAGGGCCTGACCACCCTCTTGGTGAAGAACCTTTTCCTAATATCCAACCTGAACCTCCCCTCATGCAGCTTCATGCTGTTCCTTCTGGTCCTATCTTGTTGAAGAGACAGGTGGGATGAAACTGGATGCTTAGGGCTCAGGTTACTGCAGATATGCCAAGACAATTCCTTTGTCTTCAGAATCTGTTTTCTCCATTGTCCTGTGTGTGGCAGTGCTCCTCAAACAAGAAGTCAGTAGCCTGAAAAGCTCTATTTTAGCCTTTGGGGATATCTCTTTCCAGTTGCTGCATTCTGTATTGCCTTTAATTTGCAGGAGGTCGTTCTGAGATTGCACAATAGTTAATTAGTGAGTTCCTCTTTCTGAAATCTATTAAAGATCATGAACTTTTGCTTCTGCATTACTTCTGCTTCCTAAACTGCAGAATAAAAGACTTTTTTTTTGTCAGAAATCCTGAGATTTCCTTGTTATTATTCCTGCAATGCAATGGCAGACTTCAGATGCAAATTCATGCAGCACGTTGGCTTATTGTGTATTAACAGCAGTCTTCTCTGCTGTGCTTGCTCTCATGGTTTACAAAATAAATATATTTGGTTTGTTTTAAGAGCATCTTGAAAACTAGCTCTGAAAATTAACAGTTTTCCTCAATCTATTTAATGTCAGTAGATATTAAGGAAAAAAAAAAAAACGCCTTTCCCCTCTTTCAATAGCTGCTGCTTGGCAGGCCGTGCGTATCCACTGGGTGATATTCCTGAAGATCTGGTACCTCTGGTTAAAAATCAGGTGAGCAACCTTTTGGAAGGATGCTTTTCCATATGAGGCTTTTAGAAAAGAAACCATCGTCTTTGGAGCTTCTGTTTGAAAACTGTTATCAGTCTGATAACTGATCATGGTTTTCTTGTAGATGGAGAATGTCTAGTTAAAATCACAGTGAATTTATGCAAAAGTATGGCTAAGTACACAGGTTACATGTTGTGAAAATTGGCTTGGTGGCTGCCAAGTAAATCTCCTTTCCTTATTTCCGTCAGAGACTTCAAGCTTGGCTATTTCTTTCTCTTTAAGCTGTGTCAGAAGCTTGGCCTAAGGCAAAGCTTAACTCCTCTGGGGAGACATCTATAAGAATTTCTTAAAATGGAATTTGCTTCTGATCATTATTTTGTGCTCATAAAAATATTTCTTGAATTTCTGGTCAGTTTTACTAGTAAAATAATCTTCTTTTTGCTGCTCCATAGTGTTTTACACAAATACATGCTTTTGAGAAGAGGCAGTGGTTTCTTTTTTGCATTTTCTCTTTGCAGTACAGTGTAACAGGTAGATATTTTTGTTGCTAATCCAGAGCTCATAGCTGTAGGTATGTGGAAGCTCTGGGTTGTTGCAAACCCTTTCCTTACAGGGTGTGCAAACCAGTCTGCTCCTCTATGCTGGAGCAAGTGCTGTTGCCCGCTCCCATGGTCCTTATCAGGTTGTCTCCTGCTCATGTGCTGGAGATGCCACAGCACCAGACTGTGGCTCAAGGTCTGAGAAGAAGTAAAGACATACCCAGCAGCAGCAGTGCTGGGGAGGAGCCATTGATGTCTCCTTATTACAATCTCTGATAGCGTTCATGACAGTCTGGCTTAAGCAACACGTTTCTGTCTTGATTCTTAAATCCAACACTCTAGCTACAGTCTGGTTTTCTTTGTTTTCTGAACAGTTCCTAAATGGCAGGTGCATATCAGGGTCAAGGAAACCAAGTTACACTAGGGAGGCTGTGCATTGCAAAGTCAAGCTGCTTAACCCTCCTGGCTTCACTGCCATTGTGCTAACAGGAAAATTAACTCAGAATAGGAGTAAATGGGAGAACGTGACATTTGCTGAACGTGGTGTTTTATCCCCTCAAAGTGCAGGGGCAGATTGGCTGGCTCTTCCCAAGGGAACTGCTGACAAGGAGAGGAGCTGTGCCTTGGGAAGAGCTGCACAGCTTCTGGGGAGAGGTGACAGGATGGGGAGGGAGTTAATCTAATGTCAGACACTCTGCTCTCCAAGTATGATCCTTAATTTTTGCACAGTAATTGACCTTAAATGGGTTGATGAGCCTAAGGAAGGGAATTTTTCTGTACTAACAAGCATTAGGAAACATCGTTCAAGAACAAACACTGATGGACTCCCTAAGGTGTTTTAGAGCTTAAGTGCAAAGCAGGTAATGCTGCTGCTTTCCCATGTGCTTGCAGTATCAGTTATCTGAAATCCATAGGAAATGTTTGATTTTTCACTGCAGGTCTTTGAATTTCTCATCCGGCTACATTCAGCTGAGGGATCTGTGGATGAAGAGGTCTACCCTCACGTTCGTACGTTGCTACATTTTGACACTCGGGAATTCCTTAATGTTCTTGCTCTGGTAAGAGACCACTGATGTCTTCCAAGAAAAAAAAATCAAAACCAGTTCTTGCATCATCTGTGTTGTGGTTATATGATCTGCAAGATTCTGTTAAAAAGTTTGAGCTTAGGTAAATCGGTATTTACTGGCTTGATGCAGGAACAGTTTTGATGTGTGTTCTATAAGATGTCAGAGGAAATCATAATAGTCTTTTATGTCCTTAAATATAAATTGATGAACATCTGACGTTACACAGTGAGCACTGCTAACAGAGGCCATCTAAAGATTAGCTAAAACAAGAATAATCTATTTGTAAAGTGTGTTTTAGTACTTACATCTCTCTCTTGCATTAGAGGGTCAGTTTTCTGTCTTGAATTTCCTCTGTCTATTTGGGCCTGTTACTTTTACCTAAATAAGAAAAAAACTGTTTTGGTAGTTACAAAAAAAAAGGAAACTATCTTGGAACCTTCTGCTTAAGTACCACACACACAGAAAGGACTTAAAGGCATTGTCAGCTTTGTGATACGGCTGCCGCTTGGTGTTGGCTTGTATTTCTGGGGCTGGCAGCAGAGAGCATTGTTCTCAAGATGTCATTGTTTTGCCTCATGTAGACTTTTGAAGACTTTAAGAATGACAAGCAAGCTGTGGAATATCAACAACGAATCGTGGACATACTTCTGAAAGTGAGTGTGCCTAAAAATTAACCTCAGTCTTTACATCTGGCTGCTTATATACAACTCTGTGCAGTGAAGTGTGTAACTTAGATGAGGGAGTTCCAGTCTTGCACTGGATGACACCTCTGAGAAGCTGAGCTGAAGCTTGGATTCGCCTCAGCAAGGGCTGAGGTTGGATATTTAGAAGTGAAGCTGTGTGACGTTAAATGTGGTGACAGAGAGGACTCCATTCCTGTCTGTGCTTTCACCTGGGTTGTATTTTGTTGTCAAGCTCCTCCTTTCTGCACTGCTATGTTCATTTTTATCTGCTTCTCATTTGATTCTGCTCCATCATTCTATCTGAGCAGAAATAATGTCCCAGGAATGTTATGCATGGCAGGGTGCCAATGCTGTTCTGCTAAAAACCCTGCTCCTCTATCTGTAAATGCTGTGTTTGGGATGTAACGTGCCTAGAATGACAGGCCTATCTTTAGTAGATGGGAGAGAAGAGGAATGTCAGAGCTATCAGTCTGGTGCTGTAGAAATCACTTGTCATCTGCAGACTGTGTTCCTTAACAATGTTCTCATTAAAAGCTATCGCTGCCAAGTGCCGTTTGGTTTCCCCTTCAAAGCTGTCAGCATTAATAATGAGTAACTCCACTTGGAAGCTGTTTATGTATAAACATATCATAAGTAGTGTTTCCCTGTCACTGTCATCATTGATAGATGAAAGCAAGGGCACCAGCGAGTGAATTCAGTGGCAGAGCTGCCGCAATAGGCCATGTTTGGTGACCTGAGACATGCTGCTCTGGGGGAACGTCTGTGAGCCTGGCTGTGTTGGCTGTTGCTGTAGGGATGTTAGTTAGCCCTGTGCTGGGTTAGCTCCTGCTTTGTGTCTGTAGCTGCTGCCAGCAGGAGGTGGCACACTGCGGCTGTGTTCTGGTGTTACTCAGGGATGTGCTCCTGCAGCACGAGGTAGGCTGAGTGAAGTTGTTTACAACCCTACTTTGTGCTGCTGGACACGTAGCAAATGGATTCTGTTCACCTGCAATAGAACTCAGCCCTGTTTCCTAGGGGGAGGAAAGGAGGGCAGCTGTTGAGAAGTGCTGCAGGACTGGATGCATCTGCAGGCAAACAACTTGGTGTTACAAGAACTCTGTCTCCCTTGGTCTGGAATCTGCTCTGCTTTTCAATAGATTTAAAAAAATCTTGGGACTTTTTATTTAGAAGAAATTTATCGTTGGGAAAGAAAGCGCTTAAGAAATAGCCATGCTATTAAAACAATTTGTCTAACGTAAACTTAGCATATCTAAATTGTCAAATATATCGTCTTTTAGAAAGTCTATGTGTTTGGCCTGCAGCCTCAGTAAGGTTTCTGTTTCAGAGATCCACTATTTTCACCTTCACAAAGATTGACGAAGACCGAACTTCTGAAAAACAAAGCCAAAATGAATAAAATACTCCATTTTTTGGGGGAACCATATTTTTAATGCCATTAGCTAACGTCACTCTTCCAGGCTCCTGTATGAAAGAGTATTAAACAGAAAATGAAGATTGAAAAAGAATGATAGTTTTAGCTGATGTTTCAAACAGCTGGACTAAATCCCTTAATGTGCCTTGCCTGTCTGTCTCCACTCGTGTAAGATAACTGTTAGCCTCTCATGGGGATCTAGAACTCCGAGTTGCTTTGAGGAATCAATTGCATTTCCCAAGCTTATACTGAATGGAGTTATAAACTGTGAAATGCTCTGTCTCTAGGCTTTGCTAGAGCACCTCTCAGATGTTAGCTGACGGAGTTGTTCAGGTGATGGATTTCTTCCAGCTAAACTCCCTACCCTTAGAAAGGGGACTCTCCAAACGGGGTCATTTCACAATCTCTTAGGTTTGGGATTTTTTCTCTTTAGAAGCATGAGACATCATGTCAGAACATGTCATGCTTTTTTACATGCTAGACAGGTGATGAGCACACTCCAGAGGTTTCAAACCCATTTTGTAGTGTTTTTTTCGCTATACAGGTTTTCTGTAATTTCAAGTCAAGTCAGCACAGCCATAAGTTTCTCAAAACATTCATTGACTAACAACTAATTTAATGTGAGAAAATAAACTTTTCCCCTACCCCACGCTCATTACAAAGTCATTTGATCAGCTCTTCTGCATACCACACCTGAAGTGGTGAGTGCCTGAGGCTTGAAGTCAAAATGTATTTTTTTCCCGCCTATAATTATTCATTTTATCTTTTTTCATCCTGTGATATTTCTGCTCAGAAACTGTGTCACATATCCAGTGATAAACACGGACTACAGAAATAGAGAAAAATGTAGGTTTCCTCGTTGCTGTTTGGAGCCCCTTTACACACCAAAATTTATGAACATGCAAGAAATCTTCCTTTCAATATTGGGCAGAGAGGTCCAGCTTCTTCAGCCTTGAGGCAGAGGTGCTTTAGCAAGGTCACATCCACTGCCTGTGTCTTCAGGCCAGTTGAATGCCATGGAAGGTAGCTTGTTCTTTGAGCTCTAGGCTCTAGCACCAGGAGATTTCAGGCAGGAGGCATGATGGTTGTACAGTGCTTTCTCATTGCAGTCTCCTGACTGATTTTGCAGCTGCCTATAGGAGAGTAATCACTTGTATTTCTATTTCTCTCTCTCCTCCTTAATGTTTCTTAGGTCATGGTAGAGAATTCTGACTTCACCCCATCGCAGGTTGGCTGTCTCTTTACTTTCCTTGCCCGTCAGCTTGCCAAACCCAACAACACGTTGTTTGTGAACAGGACGCTTTTTGACCAGGTAAGTGTTCCTTTGTGTGGAGCGGAAAAAATTGTAAACAGGGTCCAGCACCAAAGAAAATGTGTCTAGGTCTGTAGACTAAAGCAATCCTAGGAGGACTGGTGCATTTGCTGAGGCGATCGGCTCCGGGGCAGACGCGTTCTGCAGCGGAGTGGGGGATCGGGCCGGGCAGGGCTCTTCTCCCGGCATCGAGCCTACTTGAGGAGCCGCCACGACCCGGCAGCCCTCGTGAGGGACGCTGACGAGGCGTAGGCGGAGCCAGCAGCGCCCCCCCCCCCAGCCGTTCAAAAGCTGCCCCTAGGGAGCGCGAGCGACCAGGAGCGCGGCGACCAGGGCGGGCAAACAGCGCGTGGCGCGTCAGGAGGGAGCGGCGCGGCAGTTGGCGCAGGAGGGGCAGGGCGCTCTCCCCCGCCCATACGTAACACCTCCTGTAACGACAGCCGTTAGCTAGGCGATAATGGTCTCCACCAGGCACGGTGCGCTCTCCAGGAAGTCGGTACACGTCCAGACCGACTACCCGTTAAAAAATGCAGCAGTTCAGGTCACCGGATGCAGGGAGTGTCTGAGCCCGTTGCTGCCATCGGCGGGAGGCAGAGAAACTGGGTGCGTGAGGTGCAAGCAGGTGGATGACCTGGTCCGCATGGTGGCGGAGCTCGAGGAGGTGGTGGAGAGGTTGAGGGATATCAGAGAGTCTGAGCGGGAGATAGACTGGTGGAGCAACTCCCTGCAGGGCCTCAAGGAGAAGTACCGGGGTGTAACATCTCAAACGGGGGTGGACCCCTTGCCCTGTCGCCGTCAGGCAGAGGGAGGGGATCTGGGAGTTGAGGAGGAATGGAAACAAGTCCCTGCTCGACATCGCAGGCGGCATCCTCTCCTTCCGCCCCCACCTTCCCACCTTCCCAGGTGCCCTTACGTAACAGGTTTGAGGCCCTGGAGCTTGAGAGACCGGTGGGTGAGGAAGAGGTAGCAAGAGTACCCAGGAGGATGCCTAGGGCGAGGAGGTCGACTCCACGCCTCAGGACTGCCTCCACCAAGAAAGACAGAAGGGTTATTGTTGTGGGAGACTCTCTCCTCAGGGGAACAGAGGGCCCTATTTGTCGGCCTGACCCTACCCGTAGGGAAGTCTGCTGCCTCCCTGGGGCCAGGGTCAGGGATGTTGCCAAGAAGCTTCCCAACCTGGTTCGCCCCTCTGACTATTATCCTCTTTTGATAGTCCAGGCAGGTAGTGATGACATTGAAGAGAGAAGCCTCAGGGCTATCAAACGAGACTTTAGGGGACTGGGACGGTTAGTGGATGGAGCGGGAGTGCAGGTGGTGTTTTCGTCCATCCCTACGGTGGCAGGGAGGGGTACAAAGTGGACACAGAAAGCCCACCTGTTAAACACGTGGCTCAGGGGCTGGTGCCAACACAGAAATCTTGGGTTTTTCGACCATGGGGCACTTTACTCGACACCCGGCCTGATGGCTGCAGACGGGTCCCTATCTTTTAGGGGAAAACGGATCCTGGCCCAGGAGCTGGCAGGGCTCATTGAGAGGGCTTTAAACTAGGTAAGAAGGGGGACGGGGCTGAAGCAAGGATTGTTGGAGCTGTGCCAGGGGGAGCAATAGCAAGGCCGGGGGATAAGGCAATGGCCCAGCTGAAGTGCATCTACACCAATGCACGCAGCATGGGTAACAAACAGGAGGAGCTGGAAGCCATCGTGCAACAGGCAGGCTATGACTTGGTTGCCATCACGGAGATGTGGTGGGACCACTCTCATGACTGGAGTGCTGCAATGACTGGCTATAAACTCTTCAGAAGGGACAGGCAGCACAGAAGGGGTGGTGGTGTGGCTCTCTATATTAGAGAGTCTTTCGATGTTGTAGAACTCGAGGCTGGGAATGACAAGGTCGAGTCCCTCTGGGTTAGGATCGGCAGGGCCAACAAGGCTAGCGTCCTGGTCGGGGTCTGTTATAGACCACCGAACCAGGATGAGGAGACGGATGAGGAGTTCTACAGGCAGCTGACAGAAGTTGCGAAATCGTCAGCCCTTGTTCTCGTGGGGGACTTCAACTTCCCTGACATATCCTGGGAGCACAACACAGCCCAGAGAAAGCAGTCTAGGAGGTTTCTAGAGAGCGTGGAAGACAGCTTCCTGACGCAGCTGGTTAGTGAGCCCACCAGGGGTGGCGCCCCGCTAGACCTTCTCTTCACAAACAGAGAAGGACTGGTGGAGGATGTGATTGTCGGGGGCTGTCTTGGGCAGAGTGATCACGAAATGGTGGAGTTCTCTATTCTTGGCGAGGCCAGGAAGGGGACCAGTAAAACCGCTGTATTGGACTTCCGGAGGGCTGACTTTGTGCTGCTGAGGACACTGGTTGGTAGAGTCCCTTGGGAGGCAGTACTGAAGGGCAGAGGAGCCCAGGAAGGCTGGGCGCTCTTCAAGAGGGAAATCTTAATGGCGCAGGAACGGTCTGTCCCCACGTGCCCAAAGACGAGCTGGCGGGGCAGAAGACCAGCCTGGCTGAACAGAGAGTTGTGGCTTGAGCTTAGGAGGAAAAGGAGGGTTTATAATCTTTGGAAAAGTGGGCAGGCCACTAAGGAGGACTATAAGGATGTTGCGAAGCTGTGCAGGGACAAAATTAGAAAAGCCAAAGCTCAACTGGAGCTCAATCTGGCTACTGCCGTTAAAGATAACAGAAAATGTTTTTATAAATACATCAATACAAAAAGGAGGACTAAGGAGAATCTCCATCCTTTACTGGATGCGGGGGGAAACTTAGTTACAAGAGATGAGGAAAAGGTGGAGGTGCTTAATGCCTTCTTTGCCTCAGTCTTTAGCGGCAATACTGGTTGTTCTCTGGATACCCAATTCCCCGAACTGGTAGAAGGGGATGGGGAGCAGGATGTGGCCCTCACTATACATGAAGAAATGGTTGGTGACCTGGTACGGCACTTGGAAGTGCACAAGTCGATGGGGCCGGACGGGATCCACCCGAGGGTACTGAGAGAACTGGCAGAGGAGCTGGCCAAGCTGCTTACCATCATTTATCAACAGTCCTGGCTATCGGGGGAGGTCCCAGTTGACTGGCGGCTAGCAAACGTGACGCCCATCTACAAGAAGGGCCGGAGGACTGACCCGGGAAACTACAGGCCTGTCAGTTTGACCTCAGTGCCAGGGAAGCTCATGGAGCAGATTATCTTGAGAGTCATCACGCAGCACTTGCGGGGCAAGCAGGCGATCAGGCCCAGTCAGCATGGGTTTATGAAGGGCAGGTCCTGCTTGACGAACCTGATCTCCTTCTATGACAAAGTGACGTGCTGGGTGGACGAGGGAAAGGCTGTGGATGTGGTCTACCTTGACTTCAGCAAGGCTTTTGACACCGTTTCCCACAGCATTCTCCTCAGGAAACTGGCTGCTCTTGGCTTGGACTGGCGCACGCTTTGTTGGGTTAGAAACTGGCTGGATGGCCGGGCCCAAAGAGTCGTGGTAAATGAAGTCAAATCCAGTTGGAGGCCGGTCGCTAGTGGCGTTCCCCAGGGCTCGGTGCTGGGGCCGGTCCTCTTTAATATCTTCATCAATGATCTGGATGAGGGGATCGAGTGCACCCTCAGTAAGTTTGCAGATGACACCAAGTTAGGTGCGTGTGTCGATCTGCTCGAGGGTAGGAAGACTCTGCAGGAGGATCTGGATAGGCTGCACCGATGGGCTGAGCTCAACTGCATGAAGTTCAACAAGGCCAAGTGCCGGGTCCTCCACCTGGGGCGCAATAACCCCAAGCAGAGCTACAGGCTGGGAGATGAGTGGTTGGAGAGCTGCCAGGCAGAGAAGGACCTGGGAGTGATGGTTGGTAGTCGGCTGAATATGAGCCAGCAGTGTGCTCAGGCGGCCATGAAGGCCAACAGCATCCTGGCCTGTATAAGAAGCAGTGTGACCAGCAGGGCTAGGGAGGTGATCGTCCCCCTGTACTCGGCTCTGGTGAGGCTGCACCTCGAATACTGTGTTCAGTTTTGGGCCCCTCGCTACAAGAAGGACATGGAGGTGCTTGAGTGAGTCCAGAGAAGAGCGACGAAGCTGGTGAGGGGCCTGGAGAACAAGTCCTACGAGGAGCGGCTGAGGGAGCTGGGATTGTTCAGCCTGGAGAAAAGGAGGCTCAGGGGTGACCTTATCGCTCTCTACAGGTACCTCAAAGGAGGCTGTAGCGAGGTGGGGGTTGGTCTGTTCTCCCATGTGCCTGGTGACAGGACGAGGGGGAATGGGCTTAAGTTGCGCCAGGGGAATTTTAGGTTGGATCTTAGGAAGAACTTCTTTACCGAAAGGGTTGTTAGACATTGGAACGCGCTGCCCAGGGAAGTGGTGGAGTCCCCATCCCTGGAGGTCTTTAAAAGACGTTTAGATGTAGAGCTTAGGGATATGGTTTAGTGGGGACTGTTAGTGTTAGGTCAGAGGTTGGACTCAATGATCTTGAGGTCTCTTCCAACCTAGAAATTCTGTGATTCTGTGATTATAAAGCAGGTAGCATCTTGCTAGGAATTACACTTTCAAACAAGTGGAACAGGAGAGACCACAGAAGCACAGTAAGGTCTGTATTTCATCCTGCCTGCTGGAATCATGTGAGAAATAGGGTTGTAGGAGATGGAGCAACTGTAGTAACACCTCTGCTCTTCTCCATGGAATGGGAGATTCCTGTGGCCACCAGTATTTGAGGAGAGAGAAAGCAAGGCCCATAAGGGCAGGAACCAATCTGTTTGTTTTTAAGCCCTGAGGAGTGTTTTGATGGCTGTTGTTGCTTGTTAGGTATATGAAGATATCAAGGTAAGGAGACAAGGGGTGCCAACTGAAATGACACTAGCGGACTTAGAGAGCTTGTATATGTATATAGCTCTAGTATCTAGCTGTATATGTATGTATATGTGACTGGTTCCCATGGTCTCACCATCCTTCTCTGCTGTGTGAAATAAGCTGAAATGTACCAATGCATGCCTGAAGCTTGCACATGTTAAGTTTATATTAGAAATTCTTGGGACTGAGAAGGAGGCTTTAACAGCTACAGCAGTTGTGCTTCAGTGATAATATGAATATATGAGCACTAATAAAGAATTAGTTAGAAAACAGAATCATAGAATCATTTAGGTTGGAAAAGACCTGTAAGATCATCAAGTCAACCATCACATAACACCACCAAGACCTCCATTAAACTGTGTTCCTGTGCTATGTCCACACATCTCTTAAATGTCTCAAGAGACAGCGACTCTGGAACTCACTGGGCAGCCAGTTCCAATGCCTAACCGCTCTTTCCATGAAGAAATTCTTCCTGACCTCTAATCTAACCCTCCCTTGGTCAGCTCGGGACTGTTGTCCTTTGTCATGGTTTAAGACCAAACAACTCTGTGGAAGCTAAATGCATTTGGATACTGAAACATTTTAATTACAGATATATTCAATTTTATGAATTTTCTGACTTTATAGGATAGAGATTAGCTCATAGATGAGTAGTACATTCAAATTGCACTGTCATGTTCTGATTTACTGTTGACATTGCTGGTGCTCACAGTCTGCTCATTTTGAATGCTTCTGGACTTTTGTGCATCTTGATGATCAACTGGTTGCTTGCATGGTTTGGTTATCTATTTCTTTTGAGCATACCAAAGCTATTCTGGGGTTTAGGACAGGTGTTTGATTCCGTATGTTTACTTCCACTGCAGAAGAATTTCACAGGCTAACAGCTATGCTAACCAGGCTTAACTCACGCTAACTTTTACATCTTTGCACAGGTCCTTGAATTTCTGTGTAGTCCAGATGATGACTCCCGCCATTCAGAGAGGCAACAGGTAATTGTCTTAAAGGAAACATTTCTTTGTGCTAGGTATGGCAAGACTGGCCTCACTGGGCGTGGATGCTGGCAGAAAAGCATAGGGAAGTTTATATGCTAGTTACCTAGCATAGGAATGGCAGCCAGCAAGGAGTAATTGGGCAGTGCTGTCCAGAGCAGGTGTGAAGGAGCATCCTTCCCCAATGTTACCTCAAGGGGAGGCTTGACAACTGTAAGAAGAGAGGCAGGGAAAGTTCTGTGTAAATGCATTACCTTTGTAGCTAATGGCACAATCAATTAAAAAAAAAAAATCTGTAAAATATGCCCTGTGTTAAACAAAGTTTAATGGAGCAGGATCAGTGTACTTTTGAATGGCTCTGGCTGTTACACTACTGCTGCAATATAAGTAACTGCTCTTCGTTATCTACAGGTCCTTTTAGAATTGCTTCAGGCAGGAGGGATAGTACAGTTTGAAGAGAGCCGTCTTATCCAAATGGCAGAAAAAGCTGAATTGTAAGTTGTCATGCACAATATATAAATACTGTCTTTAAAACTCCTCCAAAGCCTTTTCTCCTCCACATGCCATGTTTCTAGTTTGCAGCTTTGTTTGGGATTATTTTCCCTATGCATTCACATATGCTTCATTTAATATGTTCATATTTAATCTGTCCCAGTCTCTTTCTGCCATCTCACTGGGTGTACTTACCCCATCTTACCTTACCAATGCTTTCTGTAGACTGGTGGGAATATTTAGCATTAAACCCTGTGGGGCTTGATAAATTTTGGCACTTCCTATCCTAGAGCCCAGGCATTGATCAAAGGTATAGTTGTATATTTGAATGCTCTACCACTGACAGATGGAGATTACTTGTTGGGGTGAGGCCCACAGGTGGATTTAAAAGCACACAAGTGTCTGGAGCCACCCCCATGATACTCATTTTAGAATTGAGTAGGAGAGACAAAATGCAGCGTCTGGAAAAGCTGAAAATTTCCACCATCTCCTTCAGCTGCTTTACCCATCCAGAAAGTGTCTGTTCATGCCTGACTGATTCAGCTAGGGGGACATCTTCATCCAAGTCTTCAAATTGGATGCCGTGTGAGTTAATCCACCATACTATAAAGGAATAGAGGGATAGATAGTGGTGCTACACCTGTTCTCCTACATGTCCCAGAAGGAGTTACTAGACCAAATTTTTCAGCCCTGATGGGACTCAGAAATGCATTGTTAGCATCTGAGAATCAGAATCACAATCAAGTGGATTACTGAATGTCCACATGGAATTTTCTCCTTGCTTAAGAGATTTTGAGGGCCAGAATTACCAACTCTGCCACTTACGTTAGAGCTAGAAGAAGTATGGTATGAAGCTATTTAGCAGGCTTTTCACTTCTTTCACCTCAGTTGCGCCCTTAGACTTTTAGATAAAGTCTTCCTGACTCAAAATATTAAAGGTGTTTATTAAAAACTGACACTAGGAAGCTGTTTAACATAACACATTGCTAACTCATATTCAGTATATTTCTTCAAATCAGGGTTGTAGATTCGCCTAGCTTAGAGCTGACTACATTGTGGAAAAGTGATCTGTGATCTATGAATGGCAGAACGAGTGAAAAGTGATTTCTCGTTCTAGTTACCAGATTTGTGAGTTTATGTATGAACGAGAGCTTCGCTATGACAAAATCATTGGCTGTTACCTGCGTGATCCAGTGAGAAAGGTGAGTAACTTTCTTCTCCATAGTAATGCAGCCTGTCCTGCTGGCAATGGTGTGAAAGAGTGCAACAGTCGTGCTCTTCTGTCATAATTCTCTTATAAAATGTCTTTCTTTACAGCTGAGTTCTCTTATTATCAAGGCTAATGTGCTTATGAGCATGTGTTGCTTATTTTTTTTAAAGCTTCGGAGTTTTTGGTTTCTCTTTCAATTTAAGTAATGCTAATACATAAAACTTGAGTACAAGGTGTGATTAATTGTGAAATACTGCTAGTGATAATATTTGTTTCTGTCATCAGTCCCTTCTTTTTGCCTCCCTACACCACACCCTGACATAATCTTTTTGCCTCGGTTACCTTTTTGCAATTACCTTCTCCATTATTATAAGTTGCATATTTACTGCAGTTTTTTTGAGGTGTTCTCTTCCCTACTACCAGCAAAAGTTGGGAGAAGAGTCTGACAAACTTGATCTCACCACTCCTTATGAAAACACTATGCTGAAAGTTGTGCAGGTGAAACAGTAGGAAGAGACAGGTTATAGTAGTGAGGTGGTCATAAATGCGGTACTTGAGAGTATCTGTGCTGAGCGCTGGGGAAGAGACTGATAAATATCAAAGAGCAATTCAAGAATATGCTGGGAAAACAAAACTGACCCACCTACTGGTTAAATATTCCTTTCTTTGCCTATTCTTTTAGTTAGAGTCATGTCCTGTCTTTTTTTCCCTGTAAGCAAGTGGCAGATATTTCTAATAGAGGAGAAACAATTCTCTTTAACGAAAGTTCTTAACACTTCTAGTGTCAATTCTGGTCTTCTTGGCTCGTTTTTTTTTTTTTTTTTCTCCTGGCAGCTCTTCAGGAACTATATTTAGGGACACATAATCTTGCCTGCAGATAACTTATCCTGACTTGCTGACTAAGAGAGGACTAGCCCTGAGGTCATCCTAAGACTGTTTGAAGTGTTCTCCTTTAACAAAATCTAATGCTGTTAACAGCACTGCAGAACGTACTATACCATTTATGGTTTTATGCCTTACAGGAAGAGGTTTTCAACTATATTCACAACATTCTGTCTATGCCTGGCTACAGTACTGAAGAAAAGCAGTCAGTGTGGGACAAAGCTTTGGAACATATAAAGGTACAGTGTATCTTACACCCATGATACCTGAGCTCCTGCTAACTCTTGCTGGATCCAACTGGTGCTATTCTGTAAGCAGAGGTGTCACAATGGTGAATCAGCGACAAAGGGACATTTTGGAATTGTTACAAACACCAAGTTCAAAATAGCTAGAAACTTTGCCTTGCTGTGTGATGTCAAGCACAGATTTGTGTTCTGTCCAGGCTGAGGGCTTGTAGCTTTCATGTCTTCTGTGGGGATGAAGGGCATTGATAGGGAAACTGATGCAAATGAAGGAAGGTTATGCCAAATTGCTCAAAATATGGCAGGCAAAATCAGGAAGTTATGTAAAAAATGCCTCAGTATTGGTCTGGGTGTCTCATTGGTCTTAGCTTGGACTTCTAGTGGGATCCTGGAAGTGCAAATTCACTGGCATTTCTTCTCAGCATTTGGCTTGAACAAAACAATTAACTCTTACTTTAAGTTGCTTGTGTGGTTTAGCAGTGTCATACATTAATGTAAACACATTTCTCAAATTCAAGCTGGCTTCCTTGGTTTCCCTGCTTTCAAGTGTTGCTCTTTGGGTAGTGGCAGTGTATCAGGATATGATGGCTCATGAGTGCTGTGTAACAGGAAAATGATCTGTGAGCAATCCTTTTTTTTTAATCTGAGCGTGCAGCAGTAGGAGGTCAGGACATTGATATCTTTGACCTGGCAATCTGTGGTATCAAATTCCTCAGATTACAATGATGAGGATAATCAACTTCAATACCCTGGTATTTCTAAACTATGGTAAGATGAGGTCATAATACCTGCTGTAAGACACAGCTTGTTGCTTGACTTACCTCTCATAGCTCTTCCCATCTCTTCTATCTCTCTTTGCTTGAGGGGATGGAGATGTCTGAAACAATTGCCGAGTCTGTAGGCATGGGGAACGCATCGCATTATATCTCTAGTTATACAAGGTGCTGTCATTCTCCTCAAGGGTGCTCTGGAGTTGAGCCAGGGAAATAACTCTTGCCTATAAAACAAGTGGTCGTGCTTTTGCCCAGACTACTTTAGCAGAAAATCACCGCAGAAGTCTGCATCCTGCAAGGGGGACAAAAGAGTAGCAGGTACCATTTGGAAGACAGAGAATACTGTTAGTCTCTTCCAGAATTTGAAAGTAGTGGGTGACTAATGAGAAAGTGGGCCAAGAGGAAGATCATTCAGAAGACAAAGAAATGCTGTGAATCCACCTGTATGACATGCAACTCACTGAGCTCACACCCATTCTCCAGATGGGCTTTCAGAGCCTATGGGAAGCACTGGTGGTGATGGTTGTGCTGTGGAGGCCTCGCACATTACTGTCTTACCAGAGCTACATTGGTTCCATGCTGGACTTTCCCAGTTGAACAAACTGCTGTGAACAAACTGCTGTCCACTTTACTGCTTCCTTCTGACTGCTTTGATTTCTCTCCTACTGAGTTACCCTGGTATTGGTATATACAGCCAAAATTGCTTGGCCTTAAGAGTGAGTAAGCCTCTCTTTGTAAGTCTTAGTTTGTGTATCTGTCAAGTGACAAATGTGTCTCCTTGCTGGGTCGATTCAGTCTGAGGCTGTTATGATTGCTGTTCCATGCTTGGGTGTCTTAGGACAAATCAGAAATGTCCTGAGTTGCCCTTGTTTCCCATTGTGCTGTACTGGTTTTGATAAACTCATCATAGGCTAAGACTGCCAGCTTTTCGTAGTGAGTTGTTTGGTTTTGTTTTCTCAGCGTGGTGGAGAAAAACAAATTTTATTTTATTCTTTATTATTGTACAGAGCCAAAAGTGCCCAATGCCCCCATTGTCAGAGCTGCATACTTTTCCTGAGTTTGTCAAACCACAGAAAATATTCCTCTCAACTTGTCCATGGCTATTTTTAACAATTCCCTGCCTTAATGATTTCAACAGCCTTGCAGATTCTGTGGCTGCTCTTTTTTAATGACACTCCTTCACAGCTTCCTCCAGAAAGCTGCTGGGCAAATAACCAGTTCTGTGGGGTTACCTTTGTTGGGTGTTGCAACTGAGATCAACAACTCCTTTTTTTGGCATCTTTCTTTTTCAACGATTGGTGAACAGTATATGCCATTTCATGTGGCTTAGCAGCTTATTGACTGCTATGGCCTTTTGCTCTTTTCCAGTGTATTAATCTTGCTCTCAAACATTCAGAAGAGTTAAATAGTAAATTTTACTAGGATAGTACATTTTACTAGGGTGGTGCCATGATTTTAGGTGTTTGAACAACAGTCCTTTTTCCTTCTGATTTACCAAAAAACAAGCCAACACCTTCAGTTGAAACTAGAAGCCTCTAAAGAAGCTTTCCTGTTAGTACTTCTTTCCTGCTGTGTAATAGAAAGTGGGGTTTCTGATCAGTGTCCTTTCTTATTTTTCTCCATCTTTCTACATGGCAATTGTTCATGATGCTTATCTTCAAAATAAAGCCTAAGACCTCTTCGATCAGTGTTATTTGTGGCAGTCACTTTCTGTCCTCAGACCCACGACCTGTGTCAGTACTGTTTTCTCAAGGACTGTCTGCCTAGGAAGTGCCATATTCACAAACTCTTAAACCTGAGAGAGGTTGGAAACACAAGCCTAAAATCTGTTGCTTGGGGGAAGCTCTGAAGGTCACACTGCCCCAAGAGCTGCAGTCCGTTGCTGGAAGGCTGGACCATCGGACTCCAGCCACTCAGTCCTGTACTCAGCATGCCTGGAAACTCCCAGGGAGGGTTTGTACAGAGAGAGAAACAAATCCAGTCTGTCATGCTACATCCTTTCTGCATGCTTCTCATTGCACTGCTGTGATTAAGATCCTCTGGGTCCTTTGGATTGCCTAGGCTTGTCAGATAAGAGAGTCATGCTTCTGAGTACTGGGTAAGCAACTGAAAGCTGTGGCTTCTGGAATAAAGCTCTGAAGTCCAACACCACGGAACTGGCTTACATATAATAAAGTAGACAAATTTTGTTTTGGAAACCTCACAAAATACATCTATGATAGCTCTTCTTTAAAGAGCTCTCGGAGAGGTCCTTCAGCTCAGAAGAATAGCAATGCTCTTCCCTTATTACTTCCTTTCTTCCGTTTACCATGGTCTGTTGCTGGCATTCACTGAATTTGCTGGCTGCTACATCTGTCTGGGGGCTAAGCTACAGCTGAGCAACTTTTTTTTTTCTTGCACATACACGTTTATGAAGTTTTTCTTTCATCTCCTGTACCAGTTGTTTTTCTTTAATGGAGCAATGTTTTCTCATTTGTAGGCTTAGCAAGGGCTTTTGTGAAGGTTTGCCAAGTACCCAATGTTGGTCTGAAGCAGTTGCTTCTCATTGGGAAGCATGGATGCATTTGGAAGCACCAAGTGTGAAAATTCATGTTCTGGGTTGTGTAAACTTGTATGATAGGAAGTCTTTTAGATCAGGCTTGACAGGAGGCAAATCCACAAGCATCTTAATTTTTTTTTTTCCTTTTATTCTATAAAGGATTTATTCTTTTTTTTTTTTTTTTTCCATGTCTGAACAGATAGCAGTTGTTGCAGGAAACCTGCTGTTTAACCTCTGATTTAGTTCAGTTCAAGCCGGTTAAACACTTGAGAAATGCCCTAGAGTCAACTGATGGCTTTGTTTCCCCTCTCTTGCTGGAACTCTTCCCAGTTGGTACTAGCTGGTCTTGCTGGCATGGGATCAAGTGGAATTGGCATGGAGATGGCATGGAATTTCAGAAATTTTGATGAAATAATTTTCTCACCTTAGGACTGAGATGTTTTTTCAGCGTGTGCTGAGTTTTGCATACTTAAAAGGCCTGTTGTGTAGTAAAATAATCAATTTTCAAAATTATCTTTTTGTAAACTACCCTTTTTTGCATAACCATTTTTTGTATGATAGCATTTATTTTACAGGCTTCATCTAGGCAAAGATACAGTTACAGTACGTCTGAATGGTCTCAGTGACACTGTGTAATTACGTTGTCTATAAAATTAAAAGTAATAATTTTTCTTGTGTTTCTCTCCCCAAAGGAGTTGCTTCTACTTAGCCCATGTAAAGCAGCTGACTTGGTAGCCATCCACTTCAGCGAGCAGATTGAGAGCATCATTACAAACCTTCAGGTAAAGTGTCAAACTTTGTTGGTGTTGGCACTTCTTTACAGCAGTGTTGCCATTCTTGTAAGAAAGGATTGCCAGGAGCAATGTTTAGTTGTTGCTGTGTCATAAATGGAGGAAAAGTAGCTCAGTAGATACTCAGCTGCAGGAATTGCTACATTTGAACTGCTGCACCTGTTAGTGATGTTCTGGCCATACATAGTAAGGTAGGATCTCTGAGCTGCTGTTTGTATCGCTTGGTAATGCAATTTTCAGCTGGGAGTGCAGCATGGCTTGCAGTCAGAGATCAGACAGACCAGTTGTCAGCAAGCATTCTCAAAGAAAGTAGTACATAATTACTTACCAAACCATCTTCAGCAGCCACCAGCCACGAACAGTATTTTGTTCAATGGCTATAATTCAGGAATCACTGTTTTTATAGCAAATTACTTAAAGTATTAACACTTTCTCCTCCTGTTGTTCAGGACCAGTTCTTACTCTTCCAGTTTCTAAGGAGTCTGCTTGATCCAAGGTATGTAACAAAATTTGGACCATTGTCAAACTACATGGGTTAAAACACATTCCTTTGGAACACTACATCAGCGTAATCTACATCCAAGTTTAGGGCTTAGAAAATGTGACTTGCTCTTCAGACTGCCCAAAGGTGAGAAGGCTAGTGCAGAAATAACACTTTTCTGGGGAGTGTCCTTTAGCAGAGCCCACGCCTGGCTTCCTAACTGGGAAGTAGGGTGGGCTCCAGTACATGCAATGTGACGCCTCCCCAGCGCTGGTGGGAGGGCGGGCATTGCCGTAACAGCTTCTTTGGGAAGGCTGTGAAATGGTTACCCTGCAAATGAACTGTCACTTCTGTTCTCAGCACCCACTGGTTTGATTACTTGACCAAGCTGCCCAAATTTAGCATAAATAGAGATGTGTTTTGATCTATTGACATTTTTCATTTCTATCATTTTGGAATTGCTGCTATATTTCACTGCAAACTTCTCCTAACTAGTTACTTGCTCCATCTGCTCCTGTTCTTTCAGTATTTCAGCACTGAGTGTTCTCTTTCTGTTGAATCAGTTTCAAATGCTGCAAGGCCTTGATTTGATTTATTTATTTTGTAAGACATATATCTGCACAGCTCCATTTGCCTTCTAGCAATTGTTAGTGCTATTTAAGGAGAAAGCCTGTTTTGTCAATTAGTTGCAGATTATTGTGCTTTATGAGGAGGAGAAATTGGAAAAGGTAATATCTTAAATTTAGATCTTAAATTTTGATGTGTTGTCAGTGTTTCAGCTCTTGTTGAAGTGAAGTAAAAACCAGTACTTCAGAAGGTAGCTTGGAAATGATCAATTTTGGATTTTCCTTAGGTTTTACAATCCTCTTTTAATGGAAGGGATTAACTCCCATGCCTAATGTGTTACTTAGAGGTCAAAATAAAAGCAAAATTTTGCTGACAAAATATTTTGGTTTGGTTTATAGGAGAGAAATTGAATGATTTCGTTTTTCTGTAGTAGTTTTTAAATAGTAGTTAAGCAGAGATGGTACCCAGCTGGATGTTAACTAAGACTTTGTTGTTTGTGCTGTGATATCACTTGCAGCAAGTGAGACCCAGCGAAGGTAGTAATTAACCTGTGTTTTAATCTTGTGCATAGAGTGGCTTCCATAATCTTTGAGTAATAAACATATCTAATTTAGGTCTACCACAGAGCTAAATACAACCATTTTTCCTGTAGTTCTATTCTAATCGAAGTCAACATGTATGATGTGTTAAACCCAGGTGTAGGAAACAACTTTTTGTATCTGATCCTTCAAAAGATTGCAGCTTTTATTTCCGAGACCCCAAGATTCAGCAAGCTGTGAGGCCACATGACTTCTCTCACTGTGCCATGTGCGTTGTAACAAAGTTTCTGGCCGTTCCTTTTCCATCTATTTCAAAGTCCTCTAATTCTCTGCACTACCGTATAATGCTCAGCATCCTGAGTAAGGGAGGTAGACCTTGTACTGGCTGTGATGTAGCTGCCAGAATATTCAGTAAGCAAAAGATAATCAAGAAAGTTATGCAAAAAAAGAACAAAATACTGCTAAATATTATGACTTCACATATAGCATCGACTATAAAAAGAAAGTATTTCTTCTTTTTTTTTCATCGACTCAAAGAAGAAAGTATAATAAGGCCAAAGTTTAACTCATTGTTATTAAACTTTGTTGCCAGGGAGAAGCAGAGATCCTAGATTGTTGGAGGGACTTTTTATAGCACTCAAGGCTCTGTGGTCTGTTTTCAGTGCTGCCAGGCTGTCTGCTTCGAAGATGTATCAAAATGAACTGAACTGTATCAAAATGAACTGTGCTGAGAGAGGCACAGGAGGATGGAGTAATTTTACTTTGCAAGACCTAATCTGCAGATACACCTCTGCTTTGCGCTATTATCTTTACATTAAATAGTGATTAGGTTCTTCTGAAAACATCTCTCTCTTCTGTCAATCTAAATGTTTATATGCTTTTTCTGAGCAAAATTAATATTAGAATAAAGATTCAAGAGTAGCAAAGGAGCTTTAATGTCTCAAATGCGAATGATTGCTTGATCGTATGGGGGAGAAGACTCATCATGCTAGTATAACTATACTGAGTTGGTGGAATCGCATTAGGGATTTATTTGGCCCATTTAATTTTGCTGGAGATTTATTTTAAAGGAGCTAGAAGGGGGAAGGTAGGAAACAGGGTTAACAGAAATTGCTTAGGGAAATTAAAACCAGATGTCCTTATGGTTTGTATCTTAAAAGCAGCCACAGAAAACAGAGAATGTAGTGTATATTGCTCAGTTCATTAATCACAGCTTTTGCCACCTTTCCACTTTAAACTCTTAAGTTCCCTTTTAAAAAAATTTGCAATGAAGCATGTCTGTGTGCAGCACAAATTCATGTGTTGTACCAACACGTATTTAACAACACAGCATTCTGGGACTATTAACAGTAACAAATGCCAAAACTTGTAGGGTGTTACAGTGGTTCTGCTCACTGACCATGACTGTGGCAAGGCTCAGCTGTGCAAGGTTTTGTGAGAAGTCAGTGATGATCTCTTCCTTCCAGAAAAGACCATGGCAGAGAACAGTTTTGCAGAGGAACTGTTTGGTATGGTTATACTGAAGATGAAGCAGGTTGTGTTGAGCTGAGCAGGACCTGCAAGTCTCAAGACAATTGCTTATTTTTTAACATTATCAACATCTTGCATTCTTTCCTTTCTTCCTTTTTGTGGATTTCTTAAGTGAAATAGTTAAGGAAAAGATTGGCTTCCTCATAAGTCATGAATAGCAGGTGCCAGAGTTATTTCCAAACCAGAAGTTTGTTCTCATGCTGAAATTGTATGACATGCCATTTTTCCAATTTTGGTAGACAGAAATCATTTTAGACAAAGTGCTGCCTTTTTTTTTTTTTTTTTTTCTCTCTCCAGTGTAGTAGCAAAAAAGGTAGAACATTTGTTCTCTTGCAGGTATTGACCGGGTTTATAGGCTTTGTGTTGTGGAAGGAGTGGATGGTGAATGCAGGTTATCTGTTGTTGGTGGTTGTTGTTGTTTGTTTTTGTTTTTTTGTTTGTTTGTTTTTTTAGGTTTTAGGATTCTTTACTTGATATCAGAACACAGTAGTTTGAATACCAATTTTTGTATAATTGTGTACGTATTTTGGACACTGATCCGTAGCTGTGTTAGGCTTTCATTTCTGGGCAAATGCCATTTATTAATCAAGCAGTTGACATAGTGATTACAATAAGCTTCTTTAGGCTTGCTAGGGGCATGGTGTTCTCCTGGTCTTTCTTAGATGACGATAATTCTTGTAGCTCCCAGGAAATGACAGTGTCATGTGGTATGTTAGACCTTTTCCACCCTGTGGCTGTGGGGTTTGCACGTCCACATACCTTCTGATTACAAATTTCTGTTCAGAAAGGTAACAAAGCTAAATATATACCTTGATCTGTTTCCTTTCCTATCATGAGCTTCAGAACAGGCTTGAGAGCAGGCTTATTAACAAATATGCTAACAGAGGATAAACTTCTGTTGTTTCACTGTGTAATGCATCAATCCTAGAACTGCCATGTGAATTTTATTCCACAGTGGTGGTGAATTGCTGTTCGCTTTGAAGGGTTATAAGTGTTAGGTCTGTCTCTAGGAAAGGATCATCCATATCATCCCAGCTCTTGGAAATCTCTTGCTTCTTGTTGCTCTTTAGAAACAAGATGAGTAGAAAACAGGACACAGGGACAGTCATGGGACTGGTCAGAGTTCTGCTATCTGTTTCCCCCACGTTACAAATTTACTCAATAAGCCAAGGGGTTGAAAAATGGCCACTGCACGAACCACCACAGTGCCAACAGCTGCTGCAGGAAAGGACTTAGAGAAATTTCTTTTAGAGGAACAGCTGTAATAAATGAGTTTAATTGTGATCTGAACTTTGCTTACAGAAGTTATTGAGGCTGGAATCGGAAGAGAAACCCTAATCTGGCCTTCCAAGCAGCTCAGGCCAGGCAGCATTATCCACAGTCCTAGCCTGAAGAGAACAGTGTCATGTGCTGCTGAGTGCCTGACCGTCCTGGCAGAGTCTCTTGTGACAGGTCAGAGGAGATCAGGGAGACAGCAAGGGCAGGAAACAGCAGCAATTGGAGATTTTACCTGCTTGTGCTGTTTAAACAGGTCCCATGCAGGGAGATGAGGCAGATGTTTTTCATTGCAGTTTAATATGGTTCTATGGGCAGCCAAGTACCAAACCCTTGCGAGAAAATGCAGCCTTTGGCTTGGTGCTGAACAATATGCAGGGTCTGGTTTGAAGTCTTACAGTTGGAAATTTGCTCTACTGATGACCGTAGTGTGCATGGAGCTAGACTCTGTTACAGCAAGAAAAATTCATGAGTTTTGTTCAGTTTGAGAACTGCCACTAAATAAAAACAGGGATGTTTCCCTAAAAGAAGCACGAAGTTATATCTTATGAATGAATTAGGAGTGGGGATTGTATTCTAGCAGATGAAACGTTAAAATGTGATAAAGCAGGTCAAAGAACAGTTTCAGAAACGGTAAGCAGAAAGCAATATTTCTTCAAGCATATTCAGAGAGGGTCTATAGGAAAAATAAATGATCAGCATCTAAAAAAACTACTCAGATACCATAATGCTGTATCAAAGAAATGTGACTTCTTTGCATGTCTTTCCTATAGAATTGCTGACAAAGCGTCTATGCTGGGATCTTGTTTCACAGGGGTCTTTGATAGTCTAATTTATACTGAAGCATCAGTAGAATATGTTGTGAAACAAATGAAATGCATCCTAACAGATATCTAGCACTAGTAACGAGTAGAGACAGCATAATTTTTCTCTTACAGACAAATTTTTAACTTGTGTATAAAGTGTAAGAGACAACACACAACTGAGTTAAAAACTATTCTTTCCAGTCAAACTTCTGAACTAGAATTTGTCTTGTCTACCGTGTCTTTTATTTTCCAGAGAAGGCATCAACCAAGACTTGATTCATTTGCCACCCTGCATCACAGAGCAGTTCATTGAGCTGCTGTGTCAGTACAGCCCAGATGAGGTTTTGGAGATGCTTAAAGTTCTGGAATACTGCAGGCTGGAAGAAACCATCCAGGTAGAAAAGATGTGTAAAGACAGGCTAGTGGAAGTATTCACATCAGCTCCTACCAAAGTTATGGAATAGTTCTTAGATATTTGGCCCCTTGAGCTGCTAAACTGCTCTCCTGCACCACTGTTAGCTATATTTAGTATCCTGTTTCTGAATTTAGTCTCAGGGCTAATAAGAAAAGGCTATTAGTACATTGAATCTACCAATTAACTTCAGAATACAGATTGTCTGCATTAATGCTGATTAATTTGTTGAAGGTATCTGAAATAACGTAGACTGGGGATTTTGGATAGCAACACTGCCAAAATAGGTATTCCTGCTCCAGCAGGGGGATTGGACTAGATGGTCTTTCAAGATCCCTTCCAATCCCTGATATTCTGTGATTCTGTGAAAACTTGACTAATACTGGGAGGGTGATTGTTTCATTACTTTATGAAAATTTTAACTAATAGTCTATCTTCGATCTGGATATTTATACATGTGTATATATACAGATTTAAAGATTTTAACGCTGATGGTGGCAACAGTGCAACTTCAGAAACAGTACAATGTAGCCAGGAGTGGAGGGGTGGTAGGGGCAAGGGTCTGACTCAGTGCTCAGTCTCGTTAATGTGCCTGTGAACACATGGAGACAAAAATCCTCTCTGACCATCCAGTTGTCCCTATTTTGTGGAGTAAACAAATGCTGGAAGATTTCTTGAAATAGATATTAACTTCTTTTTTGTTTTTGTCGTTGACTTAGATAACCCAGAAATATCAGCTCCATGAAGCTTCCTCATATTTACTGGAGAAGAAGGGAGATATCCATGGTGCCTTTCTGGTTATGCTTGAGGTACTGTACGCTAAAATCCTGAATGTGGCATTTTTGCCATGCTCTTGGTCAGCATGGTGTCCTGTGTTAAGGTTTGGGACAGTCATTATTTCTCAATTTGTTTCCCACTACAATGCATGGAAGCATTTACCTTCTGTCAAAAACCAATGCGTTGAGTTGTCTGCAGACTGAGCGGTTCAGTGTATTTTTCTGGCTTGTTCTGAAGGCTGTCTTTAAACATCTACTAGATAATAGATACTGAAATTTGTTTTGGTGGATCAAAAATAATGTTTCAGTTTCTGTTTTCCTTTCCATATTTAGAAAAACGTATACTATACTAGTTATATTGGGAAATAAAATAAGGGCGAGCCTTAGTAACCATGCCTGTTTAAAAACACTTCCATCAAAATTCTGCAAGTTTACTGTTCTGAGTTCTCTCTCTCTTTCAGCGATTGCAGAGCAAGTTGCTGATGCTTACACAAGATGATGAAAGTAAGAGTTACCAAGTTAAATTCCACTTTCTTTTAAAAAGAGATAAGCATAAAAATGTAAAATTCATGTTTGACAACTGGCATAATGAGATCCTTTTTCAGGTTTCTAGGTGACAATGCAGTGACATTTTTTAAACTGACATTCACGTAGCTGTGGTAGTTATACTGATAATACTTCCTTATTCTTTCACTCTAATCTCTATCAAATCTTGTAAACAAACTGTGATTGATTTGTGTGTGGTCAGCTGTCCTGTTAACTCTTTGGATTGCGACTTTTAAGCAAACTTCTCAGAGAATTAAGAATGTTCTGCCTACAGAAAATGAGTGTATATGCACAGGTACTCTCTTCACTGGCCCCAGGATTCAAGGGTGCACCTAATCAAATGCAGTGCCTGTATTTGTTATTTAATTGTATCCTAAATTACAACTAAAATCTTCTTATTTGATTACATGAGAAGTCTTATATGCCCTATTTATTAACGCATTCTGAAAGCATGCCAAAAATCAGGACCTGTCTTCATAATGCAGTAGCTCACTGTAGGGAACAGCTTTTAGATGAACAGCATGATTTTATTTTGCAGAATGATTGGGAGTTAATGTATCTAGTCGTTTCTATAATTGCAATTTATTTTTCCCCCAAAATTTAGGTTCAGAGCATCTCCCCTTGCTAGAAAACATTGAAGATACTTTAATGAAAACCATTGCTCTTTGCCAGAGGAATTCACACAACTTAAACCAACAGCAGCAAGAGGTAAGGGAGTAAAAGCCATATCACTAAAGTCATCAAAGGCCTCTGTATCTCCAGAAGCTCTCTTCACATGCTTTTCCCTTTCCCCATCTATTCCATAGTGATATGTGTCAAGCAGCCATAGTTTTGCTCTGCCTTGTGTTCTTGTTGTGCTGCTTCAGGTTTTAAACCTATGAGAAATCCCCACATGTGAAACACGAAATAAAGTGTGTATTAGCAGTGGAGAAGGTGATGAGGTAGGATCCTTTCCCCATTTTTAGCTTTAGTTGAAATTTTGGCTTGAATGTTAATCAGGCTCTAAAGAAAGCGAAGGATCATTACTTTTGTAACCTTGCATCAAGCCATTGGCATACTTAGGTTTATGTCATCTTTATGCTGGCAGAAAGCTGATGCTACTTGCACTGTGGCTGCAGAATATTGCTGTTCTGAATACTTGAAAAATCCTGAATTTAATGTTAGCCCGGTCTTGAAGGGGTGGAGACAATACAGCTTGCCTGAGCTCTTGCAGAGAGAACTGGGTATGCCTTGTATTGAGGTTGTGTTTTCATTTTGCTGATGTCAGTGGCATAGAACCTATTTTTAGTCCTAATATCGTGCATTAGGTAACTGAATTCAAAACTGAGAATGTTGTTCTTGTGTCTGAAGAGCTGGCATGTCTGGAACTCAAGAATTCTGTCACTTTTTCATAGTGCTGTCCAGTGTAGGAGGTGACCTGCTCAGTTTCTTTTGTCAAATGATTTCATTGTGCAACAGACAGCTGCTATGTTTTTGTTGAAGAGGTGACTACAAGTGCAGAGAGTGCTTGTGGCCTGCTTAATGGGAGTTAGTGCTTGCTCTCACGCTGGGTTCCGTTCCACCCAGTGGAATTGCTTTGTTGATGCCCAAGAAAGATCAGACTCTGGTCACTGGATGAAGGGCCAGCTTCCCATGTACAATACCACGTGAATTGTCACAACTGGAGAATTTATATGTTTCTTTCCATTTGCGGACCTGTGACTGTGCTATCTGTTACGTAAGCAGTCTCTGCATCAGAGAGTTTGCTTCTTGCGTGTAGTAGTAGTTGAGGACTGTGAATGAAATAGAAGTAGATTTCTTATGTTGTCAAAATATTAGGAAAGAAACAGTGAGAAAGAAGAAGGAACAACAGGAACCAAAGGTCTTCTCTGTGCTCAAATCCAATCAAACAGTATCATGCTCTAAGATACGAGCAATCTAGATGGGAAGCAGATCCACAAGTACTTTCTGATTACTTTAATATATTTCAGTTCTATTCCACTGCAGTGAAAACGTAAGAATGTATTTTTGTTTTTCAGAATGTGCAAGTGAGCCTTCAGATATGGACTTTGATACTGGTCATACCTCATTTTTAGTTTTGCTATGTTCTTACTGTTTTCTTTCCTTGCATTCAATTATTTTAGGCACTCTGGTTTCCCCTGCTGGAGGCTATGATGTCCCCACAGAAACTGTCTGGTTCTTCACAGTATCGGTATGCCGAATGTAAGTATTTTGATTCTTTTGTGACCCCAAATATTAATCAAAGCCTGTGTGCTGTCTTTTGTCCTCTACTGATTGAATAGAAGAAAATCAGTTTCGTTACTCAGTTGCTGAATTCCTTGCTCTCGCAGTAGATCTGAATTGCAGTGGCTGTAGAACTGAGCTCGGCTTGGAGCTCAGTTGGGTAGACTGCAGCTGTCAGGTAGTTTTTGTTTTTAGCTTTGAGTGGAAGAGGGACCCTACCACAGCCTCTTCTAATCAGCTGGTTCCATTGAGGTGGTCTCTATGGAGAAGAAAAAAAAAAAAAAAACAATGTGCACAGTGTGAATGAAGGCTTTCTAGGCTGTAATTAAGTTTGTAAACTTTGGAAACTTCTGACATAACACTGTCATCTTCCCTACCTAGCCTTTTTGTTACAGTATCTCTTCATCTGTCTATTGTATTTTAAACTAGTAGAAAATACACTAAATTCTCTACTCCAGAATTCCCCGAGTAGTTCCACCCCCCGAATCAGTTGTGGGTGTCATTAGCACATCTAAAGTAGTACTCCTGAAAGTGACTTAGATACTAGGATTTTGGGACAGAATAATGCCTTTGCTTGATTACGGCACTGTACTTCGCACTGATTGTAATCATGCATGGTTAAGAATCACAACATGTTACAAGAAAATATGATGGTTGTCATCCTGTCTGGTCTCCCTCTATTTCTTCCCTTCCAGTGACTATTAGCTATATCTGGATTCATGGGGATAGATTGATAAGCCAAAAATAAAAATCACCCCTCTTCCCTCAACTCATCTTTTCCTCTAAATTTAGAATGCCCTCTTGATTATCCATTTTGAGAGCTGATGCCTGCAGAATAGAGATTATCTGAAGTGATATCAGAAATGGTGAAAATGTAATACACTTGGATCCCACAGAACTGTTTTTGTTTTCATTCCTAATGTGCATATCTCCCAAAGTGCTCTAGCTATCTAATTATCCCCACAAAGAAGCTGAATTGCTGGTGTCTGCATGTATCGGTTATCGGCTCTTACTTCAGGGAATTGGGGATCGAGGGAGGGGCAAAAGACATTTCATGCAAAGGTTAATGCTAGGAAATCCTGGAGTCAGTGGGATTATAACATGAACTAGGGATGCAGGTTAACTTCTGTTAGCAGTAAGAAAAGTGAATGACAGTGTTACAAAGAAAGTCTCAAGATGTGAAAGTTTACTGTAGGTAGGAAGTAGGAGGGGCATTGTGATAACATTTTTATGTATACTTTCTGATGCAA
Source organism: Nettapus auritus (assembly GCA_011076525.1). NCBI lineage: Eukaryota > Metazoa > Chordata > Aves > Anseriformes > Anatidae > Nettapus > Nettapus auritus. Next base: position 9,943,280 of record CM021773.1, read on the forward strand.
AAGGCTGCACATGCTTAGTAGAAAACGTGCACAAAAGAAAAAGTGGTGAAAATGATTTTCATACTACAAAACACAAACTGAAATAAAACTCTTAATCTGAAAGATGCCCCTCCTTGAATCCTAATGAATGTTGATGATTTTAATGCATGATATTTCAGCCTTGAAGAGTTTGACGATGCAAGTGCTGAACAACATGGCTGCATTTATCGCTCTTCCCTCAATCCTACAGAGAATTCTGCAGGTGAGTTTCTAAAGAGAAGAAAAGAGTGCACAAACTTTTACTAAGCTATGCTATTCAGTTATTGGGAACAGCTGAACACATTCCTGATGTAACAATTTTTAGGTCATTAAATGTCAGATTGGTTGATTGTCCGGTTCAGAGTATTTCTGTAAAAGTTCAGCTGGCGAGAAGTAAGTTGGAAAACTTGATAGAATGCCCTGGAGAACTTGGCAGTCTGAGGAGACATGGGAACACACACATCTTTGTGAAGCCAGGTAGTTTCTGCAAACCAAATAAAATGGTGTCTCAGAGGCTGGAATTACTTTGAAGGGAAATTAGCAGCTATGGAGTGACAGAGTGGTTAAGGTTGGAAGGGATTCTGGAGATCATCTAGTCCAACCCCCCTGCTCAACTAGAGTCACCTGCAACAGATTGCACAGGATCTCATCCAGGCAGGTTTAAAATATCTCTGGAGAAGGAGATTCCACAACCTCTCTGGGCAACCTTGTTCCTGCGCTCTGTCCTCCTCACAGTAAAGTTCTTCCTCGTATTCAGGTGGAACTTCGTGTGTTTCAGTATGTACCCGTTGCCACTTACCCTCTTACTGGACACCACTGAAAATAGTCTGGCCCCATCCTCTTGACACCCTCCCTTAAGATCTTTGTGTACATTGATACGATTCCCTCTCAGCCTTCTCCAGTCTAAAGAGGCCCAGCTCTCTCAGCCCTTCCTCATTAGAGAGATGCTCTGGTCCCCTAATCATCTTTCTAGCTCTCCACTAGACTCTCTGCAGTAGCTCCATGTCCCTCTTGTACTGAGGAGCCCAGAACTGGTCACAGTACTCCAGGTGAGACCTCACCAGGGCTGAGGAGAGGGACAGGATCACCTCCCTCGACCTGCTGGCAACACTCTTCTAATGCACCCCAGGATACCACTGGTCTTCTTGGCCACAGGGACACACTGCTGGCTCATGGTTAACTTGTCCACGAGGACTCCCAGGTCCTTCTTTGCAGAACTACTTTCCAGCAGGTCTAGGCACTGCTACAGAGATAAAGCCACGGTGAAGTTCTTAAAACTTGGAACTAAATATGTTGAAAGTCATTTAGATGAAGTGCTAAAGCAGACAGTTATGGGAACGTTAAAATTTGTAGGCTTTGGAGAGAGATATCGAGGCTGGGCCATTTTGGTTGATGGCATGGTGTACAGTTTGAGATATTTTTTTTAAATGAGCAGCAAACATTTTACAAAAGAGCTGATACCAAATATGTGCCTTGGGTTGAATGATCACAAGCAGGTTTGATTTGTTAAATTGTAAAACAGACAAAAGACGAGGTAGGGATTTAAGAGCAAACCTCGAGAAATGCAGAAGATGGATTAGGGAAATTGTGTGAATTGTGTGGTGGAACAATTGAAAGGTTGAGAAGGTGCTGAATTACTCTTCACTTGCTGTTCCAGATGGAAGGAAAAGTGGAAAAGGGGGACGGGCTTCATGGGGTGAATGCGTACCCGTAGCAGCCTATTGGTTTGATCTTAACATTATGCACAATCTCAGCTTTTGGAAAAAGTCATAATTAAAGACATTGAAAGATATAAATGAGTGGATAGAAAGAGTGATCAAATAAAATACAGTTTTATCAGGGGTAGAAAGTGTCAAGCAAACTTAATGCCTCTTCAGTAACATTTCATTCCATTTTAACAGCAGCATTTGTTACGGTTTCCTGTTGGGCTTTGTTTGATGTTTAATGTAGGCAGGAAGTGGTACAGAAGCTGTGAATGAGTAAGTGGGGAGGTTGGCAGGGGGCTTTCCTGGTTTGTTTTGGGAATTAACAGACTGGGGGGGCGTGGTGCAAACCAGTGGCCACTGTGAAGACCGCACAGCTGGGAGGTATTGCAGTGCAGAGGAGGGTCCTGATACCCCTTGGGAAGACTTGGGAACTCTTGTTTTCAGGTCTTCAAATATTTCATGCCCTTCTTTGTTCCCAGAGTCTCTCTCTTCTTAAGCAGAAATAAAACTGTCTGCTAGAGGCTGGAATTCATGTTCTGGAGGCAACAGAAGAGTGAAATGTATTTCAGTTGTACAGTGAAATGGTTGGTGTGATGGCACTATTGCGAAGGATAGCAGGATGCCTAAGGTGCGTCAGGAGAAGTACTGCCACTATGGACAGAAATGCCCAAGGTGTTATTTAGCATAGCATGTGCAGATCTGGTGACTAGTTTTGGAGGTAGGGGGAAAATTGTTCCTGTTCATCCCATTTCCCTGGTCAGCCTTACAAATTCAGCCTGACAAAACAGAGATTTAAGAGGCAAACATTTCTGTGCAGCTGCAACGAAAAATGGGGAGAGATGATGACTTATAAACGCATTCTGGGAGAGGAACTGAATTCCTGGTAACAAATAATTAGTGTAACTTCACAAAGCAGTAGTTAGTACCTTGTAGCTCAAAAGCAGGTGTAGGGAAAATAGTGTTATAAACCTCAGTATAAGATCCTGTGGAAGGGAACATGCTACTGATTTATTAGATCTCTGAGTTGATTTTGCCTCTTTGTGCTCGTTCTTTCATAGATTTTATTCACTCACATATTTGCGTATACCTAAGATGTATGGGAATGAGTGGTCAGACCATGCTCATTTGTGGGCAGCACAGAAAGTGTCAGCTGTCACTTCCTCGCTGCACCTCTGGGGTTCCTCTCTTGATGACTGCTTAGTATTGGGCAGCTTAATAAAATCCTTTAGAAGTTGCTGGCTGTTTTAAGGTGAATTTTTACCTCAAAATCTAACTTAAGCTTTTGTAATTTGTGGTCTGGATTGCTGCATGTCATAATTTCTCTGGTTTTCGATATAGGCTTTAAAGATACATATGTAGTCTGCTACAGGTGTGTGATATCCTGCAAACTTGTCATCTTCCTCGTGTTAGGATGTAGGGTCTCCTGATAACATCTGTGCTGGGCTCTGCACAGGTCTGCAGCCTTCTGAGCTTGGCCTAACACCTTCAGCTTTGCAGCTGGAAAGAGTGTCTTTGGTTACCAAGGCAGACCATTCATTTAAACCTTCGTCCTTGTGCTTAGAAGCATGCATTTCCGTTCACATGACATTCGTACCAACCTTTATTTCTGTTACAGATCTCTAAGTGGGATTTTATGAGACTGAGAGGCCAACATCGCTGTAGGTCACTTTCGTAGAATCAGAATCATTAAGGTTGGAAAAGATCTCCAAGATCATCTGGTCCAACCATCGCCTTACTACCCACTAATCCACGTCCCTCTTTCCATAGTGTTGTAGCTGTGTTTTACTAAACTGTTGCTTCAGGGCTTGCAGTGGCTGCCTGTGGGAGTTTTTCTTTAGGTTTTATTTCAGCACACAGCTTAGCCCTTGGAAGAAAGGTGCTTTGAACTCAGCTGGGAAGATGATGTGAACAGCAATGAATGTGTCTTATAGTGTGGCCATGTCTTGGGTGCTCAGCTCAGATATTCAAGGGTTTTGAACGCTTGTTGGGGTTGTTTGGGATCAGGAACAAGACTTGACCTATGTTAGACAGTTAGCACTGGATTTTTTTTCCTCCCTGCATAGTGTGATCTGTCATCTGCTTCCTTGGATTGCTTGGGAATGACGTTTAAGTGTGCTGCAGGGAAGGTTAACAACACGGCATGCACACATGGTGCTTCCCCAGAACAGCTTTCTGAACTAGAGGTTGCCTCTTTCTTGTTAGCCCTAGGTTGGATAATCCTTTTGCAAAGCTGTGTAGTGGCTCTTGAAGCCACGTGAAATTCTAAACCAGGGTTCCAAACAGCACTGTTGTGGCTCTGAGCAGTGTGTAGCTTTTTGAAAGTGTTACCGATGTGCCACCTTAACCGTGATCTTAAGTCAATGCTTAATCTAGCTCTTCTGGGCCCTCTTTCTCAAGATATTTCTGTGAAATCCAGAAGTACAAGGGGTGCTTGAAGTCTGAAAACACCCTCAAAAGCTGTTGCAGCAGAGATCAGGTTTTTGTGGTGGAGGAGCACAAATCGCTGGATCTGCTGGTGTGGAAGGTATAACAGCTGCCCAGGAATTACTGTGGTTTTGTAAGGTGGATGACATCAGTAAACTGAGGTAGATTATCTTCCCTTTTCTGAAAAGGAATTAGATTATTCCAGTTTTAGTGGACTGTTTTTTCTTCCTCTTCTGTGCTTAACTGCCTAGAGATTATACCTTATGCAAATGTTAACTTTGCAAGCAAAATGCTGCACTAAAGGGCACCTTGCAAAGAGCTGGGACCAGACTCCGCAGCTTTCACAGAAGATTGGTAGATTCATGGCATCTGTCTGTAAAAGTGTATTGACTCAACTTTATACTATTGAAGTCATATGAAATGAAGATTAATATATTTAAGTTCTTGCTCATCTTTAACAAAGACGTTATTTATTAAACGATCTGAAATAACCACGTTAGGGGTGATACTAGAGGAATCCTCTTGAGCATTATGAAAAAATTCCATGTCATTACAGATGTGAACGCTGTCTGATGAGGGCTGAAAGGTTGAGTGTTAATTCCCTTACAGAGCTCTAATCCTTCATAATGTTTTGTAAGTAGATCCAGCTGTTGCATCCTACAAAACAGAGAACTAGAGAAACCAGAAATTTATATCCTACCTGTAGGAACCCCATACTGGGGAGGGAGGGAAGGAAGGAAGGAAGGAATCTCTAAAATCTGTTAGTATGGAAGCAAAAAGATTCAAAAAGCCTTTTATTTATTTATTTATTTATTTCCCATACCTGCTTAGGGTCCTGCCTGTCCTTTTCTTCCCAGCCCTAGAGGTGTCTGGATTAATTTTACGTACAAGAGTTTCTCTGTCCCCTTTCAAATCAGATGAAGCTTCAGCTGCACACGAATGCATTTTCTGAGTACATAGTGCATTTGCACAGTTCTGTGAGTGCTTTCAGCAAAGAAATTTGTTTCCTGGTCCCAGGAAAAAGGGGAAATGGAGGAGACAGAACTGGCTCAGAGGCTGCATGAGCATCTCTGGTTTGCATACCGACCAGTATTGGCCAACTTTTCCCGACGTGTGTGTTCGTGTAGCCATGCTGGGCAGTGAGTTTGGCTTTGGCTTACAGTGCTGAGTGTTCCACGTCCCCAAGGAAATAACCAGCCTGGGGAAAGTAGCTGTGTTCTCTTCTGACTTGGCACAACTCACTTCTAGTAATGGGCCACCCCATACAGTGCAGTCAGAGCATGTATAAATCCCAGAGACAAATTTTACAAGGTGGAATTAATGAAACGTTTTCCTCCATGAAAGTAATTGATCCCATCAGGCTCTTGCAGCTGTAAATTTTGTGAGGGCTGAAAGCAGCAAATTGGAAGAAAGCTTTATAACTTGCTGGGAATGTGGACTTACAGATCTGGATTTCGTTCTCAAGGCAGGTAAGAAGCTGCAGCCTAGGACTGTGCAGCACTCTTTTTAATGGCTGCCAGCAGGAAGGGTGCATGAGCCACTTACACTTGACTACCAGGCTGTAAGGTTTTGCTAGGCCACATGGCTCCTCTGTAGAGGAAAGCCAATTCTCTTCCTGCCTGGTGATTTTTTAGGGACTATCAAGCCTGACTTGAGGAAAAACTGAGCATCTGAAAGGTGGCCATCAGACTCACATCCTTCCTCTGCATATCTGAAGGTGGCTCTTTGATTCCTCTCATGTTCACGTTTCCTCTTCCTCCTCCTGTACCTCTGTAAAGAAAAGAAACAAGTTGCACTGAAAGTGGCAGCTTGCGGCTTGGGAAGTCTTATTTGCTCTGTGTAAATGGTTGCCTCTGTAGTTTGGGTTACCTCTTTGGCTTTCCTTGGCCATGTACTTGAGTTCTTCAGAAAAATATCGGGTGAATACAGGAAGAACGTACTCTGTACATACATGCTGTGTTGCTAGTCCTGCCTTCTCTGTTGCTCTATAATTCACATGGTGACTCAGTGTAGGGTACTTTCTATGTTGTTGCTTTTAAATTATACATGCAGAATGAAAGCTTAATGGTGTTTGAGGCCGTACTGTTCACCTAACTAAAAAAGTAGCCTTTGCAGCTTGTCAGGCTCTTCTGTGTATCCCAGATCTACAGCCATTTTGGACTCGAGTGATACTCCTCAGTGCTGGTTTTATTTAGGCTTGCATGTTGGCAGTTCTCCCCATCACATTTCCTGTGAAAGCTGTTGTCCAAAATTGCCTTCCTGCCTTTCTGTCCCTATTTTGGTGTTCTCTCTGTGTGTCTTGAGGTCTAAGTTCCATGCTATTTGTCTCTTCTTTGCCAACTTGCTTTTCTGCTCTTGATTCTCCTCTCTCTTGCTCTCAGTCCCAGCGTGGAATCAGCCTTGCTTCTGCTTTTTCTCATTCATCTAATCCAGAACTTGTTTATCTAGGCCCTTCTGTCCCTGTTTCCACCATGCCTCCATCACTTTTCTAATGCATTCTCTAGTCAGCTCTTGCACCTCCTGAAGTTTCCAAGGTCACATCTGAAGTCTTTTGACCCAAATACAGTAATCAATATTGATGATGCCATCTACTTGGTTTTGCTAGTCACCAGTTTTCCCATCGATACGTATGGTTACTGTGCCTTCCTCGTGTGTGTGCGTGCAGTGTCTTTAAATCTGGAGTTGTAACTTCTGTGTGTGATGGCAGTCTGGAGGGGACGAAAAAAGAGGGGCAAGAATAAATTACCATGTCCTGTGATTCAGCTGCAGGTTCTTATTTCTTCACACAGGATCCAGTTTATGGAAAAGGGAAACTTGGAGAAATTCAAGGACTTGTCCTCGGAATGCTGGACACTTTTAACTATGAACAAGTAAGTTGCATGCATTTCCGTACTGTCCACCCCTAAATACAGGGATTCTTTTTAGTGTCTAGCCTACTTCTCTCTCTGATTTGCTATTTTACTCTGCAAGCAAAGTAAATGGACACGCAAGTGGTCTATATTTGTGTGATGTGGGGAAGGAGAATGAGTTTGTGTAGCTTGTGAACAGATTACAAGTGAAGGGACTGACAGGTATGTGGTGATGTGAACACCTCTGTAGTGGAGATTTATGTTAAATGTACAGGAAGCATGAACACCTGCTTTTTTTAAACTTATCGTGCAGTTAGGGAGTCAAAGGCACAAAACCGATACAGTTTGTTTTTTAACATGATTTTAAGTATGTGCCTTTTAAATTAGTCTGTTTTGCCATTTCCCAGTGGTAGCACTGCACTTCCTTTGTCCCCTATTACATTTTACCTGTCTGACTCCTGCCTTTCTCTGTTCAGTCTTAAATCCCAGAGAGTCTCAAACTTTCTATGTTTTCTAAAGGTTGTTTTTCCTGAAACAGAACGCGTAGTCTTCCTCCAAACTCACTGTCTCCTGTTCTTTCTACCATAAGGTGCTACCATTTTAGCTACTGCTCAGGCCTCCATGCAATATCATCCAATTTAAAAATAAAATGGGGAATAGCTTTACTGTAGAGGACTGAATGTAAAGAGAGATTCTCTGAGTTTTTGAGGAAGGTCTGCTCTGAGCGGCACAGGCTCTCTGATCTGTTGTTGCTAGCAGTTGTCTGGTAAAGGCTGTGTATGTATGCATTATATGGACCACGCCATTGCCTTTGATTTTTGTCTTTCTAAGGAACCACCGATACAACCTCTGAAGCCTTTTGTGAATTGCTGTTACAGGGCATCAATAAGTCACAGATCAAAGCACCTATCCCTGATACCTGTTTTGTTGTTGCTTAAGGAAGCACTGGCCACTAAAAACTAAGGGCGTTTTGCTTTTGGTTCTTAGAAATGAAGATCTCAGTTGGGAAGAGCTAGCAGATGAGAAAGATTCAGTGTTCTTTCATATTTTAATTGTGATAGTGCATTGGACTTCCATTTTTCTCTGTACATTTCTAATAAAATAGGGGGTTGTATGCAGTAACTTACCAGGTAGAGGGGAAAAGAAGTCTGGTACAGAAGATGACAAGATGAGCTTGCTCTCCCACATCTCTTTTAATGCTCTCGGACAAAAATCAATAAAGCACTTATCTATCTATTTAGGAGTGAAAAGGTATCGTCTGCATTAACTGGTGGTAAAAAGATAAGTATTTTGAAGACAGCAGCTACAAAATGTGAAAAGAAGCAATTTTGTGTGGTTGGGTTTGTTCTTAGCAATCTGATAAGCCACTTGTTATGAAGAACTGAACAGTGTGGATTTTCTGCACTGTGAAGATGACACAATGACTTAGTTATTCTGCATATTGTCTTCCACACAGACCCTTCTAGAGACAACTACGAATCTTTTAAACCATGATCTCCACTGGTCCCTGTGTAACCTAAGAGCTTCTGTCACTAGAGGGCTTACCCCAAAGCAGGATTACTGCTGCATTTGTCTACAGCAGTACAAAAGAAGGCAAGAAACTGCTGATGAAATCATTGTTTTCAGGTAAAGTTAAGACATTCACAGATGTGTTCATGTTAGTAGTTTAAAATAAAAATAATAATAATGCAGCAAGTAGATGCAGCAAGTAAAACTAGGGGCACTATGTTTTGCTGCCAGCTGACCTGCTGTTCTGTGCCAAAGACAGTGCTTTGTGCTGGGGAAGTCTTGGGGCCCAGTGGATACCTGTTGCCCCAGAAATAGTTGCAGCATTGTGGTTTTATTTGCCTATATTTGTACATCTCGGATCTATTGCAGCTCTGATGATGTGCTCTGGCACCTCTGATACTCCTGTCTGTGGCCAAGTGGCTGTAAAACAAGATCATTATTCCTCTAGTATTGTGATCTGCAACTGCATCAGCAAATGCACACCTGCTGGTACTTTTGCAAGGCTAGAAATCCTGCAGGAGAGTGTGGAGGTATGAAGGGAGTGTACACGCTGCTGGTATATGTGCAGCCAAACAGACTTGTTTTCCATTGACCAGAGATTTCCTCTCCGAACTGTAGTGCTGTTAGGCGGCGTTACCCTGCTTTAACAGAAGTTTTCTCCTGCCTTTACAGCTGTGGCCACTTGTACCATTCTCTGTGTCTGCTGAGTAAAGAGTGTGGGGTAGTAACCAAAGGCCTGATGCGGTGGATGTGCTATAAATGCAACTCAAGCAACAAGGGAGGGAAACTGAGTGAGAACTTCTCAGAGCTGAAAAAAGGAAGTGCGACATCCTTGGCGCAGGTAAGGATTGTAAAGTGTTTTCTCTCCAAGTTAACTTTTAGACTTCAGTGCTTTGCTTTCATGTTGTACTCTGCTTCCAGACAAGCCTACGATCGTTGTCAAACAGTATTTGCAGTTAGCTAGTCACATTTATGGATGTCATTTTGTTTTGGTGTGGGTATACAGAGCTGTGCAAGAAAAGATGATGTGTCCATCCAGAAGGTCTGGGAGTCACTAGCCAGCATGAAGGGAAGCTGGATATGTGCGGCTGATTACCTGACAGATGCATCTACTGCTTTGTCTTGTTTGTGAGAGCCTGAGGTGGGCCAATGGGGACAGTTCCTTTCAAACCATATTTAGCTGCATTTTATGTAAAACTTGTAGTAAAAGCTGGTGCATTCCTCATGGTTGGACCGTAGAACCTCTGTTCTACCTTCCTAACATAGCCTGGCTCTGGATAAGAGATCTGGAATTGATTTGAGTCGTAAAATACTAGCACAGTGTTTAAAGAAGCTTGCATGTAACCAAGACTCTTGCAGCTGTGTTTAGGCAAAGAATGGATAATTAGTTTGTACTCATTGTCAATGTGTGCAAGAAGTTTCACCACCCCTCCTTCAAACAGACACTCGGTCTCAGTGTGCATGCTGCTGTGTTTTCCCTGGCCCAGTACTGTGGACTGTAAGCAAAAATAACAGGTAGCTAATTGGGATGCCTTTGAGAAATCCTGCGTGGGGGCAGAGCTGAATTCTGCTGTCCCATGTTCCAGACAGGGTCACTGATGAGGGTTTGTTCCTCAATGCCTCAAGGTACGTTGGACACTTGTCACCACCCAAATGGCATGCAAAGCAATGTATTTCCGTGTCTGAAAGCAGAGTAATTCAATCTTGGAGTACATTTTTATAGTACTACTTCAGTTTTCTTCTAGCTGATTATTTCAATTTCTGCCAAATCAATTCTGATCAAAAGGTAGCTAACAGCATTAGTCAACTTCCATCAGCTTCTGTATTAACAAAAAAAAAAGAAGCTTCCTGTTTGAAGGGAGACTTAGGGGAAAAGTAGTCTCTGAGGAGTGCAGGGAGCACAACACAATCGTTGCAGTCAGATTGTGTTAGTTTCTAATATGGTGACAGAAAGAAAAGCTTTCCCAGCAGAGATTGTAAATCGACTGCGATCCAGTCTGCGTACAAATGGTTGGCATTCTGTTTCCATCCTGTTAGCAATGAGATAGACACTGGCTCTAAAGTTGGGCAGAGTCAGCAGCTTTGTATTTTACCCCCTAAACCTTTGCTCCAGAGGAACGCGTGCCAAACAGGTGTGCCAGAACAGACTTAGCTTGAAAAGCTAAAGACAAAATTAAGTACTAAAACCACGTCAGTCATTAAAGTGCCTGGTGTTTCACAGCACTGCCTCATAACTTGATTATTGCTGGGCTTCTCATGAGCTGGTCAGAGGAGCCCTGTGTCTCCCTGTTAATACCAGCCTAGACACACCTGGGAGCAGAACAAAGCAGAAAATGTTCCAGATGAGACGGGAGTGATGGGGGCAGGGAGGAGGTGATGCTGCCCTTTAACTGATCTGTTTGCAGGCTGGGGACTCAGGGCTTAAAGGGAGCCATGTGTGGAGAGGGACTGGATGGGGAAGAAAAACAGTTACATCAGAGATCATCTATCTAGCAAGAAAACATCCACGCCAGTTTACCCAAGTGCTGGATGCTTCCCTGCTGTCTGTCATGTGCTCTTGGCAGGGAAACACATCCTTCCTGCTCCGTGCAGCCGGCCCAGCGCAGCTTGGCTCGGGCTCCTCAGAGCACTAGCACTGCTTCCAGCCCCCCGCCTCCTCCTCCTGATGGCCCAGATCCTCTCCAAGTTTGCGATGTTCATCATATATTTAAATTATAATATTTAACTGTAGCGCTTGCATGTGATTAAATTGTTGTGCAGTCACATCTTTAAAAAGCTGAATATATTTAGACTTGGCGAGACTGAAATCTCTAGCTTCTCCGGGAAGTTTGTTTGCTTAACAATTGCCCCTCTGTAGCGTTAATTAACCCTGTGAGGTAACGATTCAGCTGGCGGGGAATAGTCTGAGGTACAGAGCAGACCTGTTCTGGGGAGATGCCGGGAAGGCGCAGGGGATGCGCGTATGCCCCGGCTGCACCAAGGCCGGCAGCAGAAGGCAAGGAGAGCTGCCCGGCCGCAGGCAGGCCGGCACTGCGGGGCTGGGTCTCGTGCAAACTCAAATTAATTTAAGCGGAGGTTCTTAGAGAATTACGCATGGGAATAGCTAAGCTCGGCAGAGCATAATCCCCGTGGTTGTTTTGACGTGGCACTGCTCTGTGCAGAACGCCCAGGGCTGTTGGGAAGGTGGGGTTGGGTCCCCAGCAGCCGGGCGGGTGGTGTGAGGTGGAGGAGCAGGCAAGTGGTGGGACTGAAGGGAAAGGGAGACCTACAGGGCCCCCAGCCACATTCACGTCTTCCCGTGGGTCCTTCCCAGCCTGGGTCCAAGACAGCAGGCGTCACCGCTCTGCAGCACGACCCCAGGTGCGGGTAGGATTTAGTTTGGCTTTGCCACAACGTTTGTTCATCCTTCTAGTGTTGCCCTTCTCTGGTGAAGGGCTTCTCTGCCTTCTCTTGACTCAGCTGACACCAGGCAGACCCAGAGACCTGTGCTGGCCATGCTGTGCTTACTTCCACGTCTGGCGTTTCTGCAGAGAATGGCCAGGACATCACAGGGAGGTTGCACTGACACACCTGCTGCTTTGAGCCCTGCCTCCCTGCACCTTAGAGAACCAGCTCCAAAGCTCCTGGGACATTTTTCGTACAGGGCCACGGGGAGGCTGTTTCTCTGAAGATCCTGAAAGTGCTGTCTGTCCCCTGGTATGAGCTAATGCTAGTGTCTTCTGAAGCGAAATCTTCACTTTAGATACCTTTTTAGCAGGCCTTGAACTAGGAGTAGATTCAAGTAGATTCATACTGAGAGATGCCACCGAGCATCTGGAGTGCATTTCATAGTACTGGTTCTGCCCTGTTGAAACAAAGACTGTCAGTTTGAATTCTGCGATGTTGTTGAGATTTATATGTGAAATGACAGCCCAACAGACAGTGTTTTCTCTGCCCCTGCTTTGCATGCATGACTTCTGTAGCAATTGCTTTGAAACTGGGGGAGGTGGAGAGGTGCCACAAACCAGCGCGGAATCATTATTGAATCCAGTGACGGCATGTATTTATGTGGAGCCTCGCTCTGGTAGGGGCTTCAGGCACCTTGCCCCAGCAAAGGAGAGGAATAATGAGAAAAGGCCAAAGGGGCTTTCTTTCCCCTTCATTTTTCTCACCAAAAGTTTGTGCTTTCTGTGTTATCCCTGAAACCTTGCTGTCCTGTCAAGGGTAATCATAATTGTCTAAACCGCTCATCTGTCCAGTCCGCCTTACCTTATCTCTTTCCAAAAATGAAAGTTTGTGTATGTTGTTTTTCATAATCTCTTTTAAAACCTTCACTGTGGGTTTTTTTTTTTGTGTGTGTGTTGTGATTGAAGTTAACTGAGGCAGAAGCACAGCAGATAGTCTTTTGCCTAAATACGTAAGTGAAATAGTCTCTGTCTCTCAGCCATTGGTCTTCAGAACTAATTTGCTTTGTTACGGTGGGGTAGGTAGCGTTTTCCATTTATTCTGCCAGGCTGCGCAGTAGGGATCGGGAGAGGAGCACAGGCTTGGTTCTTGGACCATGAATTCTGCAGAAAACGCTCTGAAACCTTAAGCTGAAATGCTCTGGTGCTTCCATGTCTGAGAATGATGCGAGTTCTGAGGGCACCATTGTTAGAGCTGTCCAGATGGCAGATATGTTTTATTCAGGAGTTTAATCCTGTGAAGTCACGCCAGGACGGACAATGAGTGTGATCCGTAGTTAATCCAGTTTGTTGGACTCTGCGTTTGGTCTCTGCCCTGCAGCCTGTCGCCGGCGCCGCTCTGCAGTGCAGCTTTCCTTCCAGCACGGGGAGGGTTTGACAGCACCTGAAGAGGTGTTGGTACCACGTTGTATCACTCGCCTGAGATGTTAAACGTTCCTCTGCAGCATATCTGTGTGCTTTCTATTGGGTAAGAATGAAGGTTAGGACTCTTTTTTCCCCCCAATACTTATTTTAGAGCTAGAAAAATGTTACATGACCTCTGTCAACCAGTAGACAGAGCCAATTTTACCATTTTCAGTGTAATGGTGCCCATCAGTCACTACCCTGACTCCAGCAATACCAGATTTTTCCAAGGGCTTTTTAACTTTGAAAATATTCATGCGTGAATTTTTCCCCAGATGGCACCAGGCAGACAGTGAGCACTGCGTACGGTGGCAGGATGGCACGTTCTCCTCAGGGAGCCCCGTCCCTCAGCCGCCGAGTTGATTTTGGTGGTGGATTCCTCAACTTCTACAATGCTTAGAAAGTCCGTGTGAGGAGGAATGGGGAGGCACTTGGTGCTATTGGCTCCTTATCAGCAGAACAAATGTGTTTTAAGATTTCTTGTAATATGTTGGAAGCAAAAATGATTTAATAAGAAGAAAACTGAGTGCAGGGGTTTAAATTAGCAGCCAGAAGAGGACAGGCAGCAAAGTTAAAACCGAAAATAAAATACAAATTTAAAGCAACTAATTTCAGGAACATAGGCATCCTTCAGCAGCTTCTAAATCAAAATTGACTGTTTTCTTGCACTTCCAATATCCCTGGGTAGTTTGTTTTGTTGGGATTTTTTTTTAACGAGAAAATCTGACTGAATTGTAATTGCTTCCCCTGGCCTTTCAAATGTAGTAATCTGTAGTGCAGCAAAAGTTTCTTTTTTCTGCCTGCCACTCAAAGTCATGCCCTCTGGCACGTGGGAGAGGCTGACACCAGGCGCAGACAGCTTACTGCCAACTTTGGGCTGTCCCCAAACTGTTGCGTCCTCGCTGAGAGAAAGAGTGGCAAAATTTTGGTGTGTAATCTTCGTTGCTTTACTTCGCATCTCAGTTTCAAAGAAAATATTCCTATGGTTCAATGGAAATTCCCGTGTTTGAATAAAACATCTCAAATCTAAGAGGATCTGTAGAACAGGCTCGCAGGAAGGCAGTGACAGCTGCGGGGCTGCTGCAGCCTGCTGACGTTCCCACAATCTGCACCAGTCCCTGCTTCCAGCGGCTCTGTGCGGCTCCGCGCCGCTCGGCAGCCGTGTGCCTGCTCCCCGCGGAACCAGCACTGCTCGCTGCGTGTCTGCAGTGTTAAATTGCAGGCTTTCAGCCTGTCTTCGCAGGTCTGCCGTGGAGCACAGGCAGGAAAGAAACGGCGTGACTTTCCATCTGCTAGCGGAGGCTGCTTGTCCAGAGCCAGCGTGGCGCTCGGCGCTCATGGTGACTGACCGTGGTGCTGCTCCCCTGGGGGCTGTGCTCCTCCCGAGCTGAGGAATGAGAAACTGCTAAGGGGTCAGGAAGGCCCTACAAGACTGCCCGTTCTCCTTGATGTTCCATTGAAGGAGAGGAGCAAAATAAGCGGGAGCTGAGCTTTTGTTTCACTTTGCAGTCCCCAGGTGGGACACTGTGAGAGGGAATTATGGCCAGGGCAGTGGCATTGTGGGAGCCAAGGGCTGTCCTGGGCAGCCTTCAGAAGTGCAGGTGGTAGATGAACATCTATCCCTCATAAATCCCCTCAGCAGAAAGCTGCGGTTTCCCTGTCCCATCTCCTTCCTCCTTCCTTCACGTTGCACACCGAAACCAGCGCCTTTTGTTGCTGTACCTGTGAACTGGGCAGAGAAAGGCTTGGGCAGCTGCAGCCAAGCTTCTGCAGCCATTGTTGTACTCAAACAACGACAAATTCCTTCTTAAACAGCAGCAGCAGGTTAATGAATGGGTGTCAGGGCTTCGAAGGGGACAGATAGTGAAAACCTAGACACCTCTGCTGAGGGTTGGGGCCATGTTATCAACCAGCTCCTGACATGAGGCATTAGCGAATCCTTCTCACCCCGGGTAGAACTTCTCCCCTCAGCATCTCGTCCTTCCCTTTCTCGCCCTGAAGTCCTGCCACTGAGAGGACACCGCACTTCTTTAGTCTTCTGTGCCCAGCTCTTGTGGAACACTGAGCAGCCTCCATAACTCATGTTTAGAAAATTAATTATTTGTCTTGTGTGTGCTTTTGCTATCTTGGGCACCAAACTGGGATCAGACCAAGCACAGGTAGTTGGGCAACATTTAATGTGATGTTTATTCCACACGCTGCCATGCTTCCCCTGGAGCCCGCTACATTATTTATAAATGCTTCATCTGCTGGGCCATGGTGTCCAGCGAGGACGCTCGTAGTGAGGATGTGTGGTTTTTGTTTATCTAATTAATCCCGAGCAGCGTTGTTGCTCCTTTGGCTGAAGGCAGCCGCAGAAGTCCTTGGGAATATTCCAGCAGTGCCTGGCGTGAGCTGCTGAGCAGGGCAGCTAGCACAGGGAGAACAGAGATGCCAGTGTGTATCTGGATATCCACACAGACAGTTCTCCTTCCTCCCCCCTCCTCAGTCGCTGCAGTACCTCACGTTGCGGCAGCAGCGGGGCCATCAGAGCACAGATAAGCCTCTCCTCTCCCTTGCCCTGAGTGGGAGCTCTGCTCCTGAAGTCCAGCTAAGTTCAGCTGGAACCACGAGACACCCGCCTTTCCCGTCCTGCTCCCGAGGAGATCAGAGGAGGGCTGTGGTGAGGCAGTGCTTCAGTTCCCCCAGGTGCGGCCTGCAGCGCTGCCAGCCCCGAGGGACCGGCGCGGGCGGGCACCAAAGTCCAGGCAGGTACTGCTCTGTGAGGCTGCCTACTGGAAGCACGGTGAAGTTAGCGTCCTGTCGCCGCAGGGGAGGGCTGGCAGGAGGCAGGTTTGGTGTCCGGTGCCTGTGGATTCGGCTCTTGAAATGAGGGAGGCGGGTGTTGCTTTTCTTCACAGGAATCCCGAAACCTTCCTCAGGGCTTCTGGCTTCATCTGTCCTGTGTTACGAAGTGGCCCTCCGGGGTAATGCGGTGCAGCGACACGCTGTCAAATGGATGTAGCGATATCTTCTGTGGGAGCTGTGGCTGAGAGGCAGCACTTGGATGGCTCTCTTGGTGTGACTGTTAACAGTGCCTCTGCTTACAACTGCAGCATGATCTGCTTTGCTTAGGCACGAGCTGATGATGGATTTTGTAGCTGTTAAATTAAAGATAATTGCAGGCTTAGGAGGGTGCTGTGGTGACTACCAGAGGGGGGTGGAATACGTGCAAGCAAAATGTGCTACAAGACATTAGCATTATAGTGGTGGGATCTCTGTGCAACAAAAAGGAACCTTTGGTTGCTGGCCCAGCGTCTCAGGGGGATAATCCAAGTCTCTCGGATTCTGCACTGAGTCCGAGACCTTCCTGAGGCGGTGCGAGGGTTTGGCTGGAAAGGGCTTGGAGGAGCTGAAGTGATTCAGAGCTGATACAGCCCATAATGAGCTGACTGGCCCCGGGGTAGTGCTGGAGGCCGGGGCTGTGCTGGGGGGGTGAGTGAAGGAGCCAAGTGGATTCCACTAATGCCTGAGTGCTGATGCTGGACTCTGAGAGCCTGCCTGTAGCTCTTGAATGGAAACATGCCTTTAGTGACACGGTTAAAAAAGGAAGAGGCCTGACAGCAGCCGTTCCCATGACAACAGCGAGAATTGCCTGCAATATTTCAGCTCATCAGCCTGGAGAACAGCCTGATTGATAGTTACATACGCGTGGTAGAGAGATAACAGAAGAGGGGAGGCCAATTATATTGCATTTTCCTTGTCCTTGAGTGTCTATGGCCACAGCAAATGTGGAGGGCAGTTTTTCCTTGTTCTTCTGTTGATAGTCTTTTTTTTTTTTTTTTTTTTTTTCCCCCCCCCCAAGGAATAATGACCTGCATGTCCCTTTGGAGTGCCTGTATGCCCTGTCAGCTGCAGATATGTGACCCTTACGCTCACAGGCTCACTGGTTCAAAGCCTATGCAGGGACTATGAACATTTGGCTCCTTGATTGGTGATTGCAAATAGTTATGTACAATACAAATAATATCTTGGAAGGGGAAGAAATGAGTTTGAACACAAGCTCCTAGCATGAGCGAGCTGTAGTCAGGACATTGTTCTTCTCAAACCACTTGATGAGCATCTCAAAGGTACAACGTACAGGGCTTCAAGAGTAATAAACCTACTCAGGCTTCAGGAAACGTGTGGCAGATTGGGCATGTCCCCCTGAGTACTGCCATGCCCTCCAGCTCTGCAGCATCTCCAGGACATCCACGTGGCGAAGAGGAAGGCGGATGCGCGCTGAGCTTCTGCCCGGGCTGAGCTTTGCTCAGAGCTCAGTAGCAATGGGGGCACGTGAGGGAGGAGATGCCTGAAGAGAGGGGCAGGTAAAGGTGCTGTTGGGGAGCAAACAACCCCACCAAGGCTCCAAATAAATAATTCCCAGATGGAGTTTCCCTGATACCAGGGCCAATGTGACTCTGGTGCTGCAAGGGGTGGCAGGTTGCTGCTGGGAGGGAGGCTTGTGCCACCAGGGAAGCCAAGGCTGGTGCCAGTGCCTTGCTCTGACTGGTGGTCATGTGCTCTCCGTGGCGTTTGGGCACTGAGTTTTGTTCACTGTAACTTTCTTTTGAAGCAGTTTGTTTTGGTTGATTTTCCTCATGCAGTATCCAGAAGGGTTCCTGCACCAGGTTGCTATAGCATGTGCTTCATTTCTGCACGTAGCACTGGGAGTCATCTTCACGGAGCTTTTGAACACGCTCCTTGAACACACCACAGAGCATGAGGAGCATAAAGGCAGCTGGCTGCTGCAGCACTGCAGCCCCAGAGGAGAAATCCTCCCCGGAGAAGGGCCTCAAGGTGGCAGGAGCCGCAGCAGCCAGAGAGGAGCAGGATGTGCCTGGCAGCCGCCCTGCCTGACTGCGGGGAGCAGCGGGGCTCCACCTGCCCCTGTGGGGCCGGTCCAGCCTTCAGCCCAGCTGGTCGCGCTCCTCAAAGTCATGCTGCATCTTCAAATTGGGCTTGTTCTGTGGCCAAAAAGTTAAGGTAAATTCAACTTCAGTGAGCAGTCTCTTGTAGGACTGTAGCATTTTGGGTTTATAGCCTTTGGCAAATGCGTTTTGGGGAAAATATTTAAGAATGAATATTGAATGTTCCCTTAAAAATAGATCCCCAGAGACGACAGATGCCAGATTGCTGCTCGTGAGGGAGGCTGTTCTCCCTGGCTCCTGTCATAGTTCCTTGATGATGCTTTTGAAACAATCAAAATAGAAACATCGTGATGTGGTGAAATGGAACAAACCTTACGAGAATCCGTGATACTGTGTCATCCCTCCCTGGGATATTTAAATAATGCCTTTTAAAGCTGTTTGAGTATGCGTTCCGCCCTTCCTGCCTAATAATTTGCTGCAGTCTGTGGCACCTGTGTTTGCATCTCTGTTACTCTCACCCGCGGCACTGTAGCAGCCCCCCAGAGCTGCACAACAGCAACCCGTGCTGCTGTGGCTGGCTTCCCAAGGGACGTGGTTGCCACTGGCGCGTGAATTGCCTCCTCTTCCCACACCCTTTCTCTCCTCCTTTCCTAGTTTTTAGTCCACTAGGGGAAAAGCAGACCTTAGGAGAGAGACCATTAATAGATGATAATCATTTGAGCAGTTGTCGTTCCCAGTCATAGCCACGCAGGGCTGTGCCTGATGGCAGCGTGCTGCCGGGCCGGCCGAGAGTGAGCGGAACCTGGGGGACCGTGGGGAGAGAGAGGACTGGGGGAGCTTGGGAGAGGCTGCTCATCCAGGGAGCCCCTTACTTCTCTTCCCAGCTGGCTGCAGGGGAGTCTTCCCATCCCCTTTTCTTCCTCTCTTCCCTTTCTTCTTTCTTCCCTCAAAGGTAACTGTCTGCGGTCAGCTACAGCCTCCCCCCGCCCAAGGCATTGTGCATACAACAGCACCTTGGTATCCTTTGTTCAACAGCAAGGTTTCCTTTCCAAAGTCACACCGTGCTGCACGCACTGATTTGCAGCCGGAGGAAAGTGGCCTTTTTCCCCCCACCGGGCTGCAGGCTGGCTGCTCTGGGCCCAGTGTCAGGGGCAGGGATAAATTTGTGTATATGAACTTGGCATCTTACTGTTCTTGTAACCTTCTCATTCTCTTCACCAGACAGGTTCAGAGTCTGTGTTAGATCCTCAGCAGATCCAAGCTTTCGACCAACTCTGCCGACTCAACCGAGGAACCTCCAGAGTACGTACCGCCCGTTTTCCTTCCTGTTCTCAATTGGTGCAGGGCATTTTGCGTGTTGCCAGGCCTCACGTTAGAACTGGCAGTGTGGGCTTTGGCTTTTCTCTTGGGTTTCGTTTCATGCTGGCAATTTAGTGTGCACAGAGCTGGCAGTTCAACATCACAAGGCATCCACACTGCCTCTGGCCTCTGACAGCTGGGGAAATTCACTGGCAGCAAAACGCTGGAAATGCTTCTGGCTCTGAGGCTGGGCCTGAAAGAGTCCACGGTGTGACATTTCCCAGGTTCTTCTCAAATCCATGTGGCTCCTATGCACAGAGGGTCCCCTCCTCCTGTCCCCTGTGTGCTGCCCTGCTGGCCCAAGCAGGGCTGCTCCCTCTGTCCCTGGCTTTTTCCTTGTGCCTCTTCCTGCCTGTTCTGGCTGCTTGGTTGTTGGCACTTTGAGCTCTTTCTGAGATTGTTTTTCAATGATGTAATTAAAAATAACCCAAAGACGCATGGAAAATTGTTCAGCTCAAGACTTGTGCTGCAGAGTTCTGTAGGTCACCGCGCACAGCTTTTTCTTCGCGTGTTAAGGTTTCTCTAACTGCAGGAGGAGATGATCCCCACAAGCTCTCCGAGTCCTTCTGCACCTCACGCGAGCACTTCAGGATCCTCAGGTGGCACTGTCTGGGTTTTGTCTTGCAGCTGGCTCTCCTGACAGAACTGTCCCGCACCCACGGTGAAAAGCACGGGCTGCTCAGCGTTGCGCACGGTGACCCCGCCACCAGCAGCGTCTTCCAGAACGAGACCTTCCAGCTGCACCTGGCGCCCCCCCCGCTGGTGGAAGACTAGTGCTCCTGCTCTGCAGGGAGCTTTTCTGTGATGATGCTGGAATTTCCCCGCCGCCCTTCCCAGTGCCCTGTGTGCCGTGCTGAGCCTTGCTGGGCACGTGAGGGTTTGCAGCAGCAGGTAACCTCCTTGTGCTGCCGCTCACCGAACAGAGCGGCAGCTGAGGGGCAGCTGGACGGGAAGCTGGGAAGCCTGGGGTCAAAACCGAGCATGCCGAAGCACTGCAAGCGCCGGGGCCGACCTGCGCTGACCTGCAGGCTTGCGGCAGCACCCGTAACTTTGCCAAATAACTGTGTCCTCTCCGCTGGAGGAGTGTGCCTGTGGCACGGCGTGCCCCGCTGCCATGTGCAGGGTTTGAGGGCAAAGGATGGGCAAACCTGGGAAAGGCTGTGGAAAGCAATTCACATGTGAGAAAATGAGCCTGAGCACAACGTGTTCCTACAAACCTCCATTAAAAAGGCCCTTGGTTGAAATTGGGTGTGTGAGCTCTGTGTCTGGGGAGTGGGTCAGAGGCTGCTGGTGTGGCAGCGCTGCTGGCTGCTGTTTTCTCGGTACCATTACTGCTCAACTGGTAGCAAAAGGGTGCTCCGTGAAAGTGGCACAGGAGCCACAGGTGACAAAACAAAAGCTGCAAGCCCTGCTGGGCAGCTTTGGGTTCTGCTTTTTGTCTGCCTGCAGTCCTGGCTGGCCTGAAAGGGCCACGGGATGGCTTGGTGTGGTCTGAGACAGGCCCTCGGGTGCTGCAGGGGGAAGAGGATTGGTGCGACTCCTACTGATCGCTGGAGGTTTGTCACTAAGAAGCTCAACTCTTTGTTGCTGAACACCACACTGGGGAGTGTCACAAGGTAAGGCTCAGCATCTGGTGGCACCTTTATCAGTCTGCTCACAGAGTGGCAACCTAATAGCAGTGGTGTTTCTGTGAGGTCACGTCTGGTTTGTGAAGTGGTGTTAGCGGGTTCATGATCACCACCTCCTCTCTTCCTGTGTCTGTTTGGGCACTAGCACTGGGTTGTGTTGGGATAATACCCCCGTGGTGTCCCAGCCAGCACACCTGAGCTGCAAAGTCTTCAGGTGCCTGGTACCCGAGGCTGGGCTCCGTGCCCTGCAGGAGCTCAGCACCAGGGAGGTGGAGCTCCGTGCACAGAGCTCACGTGGAGCCGTAGGGCTCCTCCAGGCATTTGGTACGTGTCAGGTAATGCCACCCGAAGCTGTGAGTGAGCTCTCCTTTGCTGGAAACCCTGCAGCGTTTCACTGTATTACGGGAAATACACGGTTAGGACAATCAGAACTTGAGTTGTTTAGTATTTTATTAAAGAGGAAATATACACACCTCTCCCCGGTGGAGTGGAGCAACTAGCTCAGGGCAAGTCTCTTACAGCACGTCTACGCAATGTTTGTGCAAACAAAAGAAATCACGTTTCTGTGAGGAGCGTGTTTCTGATCTGGGGTGCGTGATGGAGCGCAGTGAGAAACCTGCCCCTGCGCTGGCTGCTAGGACGCTTTCCAGAACTAGCCCTGTCCCACACCAGGCTGCTCCTCTCACGTTTTACAACAGAAGGGAGAGGCAGCTTATTGTGCTTGACATCTGAACAAATCCTGGGTAGGAGACACTCACAGCTTGTGAATATTGCTAATTACTTTACAGTTAAGAAAGAATGTATCCTGACGACAGTGATATGAACCTGCAGGACCGCGTGGTAAGTCTTGGTCTTGAACACCCAGCTCATCTCACTGCGCTCGCAGCAGGTGCCCCGCAGCAGGTGCCCCACAGCAGCAGGCAGCGGCAGCTGGCAGAGCAGACCACAGGCGTTCTTGCGGACCAGGAAGGGCCTGGTGGCCTGGTGGCCTTTCCTGTGCGCGGCACCCGCAGCAACAGCAGGTGAGGAGCACCTTGGGAAGGGCCCCAGACGTACCCGCACCCGCCAGCCTCCCGTCCTCCCAGGAGAAGCCTCCCTGGGAAGGCTGAGGCAGACCAGGCACCAGAGCGAGTGTTTGCAGCTCTCCACTCAGATTACAATTGAAAGATTAAATATGAGTAAATGCTGTAGGCTTATACATAATGCTTTCTTCTACCTTACGAGATGTGCCTGAATGGTCAAAAGACACTAAAACATTGTTAGAAACCTTAGTTAACCAAGAAAGACAATCCCGCCCTCAAAAAATAAATAAAACCTTAGTTTTACTACAGCCTTTGTTTAAATGCCCTTAAAAAAAAAAAAAAAAAAAAAAAGTGCCTTGTGAGAATGTATCTGTTCATGCAATGGCCCAACTTCCTCATTTAACAAGCATTGCACTTTTTTTATATAATTCATCAAAACTATAAAACCTATTATTTTTTGTCTGAAAGTGTTAGTCTAAAAAGTACAGTATTACTTTATAACCATTTATGGTAAACTCCTAGCACACGCGCATGTGCACATACACACACTGTTGCCTAAACGTTTTCTAAAGATACTGATTACAAAGTGTATAAAATTAGTAATACATTGTCAGGATACAGTGAGAGATGAGCCATCCTATAACACGGACTATAATCTAGTATCAATCACTAAACTGTACACGTTTATACAGCCTTATATTCACCGATGACTTCTGAAACATAAACAGCAAGTACACAAAGAAATCCAGTAATGCTGTTGAAAACAGTTATTACTGACTCCAACTGATTCAAGCTGACTGAAATCTTCTGAGAAAGGTATTTTTGTTCCGTTAAGGAGGGCTGAAACAAAACCACCAGCAGCACAGCTCTTTCTCACCAGCTACACGAGCAAAACTTTAAAACCTGCTCTTGAACTGGGTGCAGAGGAGAGTGAGCCGAAGCCTCCTCGCTCAGCATGAATGGCTGTGGCTGCGTCTGGACAAGCACATGCGCTACGTGTGCCTGGGCCACCTCACGGGCACCTCTGTGCTGTCCCCGAGCTCTGCCAACACAGTGGTGTGGCTGAAGGATTTTGTGTTTTTAACTTTGTTTTTCTTCAGGCAAATGCAGGCCCTGAGGCCTTTTGGTCCTGAGTGCGCGTGTCCGGCACCAACAGCACAGGAGGAAGCAGCAGGCAAAGCTGAGGGTGGATTTTGTGTGTTTGGAGGTAGTCGCTTCCCTTCACCTGTCGTTTTACACCCCGGTCTGGAATGGTATTGGTTAGACTGCTGCGCCTCCTCCCTGCCTGCTTCCCCTCCTGCTGAGCTGCAAAAGCCAGATCCCCTGCCAGAGATCCACGCGGAGAAGGGATCCGGGCAACTGCTTGGCCTCAGGAGCAACAGTTGCCTTTTCAGGAGATTTCAGAGCCTGACCTAACTCAGCAAATGCTCGGTGCATAGCCTGGAGAAAAGTTGGAGGCACTTTGTGCGTTCTCTAGCCTGCCATACCAACCCACTGGAAGAGTGGTGCCAACGCGTTCGGGGAGGGTCGCACCAACACTAGAGAAAAGGACGGGCACTGCGGGAGGCCAGACAGAGGCAGAACGAGCCTCTTGTCGCTGCACCTCGCATCATTTACAAGAAAGAATAAGGACAACTTGGTTTTGCTGCTCACAGGCGTGCTGCACCAGCTCACCCTCTGTGCTTTGAAGGCCCACTGCAAACATCCTGACAGCTGAAAACATCTCAAGCGGCACGTCCTCATATGAGAAGTAACATAGGATGTAACCCAGACCAAGAAAAAGGCCTTTTTCAGCGATAAGAGTCTTAGCATTTATCGCTAGCTTATGTGCAGGCATGGGAGGTCTGATCAGGCTGAGAACACGTTAAAATTGCTCAGGCTGCTGCTAGTTCACCAATATGCAAGTCCCGTGGCCGCACTCCCATGAGGGATCTGAAATACCAAGTGCACTGGAAAAAAGGGATTGTCAGAAAAAAACAAAAACAAAATATAAATACTAGAAAAGCAACATTACTGAGTGGGAATTGGACTGATCTGGTACCACCTCGTCGGATCACACAGTGGTTTCTATAGTCTCAATCACTTCCATTTCACACTGTGAGGGTGACAAGAGTGGGCATTCATCTGGCTCCCAGCTGCTATCCGGGCTGTAATCTTCTTCTGAACTTAGCTCGGCCACCCCCTCCGTGTCCTCATCGCACGACTCCATGTAGTGAACCCCCACCGCGTTGATCCCGGAGTCCTCCGAGCTGGAAGGGGACGAGCAGTGATCTGTTTTTGGTGTATTGCTCTCTTTTGTGAGTAAGGCATTGCGGACAGAGACTTCCTCGGCCTTTGTCTTGTGGGGCGCGGGAGGAGGCTGCCTCTGCACATAGCACATCTTCCCGTTGATGCATTTCACGCGGTAATTGTCAATGAAGAGGTCTGCGATCGTGCAGAACTGCGGGGAGGCGGGGGGCAGAGGGGGCTGGAAGACGGGCGCAAACTTCAGGAAGTGCTCGGTGAGCGAAACGGCGATCTGGATCGTGTTCGTGGACTCTCGAGGGCGAACGGGGATCTCAGTGCTGGGAAGCTGCTCCACAGGTGTCATGGGCTGATAGACGTATTTACCTGCGGGGAAGGCAGAAAAGCAGCATGTAAAGACTTGGCTTTAAATTAGAAAGAAGCCGATCAGGTGCTGCCCGCCTTTGGCAGTTAGTAATAACCTGCAGCTCCTGGCAGTCAGCAGCTGCTGTTTTAGCGGCCTCAAGGTGTTTCTTAGTTCTCTCCTGGTGCAAGGCCTCTGATGCTTAATATTGTACTAAGCACAGCTTCTCTGGCCCTGGTCCTGCTGCTCTCCCTCTCGCTGCTCCCAAGACGTCTGTAGGAAGTCACTACCTTGACAAAATTGACACCGGGGACCCAACTCCACAGCTGAGAAGTGGGGCAGACAGCTCTGCCTGTGCCCCTTTCTAGGGGAAAGAAACTTGCACGGATGCTCAGAAGATGCTTTTTCTTCCCCCCACCAGATGTCTTTGCTACAATGATCTACATTTTAGATTTTATTATTACACTTAATGATGAGTCTCCTTGTGTGCATTTCCATGTTCTTTCTTTGTGTGCTAATGTGTGATTTTCTGTGTTACAAACTAGAGCATTCACACATGATCGCAACTGGAATTTTAAGGCAGAAAATAAGGGAATTCCCATGCCATAGAAATGCCTTTGACATTCTGATTATCTGGTTAAATAATAAGAAAAATAGGATTATGTTGGTTATACAGAGCTGAACCAAGTGTGAACTGAAGAGCACAACTGAATTTCTCTACTAAAAGAAACAAATAAGAGAGCAGAAAATCAGTACTTTGTTAGGAAAAACTGAGAAACCTGAGGCTACGCCAGGACTGTAAAATGCTGCATTTTATTTGCATGAAGCTTCTGCAAGATTCATGCCTCCCCAGGGAGTTCATACACTACGAAAGCACACATTTCCAGAAGACTTGCAAGTAGTGGGACTCGCAGCAGAGTTTTGATGCAGGAGTTACGAATATCGCAAATACTCCTTTACAAAGGCCAAGAAGGTATCAAAGCAATGAGGGGCTGCTCTGATGCTCAAAGCTCTCTGGGTAAGGAGCAGAAAGCTGACTGCAGCGAGCTCTCAGCCAGCGTGGCACTGGGATGGGCAAAAGGCTCCCAGCTCCTGGCTGTAGCTGTTGTTCTGCCAGCCCCAGCAAGCCGCGGCCCACACACAAGCTGTGTGCTGCCAGCCGGGCTCCAGTACGTCACCAGGGGAAACCTCGAGCGCTGGAGAAGGCTCTTCCCACCCTGCTGTGCCTCTTGGTACTGGAAGGGGGACAGCCTCCCTGAAAGCAGCCTGCGCTCAGGGGCTGGGGCTTCCAAACCCTTAGTGTTGGAGGAAAGGCCCCAAAGAGCACCGGGGCGTGGGAGAGGCACAGCGCGTCACCAGTAAGGCAGAAAGTGGGCTCAGAGGAATGGGCACCAACCACGCTGAAAAGAAACCCGTCCTTGTCGTGCAGCCGGAGGGAACAACCACCAGCCAGGCAGAAAGCAGCGAGAGCGCTGCAGTAAGTGGGCTGGGGAAAAGAACATTTTGTGAATAGATTTGACCAGCTTCACTTGAATACCTCATCAAGCAGTTTTCTCCTAGGATCTGCGGAATGATAATTGTTAACAGAGCTGCTGGAAAAGCTCAGCGAGAATAAAACGGTATTTTTTTTTTCTCCTACTTGATTGTGGCTGGATGGCAGTTAGAAAACACGGCCGTCCTCTCCTCTTGCCGTCTTTTCAACATAGCGTGGTCTAAGCTCGCTGTGCCTCAGAGGACTTCAGGGAAAGCACCAAAGCACTGAAGGCATCAACCCTGGCAGAACAGAGTGCTTTCTCCTCCAGAGCCGGCTGCAGCAGCACGGACGTTGCTGTTCTGGCAGCTGCCGGGGCCGCGGTCTCCTGGGCCCTTCTCAGCCCCTGCGCAGCACAACGGCGCTGGGGTGGCCAGGCAGGCCTTGCCCTCCTCACCTTACAGCGGTCTGTGCCTTCCTGCCCACCGCTGTGCTCAGGAAATCTTTCTTTCAAATTAGTAAACATTAAATACACTTATGTCTTGCAAAGCAACCTAATGAACTGACTGCTGAGCACGCTGCTGGCTGGATTGGTGGCCAACAAATTCAGTTCACAGAAGCTGAAACGCGGCCTACGTGGGACCAGCGAACCCTTGCCCAAAACCATGAGGCTGTATTGAGGCAGGTATTTGGACTGCTTCTGTGTGGGCTCCTGTTCCCTTCCAGTGACAACCAAGGGTAAGACACACAACTGGATAAAAGAAGTCTCAACTGTTCTTTTACTCCAATTCTACTTGAAGTGTCTAAGGACAGTGCCAGTAAAGGTCTCAGTGGTATGAAGAATAAGGGTTTCTGTGCAAGGCTCTGACTGTCCACTCAACACAGCTGCCACGTGCTGCCAGTGGGGCTGGGGGGAGAAAAGTAGAGCACTTAAACCACAGAAGGTCACAAGCATGACATTAAAGGAAATAAAAGATTCATCCAATTTTACTCTTCTTCCTTTAAGGAAGATGGTCAAGGAAGAAGCTCACTGACAAACTGCGTTAGGCGGAGGATACACGTGCACGCCCTGTGCTGTCCCTCACCGTTTGTCACAGAAGCAGAGATTTGGATTTTCCTGGCCAAGCTGGAGTCTGGTAACTACAACACTTCATCCCCTGGGCAGGGCTTACAGCTGTAGCCTCTGCTGGGTTTTGGAAAACAGAAACCCGATCACGTGTGTGTGGCAATGCAAGGCCCTGGCTGTGGTCACGCTTCGGCTCTGTTCTAAACCAGGCAGAAAAGCCCAAGCAGGAGGATGCGGGAGGAGAGGTCAGGGGAGCTGAGGCGCTGCTGGGTGCGTGGCTGCCTGTCGGAGCTTCACAACAGCATGAGGCGATCCGCAGTGTGCTTCAAAACTGCCAAGCTGGCACTAATTTCAGGGTAGAAGAAAGCAGCAGCTAGTCTGCTAGCAGAGGATTTCAAGCCCATTTGTGTGACCTGACCTTGGCTAGAAACATTTCTGCATGGTCCAAGGACAAGTGCTGCCAGGGAAAGGCAGAAATCACCTAATGGGAAAAAGAAAAATTTCCACATAAACTGATTTTCTGCATTTCTTTAGGATTCTGTTATGAATTTGTTATTAAGTTCCAGTGAATTTTAGGGCCAAGCCTGTTTATTTTAGATTAAGCCTCTCTTTTATGAACATGATCGGTTACTGCTGTTAAAAGGTGCTGGTACTCACAGCTGGAGCTGTCAGCGTGGATCATGGACAAGGCTGTGGTAATAGCATCGCTTATAGCTCCCTACCCTACATAATGCATGTAAATGCATCAACCATGATGCGGATGCTATGAAAAATTTATGCAGAAATTTAAAAATAAGATCGCCCACCCACTACAGCTTGCAGGATTGGCAGCAGTGTCTTTTTTTTTTTTTTATTCTTTTACAGCACATTACCCCCAAAGCACAAGTCCCACCTTCTTTTATAATACGTGGTGGTCTGGTAAAAGCCCCCCTGAAACAAGCAGAAACATTTTTGCTGACTTGAAGCAGCTGGCAAAAATCCATGATCAAATAGTATTTCAAGCACCTATTCTGACACGTTCCTTTTAATGCTCCGGCACGTAATTTATTGCAGCTTTATTTCCACCAAGTCAGTTGGAGAACTCTGAATTGAGCTCTGCTGATGAATGTTCCTGTAAATTACAGTGTTTTGCACAAATACAGATGCCAGACCAGACACTGCATCGCGAGTTGTTTCCTGGGTCAGTTGTCGCTCCTGCCTACGCAGAAGACAGCATTTCAGTGAAGGAAAAATACTGTACGTGGTGCACGCGAGGGTTTTTGTCCAAAAAAAATCAAACTCTAAGTTGTGTGACAAGCAGCTTGCTGCAGTTGCGGGGTTTTGGGAAGATCTCGAGCACAGTAAGGCTACTGCAGAGCAAACGCTGCAGCTCTGGCTCTGCGTTCCTCCAGCGTGGCACAAGGGCTACGGGAAACATCACCGGGTTTGTGTCCCAGGTGTTGAACATTAAATGCGTGACACCAGGAGTGCCAGGGTTGTTTTCATGGTAAGTCTCAGCTATCCACGACAGCCGTATGTCGATGGATGATATGAAATGCAAGACAGCTGAGAGCCCTGGGAAGCAGGTACGTCGGCTACGCTTTGCTGTTTGCCTCCACCGAGAGTCTGCGCCAGCACCTCCGCTTCCTGCAGCCCCAGGCTCACCAAGCACGGCTCTGCGCAAACACTGTGCCTCTTTGTCTACCGCTAATCACACAACGCCAGCGGGTTGTGCACAACTGCAAGGAGTGATTGTTTTTCCATTGCTTCATTATTCAGCTAACCCTTGTGAAAGCCTAAAAGCCAAATCCCCCCGAGAATTAACCCCAAGAGGCCAGCAGGAGCTGGTTATGGCAGAGGCCAGCGGAGCTGCAAGCCCTGGTGCGAGGCACAGAGCTCAAGCAAACAAACTCGTCCCGCTTGGGAAACATTTTATCTCCGCAAAGTAGACGTACTTCCATGTACATAAAGTCTCTTTGTGGTATTGATTACCAGAGCTATGCGGTTGATTGATTGGAAGCTGTATTATGGTGTCTCCTGAATATAAAACATAAAGAAAAGCTTTTAGAAGTAAGCCATGAGGTCATTTCTTTCTGTTTTTTTGCTAATTGAGCAGTCGGCATGCATCTTTACCGAACAGACACAGCAGTAATTTCCGTGGCTAATACAAAATAACTTAACCATGAAATAAGCAGAGGTGCTGCTTAAACACTTAATTCTCCACTTCGCTTCGTCCCAGCATTCTAGTTTACCTCTGACACCGATGTGCTTGGCATGGTAAAAAAGAAATTAAAACTTCACCTTCCA
This sequence comes from Nettapus auritus, assembly GCA_011076525.1. Lineage (NCBI taxonomy): Eukaryota > Metazoa > Chordata > Aves > Anseriformes > Anatidae > Nettapus > Nettapus auritus. Next base: position 9,972,941 of record CM021773.1, read on the forward strand.
GCGGTGGAGTTTCTCATAACAAAGCCCCCATCCTCGCCCTCTCAAAATGCTACCTCAAAGGATTTTTCCTAATAAACAGCAACATGAAACGTACTACACTTCAGAAAGATGATAAAAGATGGTTCTGGACCTTCTGTTGTGGGTTTTACACATCTAAATCAGCGATACCTACGGTGTAGTGAACAGCTGTTTGCATGTAAGATGTTTAGACATACTTTAACCAAAACAAAAGCTTTTTTTCATATGTGCGCTTTCCCTTGCAGCTGCTTGGACAAAGATTTCTACACCTGCCAGTTCACCTACTCGCCCCACCACGGGTCCACAGCGGGGAGTGGCCGGTTCGGTTCTGGTGGCTTCTGCTTGGCGCTACTACACCGGCGTAACAGTGCCCGCGAGCTTTGGTTGCAAAGTCAGCCTGGAGGCACACTCGAAGGATACCCACATGCAGCACTGCCACCGTCATATCTCACCTAACACTATGGCTCGTGTCAGAAACGTGAGCCAGGGAATAAGCCACTGGGGGACAAGAAGATTTCAGGACACTGTGGTACTGTCAGCTTTACGGTACCAGCTCAAGCAGAGCTGAACTGTGCTACTGGTGGCTGCGATGAAGCATGACTAAAATGCTTGTCAACATTGAAGCCTCCTCATATGGAAAGATAGGGAACGCCTTAACACAAGTGAGACTCTTGCCCTGCACTTCTTCCAAGCAAATTTGCAAAGCATGCAGAAATTGTTCAAACAAATTTCTACTGTGGCAAATGCAAACAGAGCATGCAACGTGTTCCCAGTGCTTCTGGTGTAGATGGCAGGCACAGTAAGGGATTGCAGAAGACACAGGCCAACTGAAGAGGAACACCAGTTACCACAGCACCCCAAGGGAACACCGGTTACCCCAGCACAACCGTGGAAGAGGTCACGCAGCAGGTACGTACACTGGGCAGTGTCAGCAAGCTCTGCCCTCGCAGCCGTGTGTCCACCAAGCAGCAGCTCCAGCAGCCTCTTCTCCCAGACGCAGCTGCACCAGAGCACTGACGTGCCTGTCCCACTCCCTATCTCAGCCAAGCTCAGGAAGGAATGAGCCTGGCACTATTTCTTCAGTGGCTCCCCAGCAGTGATCTCGTACAGTTGCCAATTTTCTTCTCCTATGAAGGAGAGGTGTTCCCTGTGATTGCTGTATAGTGAGAGACAGCTGTGACAGCCCTTGACTTGATGAGCCGTAAGCTTTTCACAGAAATCTAAGAATGGGGAAAAATAAGAAAGTTTTTCTTCCTCGTAACATGTACTTTAATGCCCTTTTGTCTTGATTTTGTTTTAACTACACAAAAGGATCATGATCTTCCGTGCTGTGAGTCTTTCAGGGTTTTCTTCACACTTCCACTAATAGCAAGTTACTCAAATGCAAACAGACCTGGAGCTTCGTACTACCACCCTGCTCTTTCCTCTCATTTCTTGTACGGATTTACCAGCCTGAAGGAAAAAGCAACACTGGAGGATTTGCTTAGAAATGCTTCGTGCAGCTACCAGCCCTCATAAAGGAGCCACATTTACTTACTGCCCGTTACAAGGGAACACAACACGTGTGTGGCCCAGAAGTAATGCGGCAAGGGCTGCGCTCATCACAGGTACTGCCAACCACAGCCTGGCACGCGGTGGCTTAGGAGGACACAGACACAACATCCCAGGCATGAAGCGCCGCAGTTACCTCTCGTTACCTGCATGAGCACGGCTGGCTGCGAGCACAGCGGCTGAGCACTGGCCGTCTCGATCCAAGCTCTGAACGCAGAACTGGCCTTCCACCATCCCTTCGCACAGCTCTCTGCAAAGAGGAGAGCGGCCGCGTTCTGCACTTCCCTGAAAAATATTATCCACCACCTTATGCTAGATATTTGTTAAATTCAGTACAGAAAATAGCAAAAAAAATGCCTTAGTGTTAAATATTTATTTTACAAAACCATCCCTGTGTACCATCTGCTCAAGATTCAGGCATCCCATCACTTCCATGCAGACAGCCAGCGTGCTGATATGGTAACGGAGAAGGATACCCACAGCTCGGTGTCAGGAGCTACATACGAAGAGCAAAGGCATGTCCTGCTACAGAGGAATCGCAGGCAGCAGGGAGACGAGTACCTGCCCTCCAGGGGCAGAGCACACCCTGCAGGTGGTGCGCCCTTGGTCTCCTGTGTGAGATGGAAACACTTTCCTGTGAATTCTTAAACAAGCAGAACAACTCGATGGTTCTTGAAGGGAGGTCCTCTCCAAAGGGCCAGGCGCTCTGTCCCCAGGCAGAGCTGAGGCAGGAGGCTGTTCTTGGAGCTTGGAATAGCTGCCATTTGGCATAGATTCGTCTTTACGGCCGTAGTCCCTTTTCCTGGTGGGCTGACAGGAGAAACAACGGCATATGCGCTGTGCTATACCTATGCTGCTGCCTTCCTGTTGTCAGAGCACACGTCTCCTGCTGACAAGTCATCTGTGCCGGGGCCCGGCAGAGCGCTGGCTTTCTGGGCTCGACAAACAGCACGTTCGTCAGCTTCGTGGCTGGGGAGCGCGGCTCTGCTACCGATACAGGCCACCCTTCTGACCCCATTCTGTTGGTTCTTCTGGTGACCTGCACACGTTTCCATTCGTACTTCACTCATCCCAATCTTTGCATTTCTGTTACAAGGCTCTACAATACCTATTTCTGAAGTATTTAATGACCTACTCTCCCTACTTACACCCCAAATATGCCACCAAACAGCTGAGGCCCACGGGTATTGGTGCTGACCCCTCCCTCAGAGGGGTTTGAGATCCAGCAATGCTCTGCAGGAAGATGTGAAGCACCAGGTACCAGAGGAGGAGTGCCAGCAGGTCGCACAGCGTCCCACCGTGCCACAGCAGCCAGGAAGCACAGGGGAGCCAGCTGGGCCCTCGCTGCTGCGGCAGGGCAGGAACACCGGCGGAGGGGTGGAAGTGTTGCCCTCATCTCGCACCAGGAGCACCGGGCTCCCACAGCACACACACCGGCTGGGAGCACTGAGGCCTAGAGACAGAGGGCAGGAAAAGCAAAGAAAAAGGGCTCTCCTCACGCCAGAGGGCTGCAAGCGGGCAGTGTCCGAGCCTCTCAGCGGGGACAAGCAGCACTCCCCCAGTGAAGCGCAGGCACCTGAAATACTGCTCCAAGTCAGCAAAGGCGCTGAAATCTCACCACCGCCGGCAGCCACGCAACGAGGAGCACGCAGCAGCCGAGCACCCTGACTGAGATGGCCGCAGTGTGTCCGGCGTGGGCATCGTGCGCGAGGGCAGGCGGCAGAGCCGCTGTGACCGCGCCGCGGGGAAACCACTGCGGGGCCGGGTGTGAGCAGCCAAGTAAAGCAGCGCTTCTGCCAGCACGCGTGTGGGCTCTCAAGCTCTGCAGCCGTCAGTGAGAACAGGAATACAAATGCGTGCTCTTGTTAAAAGTGTTTTACAACACAGGTTATATATAAATTCCAACTGTTACGTTGCTTAAATTAAAGTATGAGTATATTGAAAACAAGGTGCAGTTGCCAAGCAATCAGACTTTACTTTTCCAGGAGGTCTCTGACCTCCATCTGTGTGAATATACTGAGCTGCTGGCAAAAACATCTCAATTGCAGCAACTGCACTTTGTGAATTCTGTGATCAGGCACTATGCAAAAATTGCTTCCTGGGAGAATGCAAGGCATTTTGAAAACATGCTCCGGTTCTTATGGACAGATACGTTCACACAGGTGCTGGAGTAAAAACCACAGCACACCGAAACATGGGTCACTTTATACACACAGACAGACAGACCACCTGGAAGCCAAGCTACCACCAGCCAGCCTTCTGCATTACTCTAGGCTGGTGCCATCCACCAATGGCTAAGCCCACACTGTCACAGCTCTCACTTGGAGCATCCCAGAACGTGAGCAAAGCATTTTGGATCTTGTCCTTTACAGAGACAAAAATTCCTGGTATAGACTTAAAACGTGCAGAACGAAGTTACCAAGGCTTGAAGTGACTCACGAGGTGTAAGGCAGCATTGGGTAAATTGTGAGACATTGCATAAAAACACCCCAAGATGCCCGTTCTGTACGAGCCCGGCTCTGCTGGCTTCATCACCACTCGCAGAGGCAGAACGTGCTCCTGATAAGCACCCAGGTGCTGCCAGGGGACTTGGGGTCCTGTGCCAAGCACCTGAAAGCACTTGATAGTGCTCCCAGCAAACCTGAGCACACGCTCAGCTCTGCAGACCTGCAGGACAGGAACCATGAAGATGACAATCTTGTGATTCAGGCACAGGGCAATGCGAGGGTATGACCACGGCCTGCCGTGAAGGCACATGAAACGTCCATCAGCAACCACAAGAGTAAAGGTAACACGTTAGAGGGCACTGGAGCCGTGCACTTTTGCATTTAGGCACCTGAATTAAATATGCTTAGAATCAAACAGGAAAATCAACTTCCTCGCTTGCAGAGTCCAGGAAGGAAGCCACACGTTTGCCAGGGGCACTGGAGCTCCCGCACACATTTCATCTGTGAGCTGTTACTCTGCAGTGAGAAAAGTGCCTGCAGTGTTTTCCCAGAACGAAGACCTCAGAGCAGGAGCAGAGGCTCAGCCTTCATCACAAACCCTTTCAGGAACATCCTGAATTCACAGCCAAGCACACCAGCTGACGGGACACAACATTAATGAATTCTCCCCTCCAAACTGCTTGCTTCGGGAATAAGACAGCCGCAGCCTCCTCATTTCAGGCTGGTCCTGAGCATGCTTCACAAAAGCAGGTTAACTCTTCCAGCAGTTACAGAAGAGAGGTCTCCCTTATCCACAGCTCTCAGCAGCTTTTTGCAGCAGCTCACGGAGTTTTGGGCAGGCAGACATGATTTTTTGTGAATCGTGCTCCTCAGATGGACAGACAGATTATGAAACACAGCCTCATTGTCATGCATGGCAACCAGGAGGTTTTGGCTAGCAGAAGGCGCTTTGCTACACAAGGCTCCTTTTTGTCAGGACTTCTGGAGGAAGAAGTGCAACGATTTCTATTCGATCCTGTATGAGGCACAGAATTAGTCCTGCAAGATGTGCTTAAAGCACGTAACTTGAATTCAAAGCTTTTCTCGTGGTCTGCTCCTGTTAAGGGTTTCTGTTGGTAATGATGATGATAATAAAAAAGGAGCAGGCACGTCTCTAGACATAACTGTGCATCACAGCAAGGATTTCAAAATGAATGCCAGCAGGTTTTCATAGGCACTGATGTTTCCACAGGGTTTGATGAAATCTACACGTTTGGGTTCTCTCCCCGAGACACAGCATTAACAGTCTATTCATGCTGCGATTTGGGGATTATAACTAAAACCACAGCAACAAAACGCAATCCAGGGCCAGAAAGGTGCACCCGTGAAAACCGGCAGAGCGCCGCCAACCCTTAGAGTTGCACGTCAGAATGCATTGAGCTGACATTCCTTTCTTCGTTGTGTTCAGCTCAGCGAAATGAAGCTGGGATATCACAGGTCTTCAGAATACAGGTGAGGAGATGTTGCACAGCCACAGGCAGCAAATGCTCGTTAGGCGTGTTTCCCCCGTCCAAGCTGACAAATCCACCTTTCGGCGAGCCCTGCCTGGTGCTCAGCACAGTGCCTTGCTCGTGCACAAGCATTTTGTCCAGACACACACACTTACACCGGATGGATGTTCAAATCCTTTTCACAGCAAACACAAAAGAAAAATGGGTATTTCTTCTAGGTTTTTAATCATCCTCCCACCAAGACGAGCCATTTCTCGGAGAACACCCAGCCCCGAGTTCCTGGCCCAGCTGCTCCAGTTCTCCTTAGGCAGAGCTCTTCCACAGCTAAAAAGTGTGAGTTACCCAGAGTATTCAGCCTAATAATTTTAAACATAACCACATTACAACTCCTTTTCGACATTTACCCACCGAGTCAGTCCTCAGGATGTGGTTTTGTCCCGTGGAACAGCACCGCTGGAGATTCAAGACGTCCCCAGTGGTGTCTGGGATGGGCCAGCCCTCGCTGCCTGCTGGAGGAGAGCCCACCTCCAGGTACGCGAGGCACCATCACCCTGCTGCCCACAAGAGCCACCGAAACGAAAACCCACCAGAAGAAAAGCAAGTCTTTTGGAGGTCTACAGCACACGCAGTGCTACAGAGCGCCCCAGGGCTGTAGCTGCTTCCCAAACGTGGAGAGATCAACAGAAGCTGGCTGGCAGGCAGAGCCAATTCTCTTTAAACCCGCAAGCTCTGTCATAGTGCACTTGAAAACCTTCAACAGACACTTTAGCTCACTTACCAGTGCTCTGTTACAGGAAACAAAGGCTGCCGTGCTGATTCCCTGCTTACAGTTCTCACAGGCAGGCTGGGGTCTGAATAATTGCATGGATTTCAAAGATTGTCGGAGCCCTGCTGACGGCTGCTGTCGCTCCAGAGGTGGGGGAGACACCGCGGAAATAGCACTCGGTACGTGCACTTGGTGCATGGCACCCAGCTGCCCGCGTGCTGCAGAGCGGAGCAGAGGACCAGCACCCGGCACGCAGGGCCGGGACGTGCCCGCTGCCAGGAGCGGTGCGAGAAGCTCCGTGACACGCAGCCGTGGAGAGGAAAACCAAGGCTGGCTGCGACACGGAGATCTTACCGGTTTTGCGGGGTGGAAAATTAATGTTTTTAGCTAAGAGTGTTATAAAGCAAAAACACTGGTGTGTTGAGTAGAGGAGGCTGTCAGAAGCAAACTCAGAGTGCTCCCAGGTGCAGCGAGTGTACTGACTGGCTTCGCTCCGTGGCAGCAGCTGTGGGAGACCGACCATCACCTCTGGCTGCCCGGGCCCTGCAAGAGCGACCTCACACAGACCCCAAACCACGGCCGGCTTGTCTGCCCCACGGGACCCCCAGGTGCCCACGAGCAGGCAGTGAGGAAGCGATGCAGCTCTGAGAGCAAGAACTGGCCTCCCCGTCACCGCGGGCAGCCAGGCACGCAATTTAAGTACGCTTGGGTTCTTCATCCCCATAGTGTGTGCTGGCACGGCCAAAATCAGAGGAGCCCTCCCTCCTGAACTGCCCGGAAAACATATGCCCTTCTTGGCATGCCACCTGCCACGTAAGCCCATCTCTTCCTGTTGGCTGAGGAACGACGGGGTTTCTTGCCAAGCTGCCTGACCTGATGCAGACCCCGCCAGGCCAGGATACGGCTCGGGGCGCAGCGGTCCCGTAAGGACGTGAGGTGCACCATGGAGCATTTGTACCTCTAAAAACCTACACTGCCCCACAGTCTGTTCAGAGGTCTGAGCCTGGCAACTGTTTTTCCTTTCTGACCACCCAGAGGAGGCTCACGGCTCTCAGCCGTGCTCTGTTTGCTTTCCTGTAGTTGGCGAGAACAGCTGGATCTGGAGAAGCAGTGGAACACGAAATTTATTTGCTGCATCAATTTTTCAGTGTAAGATATGCAAGAGGCTTTAAAGTAATAAAGGTCTGCTTTTTGGATGCTGAACCTGGGTAAAATAATAAGCCACAGAGAGACTAATATACGGTAGCAGTTCCTGTCTGTTGATACGACTGCTGTGAAATGAGTGTTGTGGAAGCATTATTCGTGACGGATTTTTGATAATTGCAGCACGGCGTACTGAGAGTTTTGCAAGGCGTTTAACGTACTGCAAAACATTCAGACAGAAAATAAACCCTTACAAAAGAGTTACAACAGAATGCCCTGTCTCACCATCCAGGAACGAAGCCAATCCCGAAATCATACCAAGTGCGATGCCTTCTCTGATGAGCTAGTTTTTAGGGAGTGAGATGAGAAACCACAGCCGAAGCCCAGCTGTCAGGACGGAGGTAACCCCCAGCACCTGCCCCCTCCTGACAGAAGCAGCCACACCGTGCAGGCTGGAACCACCGTGCAGGCAGCTGACGGGCATCACAGACAGCATCAGCACAAATCAGACCCGCAGTGTAAACCCAGAGGCGAGGAAAGGAAGGCGAGCACCTTGCTGCAGACCTACCTCTGTTGTGTGCCGTCTCTTAGGAAAAGCCGAGCAGTTCAAGGCTCTCCCCCTGCGGCTAATGAACAAAATCCGCCAGGGCTGCCAGAGGGACAGAGGAAGGGGAGCAGGGGGAGTCCCCCTGGCAAGGGGAACGTGCACAGGCTGAAAGGTGCAAGCGGGAGAGGCGTGTAACAGAACAAGCGTGGGACAGACATTTTTTAAATAAAAAAAAAAACATCCTTGGGCAGCGCTTTCTGCCCTGTTGCATGGCCCCAGTGGGGAGGGCATCGCAATGCGTGCTGCAGCCAGCTTCAAGGTGCTCTCATCCTCCAGGGCCCCTCGTGGCACCCTCTGTGCTCCCACCTCAGGAGCTTACAGAGGTTTTACTTGGCTCATTAGTGAGCCAGCTCCCCCCTCACCCAGAAACCTGCTCCCCACCAAGCACCAAACAGTGACAGTGACCTGAAATAAACTGCCAGGCTCAGGCACAGAAGTCACAGACAGCACCTGAGGTTTTTGGAGATGTTTGGACAGACCGACCAGTCTCTGCGATCCCACCTGCCAGCTACTATTGCCATTTTACAGACAGGGAAACGTCGGAGGTAAAGAAAAAGCTTAAAGGATGGCTTACTTCAGAGCACGCCACCAAAAATGGCTTTGGGGAATTCAGACTAGGTCCTTTCTCAATTATTACTTCTATAGCCAAGTGGCTCAGCAATGCTGAATTGTGTCTGTCACTGAAGTAAGCAGATGTGATGCTGAATACACATGAGGAGGCAATCTACTGCCCGTAGCGGTGCTGAGTTTGTGTCATTTTTCAGTGCAAGTGCACTTCAGTCGAGCTGGCATCCTCCAGGACCGCGGACACCAATGGAAAATAATACTGCACGGGCCGTTTTAATTGACGCTGGGATTCCTGTACCCCTATGCAGCTCTTAGGAGTCACAGCGCAGCACTTTCAAGAGTCTTCTGAGGATTCCTGAGGCACTATTACAGCACTGTCTTTACGGACGGTAACTTCCAACACTGCTTAATTACATCGCTGACCTCTATACCATCTTCCATTACAGGCCTCGTTCTTACCCCCTTTTAAGCCCAACTCCACTCATTTTGCAAGAGTGGGATACAAAGAGATTCTTAGCTCGGACATTTGCATTAGGAAATAAGGGGGCAAGAAGGGAGCGCACTTGTTCCTGGCTTTCGGATTAACCACGAACATGAGGTACGTGACTTCTTTCGTTTAAAATAACAGCTTTGTAGGACAAACACATCTGAAAGCTTCCTTAGCTGCAAAAGGAGAAATTAAGAAAAAAGTTTGTACTTCTTCCAAAGCTACAGTTATTTTTAGTTCCTGTGATTGCCACAGGGAAGCTAAGGGTTGGACAGCATCTCAAGATGTCCTTCCAGGAGGGAATCAGCTCTGCGTCTCTCCAGGAGACACCGGTCTAAGCCCTCCTTAAAGGCCTCCAGTGAACATGACTCCTCGCTTTCTGAAGCACTCTGTTCCCTTGCTTCCTTTCTATTGCTAGTTAAAAACGTGGTTTTTACTACCGAGCCTAACCTTTCCTTGCCACAGGTAAGTGATAACTGGTTATCTTCCAAGGCTGCGTGGAGAAGGACTAGAACACAACTTCCTTTCCAAGGCTCCCTTTATCCTTTGCAAAGCTCATCTCCCCTCCCTGCCTCGGTGCTTTTACAACCCAAGCAACGGCTTTGCTTTTGCACCCCCTTGTAAATCCTATTTTCTGCGCTGAGCGCTGTGACCTCCTACAGAACCTCCCCAGTTCTCCTACAGGTTTTTTTGAAGTGCAATGCTCAAAACTAAACCCATCAGTCTGGTTTCATCATTACTGAGCTGAAGAGACTAATTAAATTGCACGCTTGCAATGTTCCTGTTAATGCATCCCCAGCGAAGTGAAGGCTCGGGTTCTGTTTTTGGATTTTCTACCACAAAGGCCTCCTGCTGATGACGCATATTCGGTTTGTGATCCATCTTAATCCCCAGATCCTTCTCTGCAATGTCACTTCTCCAGGTGTTCCCAGCTCTGCCACTGACTTCCCCATCCCAGGACCATCCCTGCTGATTTCCGACACCACCTCCAGTTTACAAACACCATTTTGAGCTCTGATCTTGTCCTACGGAGTGCTTATGAGCTCAAATAACTGAAGCCACAGAAATTCTGGAAAAGAAAAATGCATCTAGGTCGTAACTTGAGGGCCTTTGTGTTACTGACGGAACGCCACTCGTGAGCCATCCCCGTCCCTGCGCAACAGGCGACTGGGACACCTCCTCGCGTAGCCAGTCGTCACCACACCGCACTCATTTCAGGGTGCTGACAAAACACAGCTGCTCCAAACTGGTTTCAAACAAGCCCCACATCAGGGGGACATTCCTAATCCATGCATTTAATTCAAATACAAGCTCTCATCCAAATAAAAGGTGCCTTTTTAGGCAGACCCTTTTCCCATTAAACCAAATTTGCACAAACCGCACGAGCGGGAAATCCACATAGGAGTTTAAATTACAAAGAAAGGCAGCAACAGACTGCAATGGAGAACAGGATGTCGGCAGTCAAGGGACATCCTCGGCAGCACCCCGCAGCCCTCACGCTCAGCCTCCAGGCTTTACGATCTCGGCAGCACAACGCGAGCCAGGTCCCTAGCTCCATCACCATTTTCTGACCTCAGACAGACTCACTGGTTGGAGAGCCGGCTCATCAGGGGTATACGTGATTAATTATTCATTGATCTGTCTTTGGCCACCCCAGCCATGATTACCCACATGGGTATCTCCGAGGCAGACATTAAAGTTGTCGGGCACCTTTCCGACAGAGTTGGCTCAGCACTGCGTTTTGAGGCAGTAACTGTCTGCTGTACCCTGCAGGGGTTACTTCTCTACTCAAAGCATTTTAAGTCGCGCATTCCTGCAAGGATAAGTAGGATTGCAAAGCGTGGGAATGGGAAGGAAGCCCCCAGCCACAAGGACAACCCCGGGGGACGAAGCAGCGTGCAGAGGCTTTCCCTGATGCCTCAGCACCGGCAGCGGGGCCATGGCACGGGGCTGCCGGCAGCAGGCCTCTGGGCAGCCCCCGGCTACTGGCACTGCTCCTCGGGAAGAGAGCCGTGGGATGGGGTGGGAGGGGATATGGAAAGGGACAGGAGGGGATGGGATGGGATGGGATATGGGAAGGGACAGGAGGGGATGGGATACGAGGGGACAGGATGGAATAGGATGGGATGGGATAGGGTAGGATAGGATAAGAGGGAACGGGATGGGATGGGATGGGAAAGGACAGGAGGGGATGGGAAGGGACAGGAGGGGATGGGATGGGAAAGGACAGGAGGGGATGGGTTGGGACAGGAGGGGATGGGAAGGGACAGTAGGGGACGGGATGGGATGGGATGGGACGGGATGTAGGATGGAAAGGGACAGGAAGGGATCGGACGGGACAGGAGGGGACCGGACGGGGCGGGACAGGACGGCAGCCCCCGGGGCAGCTCGGAGCCGCTCCCCTCCCACCCGCCCTCCCGGGACCGCTTTGGGGCCGTTTTGGGGCCGCGGGCTCGCTCACTCACAGTGGCACCATCCCAGGTGGCAGCACCAGTGCAGGCGGAAGCAGCGGCCGTGGCTGTGCGTGGCGCAGAGCGAGAGCCCGTCGCAGGGCTGGAAGTCGGGTCTGCCCGCGCAGCTGCGGGCCAGCGCCTGAGCCTCGTCCAGCTTCTCGCTCTTCGCCGCCGCCCCGCTCATGGCGCCGCCGCTCCGCCCGCAGCCCCCGCACCGCAGCGGCCAGGAGGAGGAGGAGGAGGAGGAGGAGGAGGAAGAGGAGGGGAGCAGCCGCACGGCAGCAGCAGGAGGAGCGGGAGGCGCCGAGCCGCAGCGGGGACCGCCCGCGCCACGGGGGCAGCGCCGCGGGCAGGGCCCGGCCCCAGCCCCAGCCCCGACGGCTCCGCCCCGCTCCGCCCCGCTGCCACCCGCTTGTCCCGCGGTGTCCCCGCGGTGTCCCCGGTGTCCCCCAGACACCCTCGATCCCCTCTCGTCCCCCCCCTCCGGCCCCGGAGCAGCCCCCGTGCCGCCACGCCCCGACGGCTCTGGCCGGGGTTGGGTTGGGGTTGGGTTGGGGTTGGGGTGGGGTTGGGTTGGGTTGGGTTGGGGTTGGGTTGGGGTTGGGGTTGGGTTGGGTTGGGGTTGGGGTTGGGTTGGGTTGGGTGCTCCGTGGTTCCTTCCCCATGCTCCATGCTCCCAGGCAGCCCAGGCAGGTACAAGTGTTTCTGCCTGCTTATGCCGTGATTCTTTAAATGCCAATAAACTTTGCCTTCCATTTTGAGAAACGACCGGTAGTACAATTTCAGTTAACGAAGGTACGAACGCGTGGTGTTACCTCCGACAAGCACACCCTCAGGCTGAAGCTGGAGGTGGGTGTTACCTTTAACAGCGCAATATTTGGCTTCCTAAGTGTAGCAGTGGGCTTGTTTCTCCATCAAGCCTGAACTGTAATTGTGCTTTGATTGTCCCCCTGGTCAGTACTAGCAGAGCTGAAGTCAGCCTTCTGTTCGAAGGGAAGTCAAGCCGTCCCTTGCAGCCACCTAACTGCGCGGTGCACACCAGCTCCCAAAACTTGTCTGCGTCCTCCAAAATGTTCATACACAGCTCCTTCGGGTCTGTCCTTGGGGCAAATCCCAGAGGTGTCCCAGCACTGAGCGCCCTCCTGAACATATGCTGAGCAAAGCATCCACATTGTGCCAACAGAATGAGCTTAAGAACCACCGAGCTGCGCGCATATTGCTGTGCCAGGTGTGTGGTTTATGGGGAAAAACAAGGAATATGGGTCACTGGGCACAGACTTGCCCAGGGACTTTGGCCATAGTCTGTGAGTATGGTCCCTGGCTTGCTGAGCAGAGCCCTCTCCTCCGCGAAGACACCAGAGTGGGAGGGCTCGGACGTTCCCGTGGTACACCCAGTGCCTTCGGGCAATGCACACGAGCAGCCAGCACCGAGCAGCCAGCACCGACCTGGGCTCTGCCGCCCCTCCTGCGGTCCTGGGGAGTGTCACACAGTGTTTCCACTGCCGTCCTTCTAGGGCTGATCATGGCTGCTGGGTCAAAACCGGAGCTGGCTGAGGAAGCAGGGAGGTTCAGGCCATGCCTCAGGGATGGGGCTGTCAAACTGAGCCGAACCAGGCTGGAGCTGGGTGCCCCGCTGCGCCTGGCTGGGAGCCTTGAGCCTTCCTAGGCTCTGGGCACTGCTACTGAGAGTGCTTCACGGGCCAGCTGTTCTTCAGTGCCTCCAGGGTTAATGGCAATGGAAAGTGAATTTTCTGAATCACTCCTCAAGGTTTAGCTGCCTTTGTTTTGCTGAAATCCCACTGAATTCAGCAAACATTCAGGGCCTTGCACAGCTGTTTGCAAGCAGAGGAAAAACTGATTGCAAAACCAGGTGTTTCTTTGGCACCGTCCTGCTGGTTTGCGAAGAACGTCCTAAAAATTCTTGTTCCCTGGAGCCTGCCAGCAGCAAACAGGAAATGCAGCTCAGCTCCCGCGAGACCCCAGGCGCAAGGACTGCCTCTCCTGCTGCTGGCATGAAGCCCTCCTTCACCACCGCCGCTTCACCTCCAGAGCTGCTCTCACCCCCAGCTTGGGCTGCAAGATTGCTTTCTGTTAAAAAGAAATTCCGTCAAGAAAGGTGAACTGCAGGTCAGAGAACTGGGAGTAGGTGTTTCTGACGAGGCTCAGGCGCCCCATCCAATTCGCCTGCGTGCTGCAAGACGGTGCTTCTGAGCACGGGGAGCTTTCTGCCTCTCTTTGAAGGCCCTGTGCTGCAGGGGACGCTGATCAAAGCTGAAGCAATTCTCTCCTTTGGTGCACTCCTATTCTTTACTGTTTTGCAAAACGCCTGTGGCTGAGCAGTTAATGGAGGCATCTGCTGCACTGGCAGAGTTCACTGACTTAATTAAAGACATCTAACAATTCTGCAACTGCATGTGAGACCACGGGTACTCGCAGGGCTGAAACCAAACATCCTCAGCACTGAAAGCAAGCATCCCTCCTCTGCAGAGAGCATGGGTCTGCAGCCAGACACGCACATTTTAGTAGAATCAGGGCCCAAAAATTGAGGATGGGCTGGAGCCAGCTTGCACCGTGTGCCACAGAGCCCCCTCCGTGCTGGATAACGGTCTCAGCTCACACCTTGGTCAGATGTGTGACAAGTGGGCAGAGCATGGGACGCTCCTGCACACACCAACGCTCGTCAGTAGGAACAGTTTACCTGGAAAACATTTGAAATAGATACTTCCTCACCGAATGAACATTGTCAGCTCGTTTAAACAGACAGTAGGAAAATTAATGCCATACGAGGTGGTTAAAGTTCAGCCCTGTGGGGCTGGGGGCCAGGGAGCTGCGGCTGCCCGCCGGCCCTCCCGGAGCCGTGACCGCAGCCCCTCCGCGCTGGCAATGTGACTGGCGGTGGCTGGGACATGAAGCAGACAGAACAATCAATGCCGCGCTGCTCTGGTCAATACGAATTTACAAATGAACTTCTGTCAGCAGAGACGTTACTGGTGTGAACAGCCTCTGTTCTCAGTAATTTCCTTGAGGGGAGATGAGTGGAGGTGGGCACGTCAGATGCAGCGGCACTGAAGCGCAGCAGGTGAGGAGAGACATTTTGGCTGCACAGTAGACATTGCTGGGGCCTGATATCCCGAAACCAGCATCTCCCCTCCTCGTCCCGCTCCCCCTGCAAGGGGAATGCCCTTTTCCAGCCCATCTCCGGTGCGGGTGAACGCGGCAGCACGAGGCACAGGAGAGGGGATGTCAGCGCGGGCAGCGCAGCGTGTCCGGGGCTGTCCTGCCGAAGGACATGAGAGCCGCCAGCAGCAGCCAGTGCTGTTGTGTAACACGTCACGCGGAGGCCGCTCGCGTGGAAGCCGCGCTTCACCTTTGAGCATATGCTGGATTGCTCTCAGCTGTGACATGCAAGTGGTGGGGGGTGAGGGGGGAACTGCAGCGGCTTCTGAAGGGTTTCCTGCTCTCAGTTTTGCACCCTCATCCACAGAAAGACAGGAGTAGAAAAAGGGCAAAATAAGTTACGTTTACAAAAAAGCAGCAAGCAGCCTCTTTAAACAAAGACTTCTTAATTAATAGGAAATTTATCTAATTCTGCCATGTAAAGAAACAATGGAGGTACAAAGAAAGAACAAACACATTTTCCATTTTCACTACGGTATCATATAATCAAAGCAGTTTTATTAAAATAGAAAGCAGAAGTTAGATACCCGATGTTAATCTTCCTGAGGAGGGAACCCAGACCCACCCACGCCAGCCGTGACGATAAATTCTCAGGCCATGAGCAGTGGGTGACTGCCCCACAGCAGCAAGCCTGGAGGAAGTTGGGTCACCTCCCCCTGCTCTGCTGCCTGTATGCCTGCAGAAACGTTCCTGCCTCCAGCTCTGGAGCCCTGCGCTCCTTCCCGTGCCCTCTGTGCATGTGAAAACCCGGTAAGTGCCAGGCCAGGCTTCAGTCTGGTCAATTAGATCAATTAGGTAGCTGTAGGCAGGCAAGAAAGGGGGAGGGTTGGCAACGCAAACCCACACTTGGAGATGCCAGAAGATGTTTCTGCCTGGACACAGACAGGTGGATGATAAAGGGGGCTGGAGCCTGGATGCAGAAGGCCGGTTGTGAGCCAAGAGCACCGGGCAAGTTAGGCAGGTTGATGCATTTGTGGCTTTTCTGCCATTTATCAGAATTTTCTTCTGTGGGAGGAGGGGACAGTACCAGCCCTGCCCCTCACTCCCTGTCCAAAACTCCTCTCTCCAATTCATTTGACTTTACCTCTGAAAGGTGCTGTGCCCCTCTTGCCGACTCCCCTGGCAGCAGGAAGGGAACAGGCCCCAAGTGGCTGCGTTTCAGAGAGCCAGGAAAGCTGGGCTGGAGACCGGATGCAGGGGGAGATCGGAACAGGCTGGGAAAGAGATTTAGGCCAGGATCTGGTACGTTCAGCTCATGTGGGTGAACTGCGCCCATCTCCTTTGTGAATTGTGACCATCTCGTTCTCGCCTCCCTCCGTGATTTGCTTTGAGGGCTGTGTGCTGGTGTCCCTTTGACACAGACTGGAAGAGAAGCACTGCTGGGAAGTCCTAAAGGCAGAGCAAAGTGAAACGCGTCCGTGCACAGCCATGTGCAAAAAGGGTGGGTGAGGCTGGTGGTGGGACGGAAGGGTGTAGGTGTGTGACGGCAGTGGCTGCCGCAGCAGGGGGCTGACTGAGATCAATCATTGGCCAAAGTTATTCTCTGCGAAGGCCCAGGAACGTCAGTGACATTGTTTAGGAGCCTGAAGCACTTTGGTTTTGATTGGAAAAGACAGGGCAATTACAGCACCTGTTCCACGAGATCTCTCCCATGAATTTATAGAGCAGGCATCAACGAAATCACAGCTTGCTGCTCTGCGAGCCTGGGCTGGACATCCACTCTTTGAGGGGAGGGTTCCCCGCAGCTACCAGCTTTTTCAGAAAGGCGCTGGGACGCAGCTCGGGGACATCAGGGTGGGCCTCGGAATATTTCTGCAGCTTAGCCAGAACGCGAGGGAGCCCAACAGTGGAAGCATAGAACATGGGGCCACCCTTGTGCTTTGGCCACCCATAGCCATTGATATAAATGACATCGAGGTGTTCTGGGCCTGAAGCTATTCCTTCAGCCAGGATGTTAAATCCTTCATTGATGAGAGAAAACAAACACCGCTCCAGGATTTCCTCCTGGTCTATAAAGCGGGTCTTGATCTGATGGGTGTCCCTGTACTCAGACAGGAAGCTGTGAAGCCACGGGTCTGGTCTGGCTGTCCTGCCCCCAGCCTTCTCGTACTGGTACCAGCCTTTTCCAGTTTTCTGCCCAAACCTGCCTTGCTCACACAGAAGGTCGGGCAGCGGGCTGTAGCGACGGCCGTGCCGCTGGCAGGCAGGTGTTCCTGGAGGCAGTGAGTTCCCAGTGAGGCCCTGGCCCTTTCGAGACCTCCAGCCCACGTCCAGCCCGGCGAGATCAGACATTCGGAAAGGCCCTATCTTAAACCCAAAATCTTCCAGAACCTGATCTACGTCCTCTGGTCTGCTTCCTTCCTCTAAAAGGAAAACTGCCTGTTGTACATATGGAAACATCATTCGGTTCCCAACAAAACCAAAGCAATTCCCCACCACCACTCCAACCTTTTTCATCGCTTTGGCTAGCTGCATGGCAGTGGCAATGGCAGCTGGGGACGTGTGACGGCCATAGATTATTTCTAATAGCCTCATCACATGAGCAGGGGAGAAGAAGTGCGTGCCAATGACCTGCTGTGGGTGGCTCGTGGCAGAGGCTATTTCATCGATGTTCAGGGCTGATGTGTTTGTACACAGAAAGGCCCCCGGCTTGCAGATCCCTGATAGCTTTTTGAATATTTCCTTCTTCAGTGCCATGTTCTCAAACACAGCTTCGATAACTAGATCTACATCCCGCAACCCATCAAAGTCCACAGTGAACTGGAGCCGCGCAGGGTTATGGAAATCCAGGCTTTGGGCATCCTGCCCCATTTTCATAGCCTCACGTTCCAAAAGGAGCATCACAGCTTTTCTTCCTGTGTTCAGATACTCCGCGTCCTGCTCCAGGGCTACCACGGATATGTTGGCCTTAACCAGAGAAGTCACAATGCCTCGGCCCATTGTTCCCAGCCCTAGGGATAAAAGGAAGATAGAATCAGAGACTATGAATAGAAAATGTTACAATCAATCACTTGACAGCAGCACTTCCTCGGGTATCTCTGGGATAAAAGGCAGAAGCCTAAGCAAAATGAATGGTGCACAGACAGAAGAAAAGAACTGAAGACTCCGAAAAAGGAAGGTGAAGTCTCTCTTTCAACAAGCCTAAATGTTTGAAAAGCAAGAGCAGAAAGGCAAGTTGATGTCTTCTCAAGATTACAAAATACCAATGGGATTCACTCCATGTGATTCACATCTTCTCCCTGTGAAGCTTTCTACCTATGGAAACCAGCATCGCTTGAGAGTTAGAACCTGGTGAGTGCAGACAGGAGATCTGAGTTTCTACTTCAACCTCGTTGCCAGCTTCTAGCAGCTTCACCCTCAGGATACCAGTGCTTCTCTGGGGCACTCACGGAAGAACATCAGTGCAAGCAAACACACCCCACAGAGATTCAGACACCAGCAAAGCTCAGATAATTGGTTTCTCCCTCCTCCTTGCAAGTTTCCTCTTTGTCTCCTTCTCCCTCTGTTCTTCATTGCATAATCTTTGATGCAAACACAAATTCCGCTGCAATTTCTGTAAAGAAACTGATCTGCTCTTGATTTTGTCTCTGTCTCATAAGTCTCCCATCACCAGTCCAGGCATGGAACTAACATTGTCTTCTTAATCCAGCATTCAACGTATCCCACCTCCTTTTTAATCACTTGGGAACATCAACAGCCTTTTGCTTGCTGTTCACACTTCATATTAGACATCTCTGCCCACCAGCAACAAGCCAAAGCGTCCAATACAGGCTACTGCTAACTTTTGAAGGTTACTGAAGATACAGTCTTCCTCCTCCAACCGTGCAGTTAAAACTCTTGTCCAGAATTCCCATTACTGAACAGCCATTTGAGCTGTATTTTCCTCCAAGATCCATAAATGTGCTATTACCAGCTCATAATAACATTGGAGGAATAATACTGTGGTGATTACTGGCTCGCTCCTTTCCCTCCTCCTGAGCCCTTCCGCCAGCTCTGCCCTCTATTACATTAAGCGAAGCCGCAGGCTTACACTTTCCTATGATACCCAACCCACGCCACTTACGCTGTTCTCCCCTGATGGAAGCTTTTTGGACTGAGCAAATACAAAGTAGTGAGAGAAGGCCAGTGCAATTTTACCAGCTTTAAAAGTGCAAAGCATTTGACTGGGAGGATTATTAATATCCTAAATAAAGCAACAACGAGACAAAGTCCAGGTTTGTCATAATTCTGTAAAAATGATGTTTTTAATCCCACGTTTACAAATGAGAGTCTGCTAAACAAATAAACAGAAACAAGGGGATTAAAAAATTTGTCTAAAGCAGCTTTATAAAGAAGAGTTGAAATTATGTCATCTGTTAAACAAGTTCCAACTCTGAAGGTCAAACGAGGTAGTGTATTTTTCCTGCAAGCTAACACCCTTGATTTAGTTCTGTCCATGCTAAACTTGTATGCACAGAGGACATATGAAACACTCCCTGCTTAGCTTTAAAAGAACAGTTTTTTAGAACAGTTCTTATAGACATCACTATCTGGATGCTTGCTCATAAACCATTTTGCTGCCAAGCAAACGCTGAACTTCCTTTCTAGGAAATTAAATCTTCATGATCAGACACTACTAAAATTAATTTGAAAATAAAGGTAGAATAAGATGAATCAATTCTTAGTATTTCATTGTCCACGGTTTGCTGACTGACAACCAACCAAACACAAATAGCTCCTTCGGCTTTGCTTGGAGGCTCGAATGTGTCGGCAGGGTGTTGAAACAGCTCTTTCTGTCTCTGTTGAGCTACAAAGACTTCTTTCTTCTCAGACAGTGCGGGAGTGTCACCCATCACCTCCTGTACAGCCACCGAGCCTAGCCCCATCTTTAAGGCTCTCTTTCGACATCATGGTAAAGGTTTTGCAGTTCCACATCCTGGTTCTTCACAGCTCCCTCCTGAATTCTCTTATTCCTTTCCAGGGTGGAGACGTGGGTTTTCTCCTCTAAATTTCCAAGCCGTACCAAAGAAACAGCCTATACATCCTGGGCCTTAGTAACTCCTGCTCCTCTCAGCTTCAGCTTCCTGACTGAAGTCTTAGCAGTTCCCTCACGACGTGAACAAGCTGCTCCCTCCTAGATCAAAACTCTGGTGTTAGCTGATTCAGCTCTTTGCTTTCGTTCACACGTAGTGTAAGTACTCCCGTCTAGGTTTTCACCGTCCCACGACAGACAGGCGTACATGCCTGTAGTCCTGCACTTTCTAGGCCACAGGAGGAGGCTTATAGATAAGACATGAGCTTGCCAAGCTTGTTTCTGACCTAGAAAAGCTGTCTCTCAACTTACTACATAACTCTTCAGTGGCCTGTATGAAATGATGTTTAATGAAGCTGGCAGAGAGAGTAATGAAAGCCCCAAGGGTTTTGTTACATTAGAGCTTGCACAGCATGACTCCCCTGGAAATATTTTCTAAAATTGGGCTATAAAACCAAGGAGAGATCTGGCTATTTAGTAGGGAAAGAAGCATTTCTAAGGACTTCCCTTTCCAATTTATAGACTCGTGATCTTGGTGAAAAATGTATGAGAGCAGTAAAAAATGGTAGGGAATCACTGGGTCGTGCATGGGTAGAAGGCTGTAGAAGAAAGGGAAGTGTTGCATGCTCAGTTCAGGTCGCACAGACCAAAACACGACTAAGAACTACTCCAGTATTTCTACTGTATGTTTTGTTTTGTTCCTCAATTGGGCTCTTACTTCCCCCAAATCATTACAAAAACCCATATTCTTGTCTGCTATTCAGGGAACTGTTTCCAGAGCTGTGTTCATGCCCAAGGCCCAGCTTTCAAAAGAAGACTGAACTGTGCTTCAGGAAAAGCCCAGTGTCTAGCCATCTTGCTTCTGGCCCTTCGTTGCGAAATGTAGCTTTGGCATATAAATAAAGCTGCACTTAAACTCCTCAAATTTAAGGCCAAACATGGATAAAACAAAATCATTTGTGGGGCAAGCGGAGTGAATAATGATTGTTAATTATTGCTCTGTCACAGGAGGTACTGAGAATATGAAAAATGATGCAAAGTTAATTGAAGGATTTTAAAAACAAGTTTCAAAACAAACGAACTCGAAATATGTATAAAACAACTTATGTAGAGTCACACACACCAGAGAAATATTTATCAGTAGAAAATATTCTGAACTATAATGAATATTTGGACTTTAAAATGACAGGAATTGGAAACAGCACTTTAAAAATCGGTAAAAATATACAAGGACTGTTCCATTTCTCATGTTAAAAATAACAATGAGCAATTGGTGGTGGTGGACTGATGCAGACTGGAGCTGCTGCTTTCTCTGTTTCAGGGTATGAACTTCAAGCAGAAATAATGTGATACTCAAGGCAAGCAGAAAGCTACTGAAAGACTGCGGAAGGGACAGAGATGAACTCTTTTTCTGGGTGACGAGGAACCAGTGAAGGTGGAAAGAGATGGGAGCCGAGAGCACAGAGCAAGCCGGTGGCATCGCCTGTGTCTGAAGACAGCCACGGACAGCTAGGCCAAGAGCAGGAGGGATCTTGCCCAGCTGGGTGCTGCCCGTTATCAGTCCTTCAGCAAGCAACCCGCAGACAAAGGTAGCTGAGGGGAAGCCAGGACTGCACGGCAACAGTCGCCAGCTCATCAGCAATGCCATCTATCAAGCATGCCTACAAAAATGACACATAATGCTTGATGCTGAATATCCATTAAGACATGGTGCCAGCTCCCTCTAACAACGTCCTGCTAATACTGGATTGACAGGGGGTCCACAAAGCAAGGCTCCTCCAGCATTCGTAACACTGCTTCCATACCCCAAAGCCCTCTGTGCTGGCAGAAAAGCTACTGAAGGAGGGAGATGTCGCAGTGATCTGCTCAGATCCTTCCCATTTGGCAGTGGTAACAGCCAGAAGAAGCAGCATATTGCAACAGGGTTTTAGTGTGTGAAACAGCACTATTCGGAACTGGGGGCTGCATGGCTTCTGACCATCCAAAATGGGTGCAAGATCATGCCTTCCTCTCTCCAGGGAAAACAGGGAGACCCTGGATAACCTATAGAGACTCAGTACTTTAAAGGTACGGTCAGCACTATTTTAAGAGGTGTCTCTAAAAGTTCGTCCCTACGATTTTGGTTTCTGGTGCTACAAGAATGTGCTAAAGATCAAGAATATGGAAATATGAGATGGTACTCGCTGGAGAATGACTTCTTGTTATGGCAGCCTGAGAGAAAAACATGTAATGGTGTTGGCATATTTGGAACCCGTCTCCAAAGAACTTGCTATCTCTTTCATACCAAAAGGCAAGACGTGAGGAAGCCCTTCCAGAGGAAAGAGAAAAAGCCCAGTGGGTGCCAGAAACAAGTAAGTGATGGAAAACAATGACATTTAGTATGGCATAAGATTAAGAGTTAAAAGGAGGTGATCAGTGGCCTCCCAAACAGAAGTTGCTTATCAAACGAGGTATAACGCCTACACCTCACACAGTCAAAGCAAGCTATACTGCTTATGGGGGTTAGTGATAGAAGCAGTGATTCAGAAAAGGAATTGGGAGTTTTGGCAGGTGTAAAGGCCTTGAGAGGATTGATAAGCTTTAATGACCCTGACCAGCTACACCTGGAGCCTCCACCCCACACCCACCACCCAGGGGCTTCAGAGCCTGATTTAAGCTCAGCCCCGGGCCTCTGCTCTCTTCCTGTGCTACGCTGGAGAACTGCTTGGCTCTGGCTGTGGTCCCCATTGATCCACACCTCAACTTCCCAACTGGCTTCCCCACTCTACCTTGGACCTGCTTCATCGTGTGAATTGTGATTGATTGGATCCTGGCATGATCTCAGAGCCTGCCCTCTTTGCCTCGCTCAGGTACTGTAAATAATTGATGCACCAGAGAGCTGTGCTGCCATCCACAGGGAGAACTGACAGGTACGTCATGAAGCTCAACAAGGAGAGATGCAAGTACTGAGCCCTGGGAGGAATAATCCTATGCACCGGTACATGTTCAGGGCTGACTGGCTGGAAAGCAACATTGCAGAAAAGGATCTGGGGTCCTGATGGGCACCAATTTGACCATGAGCAGCAGTGGGTCTTTGCTGCAAAGAAGGCTGATGGTATATGGGGCTGTATGAGGAGTGATGCCAGCAGGCTGAGGGCTGAGTTTGTTCCCTCTGCTCAGCACTGCTGGGTCTGGTTCTGGGCTCCTGAGTAAGACAGAAACATGGAGATACTGGAATGAGCCCAATAAAGGGCCATGAAAATGGTTAAGAGAGTGGAATGACTAATATATGGGGAAGGGCTGTGAGAGCTAGGACTCTTTCTGCCTAGAGAAGGTGGCAGTGGGGCAGAATCTTGTCAATGTATGCAAAAACCTGAGGGCAAGGTGCAAATAAGAGGTAACCAGGCTCTTGTCAGTGGAGCCTGGTGTCAAGGCAAGAGGCAAAGGGCAGAAACTGAAACACAGGAGGCTTCATCTGAATATCAGGAAACATTTTTTGTGCTGTGAGGGTGACTGAGCGCTGGTATGAGTTGCCAGAGAGGCTGTGGAGTCTCCATCTGTGGAGATATTCAAGAGCTGTCTTGTCACAGTCCTGGGAAATTGGCTGTAGGTGGCCTTGTTTGAGCATGGGGGCTGGACAGGGTAACTTGTAGAGGATTTTGGAATTCCCCTCAGCACTCCATCCCTTGGAGAACTGCTGGCCCTTGCTGCTTCCTGCCAGTGGATAATTAACAGGATGTAGTGAACATGGCTAATACAAACATTGGGTATGACCTTGAGCATATTAGGCAGGAGCAAAGAAATATCTTCTTTGTACCTGGTCTTAGCATAATTACTTCTGGAACACTGTTCACACTTTTGGTGTGTGTGCTTTGTGGAGTGTTGGGAAAAATCAGAGGAAGTTCAGAGAATAAAGAAAATGACTAAAGCATGACAGATTGTGTTCAGCAGCAAAAGAATCAAAGCAGTTTATTTATTCTGCAAAAGGTATGGGTTAACTTGAACTATGTCTGTAAACAGCTACAAGGAAACTGGTTAGCTTCAGACCAGAATTCATAACTCTAGCAGATTTTTTGGCAGTTCTTAATCCAAAGGGTAGAAGATGTAGCCCTACCAGTTCAGTTTGGAAATAAGATACAGGCTGTTTTTTTCTAGGAACCTTCAAACAGAGTATGGATTTGTCCCTAAAATTTCCCTTAGTTTAGTTACAGCATGAACATAAGGAGATCAGATGCCCTGGATGGTCCTTTTGGCTATACTGCTTATTGGTGTTGAGACTCTTCAAGAAAAGTTAGTAATTGTAGCATCATTTATCAGTCTCTAACAAAGTCTGTCCATTAAGTTGTTGATTCTATTCACCTGATTGTTCCTATAAAACTTCAGCATAAGCCTTTTCTGCCAAAGAGCACTAGAGGACTGACCTGTCTGGATTTGCTTGCACCCAAGTCACATGATAAATTTGGTGGTAATTCATGCCTTATCACCCAAATGACATAACAGCCACAGAGCTGCCTCACAAGGCTTGTGGACCAATGTTCAAGAAACATTTTCATTAAAAATAAAGCATGGATTAAGTCAGGGAAGCTAATGAAGAGAAGGGAACTTTGAGAGGAAAAAAGTGTTTCTCTGGTCTGAAATGAGCTTCCAGAGAGCTCCTTACAGGGCACAGGAGGCCTGGAAAGAGCAGTGTTGGTCTGGTGAGCTTTCTCTGAAACAGAATGGATGTTTTCCAAGTGCTCCATTACTCATCTAACCATTTCTGAGTGCTACTATCAACAGGCAGAGCTGAAAGATACTTTTTTTTAAAAAAAAAAATCTCAGCAGTGCATCGAAGGTTTTATTTAAATTGCTCTTATAAAAAATTAATGAAGGCATTATCTTGCTGGGCTACAAAATGGCAAGAGTGGATCCCAGTGAGATGAAATCTTCTTAAAATACAGCTGTCAAAACATTTTTGTTTTAATATATCCCTGAGTGACTCTATGCACATGCACTTCTAATACAAAACTAGACCAGGAGGAGGAGAATTTTGTGCAAACCTGCTTCTAACATGGAGCAAAGCCAGGACCCAACATGGCAGTATTTAAAAGGGAACAGACTGCATATGATCCACAGATGAAGCTGACTCTGAAAGCGGAGGAAGTTTCTCTCCCAAAGAAAGGGGTGGGATTAGGTAGCAATCTATTAGGAAATGACTTGTCATCTGACCTTCCCTGAGCTTTCCAGTGCAGTGACAGCTTCTCTCCTTGCATGTCACCTATGGGCCTGGGATATCTGTCCTGTGCTGGGTACCAGTGACTGCTAGAGAATTCTACTTAGGCTTTCTGCCATGAGTAAAGCCCCACCGTACTCATCTTGCTCCCTTTCAGTGCTGCTGTCAGCTGCACAGTCAGGAAATGCAACAGCTCTTCAACCCCTTACCTATCACAGCCGCTCTGCGGATGGGCTGAGGGGAAGCACTTTTCCATGAAGCTCCACTGACCGTTGTCCACTTCTGCACTGCTCTCTCTGCAAAGAAAGCATACTGCAGTGCTTGGGCCTGGCCTGAGGTCAGCAGGACGTTAAACAGCTCCCGTTCCTTCCGGACTCCATCTGCAAAGGGCTGTTCTGCGGCGGCTTTGACTGCTTGGAAGCAGAGCTCTGGAGCCAGGCACCCCCGGGCCTGTTTCTTCACTTTTGCGAGAGCCTCACTGAGAAATGCTTCCATGTTGGGCAGCTTTGGAACAGGCTTCAGGCTGAGCCTGCGGGGTCCCAAGGGCTGGCCTGTGGGTAGAAAAATGAAGTTATGGAACAAAACCTTCCATAGAATTCCATTTTTTCTTATAGAACAAAAACAATCCTGAAGGACTACAGATTTTCATCTCCCTACATAGAATGAAAATCTGTTATGTCTTTTTCCCCTCCTGCTAAGCCCACTGTACTAGGACTTGCATGGCACAATGATCTGGGTCAGCATTCAAGTGTCTGATGCTTCTCTTTAACTTTGTTTGCCTTGACAATGGCATTTTTTTCTAGACCCTTCTGCCCAGACTTCAACAAAGCAAGATTTCAATTTCAAAGACAACTCTTTCATTTTCTCGGCTACAGAGTGACTTGACTTCTCCAGTTCTTACTCCACGGTTCCAGCTGTCACATTCATAAGGCTCCTTCTGTTCTTTCTGTGAGCTTCAGTACTGGAGTTTTTCCCCAGTGTTGCTCAGCACTCCGTGCCCAACTGGAGTTACCAGCCAGATGCATTCCAGCCAGGGTCCTGACCCAGGCATTTATATGAATGACTGGGAAATGCACCCTGACTTCAATTCTTACCTAACAGCAGGAGTTCCCCTGTTCCCCATGGGACTAGCCAAGAGGATGGCTCACCCAGCATGAGTTGGGGAGCAAATGAATAACAAGGAAGAGTTCATGCTTCTGTGTCAGCAAGGGGTGAATCAAGCAGCCACAGAAATACACGAGCCTCATTACAGAAGGAGGTTGCTATGGTAATACCTAGAAAGAATTCTTAATTGAGAGAAGTTAGTTACATTTCAGACACCAAAATCCTCTTCAGAAACATAAACCTTGGTGCCCGCTGGGAGATCTCTGATCTGTCCATGTTCAGGCTATTCCTGTGTTCTTAGCAGCTTGCTTCACTAAAGACCATGGAGGAACAAGATCAGAAATTCAGGAGGCATCTCCTCAATGTTCCAATGTTTGCACAAAGCCTTTTGTCATCATAGCCACATCCAGATCATTAAACTAACCGTGATGTTATGGCATTGGGCACTGCAGCACTGTCCCCACAAGCATCCTGGACCACCACCACAGCAGGATGGTGGGTGGGCCCCTCTGATGGGAGCCCTGTGCTGAGAAGCTCTCTCGTGTATAACCTCATTGGCCTGGATTCTGTTACGAGCTCTGTGTAGGAGCATGTTTCTTTCAATGGTGGAGTATTGCACCCAGCTCTCCCTTCTCTTCCACCGTCTGACTGAAAATGCCCCTGCATCAGCAGAAGATTCAGGAGCAGGAAATCTGGTGCCCCAACATACTCAGGGTACTGAAAAGCAGGAATAATGGCAGCACTGCAATTGTGGTTTTCCAAAGAACATGTCCTGACTCTAACTCTTCCTCTAAGACCAGATGCTTTTAAGAGGAGGAAAAAAAAAAAAAAGAATTCCCAGGCTGAGTTGGTATTGATTTCCTGAAACAGTGGTCTTCAGAGGTCAGGCTCTTTAACTAAGGCTTTTAGAGAACACAAAGATGAACACTGACTGTGTAAGTAGCTTCCCCTGTAATGTAAGTCCATCAAAATGCTTCCACACTGACAATGAAGATAGCTTGGATTTGCCAGTACTGCAGGATTTCAGTTAAGATATTTCTTTAGTTTTGAATCCTTTGTCTTCCCTAAATGTATGTTTTTAATATGAGAATTAATAAGAGAATGCTCTTCATCCATAGTCCTTTATTTAGGACTGAAATAGGGGGTTTCCTTTTTTTTCAAAAAAGGAAACCACTGCTTTGTCCCAAAAAGCAAATCTGATGGCTGGAAGACCACTTAGGACAGGACAGACCAAGAGACTTCATGTGTCTCCCATGTGAGAAGTGAACAGAAATGCTACTGGCAGCCTTTAAACATGGTTTTAAGACAACAAATTGTTAAGCACAAATACTGATGAGGAATGTGAGACGGTTGCTCAGACTGAAAAGTAACTCTCCTCAGGGTCCTGCAATAAAACTCTTGTTCAGCTAAGCATTTCTATAGCACCTCCACGCAGCTTCCTTGCTGCTGCAATGATACTAAGAATCAGAAGTGTACTTATGAATAGAATGATCTGAATCTAAACCTGGGAAGAAGAGATTAGTGCAGGATACCTACAGCTTGGTTTCTGAAATCAAAGAAGCAAGAACATGATGAATGATACTGGACATCAGTGATGTAGAGAAAGGCAGCACCCATGAACAGGAGCTAGCACAGGTGTCTGTGTTGCTAGGGTTTGTAATCCAGGAGGCACAAAGGACGGACAGAGTCCATAACACTTATCAGCAAAAGTAACGTGTAAGTCTGCAGTATCGAACAGTGCTATTTAAAGCAAAAAAAAAAAAAAGGGGGGGGGGGGGGCATCCCAGAGTGTACCCTAGGGATATTACTGGACTGAAGGCAGGGCTAGATCAACAGTCTGCATGGTACAGCAAGCTGCTTGTACATGTCCAGGGAGCAAAGCTGGAACTGGTTCCCTGTTCCTCAGGCTAGCAATGGTCTCAGACCATTCAGAGACAAGTGTGGCTACTGTCAGACCCTCAACACCCTCTGCTTGTCTCAAAGGGGCATTTTGCTAGATCTTCTGTTTAAGGAAGGTGGTAGCCAGAATGATAAGCCCAGGAGAGAGATTCAAATATCTGCATATTGTACATCTTCCCGGAGATGATGCACTAAAGGCCTTGTAAATGTAACTGCAAGACTTGTTCCAGTACTCGCCATTTAAAGCATGCAGTTACTGCATGAGCAGCAGTAGCTGCTACTCGTGTGGGTTTCATGAGCCTCAGAAGGAACACATACTTCCTCCACAGTTACTGCTGGTGGCCTACGGTCAGAAACTCCCAATCATCTTTCCATGCAGACCATAATGCCTGTGGGGTCTGCACTAATCTAAACTGAACGGGCTTTGCTTGGCTCTTTGATGTATGCCATTGATGGTCTTGTGCTTCAAGAAGATAAGTTAATCAGCAGACATGGTCAGAAAGCAGGAAATCTGCTTGGCGAAGGATCAGCTGCCATTTTCTCCTCCGGCCCAGGAAGGCTACAGCAGGCCAGCAGAGGTGGGCAGTGTAAGCTGCAAACAATTATGGCAAACTTTCAATTTTTTGATGCCATCAGGTGGACAAATTATGTAATGCAGCTTTAAATTAGCGCAGTGGTTATCAAACACATTTAATGAAAGAACATTCTTCCAGTCTCTAAGGACTTAGCTTCTGCCTATTCCTTCCTTCCTAAAATAAAAAACCTTCAAGAGCAAAAACTTTCTCTTGCATACACAAGCGATTTCCTCGGAAGGACAGGAACACACACTCACTTCCTAGTCTGCCTTATGTAACTACTGGTTTTGACTAAAAAACTTGTATTTAGATTAAATGTCTGTGTATTCCTACAAACATTGATTCAGAGCTGTTCAGAAGGTGTTCTTTATTAAGAATGTTCCATAAAGTTTTACGGATGAAGACTTCCCAGCCTACCTACCATAAAGGCAGTCCTGTCACCTATGGATAGAAACAATCAGGGACCCTTGCTTCAGATGAGGCCACTCATCTGAGGCTGATCTCTTGCCCTGAGTTACTGCAGCTCCCGTGCCGAGAAAGCTTTAAAAGAAAATCCTGTCTGAATGGGTTCTTTGAGATGGATCTTGCAGTAGAGCACTCCCGGGCTAGGAGCAGAAATTCCCTCAGTGACAATGAGTTATTTAGCCAAACCGCTCTGTAAGAAGCCAGCAGTTGTTAGCCTCATGTTTATTTATTGTTGTTTTGTTTTTTAAAAGAAAAAAAAAAGTTGCCATACAAAGTAGATTTCTGTGATGGCATTTCTGTGCGATTGTCTGAAAAATGTTTCCTGAAAACATTACTTAGCTGGTCTGGATTTGTTTCCCCACGCTATGTGAGATTGTCACCTCTCTTCTGCAGCCCAGAGATACAGAGGTACAGAACTAAAAGTGCTGTTTTGCTGTTGTATGGCAGGAGAATTTTATTAAATTTATGTGGAGGCCAAAGCCAGGAAGGACTCCAAAGGAACATATGGATTCTGGGTACCCCATTCTGTCTGCTTGATTAGGTCACCCGAGGATAAACAATGCAACAAAACTTTTCATGATATTCTGCAAAGTCTAAAGATAAATATTCCAAGCAGGAGAGAGCTAAAGATGAGCTGGTCTCCAGTATTTTCACTGTTAAAGAGCATGCTGCAAATGCCAGTAGAGCTGTTAGATGAAGTTTGAAAGGCTTTTTCTTTGAAGTTCTGTTGGAGTTGGTATACAGTGTGATGACATGAAATACCTTCAGTGACACCACTCATTTTTCACTGGAGCAGAAAACAAGTGCTACTGCAAATAATGAGCCAGCCTGGAACAGACAGGTTACCTGCTGGACATCCAGTCAGGATTCTTGCCTGCGTACACAGTTCTCAATTTTCCTTGCTAGTGACGTTTTCCAGTGAAACCGAAGCTACAGAACAGGAATTTGCCAGTAATGGCAGTGCACAAGAGTTCCAGAAAGCAAGTTATACTGAGAAATAGTGTGTTCAGTGACTCATTCCTGAGGTTCTCCTCTAAGGTCAAGCTGACTTTGACAATTCTCAACCACTGCATATCTGTCACAGAAGAAATAACCATACAAATGTCTACAATTCACCCAATTTCACTTAGTTTTTGTTGAAAGCCAGGATGCTTGCCAGTTTGCTAGTTCTAGCAATGCATCTGTTACTCATTTTATGATATACTGATTCTGCCATCGGTACTGGTATCAATCTTGCACATGGTCTCATTCAGAGGCTGAGAAGGTACACCAAAGGGAACACTATTTGTGTTCCCTCCCAGCTGACGGAGAAACAGAACTCTCATTCAAAACAGTCAAGATCAGTGAACTGAAGTGCCTTTGCTTTTCTTAAGCAATAGTGAAGTAGGTGGGATGTTAGGAAGAACTTCTTTACCAAAAGGGTTGTTAGTCACTGGAATAGGCCGCTCAGGGAAGTGGTTGAGTCACTGTCCCTGGAGGTCTTTTAAAAGACGTTTAGATGTAGAGCTTAGGGATATGGCTTAGTGGAGGACTTATTAGTGTTAGGTCAGAGGTTGGACAAGGTGACCTTGAAGGTCTCTTCCAACCTAGACTATTCTGTGATTCTGTATATTACCCATCTTTCTACAGTTTTATATTTAAATATTTTACGTATGGGGAAAGAGAATAGGATTGCTTGTGTCATCAGTTCTGCACCAGAAATGAAGCCCCAAAATCATTAGCTTGAATATGTTGAGAAGGAAGAGCATCTATTATGGAAGCCCCAGCCAAAGAACATGTTTTTGCACCTATCTGATAAATCCCACATGGCAGCTAAGTATTCAAGACACATTTTTGAAGAACAGCGTGTTCATTGAGCTGTATTGAAAATATGGTGCATTGTCATCTAGGAGAAAGCTGAGGATGCTTCAACTCCTAGCTAGGGAGAAATACTCCTCCAGAGGAGAATTGGTCTTCTTTGTAGTAAAGAAAAATGCAGGAGCACCCCAGTTTGGAAAAGCATTGCCTGTAAACGCCGTGTGATCGGAACAGGAAGGTTGTCTTCCCCCCCCCCTTGTGTGCATCTCGTGTGAAAGAGCTCCACATCAGATCCTGACAGGAGTCAACAGCCTGTCTCCAAAACAGGCACCTCACCACGCAGCCCAAGGACAGTGAGTCGTTAATCATTGGGTTCAGCGGAGGATGTGCCAGTCCCTCCGCTAGAGGGAGACGGTTAATTTTTATCAGCCCTTACTGACAATGCAACCCGTCTACCCCCAATACCAGCTGTCATCCAAAGCTATAAATGGGAAGAGCTCGTATTCCCCCACATCAGATGAGTGCAGTAGCCCAGAGGAGCTTGAAAGCTTGGATATATAATTAATAAGCAAAGGGACTCCTTATTTCTGTTCTTCTCTGAATCCTCATTTGAATTTCTGCAGCTTTCCAGCATCTGAATTTTTCCACGGGTGCTTAACAGAAAAATTCTGCAGCTAATTCTGTTTCA
Organism: Nettapus auritus; assembly: GCA_011076525.1. NCBI lineage: Eukaryota > Metazoa > Chordata > Aves > Anseriformes > Anatidae > Nettapus > Nettapus auritus. The sequence goes on from CM021773.1 coordinate 10,004,377, forward strand.
GATAGATGCCAAAACCCAATGAATGGAGCATATGGAACAAACTAGGGGGCTTTGTTCTGACTCTCTTCGGCCTCAACAATAATTTCTTGGCATTGCTACAATTCTTTCCTCACCAATCATCTTGTTTGCCAAGCGAATTCCTGCCTCAACTGTGTTCTCTTCCACAACTTCATCAACCAAGCCCAGCTTCAGTGCTTCAGCTGCTGGAATGTGTCTTCCTGTGATAAAAAGAGAAATAAGGTGACTACAGTGGGGCATTACAGATGACTTAATTCTTTTAAAATCTGGTTAAATGACTTGTGTAGCTGGCTTCAAGTATGAGACAAGCTCACTGAGCACAAAATGCATCACGGACTATACACCTCAGAAGCGCATGTCCCCCTTCCTAGTCAATCTTTATGGGAAGCAAGCTGAATTTCAACCCAGGCAGCTATGTGTTTAAAAAACAAAACTAAAAGCCATTATGCTTCACTAGACCGAAGCGATGGTATGACTCGGTCATCCTCATAAACACAGCAAGGCCAAGGTACGGTACTTCACCTGTAGTGATTAGATCCAGAGCAGCTGGCACCCCAATCAGCCTGGGTAGTCGCTGAGTGCCTTCAGCACCTGGAAGTAACCCAATGGTGACCTCTGGTAATCCCATCCGTGCCTAAAGTGAAGTCAAATTCAACAAGTCTTAGCAAGAGTGTTAATTATGAACCATGCGGAACAAAGACAAGCAGACCTGATCACATGTGATGCTCCTCTAGGAATCCTCAAAGAACTTCTATCTAGAAACCTCATCCTTGCTTTTTGCCATGCGCCATGCAAGACAAGCCCACTCACCCTTTTCAACAACTTACGTACAGAAGCAGAGGAGGTGTCACGCTTCAGAGGATGTGTGAGTGCTAGCGCAGCACTGGACAATAGCATCATCCCAGACCACAACACGTGTGCAGACAAGGCAAGTAGGTGTTAGTAAATGCTAGAGGGCTGTCTGTGACTTGCTATCTCCCTACCCTAGTTCTTACGAATTTATTGCAGGAAGAACGGTACCACTCACATTCTGAGCTTTTAAACTAACCCTACTTCCAAAGTGCTCAAATGGTTCTTGATGCACTTGAGATTTAGTAGGGTTACAGCAGAGAAGCTAGTGACAGCAGGAAGAGGGCTCCTGTGTTCTCTTAATCTACATAGTTTGTTACTAAAAAAAAAATCCAGTTGAGCTCTTAAGAGATGTGGGGTTATTTTACAACTAATACTTCAGGCATCCATCTTGGTGGCATACAGGATATGTAGAGTACCTCTTCATGGTGTTATAGGAACCCACATTGTTGGGGAAAGTGGTTCACGCTGCAAAAATGAGATGCTCCTATCAGTGAAGAGTCTACGTAAGGAGACCAGGTGCTGCTAGAAGGCAGTTCAGCAATCCTGAAGGCAAGGATTCAAGAGGAGGAAAAAAAACTTTAAAAGACTTAAGTGTGTGGGGGGAGAAGCTGTCTGTTGGGTAGAGTGCTCCCTGAGGAAACAGAGCCCCTGGGAAATCAAATTGTAAGTGCTCTATGCTAGCCGAGTTTCAACTACCTATCGAAACTAGGTCACTAGCAGAAAGAAATGCAAAATTAATGTGGCTGGGGAGAAAAGTAAGAGAAAGTCATGCTGCATAAGCCAACTACACAGAATTCAGATAAAGACTACTGAGACCGAAGGCAAATTAACACTCATTCTCTGAAGTTTCTCTGCAGGAAAGACACAGGAAGCTCTTCTTCAGGAGCAGCCTCTAGTTCACAGCGTGTGTTACCTGCACATGTGCAATCCGATAGTGACAGCCAAGTGCCACCTCTAGGCCACCTCCCAAGGCAATGCCTTCGATGGCAGCCACCACAGGCTTCTCGCTCCTTTCGATGAGAGAAACTAAGGGGCCCAAGGCAAGACCCTGTCTCTTTGGAGAAGAAAATCCTTGAATGTCAGCACCTGAGAAAGCACAAAGATGAAAAGGAATTACTGGGGAAAGCAGCGACTGGAATGATCCTTCCCTTGGTGCCATTAAACATCACTGCTCACAGATGATTGAGGTCTTGCAGAGATGCTGCTGGCAGGAGAGTGGTTAACAGGGAACAACCGCTTTTGGGACCAGCTGCAAGAAAGCCAGGCTCCTTAAGCCTATTCAGAGAGCTAGGGGGATTGCAAAGCACAAAAATACATAATTGTAATGATCATGCAGTTACTAAGGTAATTTGCAGAGATGCTTATTTAAAAAAGAAACAAAAATATTGTCTGGAATAGTTAAGTTCGAGTTATTACCAACAAGCGATATTGAGCTCCACAAAAATTCCCTACCTTCACAGGTTTCTACAGCTGGAGATCTGTTACTCATAACTGCCCTGTCCAATCTCTCATCTGCCCCATGTCAGTCGTGGGACAGCAGAGTAGAAAAAAATCCATTGTCTTGTGGCCATTTTATCAGCAGTGTTATAAGGCAGAGAATCTTCAGATGTGGTGGGCAGGGAGTACTTGCTCTCTCTCAGACTGATTGAAGAAACTTGTCTTACCTGCACTGAATTTCCCACTTTCACCACAAATCATAACAGCTTTCACTGAAGGATCCGCATCTGCTCTCTTCAGTCCATCCTCTAATGCCTGAAGAACTGTCAAACTGAAATGAATCAGAGTCAGCAACTAATGGTCACCTATATTACCCTTCCACCAACACCAAGAGGCTCAGTGAAAATAAGCAGTAAGTCCATGCAAGTCTGTCCTCTGACTGGCTTTCTGCCATAGTCCCTCTGGGTGAACCTTCATTAGTCTCTCATTTGGCCAAGTGCCAAAACCCACCAGCTTATCGCTGCTGGCTGACCTGTCACTCAGCTGCTGCAGGGTCTTATTGTGACTATGATATCCCTGGTTCCAAATCAAACAGCACAGGGAAATATTCTTTTGAAAATGTCTCTTTGAATTAAACATTCAGATTTTCAGGAAAACAGTTTAGCATAATTTGAAAGTAATTAATGCTAAACCACTGCTAACCTATAAACTTTTAAAAGGGAAATGAGCTCTGGGGATGAAAAACTATCTTTCAAACACCTGACACAGAGCTGGAGCTGTGCTGACAATTATGAAGCTTTCACTTTGCAAAGACCTGTATGTAGGCCCAGACTTGACCTTGTGTGGCATCCTGTCAAAGTGAATTTGGGCCTAAAACACTAAGAAATTTTTTGTCTCATCTGAACACATCTCCACAGATACAAGCCACTAATGTGAGGAATTACTAAAGAACTTCAAAACTGAACAGTTAAGTATAAATAGTATTTTTACGAAGCAGATATTAAACAGAAATCTGCAATGAGTATTCATCCACTTGGTATTTGAAGCTTAAAAGCTAAATATAAAAAGCTAAATACATGCTCTCCGTGTCCTTCCATAAATATGTATATTTTGCTTTAGAAGACAGTGACAATAAAGAAGATGGTAGGTAAAGAAGCATTAACACCTATCACCTATTAATAGAAGCAGTAACAAAAATGGTGTGTATGTGTAATTTAGATACCAAACTATGTTCGTATGCATGCACTAGGTAAGTGTGTATGTTGTGGGGGAGATACTTTACTGTGTGCATGCATACTACAGCTGTAGATAATGACTGATTCAGGAAATTTGAGCCATAAGTGGATAGAGAAATACTCAAGTACAATACGTGCTTGTCCAGTCTTTATAAATAAATACAACTTCTCTTATGTAATTCAGTGAGTAACTGGAGCAAAGGAACTGTGAATCATGTCTGTGATCTGTCTTAGCCCAGGTTCCTATCAGGGCGGGAGCAGACAAAGCACAACCCAACATGTATGTATGCATAATCTGGACTATAAGAAAGCCACTGATAAAAAATATTTTGTAAAGTTATAGAAATGATGGCTACATTATTCAGACCTTGTATATTGAAACTTCTTTGTAATCAGGTTTCTACATTTCTGTATTGGCATTTCTTTTGTACACCCCAGTTGAGAACTGTACAGGGCTTTTTAAGTTCCTCATTTCCACTTACAGAGGTTAGGCAAGTGAGATTCTCTGGGAAATTGGTACTGCCACACAGAAGTGTTCAATTCTGATTCACTGTTCTGGACGTGACCCCTGGTGAGAACAAACCAACACCTTCCTGACTGGAACGTGCCTCCTGCCACACGATCTGGGCTGTCAGCTGCATTCAGGGGGAAAAAATAGGCAGCAGGATCCCAAACAAATATTAAATGTTGGATTTGAAAATATTGTGTAGGAAAACTGCCTGATTTTCTTGCAGGAGCAGACAAGAAGCAATCAGCAGTTCTGTGTTTACAGCAGTTGCAAAATGCCCATGTGAAAGGTTTGCCTGTGTAGATGAAAAGGTTCAGGGTTTTATATAAGAAATTATTTACAAGCCCTTAGCAGTTACAAAATACTCCTACCAGGAGAAAAATCAGTCATCAAGGCTGCCATAAAATAACAGTTCAATACCTACATTATCTGCATTAGAAGAACTGTTTTTGGCAGTGTGACCAGCAGGGCTAGGGAGGTGATCGTCCCCCTGTACTCGGCTCTGGTGAGGCCGCACCTCGAATACTGTGTTCAGTTTTGGGCCCCTCGCTACAAGAAGGACATGGAGGTGCTTGAGCGAGTTCAGAGAAGAGCGACGAAGCTGGTGAGGGGCCTGGAGAACAAGTCCTACGAGGAGCGGCTGAGGGAGCTGGGATTGTTCAGCCTGGAGAAAAGGAGGCTCAGGGGTGACCTTATCGCTCTCTACAGGTACCTGAAAGGAGGCTGTAGCGAGGTGGCGGTTGGTCTGTTCTCCCACGTGCCTGGTGACAGGACGAGGGGGAATGGGCTTAAGTTGCGCCAGGGGAATTTTAGGTTGGATCTTAGGAAGAACTTCTTTACCGAAAGGGTTGTTAGACATTGGAACGCACTGCCCAGGGAAGTGGTGGAGTCACCATCCCTGGAGGTCTTTAAAAGACGTTTAGATGTAGAGCTTAGGGATATGGTTTAGTGGGGACTGTTAGTGTTAGGTCGGAGGTTGGACTGGATGATCTTGAGGTCTCTTCCAACCTAGAAATTCTGTGATTCTGTAACTTCAAACAGCTAAAGCATTAGAGAAGCAAAAAGTCACCGTAATTTGCATCAGTGTTTGATTACTGCGACAGTATCATTCATGTAACAGAAACAATGCAAAAATTCACTGCATGTGTTCCAACTGACTGAATCCCAGGCTATGTCATGTGTACTGTTTTGACTGCAAAAGTCATTATACCGAGAGGATTCAGCGTTTTGTGTTACAGAAACATGTGGTAGGTGCCGTTAAGAGCGTGTGCACCCCAGGATAAGGGAATATTCCTGCAGGTGACCACACCAGGTTGTTTCTGTTTTGCATAAAACTCAACTCATTGCAGTGATGATGTGCGGGATTGTAGTGGGTTTACGTGGCAAGGTTTTGGTAGCAGGGGGGGCATAGGGGTGGCTTCTGTGAGAAGGATCTAGAAGCTGCCCCATGTTTGGTAAGGGCCCCACTGCTGACCAGAGCTGAGCCAATAAGCGATGTTGTTTTGCGCCTCTGTGAGAGCATATTTAAGACAGGGAAAAAGCCGCTGCGCCACTCGGCAGCTGGGAGGGTGAGAGGAGTGAGAAACAGCCTTGCAGGCGCCAAGGTCAGTGAAGAAGGAGGGGGAGAGGTGCTCCAGGCGCCGGAGCAGAAGTCCCCTGCGGCCTGTGGTGAGGACCATGGTGAAGCAGGATGTCCCCCTGCAGCCCATGGAGTACCACGGTGGAGCAGGGTTCCACGCTGCAGCCCGTGGAGGAGACCACGGTGGAGCCTGTGCCCCGAAGGAGACTGCGGCCTGTGGAAGACCCCTGCTGGAGCAGATTCCGGGCCGGACCTGCAGCCCGTGGAGAGGAGACCACGCAGGAGCAGGTGACCCGGCAGGAGCTGCTGCCCGTGGGGGACCCAGGTTGGAGCAGTTTGCTCCAAAGGGATGGACCCCGTGGTACGGACCCATATATGGAGCAGTTCTTGAAGAGCTGCTGCCTGTGGACAGCCCACGCTGGATCAGTTCGGCAAGGACTGCATCCCGTGGGTGGGACCCCACAGCACAGGGGACAAGAGTGACCGAGAAGGAGCGGCAGAGAAGAAGTGCTGTAGACTGACCATAACCCCCATTCCCCCGTTCCCCTGCGCCACTCGGGGGGAGGAGGTGGAGGAGGGTGGATGGGGGGAAGGTGCTTTTCGTTTCTTTTCTTTGTTTCTCACTTCTCTGGCTTGTTAGTATAAGCAATAAATCTTACTTTCTCTCTATGCTGAGTCTGTTTTGCCCGTCACGATAATTATTGCGCGATCTCCTAGTCCTTATCTCAACCCTTGAGCCCCTTTCATCGTATTTTCTCCTCACTCCTCTTTGAGGAGGGGGAGTGAGAGAGCGGTTGTGGTGGAACTCGGCTGCCCACCCGAGTAAAACCATCACAGGGATTTGTAGTTAGCTTTTAAGTAACTTCAAATTTTAGTTTGGATTTGTGAATGTGGGCTTTAATTTAAAAAGGAAAAAAAAAAAAAAAAGCAATTTAAGGGAATCTCCAAAATTAATTCAGGCTCCAATCTAACAGTAGAAAATGCTATTTGTGGAAAACATGCAGCTCTGGTCCCTCCCCCTTGCATCTCCCCTGACATCCACAATCACTGCATGAGGGATGGTCCCGTATGCATCCACGTACCTTCATTTAGCATCCCCTATGGACCTGCTGTCCACAAATTAATCCCCAATTCTGCCGAGCCATCTGCCTCCACAGGCCCCTGTGCCATCAAGCTCTGTTATCTGTTTTAAAACAATCTCCTACTTAATTGTTTAAGGGTCTTGTAAACAGAGTTAGGCCTTCAATTTATTTGCTTTCTTTATGATTTTGTAAATCCTGACCTTATTGTCCCACAGCCTTTTCCTCTCCGACCTGATGACTCTCAGCCTTTCCAGTATGATTTCCTAAGGCACTGCTCTGTCCCCTTAGTTATTTTTGTCATCCCTCTCTGGATCATCCCCATCCTTTTCCAAATACAAAGTCCAGAACTACACACAATATTTAAGCAATTTTTTAGTTTTACATTGCAGAGGAATGGTGCCCTCTGTTTTGTTCTCAGCATACATGCTGGTGGTACCCTACATTTTCTAGGCGTTTTGTTCTGTCCCAGCACATTCAGCTGATGATTTCAGAGAACTGTCGAGGGTAAGGATCTTTTTCCTGAGATATAAATGCCAGTTTTGAACTCAGCATCCTCTAAGCTTGTCCTGGTTTATTTATCTATTTATGTATTTAAAGAACTTCTTGCTATTGTTTTTTTTTAAGCAGGTTTTGAAAAGCACTGTTTATATTTTTTAAATCGTCTTCATTTCCAGCTTGCATCTCTCCTATCATGTTTTGCCCTTTCATGTTCTCATTTGGGTAATCCCGGGCTCCCATCATTGCACCTATCCCGAAACTGCAGCTCCTCTAACCTCATTTAACATTTTCTGATCGTTATCCTGATCGGGGGTCTGAAGGACTGTCCTAGCAGTCACAGGGAGCCTGGGGCTGCTTTTCCACTCATGGCAGCTATGTAGTTATGCTTTGTATAATCCCCCACACAAACTCCCCTACCTCATCCCTGTAAATTCAGTGTCCTGGCATCACAGCTAGCAGCTGGGCCCACTTGATGCCAAGAATCCAGTTCCTCCACCTTATCTTTTTGGAGTTAAAAGCATTGATACAAAATCACTTTTATGTTTTGCTTTCTGTCACTCACTCAGAACTGCATGTGCTGCTCAGCTGGCATTTGCACATTTTTCCACATCCTTCTTAATTTTCAGTGCCAGCAGCCTGTCTCTGCTCATGAAGTGCGGCTGATCCTTTCTCTTGCAAGTCTTGTCTGCCTGTCTCCCAAAACTGTCCAGTTCCTTGCACATCTAAATCCCTTCTCTCTATGCCACGGTCTCGCAGATGCGTTAGGAGTGCAGATCTCTGGAAGTTAAACCTCTGCAAACCAGGAAAAAAAAGCAAGTTTGGCACATGCCAGCTCTGCTGGTGGGGAGATGGATTAGCTTGAAGGGGAGTCTGTGTGTGAGAGCCAAATATGCTGCCAGACTCGCAAGTCAGCACACATTCCTCAGGAAAGCGCTGCCTGGGAGGCACCTGCACAGCAGCGGATGCTGTCAGACAGGAAAAAGCAAATTTCTACCCACCAGTGGCTTCTAAAGTGCTAATGGCTGGTGTGATGGCGTGGGAGCTGGGATAACGGCTCTGAGTGTCACATGTAATGGGGAGAGATGGGTGAGGCCCGAGCAGGAAAAACACACCAGCCTTTTAAAAAGCATCTGTGCCTGCTGTGAAATTAAATTGTCAGGACTGCGGGACATGGCTCCTGTCTGTAAGTTTCCCTGCCTGCTATCACCTATGTAGTCAGACATCTCAAACAGCAATCACAAACCTGCTCTCCTACAGTCCAGCATATAAAATAAGCAGAAGGTTCATGCAAGGATCACGGAGTGCCCGCTACCTTTCCTAGCTATAGCCAGGTCTGAGCTAAAAACTACTTGATGGCAAGTATGAAACACTTGTTGATTCCTGCTGAAACAGGTCTTACCCTCACTGCTAACAGAATAGTGCAAAGCTGGTGAAGGCTGAACTCAGTGCATCTGTCATGCTTGCTCTCTGCAAATTCAGCAGATCTTAACTGATCAGGAAATGAAGTAAAAGCCCAGGAAAACCAAGTTTTCCTTCTGAAGCTGGTTACAGTGAAGTGGATGTGCCCGCACCATACTCCAGCGATGTGTACTGTGTTAGTTGTCTCGAGCAGTGGAACAGCTGGCTGGAACTGCTTGATACAAGACAACACGGACAGGTCAAACCCACCTGTCTTGTTCCCTGAACGCTGAATCCTCTTAGTATAATGACTTTTGCAAGCAAAAGTTTCACAGCAGCATAACTGACAGGGCCAGGATCACGGCAGTCCGAGTTACGCTGTCTTAGAGCGCTTACTGCTTTGCATGGTAAGGATGGCAAGTTCGCTGTGGGCACGGCTGGCAAGTTTTCTTAGCCCCGTCTTGGCCACAGGAGGTCCAAGGGATATTCCAGGAATCCTATATGTCTATGCATCTGGGAGTCCTATAAATCAGTCAAGTTACTGCAAATTTGCTTTCTCATTCTAATTATCTGACCACGTGAAAATGGTCTTCCTGTGCTTTCAAATGTTGCAACAAGAGTGAGAGCAGGCATTCATGCTGTTACTTGCTTCTCAGCTTCTTTTTAACAAACTTTCTGCTTTAGAAGTTGGGCATGACTGCAGTGGATTTTTTGCCTTGGGAATACACATAGAATATGTGCTAAGATTACTGCTACAGAATGCTCTTCAACCACAGCTGCTTAAGAAGGGTCCGTGTGCTGCTATTCAGCTACATGAACTATAACATATTAACCTTGTAACAAATTACATAAACCAAAAAGCACGTCTCTTCACTTCAATATGTGTGGAAAACTACAATTTTCAGGGGCTCCTGAATTTTGTTTGACTGTTTTTCACTGGCTGGTTTGAGATCACTTGTGGTCTTTCTTGACCACAGTTTTAGAGGTCAGTTTCTTAATCACTTTCAAAAGCCAAGTGCACTGTTTACACTTCTGATACTGGGGTTAATCTCAGTGCCAGCTCCTCTTGCTGAACCACATCTGCAGCTTACAGAGCCCTTTGCCCTAATCCCTGTGCTCACTTGGAAGCACAACGAATAGCCTGCAGGACAAGTAATGGCCAGTCTTGGAGGAAAAACTGGTTTTCACCTACAAACTCCAAAGGAACTGTGGGGTGAAACTGCCGAGCTCCTCCTAATGCTGCTGTGTGACTTCTCGCTGTAAGCTTCATCCTGATACTTAAAGACTGGAAATGACAAGAAATGTGCTAAGTTTGAAAACAGATTCCACAGGAGATGGCAGAAAGCACAGACTGATGAGCCTGGCATCTCTCCTGAGGAAAAAAAAAATAACTAGAAATTATAACAAAGAGCAAAAATCATGGAAAAGCTCAGCATGGTTTTTGCAAAGGGAAAGCTATGCTCAAAAGCTTGTGTCAGCTCTGTGAAGGCGTCAACCGAGCAGCGTCCCCTCAGCCGAGGGTCGCCTACACAACCCGCAGGGGGACGGGCACGGGGGTGCCCCGGGCCGCACTCCTCGTCCCTCCGCCCCGGTGGACACCAACCCCCAGCCCCTCAACCAAGCGGGAGCCACCACCCGGGGGCCGAGCCGCAGCCCCCGGGGCCGGGAAGCCGAACGCCCCCGGCCGTGCCCCAGCGGCGCGGCGGCCGCCTCGCGAAATGGCGGGCGGGCTCCGGCGTTACCTCAGCGCGTTGACCGGCGGGTTGCGGAGCCGGATCACGGCCACGGCGGCGGCGCCCCTCGCGTACTGCGCCATGCCGGCCCCGTCTCGCCGCCCGACCAGCCCGCGGGTACCCGGGCGGAGCCGGGGCAGGGCAAGCGGGGGCGGCCCCTTTTCGTGCCGCCTGCCCTAACGCCGGGAGCGGCCGGGCTCTGCCCCCAGGCCGGGCTACCTGCGGGCAGGCAGCCCCGAGCCTGAGCTGGGGGGCAGCCGTCAGCAAAAGCCGTTTTCGGCTCATTGAAGCACGGTAAGGCTCGGTCTGGAAGGGCTGAGGAAGAGATTCCTGGTTAGGACGGCTGCAGTTGATTTCAACTGCTGCTGAAACAAACCCAGAAGCTTTTATTCACGCTTGCGTTAGCCGGCATTGGGAGAGCAGGCTGAAGGCTGGCATCACTTTGCAGCACCCAAGGTGCGCTCTGTGGTTACATAGAGAAGGGCTGGGCCTGCTGACATCTCTGCTGGAGGCTCAGGCCCTCGTGTGGGGTTAAAGGTTGGCCTAGATGGTCTTACGGCTCTTCTCCAACCTAAATGATTCTGTGATTAATAATAATAATAATAAAGAAAAGCTAATGAACTGAAGATGTGGTGAGTGTTGTTATAAAATCCCTCTTAGAATATCAGCTTACTAATAAAAAGCTAAGAGGTAGGAAAAAATAATGTTGTTTCTAATATCATATCTACATCCATTGTACTAAAAGGTAATTTAAGGGAAATAAAGGGTCCTTCAGAGGAAAAAATTCTTGACCTTGAAGAACTGTTGACTTTTCATACGGATCTATCCGTTTTTATATGGATTTAGTGGTTCAGTTGTCCTGTCCTACAACCATCCCTGGTGCAGGTGCTGGAGAACGCACCCAGAGCACGTAACAAGGATGCTGTGGGAGCACCCACACGCAGCGCTGGGTCCGAGAGCTCAGAGCTGCCCCTGGACCCGGCTGAATCACACAGTGCCTCCCGCAGAGAAAGGCACCAGCCGCACGCTTCTCCCAGGTACGGGCATCTAACGAGGCCCATCTTTCACTGTAGTTTATCTTAATTAGCTTGTTGTGGAAAGTTTTATTGAAATGTTTTTATATCTCTATTATCTTTCTTTTTTTTTAACTTTTTAACCTTTAAAAGTCAACCACTGGGCAGAAGGGCTGCAGCTCCTTGCACTGGTGTGGAACAGGTATAGGTAATTATAGAACTTGATTGATGTGTCCAGAAGGTTCTGTATGAATATATGGTCTTCTTTCACAGCAACTGCTTCCTTTCTTGTTCTGTGTGGCAGTTCACTACAACTCTTCGTTCATTTGTTAAGCAAGATAGAAAACAAAATCAGGAATAATGCTCTACAATTTGCTTGTAAAACCGTGTATTCTGGGAGTTTACAAAAATGCTGTAAACTATGCCTTGCACTAGTGGGAGCTAACTGATCTACTGTTCTTTTATTAACCAGAACAATATCAAAGATCACTCAGATTAGTTGTACTTTCTGTTTATAATTTACAGGTCTATTTTTCTTGTCCTTTAATAATGTAACCAGCACAGTTGTAACAAAACAGGACCCTTCTGAGCATGAATAAACACGGAAAAAAAAAACAGTTTTCAGGAACAGAAAGCTCTGTGACTTTACAAATTCACAGAAAGGTTCCAGTAAATGTTTAAGGTTTATCATTGTAAGCTTTCTGTTTGTCTTTATTTATTTTAAAGACAAGAGTTTGGTAACAAGAAGACAAAGTTCATTTAAGTTTATATGGCAGAGGGAGTTAAAGTTTTCAGAGCTTTCTGTCAAATACTTAATCTATTCTGTGCCAAGTTGTACAAGGACTAAGTGCCAGGGCCTGAGCTTAAATGCAACCCCCAAAATGCAAATTTCAAACCAGTGGAGAAAGAAGGGTGCATGGGCAGGCTCCAGATTAAGCTTTTTGCTATTTGTATTTTTTTGGTCTGTTTGTTGCTTTCCTCCCACCCCTTAGCTGTTTTCACAGCAGTATGATCCAAGGTAGTGCAGCCCTGTGACATATCTGAGCTGATCTTGAGCACAGACTGCTGTGGGAAGAGGCTGCAGGGCCAGTTGGTGCAGTTAACCTTGACAAAATGTAATCAAGACAATCAAGTTTCTTTCTGCAAGCTCTTGAGAAATTCACCAAGAGCTTGTACAGATATCCAGAGCTTCTAAGGCTCTTCCACGTGGAGCAGGGCTCTTCCCTTCAGCCTGCCTGGCAGTTTGTACCTTGATGGAAAACAGCTGTTGGCTATAAAGCCATGAGATGTAGTGGCAGCTTTCTTAGCCGTAGGCCTGCCAAAAGAAAATGTACCTAAAATACAGCTGAACTGGAATCTCAAAAATAGTTCATGTTCTGCAAAGGGCAGTCATGGTCTTGTCTGCCTCTGCAACAGCCGATGCCATTTCAGAAGTAAACTATGATGATGTGAAGGCTTAATCTTGTGCAAAAAAAGACCGAGTAACCAAAGGCTTGCTCTCAACAGGACAAGAAGGCAGGGAGATAGAGGTGGATGTTCCCGTGAGTGTTGTTGTGTTTTGTCAGCCCCTTGTTTACTGGTCTTTTGACTACATAGTAGAGGATGATGCTCAGAAGATGCACCACGTGCCCACTGCAGTTCTGGAGAAGTGAAAAGCTTTTCAAAAGGAGAATAACAATTCCGTAGAGACTCCATTACGAGAAATGGAAATGAGGAATATTCACCAAAGGACAGATTTCAATGAATATGGATGTTGTGTTCTGTCTGCCACCCCCCAGCATGTGCTGCGGTAAAGAAAAAGAACTCTGCTTCTTCTTGAGTTGGAGTACCACGAGTCTGGCAAGTCTCCTACAACCTCCTGGGATCATCAGCCTTGCTCAGAAAGTGCTGAATGATACAAAGAAATGCTTGACAGGGGGCTCAGGTTAATTTTTATTCCAGCTTACTGTTAATCCGTGGTATTTCAGAAGATGCGGCTTGATTTGCTAGAAATTTATTCACATGGAACAAAAAATCCTGAAAAATTATTGTTAGACTAGTTGGAAAAAAACACGTCCATCTCTGGCCCCAAATGCATTTGAAAAGCAGGGACTGCAGTGATGTTGTGTCAGCTGCAGGAGCGGCGGATTTCTGACGGAACTACTGAGGAATATGGAAGATCCAGCTAGCTGCATTGCACAATCCAAGCTGAGGTTTTGTGGTAAAACTCGTGGCTGCACTGATGAGGAGGGTAGGAGCTCTGAAAACTAACTTGATCTTGACATCAACTGGTCTAAACAATGGGTTTGAATTGCCGTCTGCTGTTGAAGTGGCTAAGAGGGCCTGCTGAATTCAACAACTATTTTCTGCTTTCCTTCTTACAGCTAAGAGTATTGGGGGGCTAGATTATTTGAGTAGATTATTTGCTGTAAAAAACAGCTGCTGATCTACTCACCTCTGTGATCTTTTGTCTGGTACACTGTCTTCTGCTCCAGGCTACCACTTTATCTATGGTAAAAACAATATTGGTAAACATCTGATCATCAAATAGTTTTCAAAGGCTTCTTTGGTTCTGCCCACCCTGATGCGACCTCCTCTGCTAACTGTAAGGTCCTTTTCTAAGCTGTTTCCCAAAACAGCGAGCTGGAGTTCTCAGCCTCGGGGCTGGCAGATGTAACTCTTTGAAAGGCACAGCTGGAGTAAGCGCAGCAACTACATCTACACAAGATGTGCTCCAAGACATGTTGTGGGCTGTAAAATATCCCCCTATCCTACACTTCAGATTTCCACTGCAGAGCCTCAGCTGTAGAAGGCTGTTCAGTTGTAGGAGGTTGTTTTAGCAATGAGCCACTTCATGTGACAGGCACATTTAAAAACTTTTCCTCCCTTCTGGGCATCTTCTTAGGGTTTTTTCCTTTAGTGTAAAAGGTTTTAAATGTCTTGAAAACTTCACCTCCCATTCTGTCTCCCAGACCAAGGCTAGGCTTAGCTATAAATGCAGTAATTATCACTGTTAATAGCTGCTTAAAACCAGGGCTGTTGTACCTCCAGTAAGTCACTGCCGCTGCGTGCCCCTTCAAAACAAGCAGCTCCTTTCTGTTCAGATGTGTGTGGAGAGCGCAGTGAGACGGCACTCAGGGCAGGACAGCTAGTTGTCGTACGGAGGCTTTGCTCTGTTGTCTTCTTGAAATCATGAGCTACCCCTCTAAAAATCCCCAGGTCTGATTTTTTATACATATATATAAGCAGAAAAGCCTGCAAAGCAAAAGCCATTGACACTTTTGCACACACAAAGCTGCTGTAACATATTTGTTAGCTATGTGCAAAACCACAATGTTTTCCATCAAGTCAGTGCCCTGTTCAGCATTTATTTCCCTCTCTATTGCTCTGCACATACAAGCCATTGTAAGATTTAAATTATCTTAAAAGCGATCATTTCAAATTAAGTATCTGACGTTGTTCTGGCAGTGAGAACTCATCTGTCAGTCGTGTGCAATCGTCCAAGCCTGTTTCGTTTCATGATTTTGAAGCTCGGATAATTGCATGGTTTCAAAGCAACACCTTCTGGCAAGCCGCGGTATTGCTTGTGCCAGCAGACACCTTCCTCTTGGCTTTACTTGGGACAAAACCAGCAGCACAGCGGCCTTCGGAGATGGTCCCTGGCTGCTTAGCGAGGGCAGTGCTGTCTGTCTGACTTGATGGCGGAGAAATAAACACCGGGAGGTTTTCCAGAATTTTTGGGGTGAGCAAACATAAGCATTTAGTGTTGTCACACAGATATAATGGTCTTTTTTGTTTGTTTATACTACAGAGGCTCGTTTGCAGGGAATAATGTCACCCAAAACAATACAGGGCTTCATTCAAAACACTGAAGTCCATGAACAAATGATGCTTGCTATCATCCCCATAGATTAGAGTAGTTTGGACATTAGTGGTTACCTTTTCCTCCTTATTTTACTCCCTCCTACTGCTCATTGTAAAACTGGCAGAATACTGAAGAGTGAATGAAAATTCAGAACATTTTCAGAAAACATTAATTACAGTATCAGCTCGAAGTACCGTAGTCCCTTAGCACTGAAGCAATGCTGTTGTCCTTGTGAACAAGCAAAAATACTATGATGTGGAAGCACCGCAGAAAAGCACTAATGAAGACTACAGTTTCCTTACTCGAGACAATCCAGCAAAGGGGAATCAGCCGTGAAGAACGCCAGGCGATTTATACAGAAGACTGAGATACGATGTAAATGTTCATATACACGCTATAAATAAAAGCAACACAAGCAGTTGTAGAGGACCGTGTCTTCAAAGAGACAATAAAATTGTCAGTAATGATGATAAGAAGATACAAGGAATCAATGTTTCTCCTCTCCATTCCAGGCTGCAGGATGATTTGTAGATGTACCACTAATGAAACTGTACTAAAGTCCGGCGGTGAAGTCCAATGTTAAAAGCACCTGTCTAAGGCTGACATCTTAATACCCAGTTTGGCTACGTAGGCTGCATCCTAACATTTTGGGAGGACTGGTGCTAAAGATTTTTTTGGCTTTTTGGGCCGGTATCACCAGCTGTCTCCAACAGCAGGGGAAACCTCAGGTTATGCGAAAACCAACATTAGCGTGAGGAAGGCCAGTTGCGGGTAGCGTTTCTGTAACCCCCTCCCTGGTGCTGTATGTGCTGTAAACTCTCACAACGAAATGTGAACAGGCACAAACGCTGGGAAGGCCTCCGGGAGGGGGGACACAGGACAGCTCCCGCTGTCCCTGCGCGCCCCCAAGATGTCGGCGGGTACCGGCCCACGGCTGCGCCCTGCCGGCGGCGCGGCCCCGGAAGCGGCGGGGCGGTGCTCGGGAGACCCGCCCGGCGGGGCGGTGCTGTGCCGAGCCGAGCCGTGCCGAGCCGGGCCGTACTGTGCCGAGCCGCGCCACCGGCGGCAGGACGCTGTGCTCAGGTAATGCGGGCGGCCGGGCTGGGGGTGGCGGGGCTGGGGCAGGGCGCTGCTGTCCCCTTGGGGGGGGGGGCGTGGGGCGGCACGGCGCGGACCCCCGGTGCCCCCCGGCTTCCCCCATTTGACCCCCGGTACCTCCCGGTTGTCTCCCGGTGCTCCCTGGTTGCTCCCCGGTGCCCTCCCTCAGTCCCTCCTGCTTGCCCCCCAGTGCTCCCCCTGTGTCCCTCCCGCTCGGCACTGCTGGAGCCAGGCACCGAGTTGTTCTAGGGGCCCCGGCTTGCTCGAGTGAAAGCAGGACTTTGGCGTGTTTGGGAGGTTGCCCCGGGGCAGGAGCTGTGTCTCACTCCTAGGAGAAGTGAGGTGCTGGCAGTGCCGGTA
Organism: Nettapus auritus; assembly: GCA_011076525.1. NCBI lineage: Eukaryota > Metazoa > Chordata > Aves > Anseriformes > Anatidae > Nettapus > Nettapus auritus. The sequence goes on from CM021773.1 coordinate 10,021,032, forward strand.
AGGAGCTCTCGAGGCAGGTGTCGTAGGGTATGGTCTCCTCTGCCCGGGAGGAAGGCAGCGTTTAACCACATCTTTTGCACAGTCTGGAGCAAATCGTGTCGGGGTTAAGACTGTGGTGTCTATCGCAACCCTGTCGGAGCAAAATGTATCACGGGCTATCGGCAAATCAAAATAAGTCTGCACAGGCTGCTGTGGTTTTGTGCCGTATTGAGTTAAAAAGTGCACACGGTAATTTTGGTGCTTCTCTCTCGTGACAAGTTTGGAAGAGTGAAAGGGACGGCTTCAGCTGGCACCTTGTGTGGATTCCCTGGGCTCACCTGGTGAAGTGAGACCAGGGGTAGCGGCGTGAGGGGAGGTGGCACCTGGCCTCCCCACGGGCACAGCCTGCTGCCTCCAGCCCGCTTTTGTGAGGGGCATGGAGACGGGAGCAAATAATGTACTTGAAAGCATTGTGCAATGAAAATGAAGTTTTGGGAGTAAATGGTCCGGACTTGTCATCCTCCTTTATGAGAGTTTTGCTGCTCGAAACTACTAGGATCACGTTGTGGCTTCATTTGCATTTCTTGTGTCCTCTAGTCACACTATTTCACAGGTAGGCTGGTCTTAGTATACTGATCGCGTTGTCAAAGCAGAGCAAAAAAATAAAGAGAAATGCTTTCAGCAGTTATTCTGAGATGGATTTGATTCCTGAGCTCCAAGCAGCCTTGGGAGATGCGAAAGCTTATGTTTTGGTAACAGGAAGGGTGGGAGGTGATGCTGCTGAGGTGGCCCTGTGCACCTCTTTTCCTGCCCTCCAACTACCCAGTTTCATTGCCTCCCGTGTGCAGCAGGTATCAGGGGTTATGTGGCCAGCTGGGTTCATATCTGGCCAGCAATTAGCACCAGATAGAAAGCGAAGTGAGTGAGCTGACGGGCTGCCTGTATTGCTGCTGGTGCCTGTGAAAGGGAGAGGCAGGCCCGCCCATTTGGGCCGTGGCACAGCTCAAAATCAGTTAATCTGCTCGTGGAAGTGCACCCTGAGGCTGCAGTTCCTTGGACAGGTGAGCTGGCCAAGTGGTTTTATGTTTTGTTATTTTTTGAGACTGGAAGATCTTGTTCCCTGTTCACCTCCAGGTGCTAGTCAGTACATTTAGGTAGAAGTTCTGCAGTGCCGTCCGTCTCCTTGTTTCATGACGTGGCTGATACTCTCAGCCTCCTCACACCTCACTTTTTTTTTTCAGGAAATAAACTAAAACTAAAAATGCTTCTACTATTTATAAAAAAAATACTTTTTTAAGGATGGCGTAAGAGTTACTTTTTTAAAAAAGGGTGGTGCACATGTTACCTCAAGTATAAAGGGCTAGAAATGTAGCATTGCAGAATTTTAGAAATTTACCTGTAGTAGTTATCACCAGTAACTGCACTAGAATCAGTGCTGAAACAGGTGTTCAGTTTCAGGGAACAAAAGCAGTTCTAGCTGAATGCGAAGATAGGAGTACTTGCCAAAAAATAACTAAATCACTCTTAGATAAAGAAAACAGGTGGATAAACAATTGAAATGTAGTAAACAGGTAATTTTAGTCTCAGTTGCTGTGTTTTGATCTGAACTTTGTTTCATGAGCAATTTGAGAAAGATGTCTGCCTGGAAATATCATAAAAGATGAGAACATTAGCAGTAGTTTTACGTTGGAGGCATACAAAGAATAATTCTGGGATCTAACCAATTGGGTTAGTTACACTGAGAAAATCGGCTGAAGTCTGTGCTAGCAGTACGTAGATTTATCCACATATTATTGGAGAATATATACTTCTTGTAAAGCCCAAGAGCTTTGTATAAGAGTTTGTGACAAAGTTTAATACCAGAATTGCAGTGGTAAAGTGCTTGAAAAAGTGCTAAATTTTGCTTAATTTGTAAATGATTCCTGAACTGTGTCTTCTGCCCCTCTCTTGAACCCATTCTGGAGTATACATCGTATTGCTTAGAAATTGCAATATTCTTCTGTGGAAATATTTTCTTTTAGGTGATTTATTAAGATTATTAGAACTGAATCTTAGCTGCTGTCCTTGTAGAATTTGTCTATACAGCTTAACATAAAGAAGATAAATTGTCATTTGTTATTCTTGGTCAGAAAAGATAGCATAAGATTTAATAAGCTACTGTGTCACGCTCTAGGTGGGTCCCTGTAGTACAGTGCCCAAGTTAAATATTTACCTGCTGTATAGGACTTTGGCCCTGCGTAACCCTTGCCAAGCACCAGCTCTGTAGCCAGAAGGAAGGTGACAAAGGTAATGGCATGGTGAAACTTGTCCCCGTCTAGACTGGAGCCGGTCTAGCTGGGCACAGAAACAGCGAGTGGTCACAGCGGGGCTCAGCCTGGTAACGCTTGTAATCGTAAACGCGGGGTCTGAACACCTCATGCCTTTTTTTTCCTGTCTCTGCGGAAAATAAACATTAATTAAAATGGCATTTCAAGAAAATTGAGGTAAAAATGTAAAAAATATTAGTGTTTTTAGTGTGTTTTTAACTACGTAAGCATCAGCCACCACATAGCGTGCTCCTGTCAAGTGCTGGTGGCCTGTGCGGCAGGGGGTGGTGACAGCCCCTCTCGCTCTGTAGGTAGTGAAATGATGGGAATCTGTGGTCTCCTAGCTGCTGTCACGTCTGGTGATCCTTCCTGGTCTTGCTCTTGTTTATACTTAAACATACCTTGAGCTGGAGGAAATTCCGTGTGCCAGCGGACAGAGGCCTGGGGCTCCTGGGGTCCTTCCAGCACAGAAGACTTCTTGTTTCTTTAATAAACATTATCATTTTTGGTGAAAAAAATAACATTTCTCTTGTAAAGATTCCCTTTCAAATATGAACTAAGTGTAAGTGGTTGAGTATTTTGGGCCTGCTCCCTGCCTCTCTTCTTGCTGTTGTGGGCTTTCTTGCAAAGGTCTAAAATCTGGTTGATGAACTGCCTTGAAAAGGGAGGAATTCCTCTGGAACTGATGAGATTAGATGTGTTCCTGGCTGATGTGGCATGTTTCATTCTTGAGTGCTTTGCTATGGGGAGCTCAGCATGTGACACTGAAAGCTGTATAATAGAGAACTCATTTTTCTAGCTGAGAGGCTCTGTAAGTGGGAGGCGTCTTAGGCTTTCTTATTTGCTAGTGGGGAATAGGAGCTGCCAGCTAATCAGAGGTTGGTACCAAAAAAACCCACCCAACCACCACCAACAAAAATAACTAGTTATGCATGGTGCTGTAGGTGAAGGAATTTCTGCATGCCTTAGTGGGAAAATGTTTCTGAATTATTTACATGGGGGGGTATAAGTTATTTTACGTTTTTTTTGTAAGTCTGGTTCACTGTCAGAATCCAATTGGGTGTGTCATGGGGACTTCATTTGCTTCAGTTGTTTTTGTTCAACAGAAGGAACATTTTGCTTTAGATGTAGGATGGGGTTGGTAAGTCCTGCCTTTTTACTAACTCATTTTGAAGCTGTTTCCCTAGATGTGACGGACCTGAATCGCCCCTGGCTCAGTCTGTGCGTATTCTGGAACATGCATTACAGAGCTGTCTGAGAGCCTGTGGAGTGAAAGGTCGCTCGGGTTTTTAGTGTTTGTCATCTTTTACTGCTTTGGGAGTTTAATGCGGTGATGTGGTTCACCTCAGGTGTGTTTATATTAAAATCTTGGTTTCAAAGGTGTGTGGATGCTTAGTGTAACCGAGATCAGGATTTAGGCTGACCTCCAGATGGTGGTCAGAGGATTACTTCAAGAGCTGATTATGAGAGTGTTCTTTGTATAAGTCCCATGCCTAGCTGAATAGTTACATCACAAAGATTTTTCTTTAATGACTCATCAGGCAATTTAGTGTGTGTGGGGAAAAAACTCTAACTTTCTGATGAAGCTTGTTTTTCCTTCAGCCCATCTGGCTCATATTGAGCTGTACCCCAGCACTTGCAGGCTATTTTAGTGAGCATTCATTTCCTGGCTCTGAAAATGACATCTATAGTATCTTTGTTGTCTGGGTATCTTTCTCTGCATGTGTGGCCTACATTTGTCCTTGCATTCATCTGCTGAGTGAGAGTACTGCTGCGGTGGGAGCTGTGAGCAAAGCCCATTGTTCACGGTGTGTTTAGATGTAGACTCCACTGAGAGAGCGTTTGTGATTTTTGAAGTTTCCTAGTGGAGAAGGTAGTCAGCATGCCCAGCTTCAGAGCCGAGCCAAGGGGAACGTACCAGCGCAAGCAGCAAGTTGATGAGAAAATGTTCTTTTTCCTCCTTTTGCCCATTACTGCTGTCAAGAAACAGCTTGTCCACTTCTTCAGAGGCTTGTGGGCTGTGGCTGCACCTTCCTTAGCTCAGTAGCTTTGCCCGACAAGTCACAGGTACAGGCTGATGCCCTGGTGCCTGCAGCTCCGGATTGCTGCTGGCGTGCTCGTCCGGCTGCGCGGTCACCGTGTCATTCGGTGCCTGCTGCTGTGGCCACTGCAGTTTTGGTCTTTGCTGTGTGGCAGGATGCCTCAGTGCTAGAGGGGGTGAAGTTTACTAAGTTACCGGTCCCTGCCACTTGGGTGCTGCTGGAAGAGCAGTTTCCCACTGGTGTTGTGTTTCTAGCACTGCTGCTGGCTTCACATCAAGCAAACACTTGAGCTTGGGCTCTCATGCAGGTGGCCAAGGGCCTCAGCAGGTAGCAGACTGACTTCTCCTTAACATCCTTTGTTTTCTGACTGTTTGTCTTAACGACAACCTGAATGCTCAAGTTCGTGGTGTTGCTCAGTGGCACCGTGACTCCCCTTAGGGAATGAGAAGTGTTTACAGGCCTGTTAGTCACGGCACTGCTGGGAGCACTCCTCTCTTGCCGTGCCTTCCAAGGGGAGGTTAGCACAGCGTATAGATGACTAGGAGTACTTTGACCTTCTGGTTCACTTTTTTATGGTTTATTTACATTCCTCAAGGTACTGTGCCCTGTAGTTTCAATGTAATTGCCCGTCTGTAATGGGAGGAAATACTGGTGCTGGTTAACTGATCTGTTGTGTTTTTGTGCTTAGAGACTTCTGCAGCCTGGGGGGGGGGCAGAAAATTGTTCAAAGGTGTCAGCTGCAAGCAAGGAGATGATTTTTTTGTGTTCAATAACCCATTGCTCATTCCTGGGGGCAAGAACTGCTGGGGAGAAATAATGCGACCTATTGATGGGAGTTGATCAGTACAGTCATGTTTGGGGGCTCGATGAGATGACCAGGTGGACAGCTGACTGAAGAGGACCCCAAACAGGCTGGGTCTGTATGTCTGACCCCAAACAGGCTGGG
>CM021773.1:10026314-10169316 GCA_011076525.1 Nettapus auritus
CTGACCCCAAACAGGCTGGGTCTGTATGTCTGACCCCAAACAGGCTGCTCCTCAGGGTTCCGCAAGATGTGATGCGTTGTGGTGCATCAGGTATTGGATGGATGCTTCTGTTGATTCCCTCCTGGCCAAGGGATCCCGGAACCTTCTACCTATTTTGTGGGAGGCCCACATGGTTACAGGACCAAAAGACCGCTCAGACTTCAGATTCATGCATTGGATTGCACAGACTGAGTGCCAGATAGTTCTTGACACTTAAAACGGCCTGTTTTTTCTCCAGTAAGAGTGTCAGTGTTACAAAGAAAAATGTTAGTAGAAAGCCTGTCTGGCCAAAAGGCTGGCTTCCCTTCTTTGTGTTCGATAAGTTCGCTGTTTCTTTCAGAGCTTAGAATACTTCATACTCTTTATTTCTTATTCTTTCCCAGTAAGTCATACTCTTTCCTGTTTGCTCTGTAAGATTTCATTTCAGTCTTTTTCTGAAACCTCACATCTCCAAGGCATAGATGCTATATCACTTATGTTTCCCAACACCTATTGTGTGTTGAGAGAATACTTTTTTGCTTAGTTAGAGGACAAAATTTTTCCAGATGCTCTCTGAAATCACTACTGAGAGAGCGAGGCTATTGCCAGAGTCACTTGGAGGTGCATTAGAGACTCTCAGGAGCTTGTTTGTGCTCTGCGTGATGAGAGATATTCCTTGTCCTCTTTTCCCCCGGGCCAGTTTAAATTATGCTGATAGTATTAATGAAGAACGCATCCAAGTCTGATATCACTCTGAACACTCCTCCAGGTTTTTGCTGTAGATACTTACCAAGCACTGGGATTTTGCAGAGTCACCCGGGAATGAAACTGCATTTTGTTGAGCTGTACTAGGATTGTGGTTTGCATGGAGGACTCTAATGCTTATTTATGGATTCTCTACTTCTCTTTTTGCAGTTCTTTCAAACTCCAGCAGCAAGGTGAGAAGAACTGTGAATCTGGGACGTACGCAAAGCCTCTGTACCTGTAAGCCTGCAAGAGGTATGGGACTTGCCCTGCAGATACAGCCAAGGGGGAAAAAGCTCTTGGGAAGTTTGCATCCCAAGCAGCCGAGTGCGGCAGCATATGTGAGCTGTAGTTATTGGGAAGTAGCTGTGTTTTCCTTGGCTTCCTGGCTGGGGGAACCTTGAGAATGTGACCTGAGTAAACTAGAACAGATGGAGGGTTTCGCTGCCCTGAATAGCATTGTGACTTTTTCACGGACGCTTGCAAAAGGGCAGTCTACAGAATATTGATAACAGGAACTGCAGGACATGCTGTGTTGAATGTTTATCTGCCTAAATAGCTGCTAGTCCAATTCCATTAATGCTTGCATATTTAATAAACCTTTAATGTTGGATTTTAATGAGTTGGCAGTTATCTCTGAACATCCAGCTGCAGCAGTCACACAGTAGAGGAGGCTCTCAAATGCAGATTTCTCTCAGAAGACATGTGGCCTTTTCTTGGGCAAGCAGCACTTCACAAGCTGTAGCATGCTTTGCTTTAGCCTGTGCTGATGTGCTTCAACGATGGATTTCCTAATGGGGGAGTTTCTTAAGGGGAGGAATCTTAAAAAGCTGAGTGTAAGAGAATATGACCTTGGCTAATCTCACAGTGAACCATTTATCTACTTGGGTTAATTCTTGCCAGAGATCTAAGTATTTTGGCTGCAAAATGGGGCCTGTTAAGGAATTTGTTTCTAATGTGGCATTTGCTCACTTACAATCCAAATGTTTTGGCTTTGTCTTTTCAGCTTTGCTTTCCAAACATCTGTCCAACTCCTCAAAACGCCAAACAGGCTAAGAGGTGCCCTCGTTTTGCAGCACAGTTGTACTTGAGTGTCCCTAATGAGGTTAAGGAAGCTACTCTGTTGTTGATGAGACCTTGGTGAAATTGAGCAGAAAAGTTCGGTGTTAGTATTTCTGAGATAAGCACAAGTGTAGTGAATTAATGTCAGTAAAATTCATCAAACAAGGTGAAAAGGGACTTTTGATAACACAGTAATTCTCTGCTCTGGCACCAACGTGACTTTAAAGTCACTTCCCATTCCCAGTCTTCAGGATACATTCTCAATGTGTTCCTGTAACGTAGATATTAAATACATAAACTGTGAGGGTCGCAGAGGTAAAGACTGGAGCCTTTCCTGCCATTCGTCAGCGTAGCTGCTTGGTAACTGGAGCCACCAGGTTGGTTTCAGGTGACCTTTCTGTGTGCCAGGTAAAAAGCAGGAAAAATGAAATGTTTATGTAACACGGGATTGCTGTCTGCGAGAGCGGTATTTTAAACCGAGGTTCTTTCTATATCTCCAGAATACCAGTTTCTGAGAGGAACGGCAAAGAAATTTAACTGCAAAAACTGATGGACCATTGCATCTTCCAAAATGAGCCTTTTCACACATTTCTACTGGAAGCTAGAGTGTCGTGAAGGTGAGTAGGTTTTGTCTGTGACAGATGAACTGTTTAATGTCCTGGGCCCTGACCATCAGTCTTCTTGGAGATAGGACTGCCCTCGATTCAGCTTAGTGTGCACAGGAAAGGCACAGCCCACGGAAGCATATTTGTGAAGTGATTTATTTTGTCATTGGAAGAAATATCTAGGAAGCAGGTATATTTTCTGCCATGTCCATTAATTGTCACTAATTTGGAAACTGTTGAAGAAATGGAGTGCTTAGTGAAAGAGGTGAACCGTGGGAAGGAGCATGGATATTTTTTGGAGGGTGGAAGATGAACAAGAGTTTTACGTGCAGGATGAGGAAATTAAGTTTGAAAGACAAACTTCGATTGCTGAATGTATTAAATTAGGTAAGGCTTTTTCACGTTCTGTTCCAGTCATACCTCAAGTGATGGTATCAGCATTCAGAGTAGCTGAAGAAGACTGCCTGCTGTCACAGATAGCAAGTTAATTTCCCCAAAGTAAAGAACATAGTGCTTCAATGAAATTAAATCAATTTTATTTTGTAGTTTGTGGTATCTTTTTGTTATTTTTGTACTCACATCCTTAGGGCTGTAGGCAGTGACCGTGCAGTATTGTTTTAAAATCCTTTAATAACAGAAATCAAAATGGGAAGTCACAAACAGTTGAGGTTTATAACTCCTTGATTTAGGCTGTACTGTCACTTTATGTAAACACATAAAAGGAAGCCGTGAGTCTGTGCAAGTCCAAGTTTGCCTGCCTAGTGATATCAATTGTGATTAATTTACTTAGGCTAGTAAAGTTGCTTTTCTGTTAGTTAGCTTATTGATAATTACATTTTCTCTCTTTTTAATATGAACTGCCCAGAACTGATGAACTCAAAGCTAATGGTGCAGGGTGAGTGGTGAAAAATGCATCTAGGTGTTTGCCAGGTGTCATTCTGTCTGTGTGGAAATGGTTTCAAAATGCCCAGCGTAGGAGTCATAGCCTCCGATGCACAAATAATGTGCAGTGTGGGAAGAAAGCCTGCCAGAAGTTCAGCCTACAATGGACTCAGTTTTCCTGTGTTTTTGCAGATTTGGAGCTCTGTGTCCTGTCACCCATGTGAGTTTCTTAAATATTTATATATGGAGCAGTGCTGATGAGCCTCTCACATGAGCGTGGTACTTGACAGAGGCGGGGCCATGCTGTAGGAGGGGGCCTTAAAGCTGGAAAAGAAGACCTGTAGCTGGGGAGATACTGGGGAGCGCATGTTCCTTTGTGTTGTTTGGTCTCTCATAGCTGGAGAGAGAAATACTGCGCACGTTCATTTGCACTGTTTGGTCTCTGGTATAATTTGCACAATTCTACGTGAAAGGATGGCAAACTGAAACCCCCAAACCAAAAAGTGTTGCTAAGGTCTAAAACCTTGTCCTGCATTAGCCCTGGGTGACAGTGAGCTAGCTTTAGTCCTGGGCCCACGTTGCTCAGTCAGAAGCTTTGTTTCTGATTTGTTTTCACTAATGGTAAGTATGTTGCAATAGATGTCCCTGATAGCTTGTTTGGGGATAAAGTGTTATCAAACTGCTCAGTTTGTATTTTTGAGCATCTCTTTTTTGTTTCTCAGCTAGGACAACTGGATTTTGAGCTTTTGTTATGTGTAGTTAGATGCTGAGAACTCCGGGAAGACTTTAAGTAGGATCTTGCTGTTAATGTTTCGCTCTTTCTACCTAATAACATGGAAGCTAACCTAATGCTACAGAAAAGTAAGATGCTTTCTAAGAGCTTTAAGTTGAGTATATCTATATGGAAAAAGTAACAATTCTTTTTCCTGTATTGCTTGCAGTCTAAACATTTAAGACACACTTACTGTTGAACTTGGAGTGCCCTAGTTTCTTTCCACATTATGCGTTCATTATATGTAAGAGGCTGTGAATGGCTGCGTATTTATAACAATCTTCAGTTATTTTTGGAGGGAAGGATTTTTTAAATTTGGTGTATGAATCCTGCACAAGTAACTGTTTATGAATATCTAACTAAAAACTACTTGTGACATTTGAGTGGTTGTGGAAGTCGGTAGTTACACGGATGCTGTTTGTGAGTGGGTGAAGGATGGTTGGGAGGTAAGAAATGTCATCTGTGAATCCTTTTGCTGGGAAATCTGGAAAACTAGGGAATGTAATTTGGAAATATTTTTTCCACTGTAGCCTGTACTTTTGTGTTGCTGTAGATGAACAGAAACACCACCTTCCTTTTGCTCTCTTTCTTCTCCTTTTACATCTTGATGAAAAGTGCAACCCTCCTCTCCGGATAAAGATTGTGCAACAGAGTGAGAAAAGGGTGAGTGTGTGTGAAAGAAGGATATTTTACTTGCTACAAGGCTTCTTTGTTCTCTGAGGTCAGGAAGAGCTGAGCTCCCAGTCGTTTTATAAGCTCTTCGGTTACCTGTTCGCTGACTGTTAGGTCAGTTCCCCTAAATGAATGGATCCTCCTCTGTGTGAGTCATTAGGTAAATATCAGGTAGCGCTGGTATTCTAATACTGTCTGCTTTGAGTACTTGCTCCTAGTTCTTGTTTGCAGTCGACTGAATAATTTCTCAGCTGTTGTCACAACCCCAGTGTTTTTTCTCAGCACCGGATCTTCTCACAGCGTGCCATGGTAGAGAGAGATCTTCGCTGGTCCTGCTTGCTGCTCCGGCCTTGTCCGAGTGTTATGTTTTCACCAGTAGCTGGAAAAATATTTGGAGATGTTTCCAGTAAAACAGTTGGTACTGATACTTGGCTCAAAGCCTCCGCTTGATCAGAGGCAGCATTGTGGTTTGCCAGATGGCCTGCCGGCTGGATCTGGTGCGTGCTCTGATCGCATCCCTCCTGCAGGACAGGGCACTTGGGGCAGCGCTTTGCTGGCCTCCTGTGCTGTGTTCGGAGCTGCCACTAGAGCAGGAGGTGTCAGCAGTTCCTGCCTGCCTCGAAGGGCCGCTGACTGCTGCAGGCAGGGCTTCAGGATGGGAGAGCTGAGAGCTGTGCTCCTCCAGCCGCTGCTGCAGCCAAAGGGTGGCTGGGTGGTGGTGATTCCTTGCTGTCTCCTTGAAGAGGAGGCTTGCAGCCTGCGTGTGGGGCAGGGCAGTTGGGTATTTGTGCTCACTAGGAAGCTCGGTTGGGAGGGAGCAGGGCATGTTGCCCTCTGGCCCATGCAGGTGCCGCCAGACTGGCCTCCCGCGTGCATGTGTCCAGGTAAGGGATAGCCGCTGGGTTCTGCTGAGGCTGTGATTTGAGTCCGCTTTTCAAGTGGATGAGACTGCAGAAGGCTTCTGTCCTGGGTGCAAGACCTCAGATAGGCATAGAGGCCCCCGTTGGTTTTTCTCTCTTGTTTTTCTGTCCCCCACATCATAGCCTGTGGCCTTTTTGGATTGAAAATGCCTCAGTATTTTCTATGGACCATTTGAACCTTGGGCCAAGACCCACAAACCGGAAGGCGCTGTGCAGCGAGAATCAGGTGCCATCCTTGCTTTCTGTGGGAGAGGGACCGCTTCCAGGGCTGGCTGGCTGAGTCCAGTTTGGGGGATCTCCCAGCCCGCTGGGGGCTGGAGCTGTGATGGAAAATTGCAGAAACCTGCCCTCTCTGAGGCACTGGCATCCCCTTCTGCCAAGGGGAGCTGTTCCAGCCACCTCTAGAGAGGTTTGTGGAGGTGTTAAGGGTTTCTCGTTACACACTGGAAGTGTAACAGTTCAGTTGTGGTACCAGCAGTGCAATGGCCTGCAACAAACGCTGGGTTTCCTAGAGGAAGATCCATCGGACCCATCACCACGTTGAATTTATAGCTGCTGCCAACATTGCTGCAGTGAATTTACCAGCTTGGTTAGTAGAAATATGTAGGCTTTGGGGGATGTTCCATTTGCTGCGTTGGGAACCATTTGTTTTGCATCAACCATGTGTAAAATATTACTGCTGGGAACTGGTAGCATCCACTTAGTGGTGAAGGGGCCGTGCACTCAATGCCAGTCCTAGACTTGCTGTTCTTAGAGCTGCTTTACGCAGCCACTCCCTTTAATTAGCTCTCCATGAACCAAAATTGAGGAATCCCCGATCTAGGATATCTCTGTGCCAGGAGGAATTAATTGTTATATTTATTATAAATAAATATAATAGAAGAAAATAACCTTTCTTTTATTAAGATCCGCTATTAAGAAACTCAGCTGTGGTAAGCAGAGCACATTGATCTGCCATTTAGTTTAGGCAGTAACTGTGAACAACTTTTATCGTGTTGGAGGGGAGAAGAAAGTAGTACTTAGGGTTCTTGTGGTGTTTTTTCCTAGCTTCCTGAATATAAAAGATCTGTTTTTAAGGTATATTTTTCCTACACTTATATGTTGAGTGGCTGTAAATAAAAATACTTGATTACATTATGATCATGATTAGCTACATGGATACAGGAGAGGTGCAGCACTCATTTCACTGTAAATTTGCCAGGTAGCATTATTTGTCTGCATGTTGTCTTACCAAATAAGAAAATAGTGTTTCTCCAGCACCCTGCACTTGCCCTCTTGAAATAGAGTTACATTTCTATTAAGCTAACATGTTTGATCAGCGCCACTGAGTAAAGGAGGAGCTCAGAATTACTGATAAGGTCCACAATAAATTTGTACGTAGTTTATTTAGCACCTGCCTCTGTCTCCATTCTCTGGTGCTCGAGTATTGCAGTGTTGGTAGTTCAGAAATACCTGTTTGGAAAGGCGCTCAAGCCTTCAGCTCAGATGAGTTACCACGATTTATTTTGCCTTGAAATCTAAATGCTGTCTTTGAGTTGATGCATCTTTTTAATCTCAGGCAAAAGGGAGCTCCGGTTTTATCTTTTAATTTAAGCAACCTTGATAAAAAGAAGCCAGGTTATGCTGGAGTCAATGTGATGATAATCAATTCCTTCTGTTCTTAAGTCATAGTGAAAATGAAAAGAGCTAAATTTACTGGCTGTTCTTCATGCCTTTTTGTACAGCGTAAAAGAAAATTAAGCTCTTTTGACCTTCCTCTGACATGTGTAGTCAGCGAAGATGAGTGCAGAGAATGGCTTTGTCAAAATAAATGAAGTCGATACCGGGCTTTCTAAAATTGTTACTAATGTTCTCCAGTATTATGCTGCAATTAAAGTCACAGCCTGTGAAGACAATCTCAGCTGCTATTTCATCCACCAGCACACTTCTTGGTTTCAAGTTTTTGTTCTGTTTTTCAAGCACTCTGTCACAGACGTTTTGAGCCATTGGCTCTAAATGGGTGCTGTGCTCCTTACGGCAAGCTTTGTCATACCCTTCACCTGGAGTGTGACTTCACCCCCAGAAAACCAGCTGTCCTGGATCTAAGCTGAGCTGGCTGAAATGAGGAGCACTGGGATTCGGACAGAGCGGTGGCAGTGATACGCGTACATGGATCAGAAGAGGTTTGCAATAAACTAGTTGGTTTAAAGCTTAATGTTGTGTATATACCTTTACAACTACGGCTGTGTACCTTGTTTTGCAAGAGTTGTAATTTTCCATGACAGTGAGGAGCTGTGAGTTCTCCCATAAACTACTAGAAAGAATACTGCTAAGATTAAAAAAGATAAATAAAACAAAACTACTTGCTGCTCCAATGGATCTACCGGTTTGTTTCATGGCGTGTTTGCTAACGGCAAGGAAAGCTGGAGAGAACTTCAGCTGCAAGTCCTTCTGTGAGTTTAAGTGATGCTCACCTGGTCTTTAGTGCAGCAAGGGCAACGAATTTGTTCTTCCGGAGGTGTCTTTGTGGAGGAGATGATGAATTTGACAGCTCGTGGTGCAGGGGACTAGTTCATTAGTTGATGATGGTGTCCTGCATGCAAGCAGAGGCATAGAAGTGGTGCTGTGTGCCTCTGCGGCTGCTGGGGGAGCCAGGAGCCCTGCAGGTGCATTTGCACGGCCAGTTTTAGCTGTGGCCTCTGAGGGAAGGCGGTGAAAACCTGAGCGTGCACAGTTTCCCATGTGAAAACCGGTAGTGTGCGTGCTGCTGCTTTGCAGTCTGCGTTGCATCTGAAGGACTGAGCGGTGTGCTTGCAAACTGGTTGTGTTTTAAATGAGGTGGTGGCTAAGAAGGGGATGGCTTAAGGTTTGCTTGGCAGAACACAGCAGCAGTAGCAGAGGATGTTGTATTCTCTGTTTAGTTTCAGGTCTAACAAAACTCCTACCTAGTTACACTTCGGTACATTCCTGCTTCTCTATATTTCCTAGACAGCTGTGTTTGCACTGGCTGACTTATCCAAAAAGTGCTTTTACTGATATCTTTATTTGCTTTGCCCTGTACTGTTAGCAGCCTTCAGCCAGCTCTCTGTTGCCAGTGTCAGGATGGGCAAAGTGCAGACTGCAAAATGCGCTTGTCCTGGGGAAGTGTTGTACAGTACAGCACAACCTGGGCAGTGTAACATAGTGGTGAACTCAAGTCGTGGTGGATTGTTTTGGGTACAGACTCTGGAAGTTGAAAGCAGCCAGATTTTGCCTGATGACAAAGTTAGAAAACTTAGCTAATGCAACTCAAAGGAAAGGCTTTTCTGGATGTTTTTTTTTTTTCTTACAGAAAGTAACAGTGGTTTACCTGTCATGCTGTCTCTTGCAGCTATGACTGGCAGTTTATGGGAAGTGCCATCTGAAAACTGCAGGTGATTTCCTTTCTCGCAGTACACCAAAGAGAGCTTCGCTTTGCTGTTTCAGCACCAGAAGTGACAAAGCTCAGTAGTGGAGTTGCGATGTATGCTGCTGCAGGTTTTCATTTTATTTTGCTCTGAAAAAAGCTCGTACCTTTGGTGGTACACGTGCTGTAATTTGCAAACTGCTATAGATGAGGCAAACCAAATTCTCTTTTTCATTGCTGTGAAAAATAGGATGGTACAGAAACACTTTGCATCCTCCAGAAGAATAAAAATGTGTCAGTGCAGTGGTATTGATGTTGGACATTGGACAATACAAAGTTAAGGTCAGAATTTGAGACTACTTAAAAATTCTTCCCCCTCGCTCCTTGTTGGGGAGGATTGGAAGTCTAACCTAGATTAAAACAGAGGCTGAGGAAGCAGCAGTGTCACCAGCTTTTGGAAGTCTGATCTTTCCATTGTATGCCAAAACCAACAGCTATGATTCTATGTTTTTAGGTATGTACAAATTGCTAAGACATCTGAAGTATTATGAATGCTTCAGCATATTGCTTAAACAGATGAAAAAACCAACATGTTGCTTATGAAATAGCTATAGTTTTAGTGTTGCATAGAAATTTAGCCTCTTGGGACGACTTGGGAAGAATGTTGTCAAATGAAGTTCTGTGCATAGCAGTGAACGGAATTCTCTAAATTTTGTTTACAGCAGGATTTCTGTGCAAAAAGAAAGTGTATCTGTGTAGCAGTGGCTATAGGCATATCCAGTAAAAATGGACAATTATATGAAACCATGAATTTAAGGGAGTGGTAGAGTGGTTGCCTGGGGCTTCAGTCTGACTTTTCAGTGCTCTGGATAGTTAATATAGAATAGCCTTACTGCTAGGACAGAGGAGCCCAGAATAATTTTCCTTGTCCCAGTTAAGTCAAGAACTATTAGAGCAGTGGAAATAAGGTTTCAACAAGAGGGGGAAAAAGGGTGAGCGAAGTGTCAGCTCTCACTCTCTCTAGTTAGAGGGAAATGTACACATGTACCAGAAGGCAGAACTGCAAGGAGTGTATGTAGCAGTTACCAGTGGAAACAGAAATTAGGCTAGTGATGCCAAAGCACATAAGTGGATTAGGAATTATTTTCACTCTTTCTAGTCCTTAAAAAAAAATAAATAAAAAGGCAAACTGTGTGTGAATTTGCAGTAAGGAGGGTAGGCCAAAGGAATACATGTTCTTCTGAGCTGCATGTCCGTCAGGAAAGGGTTCCTCTCTGTTATCAAGCCTGACACTTGAGCCATTTGGAGTCATTTCTCTCCAATCCAGTGCCACCGTATCATGCTACATGGGCTGTGCAGGAGACCTACTGCGATCCGGGGGCATTGTTTCCCTGATGTTGGCAGCAGAAAAGGCACAGCAGCTTAGAAACTCTAGAAGAGACATCAAGTACTTCTCAATGTACCTTTCTCACCTCCTTTTCCTAAGGCATTATATCCCAAGACATGGCAGGAGAAGGACATTTGATTGTGTGATGCTGCAATAGAAGTAACATTTCTGGGCAGCTTATTCAAGGACCAGGAGCTCGGAAGATGGGTGTGTTTGTGTGAGCGGTTTCTTCAAGCTTCTCACTGCAACACCCGGGAGGTACTCCGTAAGCAGAATTTCTAGTCTCTCTTTGAAGTGCAGATGTACCAAGAACACTGGAAAGAATGAAAGGGTGTAACACAGAAGGTCAGGAACTGGTCAAAACAGTCCCGTAGGTGCATGTGGCGGGGCAGTTTGCTCCGTAGCCATGACCAGTGACCATTTTGCTTCTTAGCTGTTAGCCTTCTAGCCTAAGCTGATGGTCAGTAGGCTGCCTGTTTGAAGAAGTGGGGCTGTTGACTAAAGAAAAATATATTCCACTATACTCTTCTTTACAAGGAACTCAGCATCGTGCTGAGGATTTATCTGCAGGAATAATTTCTCATTGTGGTGTATCTTTATTCTCCTATCAGCAGAGAAGCTGATACCTGGGAGTTGTGAATTTGAAAAATTACTAAATCCTTTCACGGCTAACACTTGTCTCTTACCCATGCAGACTGTTGACGTGTCGGAATCCTTGCAAAAAGGGACAATTTTTGGCATTGGGGTTAGTTTTTTTGGTTCTCAAAATATGTATGGTCCTGTGCAGCTGAGAGTCGTTACCTGTACAATGAACTATTTTGAACTATTCAGAGACTATTTCTGTACTGCCTCCCAGTGATGCATGTGGGCAGAAGAAGTTTGATCAACCCATTGCTTACACAGAAGAAGATACAAGGCAAGCCCAAGGGGGAGGCAGAAGCGAGCAGTAAGTGTTCTCAGCTGGCTCTTCTAACGATCTAAAGAAAATTGTCCTTTATGTCATCCCAGATGATGATATTCACAAAAGCCAACCTAGAAAATCATACCTGTATTAGGTACCTACTCTCTGCAAAGTCTTTTGTGCTTTTATCTTGATTACCTTTGTTACCTTGGGCACTTGGCACAAGAAAAAAAAAGCCATCATTCTGATTGCTTCGTGTTTCATCTCAAAAACAACATCTAGGAAACATTGCCTGGGCTGTGTTCAACCTCTGAAGTAGAATTTGGTCTTTCTGGGAATCATGTGAGAGCAAGTGATTGCCTGGAGCAGATACTGAAGCTGCAAGAGCAGAGACCTTGATACCGAAGGCCACCTGCAATTGCTTCTCCTTCTGTTCAGCCTTAAAGTTCACTGGGTCACAAACTGAGCTCACCATCTTCCTGTACAACAGGTAGCAGTTCTTCAGCAGACGAATAGGACAGTTTCTCAAGGATTATTTCATATTTATGTCCCAGCCAGAAATCTCCTCCTTTTTGGATGTTCCCTTGCCTACTTTACTAGTCCTTCGGGACTAGTAAAGTAGGGGACAGTAAGCAAATGAATGTCAACATGTAGCTTCGACCTTCGGGTTTGCAACCCAGCTTCCACAGTTATTTGGTAGGAGTAAAAAAGATGTCTCATAATAGAACATAAACTATTTTTTTCGACGAATTGCTTTATATTGATCGGCTGATGTGAAGAATTTCGTATGAAAAGCTAAAGAAACTCCTGAACATTATCTGCTTGAAGGGAATGGGGAAAAATGTTTGACAGACCACACTGATGTGGCTGATGTTAAACAACGCTCTGCAAATGTATTTCCTGTTCATGGTGTGCATTTTATTACCTGTGCTCAGTCAGAAATACCTTCCTAGCATGCTAGGATTGTATGTCTGGAGTGAACTCAATCGATGTAAAACTGAAAGAGAAATGCTAACGAGCATCGCTGTCCACGTGCGGGTCTGCAGGCCTGTGGCCAGCTGCAGATGTTCAGGTAATGTACGCTGATGTGGCACGGCCTTACCCTTGGGTCTGAAGCACAAAGGACAGAGCACCTTTTCAGCCATTTTGCTTTTAATTACCTTCAGGAATTGCGTAGAGTTGTTTTAAAATACGTTTTTCTTGTTCAACCCATTTTCTTCAGCTGAAATGCAAGCACAGGAATCCCATGGGTGTTACAAGATGGCCCCTTCAAGGCGACCTCGGTTCAGGTACTGCAGTATGTGCAAGGCACAGTCATTTTTCGTTTGTTTTGTTTGCTGTTTGGCACAAGAGAGACTCCCCCAGCCCCCAGCTGCTGCCAACAATTAAAGACAGTTACCAGTCCCCAGCGGGAATAAGTGTTTTCAGCCAATATTTACAGCCTGTTCTGTCCTGGAAGAATGGAGCTATCGCTGCTATTGTCAGCTGGAGATGTAGGGAGACTTCCTTTTGGCTCTTTGGTGAGAAATAAGATGTAAAATACAGCTCTGGTGGTGGCTGTTAGCTTTATTGATTGCCCAAGAAGTGCTGCAAGAAGGCGTTGCATAGCTACGGATTTCCCTAGCTCAAGCTAATTAGTGTATTTGATTTCTTCTGAGTCCTGATGGGTGAGTAAGCCTGGTCACCTTCATCCCGGTGAGGAAGGATCCTCCCCGTGCTTGCATGTCACAGGGTATGGCTGAGGCCAAGCCCCCCTGGAGCTGTGTTGTGAGTCGGTCGATGAGCTGCTGCTTTGGAATACATCCTCTTCTGCATGAGGGCAATATCCGTAACCGGTGTCTGGTACAATACGGGATGACTGTTTAATATGCTGAATGCCATTTATCTTAATATTAAAAGTTTCTCGTGAGAAAGCAGCATGATTGTCTCACAGGAGATTGCTATTACAATAGAACCTTATCATAATCTGTCAATATAAATCTTCAGTATTTTCTGTCACTCGAGCAGCGTGGCGCACCCGCAGTTTGGTTGTTAGCTCTGTCTTGTTCAGTACTTGACCTCTTTCTCTGGAGGCCTGCAGAGGTTGCTGTTCTGGAGGAAGAAGCACCGTGTCACATCAGCTTTTGGGAAGCTGAAAATTCAGAGTGGTGAGCAGTGCAACTGGGGGTCCTTGTGTGCTGGCAGTAGTAGGCCCCATGTAAGGTGGGTGTGGAAGAGCCAGGGATGCTGTCTTGGTTTGTGAGTTTGTTGCCAGCAGCTAATTGCAGAGAAAAAGAGACTTCTGATGTGGTTGTGCTTGCAACACTTGATTTTGTCTTTGTAGGTTAATTGTGGTTTTGCTGTAGATTTCTGCTTATTCATTTTTTTTCTCCACCTCAGGAGAGAAGGAAACCACATGTTGAACCTGCTTCTGAAGCTCGTGGCCACTTTCTAAATATACTCCCAACCTTGAGGAGAGTGCAAAATATGAAAATACCAGTGTATGTGCTTCAAAAAACGGTACTGCTTTTAAAAGAGCAGACCTGTACTCGTTAATGACCTGCCTTGTTGTGTGGAGGATTTCCAAAGGCTGGACAGCTTTCACTATGCTCAGCGGCATTTGTAGCTCGTTACTTCATAGCCTGCCTCTGTGTTCAGCTGTGGGAGGGGTTAGGAGAGCCAAGCACACGGCTTTCCAGCTCTTCTTCTGGTGCTCTCCCATTTGCTGCTTGGGGGGAACAGAAAAATTTGTAGTAAGATTCAGTCACGCTGCTGGGGTGAATGCTGGGGCTGACCGAGCCTTCGATTTCAGTGAAACTGGGATTTCTCTTTAGGGTTGGAGACCGGGAGGATGACTGGGTACGCTCGTGGTGATGGCAGAGGGGAGAGAGGCAGTTGTATGAATTTTGGCGAGTGGATGTAAAAACAGGAAAAACAACTAAGTTTGAGGTGCAAAAGGTATAAATAGGGAAGGGAAATGGGCTGCTCTTTGACAATAGAGCCGAAAGAAGCAGATAATGTTGATCAGGTTACAGTCTGGGGGAGGTAAAGGAAAAAAAAAAAAAAAAAAAGGGAAGAAAAACGGAGGTAGAGATCTCTGTAGTTGTCAGGGAATGTATTTGTTTCATTTTTAGGATAAGCCATTTTAGTCATTAAGAAACACTAATCAGCAACTCTTCTCCCCTCACAAGTTCATTTAACCAGTCTGAGCCTACTCCTTAGTGGGATGGGAGTAACTCAAGGAAATGATGGGGAAGGGGTGATCCTTACTGATGGATTTTATTTGCAAGGCAAATTGCACAGGGAGAAAATGATTCCTTCTTTTAGGAGAAGTGTTGCTAGAGGAATAATTCCTGTATTCTTCAGTATTTCTGCATGCATCTTCATGCCCTGCTTCTAGAGTTTCGCTGTGTTCTTAGCAGGTGACATGCTGCCCTTAGTCGGGGATGAGCAGCGCTTTCTGTTTGGTGAGGTGCGGTGCAGCAGCTGTGTTGTAGGGCTGTTATCCCCAGCACTGTGCCGAGCTGTCCAGGCTGTGAAATCGAGGGACTGGCTTTAGAGCTCTGTGTATGTTGCTAGCCGTTGTGCTGCTGTGTTGTCCCAGGCACAAAGATCTCTCAGCTCTTTTTCTCCTATTTTATTTTTAAACTTAGGTTTTCACTTTGTGTCATGTAGAAATCAAAGACGGCGTGTGTAGTTCAGCAGCAGAACCATGCTTACTATGAATCGGCTGCTTTGCACAATAAACATGTTGGGGGCTAGAGACTCAAGCCTTTCAACCTCCTACGGTGCAATGTCTTTTTTTTTCTTCATACTTTGACCCAGCTCCTGCAAGAAATATATATGCAATTACCTTCCAATGGCCTCTCTCCCTTACAGCCCATCTTTCCTTTTCCATTTTTTTCCTTAAATGGTGAGGAGCCATCAGGTGAAGTAATACTTAATATTCCTTTGAGTTGGAAGCTTTCATCCCACTCTGATGAGCAGAGATCTGGCCTCAGTTATTTGTACCTTTCTGTGCTTTTAGCAGCCTAATTACAGGGAGGTGGTGTAATTGTGTAGGAGCTCCTTACTCCTCTGACCAGGAAACACAGTGGTGCAGCACGTTATGTGCTGACACTGCAAGCTGTGTTGCCTGGCTTGGTTTTGTAGAGAGCAGTCAGGTACCTTCAGAGGCTTGGATCTTATCTGTGGGCTGCTCTGTGGCCTGGGGGCAAATCTGGGCAGTGGTTCTTGGTTTCTCGGGCGCACTAGAAGGGAAGAAAACTTCTGCAGAAGAGAGGGTTGTCTCTGAACCTAGGCAGAGGCTTTTACAGGAACCAAGAGATGTCACAAGTGTTCAGTCTTCCCGGCAGAAGCATAGTCTACTTCTGATTTACCTTTTTTAGCTTGAAACGGTGCTGCATGGATGCTAAAAACCCACGCTCCTAAAATAGATAGAGTAGAAGAAGCACTTCACTGATGACTCTGCTCCAGGAGAGGAGAGGGAGAAGGTAACAATGTACAGATGGCAGGTATTAGTCATGTCACTTAATTTATCTGAAGACCTCAGACACCATCAGCACAAAGGTGGCGGAGGAAGCTGGAGGGAATGGGACCTCCTAACAAACCGGGCTGGATATTAGAGGTGCTCTGGGTACGGATGTGAGACCTGAGGAAATGAGGGGACTTCCAGGCAACTGAGCGAAGCAACAAAGAGTGTGCTCGCAGAGGCTCAAAGTGCTCGGTGGATCCCAAGCCTGCTTTTACCTGCCTGTTTGCAAAGCTGTTCTCTTGTACGTTTGACAGGTCTCTCAGAGCATCTCTCCGGGGAGTTCCCGTGCTTACAGTGCAGCTGCCTGTGCAGAAAGGCCAGTACAAAGGTTCGCTGCCTCCAAAATAAGTGATTTTTCCAATATAAATATTGATTTGAATGGTGTTATTCTAGCTTTTATGGTAATGAGTGCTGTACAGAAGCTGCTTGTTCTTTTCACGTCGTATCTACGTTGCCAGCATGCACCTTGCAGTCCAATTTGGCTGGCTCGGCATCCCCTCACTTCCTCAGGTCACACGTTGGCCTTGGCCCAGTTGGCAATCAGCTCATGGAAGAGCCTCCGAGGTGCCACCGCCTGCTGATTTGCCAGGAACACATCTTGTAAATGGAATACCAAGTACGTATATCCGCTTGTACCTAAGTGGCTTCCAGCAGACGTGACCCCACGGAGCAAGCAGGCTGCTCAAGTCCCTGCGGAGGCATCGTGGGAGAAGTGCATCGTTTCCAGTTGCTTGCTCCGATGGCATTGTTTGTATAATGATTTGCTTTAAAGCCAGCGGGTGCGAGAGGCTGCGTGGCTGTGGGCATAAGAGGGTAGGAAGGGGAAGTGCAGCTGTGGGCGCGTTGGACTTCCTTGTGTGTAGAAGGGATCACCAGAAATCACAGCGCGGGGCTGATTTCCCAGTCTGTTTTTTATGACAAATCTTCAGCAACGGAGGCTGGATGTGCACTCTCCTTGTGTTTTTTCCCATTTTGTTTCACCTTTTTGGTGTTTGTTTATGAAAATGCTGCTCTCCTGAATGTACTCCTGTCTCTTTTTGCGCTTGTGCTCAGACCTCTGTGTAAGCCCCGTGGGCTGCTCAGTTACGAGTACTGTTTTGGTGACACTTCCCGTCTTTGGGATTCAGCTATTGCCAGACACCTAGTGAACGTATGAAGTGAGTGAAGTACTTCCCTGCGGTGAACTCTGCTGATACATCAGGGGCTGAGCTAAGCTTTGCTTATTAATGTTGTTAATTTAAATTGTGCCAGAATGCTTTGAAAATGTGACAGCGGACAGGGCAGCAGGCAGTCAACACCGTTAAATGACAATACTGCTCAATGTTGGCTGTTAATTGAGAGAGGCAGCAGCTGCTGGTATGCGGCTTCAGCCAGGATGAATTAGTAATAAGTCTGTAACTTGTTTTATTTTTCTTCCCTGGTTTGAAGTTGCATCTACTCTTTGCAGTTCAGTAACTTGCTTGGGATAGAGATCAAAGATTGTAGCAGGCCTTAATTGAGGACTTGATTTTATTTCTGTTTCCCAGTGAGTTGTCGTAGCACTGCGATAAATTTGGCGACAGGAATAAAATTGCCCTGTATTTAAAGACTAAACGTAAAGATTTTGGGTTAGTATCTTCCAGACTGTGTAGCTGACTGTGTGAATGTAGCAGGCAAAGCTAGCTCCTGCTTTGAAAGCAAGCATTTTTGTTGCTTTCCCACCGGCTTCCAGAGGTGTTTGCAGTTACGGTTTCTCTGACAGGGGTTTGGTTCATCTTTCTTTGCTGGGTGGCACTACAGGTCATGGTGTGTTGGTGTTCAGCTCCTGCTGGAGGGACCCAGCAGCAAGAGGGAGTACATGAATTCAACATCTTCCTTGTGCTTTCTATGCTTTTTTTATTTTTTATTTTTTTCCATGCAAATGTGTTGTTTAACCTTTGAAAACTTACTGATAAGCTGTTATCAGCCAGCAGTTAAAACAACAAACCCTCCCACCGCACTGGGTTGGGACAGGAACTTCCCAAGGCTTCAAGGCCTGGGTATTGTACAAGAACAGTATCAGTCCAGGGAGAGTAACCAGGCTGGGGACAAAGTTTAGTCACTGAAGAAATCGGCCCCAGTTGCTATTTTCATGCTGTTTGTGCAGTCTTCCCTGTAAGTATGTATTTTGCACGAAATACTTCATTTTGAACTAGATATGGTCATGAGAGTGCAAAGCCACGGCAAGGTGGTGGGCAGCATCTTGAACAGATCTTAAATTGGACATGGGAAACGAAATGCTAGCTCTGCTGAGAACAATGCTAACAGTCACAGCTCGGCTTTCGCCACAAGCAGGAGAATTTCAAAGCAAATAGGGTTTTGTTTGTTCAGTTCCTTAAACAAAATACATCTGCAAGGGATGGTGTTTGAACCAAATACTCAGAATTCTGCTGGCATTTTGTTAGGATGAGAAATACCAGATTGAAAGAAATATTTGGGTCTGCGATGGTTATCCTAAAGGGGAAAAATCTAACCATCAGAGATGTTCTGTAACTTGTTTCCAGTGTGTATGATTCCCTCTATTACATATAATTGATTTTGAATTTGTTCTACAACAAAAATAACAATTTTTACCAAGGGTGTAAGTGCACTTATGCATTGTTAAGAGTTTAAATCTGTGATTCTGTCTTGTTGTTTTGTGTATTGGCTTACAGGTGCGTAAAATCTTTCAAGTTAAACCTGGCAGGCGATGTTTAAAGCCGACAGAACGCTACACAAAGCTGTAGCAAATACAGGTGCAGGAAGAACAAAACTCATCTGATGGTAAAAGTCCTCAGGCCCCCAAAATCTTCTCTCCTCTAGGGTACTGCCAATTCCTACCTCTGCTAGCAGTTATAAAGTGATGTTTTATAATCTTAGAAAGCTGTAATTTTCATGTGAAATTCAATAATATATTTCAGTGGCATTCTTCCAGCTTCAGGCACCTTCAAGCTAGTGTTTTTTAAGAACATCTCTCCAATTTAATGTGCTGCTTTAGCTGTGCTGTAATCAAATGCAATCTTTCCTGATTTTGTATGTTTCTGATTCTCAATTACGCATTATTGTTTCATCTGTAGCATCTACTTAAGTAATTTTTTCTTAAGCAAGAAAATACATTTTGGGGTTTGTACGCACAGATATATATATGTCCACGACTCCTGTCTTTAAAACTGTGGTTAAAATTGTGATTGCCAGCTTTTGGGACTTTTTTCCTTCATTTTTTTTCTTGATGCCACTTCAGTATGGCATGGTCCTGGTGCCAGCCGATGCTTCTGTGCAGCTGTGTGGGCACCAGCCCCTACGAGAACACCAGTTGTTTCCACTTGAGAAGGTACAGCAGAGCCTCACTGATTTGGAGGCTTTATTTTTCTTTACAAACTGCTGAGCGAAGTGGGAGAAGTCCTCCAGGAGCATCGTTTCAGATAATACAGTGTGAAAGCAGAGCTGTAGCACGGCTTCAGAGCGCTGGAAGAGTCACCTGCTGCTGCTCATGGAGGGATGGGAAGGGCTGAACTGATGTACGCAGCTGTGCATCTCTTAGGGCCAGTGTTGGTGCATTGCCTCCAGGATGGTGGGAAGTAGTGTGCTAATAAATGATTAAAATAGGGCTGGTCCAGGTCAGCAGTGATTGCAGGTTGGGACTTTTCTGTGTGTGTATTGCTGTTGTCGTCATCCTCCCTTCAGGAGACCAAATAATAGCCTCTGAATGTAGCTTAAGCTTGAATTCACAAGCTTTCTTGTTGGGAGTGTGGAATTGCCTTTGCTGTTTAATTTGCCACAAAAACAGTGAATATAAAGAATTAGTTGTGCTAGCATTACTGAATTCCTCTTTCAGTGTTGTAGTAATGTTGTGTCTGTGGTGATTCAGGATCTAAGGAAAACAATGTCTGCAGGTAGAGCTGATCTCTTTAAGTCTACCTACTTCACTTTTCACGTTACAGGCTAGTATCAGCCAGTTCTGTAGTTTCAAGGTATTATTTCTAATGATATGAAGAACCACACGAAGTCATGCAATCTTTTAGACTTCTGCGGGATGGGAAGAATATACAGTAGTCTCAGGCCTGGAATTCTCAAAATCTGTTACAGTCTCTTTACTTGTGTGTTTGGGACAGCGAGAGAAATAATGGTAGAGGAGCTGTTATCTGTGTTGGAAGACTGCAATAGCTTAAGCTTTTCCTAAAATTTTCTTAAAATTAGGGAAATAACTTGGAGTGGTAGTATAAAAGTAAGTGGAAAAAATCATGAATACATTATCTGGAAATGTTGTTATATATTATTCTGGATTGGATTAGATTTTATATATATATGTATTTAATATGGAAATCTGTGACCTCTTTTATGGGAGCTGCTTGCTTAATTTAAAATAAAATTGTACTGTAAAAGGATTATAAAGTGTATGCCTGTGCTGAGAAAGGACGTGCTAAATGTTACGAGGTGTCTTTCTACTCCTAGGTTCCATCCTTCTTTTTGATGGTGCATACTTTGCTTTGGATGTTTTCTGCTGCATTTAAATGTACCACGCAACATCAGGATGTACTAATAGGATGTTTTGGATGGGCCTTAGGGACACTTATTTAAATAAGTTTTTGTTCAATAGGATTCTGAGTTTTCTTAC
The DNA here is from genome assembly GCA_011076525.1 of Nettapus auritus. Taxonomy (NCBI): domain Eukaryota; kingdom Metazoa; phylum Chordata; class Aves; order Anseriformes; family Anatidae; genus Nettapus; species Nettapus auritus. The sequence continues at coordinate 10,046,767 of CM021773.1, forward strand.
TGCTTTTCTTTCTAGAGAAAAGAATTCAGTGCTGGACTGTCTTGAACATTACTCATGGTGCAACTTCGGAGAGCAGCCTGATTTATCTGACTTGAAGAGGAGGCACATGTGCAGTAAGCCAGGAGGACATGGGCTTTCAGTGCATCTGGAAAAATGATCAGGTATCAGCAGTTGTTTATGCTTGAACTGTAGTAACTAGTCAGGAACTCGAGGAGGCATGAAACAAAAGAGCACTCACTCCTGCAGTTATCCTTACGTTTTAGATGTTCTTTGCTTTCCAAAGGTAGGGATTAGGTAAGTTCTATACCATCTTGTTTTATATTATGTCCATAGCCATTTCACTGCTAAGCGTGCGCACTTGCAAAGCTCAGTTGCAGGACATCCGATGCAAGTCAAGTTCAGATGCAATTTGTGAGTGACCAGGAAGCCATGAGTGCTAAAGGAGTATTTCCATAGCCTGGGTCGAATTTAATCATGAAGTGTTCAGATTTTTCAAATGTAACTTGAACTCTGAGAGCTTTTGAATCTATTCAGTCAAATTTATTGATGTTGTGAGGGGCAATTCCGTTATATTGTTTTTCTAATGTTTTAAGTACTCTTTCATTGTACTCGCTGTGGTAATTGGCTGCTTTTTGGAGAAAGCAGATTTCCTCTCAGGAATCCACACTGTTTTAGCCTGAGTAGAGACACCAGGGAAGTTCCAGCAAATGCAAAGAGCATTTGTCCATTTTGTTCCTCTGCTCACAGCTGTGCTGTCTGAGAAGGCAGAGCCTGCCTGTCGGAGGAGGTAACTGCTGTCTGGGCACAGCCAGGTTCAGCTCGGGGAGAGACTTCGGGAGGCTGAGCAGGGCGGGGAGGAGGAAGGAGTGAGAGGTGCAGGAGGCAGCCAGCAGCCCGCGGCAGGGAGACTCAGCTAGGACTGAGAAGCAGAGACAGCGAGGGCTAAAGGGATGCCTGGAAACAAAGCACAGCTGGCAGGGAAGGTTGTGTGCTAACACCTCCTAGTCTGACTGACCTGGTCTCTTTGGATTTCCTTTGCTGAAGATGTTCTGGTTCATATTCTAAGAAAACTTGGTGTTTTTCTTTAGGGAGCAACCTGTGTAGCGAAGGTCTGTGCATATTTGGTAAGGAGCTCTGGCTGGTGGGGAGGCCAGTGGCAGACAGGCTGATCCTGTTGGCTGATCACAGCTTCGCTTCCTGAGGAGTTGCCAGCTGTGCAAAATGGATTTCAGACATGATCGAGAGACTGGTTAGGACACAGGGTTAGGAGCTTTAAGATGTCAAAAAAGAGGCCCTTGATTTCATAAATTCTTGTTGCTTTGAGCTTTGAAATCGAGCTTACCTGTCTTCCTATTAAAAATGGTGTAATCTTAGCACAAGTTAAGCTTGTGGCTGCAGGTCGTGCATTGTGTCGTTCTGCGTTGTGTGAGGGGTTGGACTAGATGGTCAGAGCAGTTCTTTGGTGTTCAGGTGTGCTGTTCTTGAAACTTGAAATAAATGGCAGAAAGTTCTCGTATTTTCTAACCTAATGCATCTGTGTGAGCTTGTGATACTTTTCTGTAATGTGTATTGTCTTCTATGTTAGCATGATAATTGATGTTTTAAGTACTGCTGTTTTTAAGAGTGTCATCCCTTGAATCTGTCACGTATGCAGTTTTTTAGCTTAACTATGTCTATTCTATATATTTAAAAATGAAATGGTAAAACTGATAGATTACCAGGGCTGCTCTGCAAGTGCGCACTTAAAATTCGCCTTTGCTTTTAAAGTGGGAAGCGCTTGATATATTTGTCTGTGATGGTATTCAGATTATTTTTATTCCCTTTTGTGATTACTGTCAGAAATATACTTTGTTTGACTTCTGCTAACCATGTTAAAAACACTTTTGAAAGCACACACAATTAGTAATTTAGGAGAAATTGCATTAGTCAAATTTTCATTGTATTTTATTTTTATTAAAGGAGAGTATTTGACATTTCAATTGTGAGCATAGGTATATGTGAAGAACCCTGAAAAGGAACAAATTGTATAATTGTTCTGTAATCTTTGGGAATTAAGTTTTGAGGAATATTGTCAAAAAAAAAAAAAGTGTTTTCTACTGCTAGTATTTGTAAAGAAATCATTTATTCTCATCTTTAACTGTAGCCTCAAGGAGACTGAAAATGTTTTTCTTTAAATTTTCTTTACATTTGTATGATGTTTCTCATAAGTAGATACTTCATGCAGGTAACAGTAGACATAAGTTTTAGGAGGTAATAGAGCCACCTGTGTGAAGGCTTGCAGGAGCTTGCATGATGGGGCTACATCATGGGATTTGTTTAATATAAAACCCATTTTTTTGTCTGTGAGGGGTGATGGGTGCTGTAGAGGCGAAGTATCCATGTATTTAGTCTCTATCTATCATGTTATGGATTATAATTAAGGTGAAGTATTTTACTGAAGAATGAAATTCTCCCTTGATTTAAACCTGATTTCATTTCAATGAAAGCAATTAGTTGCATGAACTACCCTGCCCTTGCTTCATCAACAACAATTTATCAGTTTCTTCATCAGCGTTGCTGCTTCTTTTTATTTATTTTATTCAGTTAATAGAGAAGACACTCTCTGTATTGAAGTGCTAAATGCGCAGTAGTGGTGTAGTAGGGGAATAGAGGTGCCCTAAGGACATAAAGTGGGCCTTTTGGGGGGAACGTGATCTTTGGTAGATTGCATGTAATGGGGGAGCAAGTCAACCAGGCAAGCTACTAATGATGCAGTCGGTTATTGTTTTTTTGTTTGTTTTTATCCCAACAGTGTGATGCATCCTTTATGAAAAGGATACACATTTTCTGTTCTTTACTGCTAAGTGGTAATGGCAGTTTGAGCAGGCTTGCATCTCTCAGCTTGGAGGGACTGTTTTTGCTCTGCTTATGCAGAACTACAGGTTTTATATGCTGTTGTGAAATAACTGTCTTGGAAGACCCCACGGTTAATGCTTCAGCTACCATGTTTCATGCAGGGCTGTTGTTCTTTCTCTTAGCCATTGCCTGTATTTATGAAGGTGGTGCTTATTTTCCCTGGATGAGCAAAATCTTCTGCAATACAAAGCTGATGGTTTGGTTTAGTTGGAATATTAAGACATTGGCGAACTTTTATGTGCTCCTTTGGTGAAGGTTGTGTAATTTTTGGCTGTTACTTAGGGACAGCTCTATGACTTGATTCACAAAGCAAGTATTTGGTACGCCACGCATCATCTCCTGAGAAATCCCTGCTTTGGGACGACACATACAGTTCTGCATTGTCCAGCACTGCTCTTGAAAACAAAGATCAAAATCATCACTGCTGATAAGTTTAATGCTCTTCATCTAAATATTCTGGACCAAAAATCTGTTAAACGTGATTTGAAATGTTTAAGGTGTTGTCATCGCTCTTTGTAAAGTGAATGGTTCTGTGCTTATTCCTTAGACAAATTAAGAGGGGCAAATCCTGGGGGCTGTGGTTAGCAGCATGGGAACAGAAGAAATGTCTTGGGAAAGAGGCACAAATTAAAAAACAACAGTGAGCTCTAACAAAAAAGCTCCCGACAGCTTCATGACTGGCGCTAGTCTGGGAGGAAGATGCTGAGCAGGTTTTGTGTGTCTTAAGAATATTTGCATAGGGCTGATCAACTGTTCTTGAAGGAACTTTATCACAAAACTACAGAGAACTACTAATACTAAAAATAGTGCCTTATTCTGGCAGTCTTTAACTTACAAATGCTTGAATTCTGCTGTCTTAATGGGCTTTCAACGTTTTTTATAGTTTTTTTTTTTCTATAAATCTGAGTAGTATTCCTCAAAGAGGTTGTATAACAGTAGCAAGGCTGGAAGGACTCAATTTGGCAAGACCTCAAACTGCAAAAGATCAGATTCATTTTTTAGCTTCTGGTCTTGCTGCAAAGCGTTCAGTATTTCACTATCTTCATAGGAAAAGAGGCCTGAGAGGTTCCAGAAGATCGTCTTGACCCTTTGCCTCAATGCATCATCATTATTGCAGGGTAATTGTTGCGAGGCCTTTTTCATTTACCCTCTAATACAGGAAACAACGAGACTTCCTTAGGTCAGTGCTGTATTTACCACTCAGAAAGCTTCTTCCAACTTAAGTAAACGTCTCTTGTTGCAACTTGAGTCCTTTACGCCTTCTTACCACACAGGTGGAGGATATTTTTTTCTGTTGTTCTGCAGAAACCATTATTATATTTAAGGACCCTTATATCTCAACCTTCTCCTTTTAATTTGTTCACGTTGAGCAACCTCAATCAGCTCACTCGTCCCTTGTAGCTCACTTCATTAACCCTCTGGCCTTTCTCATAGTTGTGTCCGGGGTTCTCCTTGGCAAGCCTCACCCTAAAATGGACTTCATCACAGGCTTGATCAAGACTGAGCAGACCATGAGGGTTTCTTCCGTTCTCTCAAATTTGTGTTCCTGTCACTGAATAAAGGTGCCTTGTTTATGACAACTCGATGTTTATAATTTGTGCTCAGTCTGTGATCCTCTCTATCCCCAAATCCTTATCTACAGACCAGCTGCTCAGCAGTTGGTACTATATTTGTGCAGGTGATTTTCTTCCTCTGAACAGAACCTCCCATATGGTTTCACTAATTCCTCAAAAGCTTCCCACTTATGCACGGGCAGATCGGTGCCTCTTTGTGGGAATAACTTAAATTATTAGGACTTCTCTTTCCACGCGGCACTAATACCAAGGCTTCGTTCTAGGATCTCATTTTTTCCAGCAGTGTTTTGCAGGCTCCCAGTGTGGGAGAGGAAGGGTGACTGTAGCTCACTCAGCTTTGAAAGTGCCCCTTACAGCTGTTAATTATACATACTTAATTTTATTACTTTTGCAGCATTTCTTACTGCTGGCAATTGTGTTAATGTTAATTATTGTTATGGAAGACTTCATTTTGAAACATTCTCTGGGAGAATCACTATTTTATGGCTGTTTCCCTGAACAAATAGATCTGCTGTTCTCACAGGGCCTCTGCCAAGGATTTCTGCAAATGACCTCCAAGGGGAAAAATAAACACATTTCCTTCCCTTTAGTTGGATGTTTTTGGGTAGACGCTCTGAACATGTGGGTGACTTTCTCAGAGCGTTGCATATCTGAGTTTGCAGCCATCTCCTGCTCCCTGCTTTCATTTCTGAACAGACCTGGAAGGCTCCCTTGTGGCTCCAAGTGCTGCTGCTGTGTGAGCAGACAGAGCACCGACGTTTCTGCTCTGAGAGGGCCCGAGGCTTGTTCCAGGGGCAGCCCTGTTGTGCCTGTAGCAGCAGGGTCACCAGAACGGGCACCCTGCTTTCATCCTACCCCAAAGGCAGCCCCTTGGCAGGGGACGCTCATCCTCAGCGAGGCAGGAACGGGGTCTGAAATCACGGGCTGGCCTGTTGTGAGCTGACCCCCAGGGCCCTGACTCCAGTCGCAGCTTGTCTGTTCGCGGGATGTTGCACCTGCCCTGCTTTTGGGCTTTTTCTCTCTGCAGTTTTCCCCCCTTCCATCACTCCTTGGCCCCCAGCACTTGGCTCTGAGACTTGAAGAGACTGAAGATCTTCCGATGGTTTAAGTCAAAATTTTTTCCTTTCTTCCTGTCAGCCACCCCCGCACTGAAGTTCAGGCCATTCAGAAGGGGAATGCAGACCTGCCGGGTTGGAGTGAATCAAGCATCTTGCAGGTTTCAGGACTTGACAATAAAATGTCCCTCCAGACATCTTATTTATGCAAATACTTAGGCTCTCTGTTCGACAATCATTTGCTCCCTCACTTTACCTATTTATTCATGCAGGTAGGAAGTTTTCACAGCGGAGTCCCTCCTGTTACCTCCAAATGTGCGCAGGGTGGATTTATAAACAGCCTCGTGCCCATGTAGTTATGAGATTAGCCTCTGAGTCACTTGAATCTCATTTCTAATTTTCTGATTTTTTCAGTGGAGTATGCCATTTGCTTTGATTTTCCTGCTTCCCTGTGTGTCCGTTACTGGGCACCATCGGGGCTGGAGACGTTGGGATGGATGGGCCCTGGGTCTGATGCAGCAGAACCATCCTTTCCAGTCAAAGGCTGAATTAAGATTTTTGCCCCGTATCAACGTGAAGTTACCAAGGCCTATAGACAGCAAGCTTATGTTATTTTTGACTATTGGCATAATATTGTTGTTCTCAGTCTTCTGCGACTTCAGTAGTTTTCCAGTTTATTAAAATTGAAGGTCATTGGATTGGAGAACTTGTTAACTGATTATTTTAGGACTGGGCTCAAATTAATATGATGTGCTGGCTTTGAAATGTTATGCCTAGCAGATGCTGTATACATTCCTATTACTTACTAATTGGTTTGAAAGTGCTTAATTATCCTGCCTTTTTCAAATATAGCGAATAGATATTTGTTAAATGCTTCTAGCTTTCCTTTTGCACCCGTTAGCACTGGCTTTGCCTGCTATGATTCCTAATGGCCTATTTAGTTACTCAAATATCCTTTCAGAAATCTTCCTACCTGTGAAGTGTCACCACCACTTGTATGTTCCCTTATGAACTTTTTTTTAATAGCTTATACCCTCATTGTGCTCTATACATTTCTTTTTAATTTTTATTTTCCTTTTTCTCTTTTATACTGAACTGAACTTACAGAGAGTCGTGTTTGGGCATCTGATGCTTCATAAAGATTTCTCTGCTTTTGCCGATGTTCTTGTCTGAGTGAGAAGGGGGGAAATTCTAACGCTGGTCAACTTGAAATTTGCTCTTTTGATGCAGAAGTGGTATGCAATGTACGTTGTTAAAATATGTAACTGGTTGTCTCCGTCCTGTTTTCTAATGCTGCTCTTTGGCTACTGACATAATCTTGTAAGGAGCCATCGGTTTTAGGCCAATGACTGTTTTTTCTTTTTCCTACTGAACTAAGGTAGCTATCTATCTTGGATTAAATTCAGGTGCTTGTATTTGGAATATTCTAACCTGATCTGTTAAGTCAAGGACAAAACTGAGTGTTGGTATGCTGACCCAAGTCACCATGGAAAAGAAAATCTTAACTTATATGTGCAGGCTCTTTTCCTCTACTGGTGTCTTCCTGGGGTTTTGTTCCCACCTACTATCCCTGGTGGGTGCTTTTTAAATGTCAATGCAATTAACCCGTGGAAACCTCTGAAAATTCTATTTTTTCCTCTGAGTTTTTAGTTCTGTGGCACCGTTTCTCCTTTTCTTCCGCTTCTTGCGTGTGGTTCTGTGCTCCCCTTCTGGATCCTGAGATCCTGAATTTACCCCCCCCCGTGGGGCCCCCCCCTTTTTTTTTTTTTTTTTTTTTTTTTTTTTTTTTTTTAAGGGTAAGAAAGTAATTCCCACTTCTGTTTGTTTAAAAGTGCCACTGAAATCTGGAAGCTCTTGTTTTTGCACTGCGGTGGTGAGGTAAGCCATAAGCAGGATGTGGTATCCTGGAGGCGAAGGGAAGGCAGGAGGTCAGGGCAGGTCCTCTGAGCTACGGAACCACGTGCTGCTGGGTGACAGACCGTGGCACGAAGGGATCCCCTGGAGATGTGTTGCTCTGCCTTCAGCCCTGCCTCTCCCTTTGGTAGCAGGTGCATTCTGCTGGTAGAAACCTCATGATTTGCTCTTTGTGAATTTTAGCTCTTAAGACACATTTCGTATTCAGTGTTCTTTTTGATCTTGAAAAGTAGGTAAGGAGACTTGCGTTAATTTTCTTTGGTCAGCTTTATAAAGCTCCATTCAAAAACCAAAGTCCCAAATCAAAACTCAAGTTGGGAGCATACTAATACGTTCATAGCAGCAACTCTTTGGTTGGGGTGGTTGTGTCTCCCGCACTGTGGTGCTGCTAAGAGACGATGTGCTGCGGGTGGGTGTAGAGCCCTGTGAGCCCCACCCGGGGTCTTTTAGCATGGACCAGTGGCTGGCACTGTCCTGGCTGTCTGCAGAGTCAAAGACACGCTAACGAAATAAACCATTGTCCTAACACACGCAAACACCAACCTATCACCTCCTGTAAGCGCATTTTAAATAGGTATTCTCAGCAGGCAAGGCTCTGTTAGGTTTCAGGAAGGCTTTTGTATCCTGCCCTTCTCCCTCCACAGAAACCAGTAGCACAAAATCTTTGTTTTCTAAACCCAAATCTGCCTTGTTGTTACATCCATCCCTAGTTGACTTGTGGAGGTTACCCACTTTCCATAAGGAAAGGTGGGAACGTCTCAGACGTTCTCTCAAAATGCTCTGCTCTACAGAGTAAATTTTGGGACATCTGATTTTTGGTTTAGTTGCTTCTTACTCGCTAGGAAAAGGGGTGGTGAAAATAGCAAAATTCTGGTTCTTAATGGTCTGGAAGGCTACAAATTGTTTAGGAGCTCAAGAGATCACACCAATGAATTGTGGTAAACACCAAGGTGGTGTAGTTGCATAATGTGCAGCCTAGGTTTTTCTTCAAACCTTGGCCATAATTCCTGGTTGTGCTCAGCTCTCCTCTCCTTCCTGTTATTTCAGAGACAAAAATGAGGCAGAACTTTGTGTTCTGTCTGTCCAGATCCAAGTTAACCGTAGGTGCCCTTGCGTGCCTCCACCAGGACAGTGGCATCTACTTGGGCGTCCAAACTGACGCAGTGTGTCCTCGCATCTGGTGTGCAGAATGAAGCACGTGCACTGGCGTAGAAATGAAAACGAAATGAAAATGGCTGGTAGGCTGCTGTGCGGATGAGCGCCCTGTTGTGCCCACCGTTTGTTACGTAGCTGCATGTGTCAAACCGTGCGCGCTCCGATTTTTGGTTCAGAATGTTTCTGACGTTGTGAGCCTGTCTGTCTGCTGTTGTGGATGTTTGGGAGCTGAATGTGTGATTTTGTTAGTGCTCCTATTTTTATTTTGTTGGTGCTTTTGCATTGCTAATCAAATACAAGCCTCCTATTGTTCTCCCTGCGGCTTCCTTCCAGTACATGCTTATATTTAGTTATTTTAATAATTCCCAGGGTTTTAAATCCTCAAAAAAGCCAGAGAGATGATAAACTCCTTTTCTGATTACTAAATACATTTGATTCATCGAACAGATGGCTGTTATTTGATCTGCTGTTGTTATCCGAGCTGCACGCAGGGGCAGAAACTCGCAGGAGCGGTGACTTGGAGGCAGCAGAGGATGTCCTCGCCCGGTCCTTCCCATGGAATGGCAGCACTGATGCCATTTTACCCCGCGGCCTCGGTTGTGAGCAAATTGTTTTCGGTGGCATCTCCTCGCCTCGCACACGTAGCACGGGGCCTGGTGGGCGCCCCGCGATTCGGGCGGCTCGGCGGTGGGCTCGGGCTGTGCGGTGCCCAGATTTCGCTGGCAGGAGGCGGCTGGCGGTGCCCACGCGGATTGGCTGCCCCCCTGCTCCCCTCGCCGCACAGCCCCAGCCGGCTCCACCGAATCTCGAAACAGCCCGATTTACATCCATTCATGAATCCGTGACGTCAGCACGCTTCTGTGCTTCTTTGCAGCAGGCTGCAGGATTGTGTGGGTGGAATTTCCTTTTATTTTGCAACACTTCCTTTTTTTTTTTTTTTTGCCTTCCATCTTTTTAAAGCAAGAAAATGGAGCATCACATAGGCTACCTTAATCCTTGTAAGTATTTTGTCAAAAATGCCTTTTTTGAAGCGTGTGTGTTTGTGTGTGCTTTTAATGGTCAGCATTAGCCTTTCGCCATTTATTTCAGAAGGACAGATGGATGTTGCATTTGTGATGTGAAAGGGCTGAAAAAATGATGCTGAGAGAAAGGATAAGGGAATATGCAACCTTGATTTATCCATCGCTGCCTGTAAATCTGATAGCTGTCCTGTCCTTTTGCTTGTCTGAGAGAGAGACATTTTTCAGTTACAATTTTGCACGTTATCTTCTTGTGCCCCCCTTTTAAAGGGGAAGGAGGGAGTAGCAATGGAGAATGGATATATATGGAATATGCAGGGAATGACATAAGAATTACTAAAGACAGTATGAAGAAGCAGAATTGTGTGTGTATGTGCATATATATATATATATATATATTTATGCCTTCTAGACGATCAGATTTTTTTCCTTGTGGGCTAATCCATTGATTCTTCTATTGTATTACAGTAATAAATAATTTAAATCCATTTTTGAGGTGGTGTAGAGATGTCTGTGTTTTCATCAGCCTGGCAGGAATTTGTTCCTTTATTATTGCAAATAGCACGTTGTGCTGTCTGTGTTGTGCTGAACACATGATTTCTATCCCGTTTTCCTAATAGATGAGGAAGCTGGGAGTACCATTCCAATTAGTGATACTGTTCACTGGGGCGAGATTTGTCATATTCTTGCTTACCTGAATGGGGCATGATGTCATGTTTTCTCCCCGTGAAGTGAGTGGAGCCATTCTTTATTTTTATTTTTGGAGACTGGGGGGGGGGGGGGGAAGTGTCGGGTACTGCAATAGCTACATAATACCAAGCCAGACGTCTCTCAAGTAAATGAAAAATTGGGTATTTTAAGTTGATCTGGAGAAAGATGACATCAGGCCCGTGTGTTTGGATATGCTGATTTTATCGATAGGCAGTTTGTTTCCATAGGAGAAACTGAAGGAACTTAGCAATCATTAATTTTGAGAAAATATGGAAATATTTGAGGAAAAACAAATAGATAAGTGAAACGAGAGATTTGGCTGGTCTGATTTGCAAAGATGGGCACTTCTTGCAGTAACCGCTGTGTGTGTAGTCATAGACATCTTGGGATATCCTGGAATGCAGGTATGTTTAAAAGTTTCTGGTACTCTCCTTTTTGTTGTTTCCCAAATGTATTTGCATTTTTGTTTCTAGAGAGATGCAGCCCTCTGAACCTCGGCTTCTGTAACAGACTTGTGCTGTGAAAATCAAACAAATCATGATTTTGCTGTAGCAGGCTGTTTTTGTTTTAATACCAGTTTGGTTCGTGTATTTGGGCCCTCGGTCTGATTCTTTGTGATCTGGAATGGTGCTATCATTCAGATTTGTCTTTGTCCCCTGCTGCCTGGTAGTTAAATTTATAGCTGGGATTCAGTTTGACCCCTGTGTCTGGAATTAGCAAACAACTTAAAGCACAGAATATACGGTAGGTATTCTTACCATTTCTCAGTTATATGTGAAATTATGTTAATGGGTTTAATTTTTTTTTCTGGTTGTATTTTTAACCTTCCTTTTTGTCTTCTATTATAAAGAGTTGGTAAGTGGCTTATCTCCAGTGGATCAGAAAATGAAATAATGATTTATTTGAAAATCTCTTCATAGGTAAGCGGTTTCACAATTGATAGTTATTAAAATGTGGTTCTGCTCTGAGCAGAGGCAGGATAAGAAGGATTTTACAGTATTTCATTTTTTTTTAATGACAGTTACAGCAAATGTGAGAAGGTGACTGATTAGACTGGAGTTGTTTGTATTTGGTACCCATTCTGTGCTTTCTGCAGTTCAGATGTGGGAATAGATTTCAAACAGTGGGACTTCTCCAAATGGCAGAATCTTTAAATAAAGCTTTTATATGTCTATTTATAAAAAAATAAAATAAGTCTGGCATCAGTCATACAAACAGATTTAGTCAGAGCAGGTTTTTCTTCAGCTCTGGACCATGGGGTTGGGGCGGGCAGGGGAAGGCGCCTGAACCTCCTTGTGCACAGAGTGTTTTGGCCGGGTCCCGCCTCAGATACCAGCTGTGGAGGAAGGCAGCAGCCTTACAACTTCCAGTGAGTTTTTCAGTCATAACTGAAAGAAAATGAGTAAATTGAGGCAAATGTTACCTCTGTATCCACAGAAGAGGCAGGACTTTGGCACTTCAGCAAGCCCTGGCCTGCTTATGGCGCTCTTTTCTCTCCTTAACAAATGTGCCCTGTGCAGGGGCTTAAGCTTTTGTAGGATGCTGCTATTGTGATTCCGTAGCAAACCACTTGTGCTTCTTGCAGGGGGAAAGGAGGTGGCGAGTAAATATTTCACCTAAAACATACGCTGCTTTGGATTGAACAGCAAGCTGGCAGTTGTGGCAGAAATAGCGAGGTGGGCTGGAAGCAGCAACGGCGTGTGTGCCTACTCCCTCCCCTATAAATACTCAGTGTGCATTTCGACCTCTGTCCTCTTTCCCTGTTTACAACTTCAGCCGAAAAGTCTTTTGTTGGAGTGGGTTCAAAGGCATTAATGACAACTGAGAGTAGAGCAGGGTGAAGACTAGATTTTTTTCTGTGAGAAGTATGCGGTTTTATAATCCTCCGGTGTAGTTGTTGGTGCTGTTCCTTCTGTGGCAGTTGCTAGCTCACTGCTAGAGGTGCTGTGAGGGAAGGAAGGAGAAACTGGGGTGCAAGTGGGAGGCTGGCCTTCTTCCAGCACAGTGGGCTTGAGGAATGCAGGTCTCAGTCTGGACATTTTCTTCATTCCTAGGATGTTTGTCCTTTCCTGTCCCCAACCCGTTACTTTGCCACCTTCAGGCCTTGCGGAGGACACCAACATCAGTAATGAAGCTGCACAGCACCACTGAAACATAGTCTTCTCTCCCCATCCTTCTGGGCCTGAGAAGGTGCCCTTACTTTGTCAATGGTAGCCAAAAAGTTGCTCGGTGGGGATGTGAGCCGGAGGGCTGAGTGTGGCTTGGGAAGGTCTCTGCAGGATGTTAGAGGACATGTGGCCTGTAGGGCCTCTGAGGGTCCTCCATGTTCCTCGGTGCGTGACTTTGTGCGCTGTGTGTGCCGTCTTGATCGTGTTACTGTCGCGTAAAAGCTCTAGTGGCCTGAGAATAGGATCACACCTCTCGGGTGTTGCTCTAACCCCTTACGCTGTGTTGTTAATACAGGCTTAATAGAGGCTCCTGAGCAAGTCATTGTGCTTGCTTCTCTATGGAGGAGTAATCCTCTTTGCTTGTGGAAGTGCTACGGTGCTTACTAAACGCAGCGCTGCCTCTTCCCCGCTGAGCGACCTGCCGGCTGGCCTTCAGGTGTTCCCGTGCCCTTCCCATCGGGTGTGCACTCCAACATTGCCCCCACAGCACTGCACACACCCTGGCTGTTGGTATTCTTTTTTTTTTTTTTTTTTTTACTTTCAAGGATAGTTGCTTAGATACTTCAATACTGGGTTTAAATCATGTAAGCTGCTAGTGCTGAGAAGGTTGTGTGTGTATTTTTTGTCAAACATGCTTTGCGAATCTTGAATAATTCATATCTACTACAAAAATAATAACAAGTGTGAGTGAATTTACCTGAGACCAGTCTGATGCTTCACATGAATCAAAGCGAGAGTTTGATTCAGTCACTGGATTCCTGAAAATAGCACTTTGATATTGATCTTCATCCTTGAAGATCTTTCAGACATTAATTAATCTTAACACTACTCCTTGGAGGAAAATATGATGTTTCAGTTCTGTAAGTTGAGGGAAATTACAAGATACGGCTCATTGATAGTACCGGTAAGTTTTAGTGGCTTCACATGGCAATGCCAGGAAAGCTGTAAAGGTGTCTGCGAACTTGGAATTTTTCCTGGCTTTTGTGGTTGTAAAATATTGGAATTCAAATCCCTTAATCTGTTATTGTTATTTAGTAATGTAACATGGATCTTCAATGAGGTAAGAAAACAGTGCAAAAATCAGAAAAGATTGGAGAGAAAACAACTGGAGCAGCACCTGAAGTCTGTGCCTGGGTTTTAAAAGGTGTTTCGTGCCAAGAAGACAGCTGTAAAGATGAAAGAGATGAGTGCAACTTAAGGTTGTTTCTAAATCTTGATCCAAGATGGATTCCAGTAGTAAGTCAGTGGTATAAAAGGCTAATCAGAGTTCAGTCTTTCATTTATACTAGCTAAATGTTATATAGTAGCATAGATGAGCCTGTGATGGAGGCTATCAATAGTCCCCTAGCCATCAGAACATTGTGCTGAAACCACCAGTGTTAAATAGTTGAAGATGTGCAGACAACCAAAACAGAGGCCATGAATGGGTATACAAATGTGAGCTGAATTTGGTGAAATCAGATTGTTGTAACAGAATGGTACGAGGTGGTCCCTTGTTTGTCACCCCTTTTTCCAACCCCCAGCCCTATCCCCAGAGGGCAGGTGGTTCATAAGTTATCCTTTTGCAAAAACGGAGGGCCTCCATTTAGAAACACAGAGAAGGGCTGCTTTGCATTAGAAATATGTAGTACCAAAATCCTGCAGTGAATTTAAGAATCATTATGCAACATCACTTATTTCCTGTGGCATCAGATTATGCAATTTCTGAGCAGAAGAATGCAAAGCCCTGGAAGAACACAGTAGCATTTTAGGAGATCCAAAAATACCTTATACAGGATAGAGGAAGCATTTATGTATGTGGCGCTGAAAATAAGCAGTTATGTAAGCTGCTTATTTCACAAACGGCTCTTTGGAAAGCTGGCTAGCTAGCAGGTGAAGCAGGAATCAATCTAGCTTTTGCTGAAATCAGCTGAAGAGGTCTCCCCGAATACAAGGGAGGGTGGATTGGCTTTTTGTCTGCCTTGTTCACAAAAATGATTTTTTGCTTTGTTTGTTCCTTGTGCCAAAAAGAAGTGGATGCTTGATTTCTTCCAAATCAAGCTCCTCTCCGCCTCCCACAAATCTGTGACCTTATACTGAAGGAGTTCCTAGCTTAAATATTTGTCTAGTGCTTGTGGAGTTTAAATAAATAAATAAATCATTCCTACGTGAAGAGCCAGTGCAGATGCACAACTTTCAGGTAGTGGTAAGAGTCAACAGAGCTGTTTTAAGGTGAAGTAAAGTCCTGGGGATCTATTACTTGTCTGGAGGAGCCAAGAGGACATGAGAAAAGGGGATCTGGTCGATGCACTCTATTGGAATTTTGATGTGATTACTTACCCAGTGCTCCTAAAGAAACTAACCAGCTGTAAAATACTGGGGACACCCCTCTCACTGACAAATAAGTGGTTAAATGATATGAAAATAGAGTAGGGATTCAGTGGAGTAGTGCTGAGAACATTTTCACTAAAAGAAGCTGTCGTGGTGGTCTGCTCTGGAGATTGCACTACCCGTGCTCCTTACACCTGTGCTTCCCTTACCTGGGTCATTTAGGAATATTCTAAAGTAAAAGCATTTGTCTGCAGAATCGAGGCCTTCAGGATAAGAAACATGCAAGGCAGTTGCAGAGAGTCTGATGGGTGATAAACTTGGATGATAAGATGGCAGTCAAATTTAAACTGTATGTAAACAACACTAATCTTAACATCCCGCATGTGGGAATTAGGCTCTGAATTGGCTGTTGCTGCTCTGGAATGAGATCTTGAGGTTGTATGAGATCCGTGGAAGTTAGCACGCCTAGACATCAGATAGCGTTGGAGGAATAGTTAGGAAAGAAATGAAGAACCAAACTGATCATTATGCCTTCTGTGGAGTGCCCACACTGGGGATTCTCTCTGTGGTTTCACTCCCCCGTCTCTAAGATGATACAGGAGAAGTGGGAAAGATGCAGAGAGGTGATCAAAGATACAGAGCAACTTTTGTAGGGTGAGGGAGTGGGTGGAGTGGGACTTCTCAGGCTCAGAAAAAGATGTTGGAGCGGAGGATGAGATGGTTCATAAAATCTCAGCTGGCATGAAGATAAACAGGGTTCAGGCGTCCCTGAAACCGTGAGCAACTTGTGGTTTGAAGAATGCGATCAGCTGGTGAGAGGTTTGGTGCAAGGAGTAAGTTGGTGTTACCTTGTGCAACGCATGGGTGAGCTACAAAACCGCTTGCTGCAGCACAGCATTTACCAAAGGGTTCTGGTTCAAATGACACACTTGTGCAGGAAACATGGAGTGGGCTGCAGAATAGAAAAATACCAGGGTGTGCTGAGAGCGGGTGAGCTGCACGTCCTAGGGAAACTGGCTGGGGCTGTACCAGGGAGATTTCCCTGTCCTTGGTTTTCCTGCCTTGGTTTTTGGAGGCAGGAAATGGACAGAGATGAACCTGTCGTTCTCATATGGTATGGGTTTTTTCTTATGGTACGGTCCAGGTGTCACTTCTGCTCTGGTGGGCTTAGTTGGAATATATAAGGTGCACAGCAAAGCTCCAGCTGGCTCTGTGCGCAGAGCTTGAATTCAGCCATTATGAGTATTTCTTGGCTGGTATGCTGTGCTATTTTCGTCACTGTCAGAAAGGGTTCAGACCAGAAAGCGAGACAGAGTCTTTCTCACTGAGACAGCGACAGACAAAAGTACATCACAACTGTAAAATCACTTTTGCCAAAAACACTGAGTACCTATCTGAGGATAGACAGGGAATGTGTTGAATGAAGGCGAACGTTAATCAGCAGGCACATGAGTTCAAGCTTCTGTTGTGACAGTACACGCGACATACGGTTACGTGTCCGTGGTCTCACCTGCTTAATGCCCGTGGCTGCGTCAAAATACTCTGATAACACTTTGGTATGACTCTTAGAGGTGTAAGCCGTAACGCACAGCTCAGGAAATGCCCAGGGAGTCTGCAAAAGTTCGTTATCTTATGCTGAGGTGCCACCCAAATATTTCCCAGAGAAAGGAATTAAAAGTGTATAGGCTGGTCTTATTCTGCAGTAGGTACAGAAGTAATGCGGTGTGTGTCTGACAACCAGGAATAACAGGGTGAAGCACAGGGCCCCCCCGAGTGTTACAACACCTTGGTTTACCCAGGTATGTGCTGTTTTCTTGTAGAGTAAGCTAGGGTACACGCATACATGTGTTGAGATCAGAGCTGCTGCAGTGACAGTCGGAAAACCTTGTTGGTTCAGATGAAAGGTTTTCAACTGTTTTATCAGAAATTAACGATGTTTTGGCAACGTCGCAGTTGTGATACTCAAAAATAAGGCAGGATCGTGGCTGAGTATCCGAGCAGGTGTGAGAGATGGGATGTGTTGTGATGGGGAAGGAGCTTCCTTGAAGGAAGAGAGATTGATTTCCTACCCCCGAACAAACAAAAAAACACCCAAGCAAAAACAACCACAAAACAAAACAAGCTGTTGCCTTGGGCTACTTCATAGCTTAAAGATTTGCACATGCTGTGGGCTAGCTTAGCGCAGCTTCTTTTTTGAAAACCTAATAAAATAAAGCCTTTTCTTATATGAAAAAGGGAAGGCAAGGCAGAGCAATGCTGCGTGAAGCATCAGGATATGCTCAGTTATATTTCCTTCATCTGGATAATACTACTTCAGGAAAAGTAAGAGGTGGTGTTTGGCTGGTCAGTGTGACTCGTTCTGTATTAATGTGTCTGTTACCACAGTTTGTGTTCAGAACAACCGTACAAAACACAAGCATGCGTTCCCAGTGATGTAAAACCGGACAAGTGCAGCATAAAAGGAATATCTGATTCACCCGAACAGCACTTTCCTCACCAAGAGAATGCGAAAAGAGTAAGGTTTTTTTTTTTTTTGAATCCTGTGGAATAAAAATGATGTGATTTCAAAACGCAGAGGTCAGAAACGAGAGCCAAAGCTGTGGTACTCGCCAGCTCAGCAACCCTCGGTTCTTTCATGTGCTGAAGTTAGAACACGTGCCAGGTCAAGAGATCGTAGAAGACTTTGTGGCAACCTGTTGTGAAAACTCCCCGCAGAAACAGATAATCACCAGGGGCAGTAGAGCTGTGGGATGCACGTAGTGAGATAACTGTACTTCATAAGCTTTTTACATTTTTGTTAGATTCTGGAAGGTTTTAAAGTATTGTCCCAAGCCAGGAGCATTGCGTGAGCCTTGAGATGACATGCACATAAACTGCAGGTGCATTATCAGTGCAGAAAGGTTTGTTTACTTTGCTGTACCTAATGTAGCCAAGAGAAAATCATGCTGAGTACCAGGAAAAGGTAAGGGAGCTCCAGGGTGCAAATATAAGTAGTCTATGGACAGGAAGCCCCTCTGACCTTGATGCTTGCCCTGTGTCAGTTTGCTAGTCTTGGCCAGCTGCTCTTATTCAACACTTACGTGTAGATCAGAGGATTGCCTTAATTTCATTTGTATGCTGGAAGTGCAAGCACAGAATATGCTTGACTGTGTGATGTAATAAATAGCGCTTTAAGGAAACTAAATATTACTAGAAGTGTGTGTATTAAGAAACTGAGTGGTGACCACTTTGTACTTAGGTAGCCTTTACAGTACACTAAGATTTTATTTGTGTGCTATGACTGGAATTATGATTTGCTACTTGAGTTTTAGCACAGCTCTTCAAAGGAGAAACTTCCACGATAGCCTGTGTCTTTAACTCTGCCACGTCTCCAAGCCCCACCACTGCTTTGACGCAGTCGTACCTGCTTGGCTCGTACAGGTAGTGCACGCTTTGGTGGCTCTGTGCGCATGAGATCGTGCTCCTGGGGGATGCTTCCAGGGGCACGCAGGATCAGGCGATGTGAGAGCATGTCTTGTGATAAGTGATTCACCCACTGCTGCTGCCTCACCTAATCTGTCATTCTTCTAACAGTCGTAAAATGCCGTTCAGTCTGGCTGGCATGTGAAGGTGCAGTCAGCCTCTTCCTTCTTAAAAGAGGTGTGCTTTGCCCTGCTTTTCTTTGGGCATGGTGGGATTTTGCTGGGGAAAAAAGCTGTGCCTGGAAATGGAATCACAAAAAGTTGTGATCGTACAAAATTGTACTGAGCCTTAAATTTCCTTATAAACTAAAACAAATTTTTTAGCTGCAGAGTGCCTGAACTCATCAAAATAGCTCAAATCAGAGGTTCTGCCTTGAAGTCTGCTGTTGCAGAAGCACTTTGTGAAATCTGAGTATCTGAAATATGCACACTGTCCTCCTACACATGCACACAGCTTTCAGCTTTGACTTGGAGACTGCTATGGCAGAAGCGTCGGTAAGGTAGAAACAGAATGCCGCTTGTCTATGCTCTTCGCTGTACAAGTTAAGGAGGCACATACCGGTCATGAACATCCCAAACAGCAAGCAGTCTGTGTAAAATGAAACTTAAAACTTTCAATGAAATGTTTTTTCAGTTCAATATAAATGATCTCAGCCATATCCTTGGTACTGTGACCGAAAAATAGGAGAGAGATGACAGTAAAGATCGAAAAATTCTCTTTATCCCTTGTTTGAAGAGATGGCAAGGTCGAGGACAACCCAGTTTGTTAGTGTGAAATCAAATTTTGCTGGGGGAAGAGGTGGTGCATTGCAGAATTTACTCAGATGATTAAAAAAAATTTCCCCAACAAGTCGACATTGATGCATTGTGGCAGCCACTGCCTTCTACCCCCCGCTAACGGATCTGGACTTCTTTACTTCACATAGGCCCAATACAGAGTTGTTTTAAAATAAATGCTGCCTTCTCGTGCTCTCAGTGAGTTCACTACACCTCTGAAAAATCAGGCTGCTTATGTAAGTACCTAAATAAGGCTCTGTCACACCAGTTAGAAAACAATTCCGTAACTTTGCACGCCTCCTGTCCCTTCCTCCGGACTTGATGAAGCAGATAGTGGTATATTTATGTATATATAGTAGTATATACTATATATGCTCTGTATACCATACTTTATTATTATTTGAAACAGCTAGGGCTTGGAGAAGGGAAGTTGATCTAGTAAGACAGACCTGGTGTCCGTAAAGCTGGGGTTTTGTTCCTGGCTGTGGTATCAGTCAGGGGGTGGCGTTGTGCTGGCCTTGCTGAGGGCAGGAGGGAGGTTGAAGCTGGTATCTTCCAGAGGTCCTTCCCAGCCAGAATGTCTGATTTGGTGGCCAGCCTACTGTATCCAGCACGGAAAATGCATACGGTTTGCCTCAACTTTGTCTTTTTCTTGAGAACAATAAAAGGGATTCTTTGTGCTTTGCCTTCTGTGCTGTATTGTGCCCCTGATCTCGGTGGAAGGCTGCAGGTCTCTGTAGGGCAAATAGTATCGGGGTACAAGGGGACTGAGGGGCAGGGTGGTCTGGTAGCTGCTGGCAGCACAACTTACAAACCTTGCAGTGCCTCAGCAGCAGGATGAAAAAGAGAGGCTTAACTTTCCATGCAATGCTGGGAAATGCAGGGGGAGGCGCATATGGTGCTGATAATCCATCTAGAAACAAGGCAAATGTGAAAAGTATACCAAAGTATACCAGGAGAGCTGTTCTTTCTCTGTTAAATCTGCACAATCCAACATTCCAGAGTTGGGAAACTACGTGAAAAGGTAACAGCAAAATCCTAGGTTTTTATTAGCTAGTATATTTACGGAATCGTGTAAGAATAAAACCATTTTATCCCCGAACTCTGATTTAATCCTTAATGCACTTCCCATTGTTTAAACTTGAGGTATTTTGAGACACTGTTACCTCAAATTCTTGTTTTGGATCTTAGTTCAGAGATTTTTTCAGGTGAAACTGAGACTAATGTTTTACTTACATTGCTTAACATGCTGTGTTATAAAAAGCACATTCCTCTGTAGGATCATTGGTCACGCTTCGCATAAAAAATCTCTCGTCCCTTTCAGACCTCTGGAAATAGCAGGGGAGTGGCCAGGATTGCTGAGTTGGAGCTGGTTTGGTATTTTTCTGAAACTTCGTTCAGCTTTGAACTTTCCCCTTTTTCTTCTTTGTATCAGCAACAAAATCTGTCATCATTTAACTCCTACTAGCGGTAACCATACTGCGGCAGGCACCCTTCAACTTCCCACACCAGGGAGTCAGTCCTTCAATGCCCGTCGCAGGTAGGTCAGGAATAACCAATTCCTGAGGCTCCTGTTCCAGCTGGTCAGCTCCTTTACTAGCATAGACTGTGATGCAATTTTGGACTCGCTTGCTATTTTGCTTTCCCTTAAAAAAAATAAGTTTACAACCGAGGTGACGTCCTTCTAATAAAGCTTTTATGTGTACCCCACGTGAGCAGGCGGAAATAAGGGGATGTGGAAGCAGGCTCTTGGCTGTTCCCATTTGCCGCTGCTGCAGAGGGACTGAAGCACAAGGCATGAGCTTTTCATACCCCAGGCTGAAGTTCTTATCTTTAATCTCTGTAATGACCTCATCTTGAGAATTTACGGGCCTGAGCTGTTCCCTTGTGATTGGCTGCATGTACCTGGCCGCCTCTGTCTTTCCTTCAGCGCCTGTTTGCAGAGCTCGGGACTTTGCACCCACTGTAACTGATCTTACTTTTTAACAGAATAGTTTCTCTGACTGCCATTTTTCCCTTCTTAACTTCGAATGGAATTTCAGATCGGACTTTGTCCCGTTACAGGCTGCATGTGCTCGATTGCTTCAGGCGTGAGGTTGGGCTTGTCCCAGGAGGGGCTCTGCCCACCATGACCCTCGGCCGCCCCCGGCTCTGGGTGCAGGTTGGCTTCACCGAGAGGTGGCACGAGGCTGCCTCGTGGAACTGGGAGCTGCAGTGGGGCACGGGGCAAGAACGGAGAGATGGGGGGACTTTGAGAAGGAGGCACCAGCTCAGAATTTATATGCAGGCTGCCAGGAGCTTCGTGTGGGGGGAAGCAGCAGAGCAGGAGGAGGCGCTCAGCGGGCTGGCGGAAGGAGGGAGATGAGAGGCCTGTAATGTTCCTGTGGAGTTCTGTAAGTCTTCAGTGGTTTTGAGGATAACATACATGGTTAGAAAATGTAACACCTTGCTATATTGACCTTGACAGTATTAAACTGAAGGATTAGGATGGCCACGACTTGGTGGGTCTCTGAGGGAGCAGGTACAACCACCCCTTGGTGGATACAAGCCGCTCTATTGCTGTGCTGCGTTTCTCTAACGCCTCATCTCAGGGCTTTGCAGAGGAATTGTGAGGCTGTGAGCTGCGCCAGACCCAGAAACAGTGACTGCACTCAGACTCTGCCTGAGCTGGAAAACACCTGGGGATCAGCTTCAGTCTGAGAAGGGCTGTGTGCTAATCACAAAGAGACCATTCTGTGCTGCAAAGTGTCTTTCACAGTTCTGACCTTGGGGCTTTTGTGTATAACTAGTGGTGTTTGTTTACGGGGCAATTCCTGCACTAGGTTACTGAGAGTACTGTGCCAGTGGAGTTTCTGTAGGAATAATTTATTTGCTTCTTTGAGGGCAGTAAGTGTTTAATAAGTATCAGCAGTTGTCTGGTATGGCTAGTTAATTATCAGCTCACCTCTCAGAAGTGTACGTTGTGAAAACACCTGAATAAAAATCTGAAAGTTGTTCTTTTTCCTCTCATTCCAGGTACTGGGTCCTCGTGTCACTAATTCTCTAAGTACCAACTCCGACCATCTCCTTGATGCACACTCACGGCATCATGGCCAGTACTCAGGAGCGCCTGAGCTTGTCTTCCTCTCCAAACTCGATCGGCAAAGCTTTCTGTGAAGATAAAGACTTTGGTAGGATACACGATGAACATGGACCTACTGGAAACCACCCGTCCCCCGAGCTCATAGAGGATGTGCGTGAGAAGGGCTCGCTGCAGGCAGACCTCATCGATAACATGAACAGCCCGGTCACTGCAGCAGTGCTGACCAGCATCAGCGAGGACTCTAGGGACCAATTTGAGAACAGCGTGCTGCAGCTGCGGGAGCAGGATGAATCCGAAGCAGCCATTCCTCAGGGCAACAGGAGCACTATGGATGGAGAGAGCAACAGTGGAGCGGATGACGTCAAAGTCCAGTTCAACAGATCAGGCAGTGGGAGCGGTGGGTTTCTCGAGGGACTCTTTGGTTGTCTGAGGCCCGTGTGGAACATCATAGGCAAAGCATACTCCACAGACTACAAACTGCAACAGCAAGGTAAGTAGGGAAGATGACCTTCGTTTCTTCTGGGGCAGCGTGTGAAGGTGTGGAAAGCACCGAGGGCTTTTTCCCAGCTTTTTGTGTGACCGTTTTGCCACATACACCGCTGTAATGGGTTTGCAAAGAGAAATCCTGTCTTGCACAGCCTACAGCTCTCATTAGCAGCAAAGGCTGCAAGGGACAGAGTGAAAAATAAATGCGTATTCTGGCCCATGCCTTGGGCTGTTGTGACAAAGTCTGAATCTGAACCAGGTATTTTTGTAAGTGAGGAACAGAAAGAATTGTGGCAAATGGGGGGATCAAGCCAACGACTTAATTTCTGCACTTTTCTCATGCCAGGTGCACTTGACAAAGGGACAACTCCTGCATGTGCACGAGGGTTGTCTCCGATTGACTGCCAAATAACAAATATTGCTTCTCTGTGGGCACATTACATGAAAAAAATACATCTATATTTATGAAAAATGTAATTTGGGAATAAGTTATGTCCCAGACGCTTGCATATGTGTATCCTTAGGGGCTACTGAAAGCTTAAGAGTCGAGTATGCTATGTCTTCGGTGTCCAATTTCTCCCCTAGCACGGGGGGAGGGAAGTGGCAGATGGGAAGAGAACAAGCTGTCATTTGAATTAAGGAGCTGAAATGGGTGAGGTGTCAGTAGGAACAGCCTGACCACCACACTACTACCGTGGGGTAGAAGCCTCCTGTGCTCATGACTCAGTTTAAATCAAATGATTTTCTGGCATAGACAAGTTGTAGGTTTTCCAACCACAGATCTTATTGTTAGCATCTGAGATTGGTCATACCTACACCCCAGGCTGTTTTGTTGGGGAGCAGTTCCTAAGCTGAGGTAACAGCGCCGTTAAATAGCATGTTGGGTGAATCTGGTTTGGAATAAACTTACAGCTTCTTCCAAGAGTCAATCACTTCCAGTCCTTAACTCTGAGCAGGGAAATCCTCCTGTGCCCTGCAGGATGGCAGGTGTCCTCCTGGGCAGCAGCCCCGGGGATATCAGACCTGTGTGCTGAGCGGCGCTCCGGCTGTGCTCGCGGTCCTTCCGCAGAGGTGGTTTGAAGTTTTGTCCATGTGCTTGAAACTTGGTATGGCACAGCTGTGTGAGTCTACAAATAAAAGTGGTGACCGACAGTTCCGTGGGGAGTTAGCACTACTGGAAGGATCGCACAATATGCAGAGTCGGATGCGGTGAGTTCTGGAAGAGACAGGGTCTGGTTGGAACCTCCCTTGTAGAGGAAAATGAGCTGCTGAGCAGTCAGGTATCATCTGGAGGAGGTGTGGTATCAGTATGTTAGTGTTATGCTGCTTTGGGCTGTAATAAGTTATATTACAATCAGTGTTTTTCAGTGAAGCTGAAACTTTTGAATGAGATGACGCTTTATGTATCAGTAGCTATTATACTCTTTATATATTTAAAAAAAACAAACAGTCCAGTTTTGCATCAAAAACTCACGATGAGAAGAAAAAGCCTAATGAATATATATGTTTTAAAATTAATAATAATTCCACATTTTCAGCCACTAATTTCTGTTTTGTTTTATTTTTATTTGTTCAGAGATTTTTTAATGAGGTATATGAGAGCAAGAAACTGTTTCTCTGTGCAATCCTTAACACAGGAAATTCTTGTTCCAAATTGCACTGATGTGTGAGTATCACGCTGCAAGTGCACCTTGCCCACGGCTCCTAGGTCTGTGCCGTGCTTTCTAGAGGTCTGGACCCTTCGTGTTGCAGAATTGCATCGGCTGCTGCCAGCAATCCTATGAATATTGCAGATGAGCACTGTTGGGCTTTTCACCAGGTCAGACTGGGGGCTGTGGGGCCATCCCGTGCTTACACGTGCCTGCAATCAGATGGTAGCTTCAGGAAGGCTACCTGGGAAGCCAAGAGGTCCTATTTTGCATAAAATTGGGACAGCAGATGCACTGGAGACCAATGGTTTAATACATGCCTTGATGGCCCATAGGGGACACTTCCTTTTGTACGACGGTCGCTAATAAAAAACATTGAAGCACTAACTAATGACAACGAGCAGCTGAAAGCGTTGTTGTGTTCAGGGGATGTATTTAGAGCTCCTCTTCTTAGTACAAAGGTAGTGTGCCGTTCTCAGTGTCACGAGCACGTTCAGAGCCAGAGATCCGTGGATGCTTTGCAGTTTGTTGTCGCCATTAGGCGCTTCCTCAAAGGGCAGTTTTGAAATGGCCACAGATGTGGCGAGGCTGAAGATTAATTTGGGTCAGCCGTGTGTGGCCTGCGTGGTTTAGCTGCATCTTCAACATCTTCACTGTCCTAAGGGAGAATGAAAGGATGCTTTTTCTCCAGAATTGCTCTGGTGGTGTGAGATGGCTACTACTGTCTGGGAACAAAGCTTTTTAAGCTGGTTCTGTGCCAAAGCTTGAGGTTTTTGTCAGAAAATTCTTGCTCTGTTTTCCAAATGGTCTCATTCCAGCTGCTTGCCACCATGTTGGTGCACTTCATCGGCTACGTGCAGACCACCAGGTTGGTAACCAAAGTATGGGATTTTTTACTTTTGCTGTCCTGTTTAGCAAGAGCAGAGCAGCTGCAAGGTTCGTGTTTTGGAGGCTGCGGAAATGCCTCTGGCCTTTTCAGTAGCACAGGAGTGCTTGGGACGGCCTTTCGTTCCCCCGGGAGCTTATTTACAGCTCTGGGCTGCTGCCACAGGTCTGTGCAGATGATCTGTCCCCTCTTCATGAAGCAACTTCATTAAGCCAGAGGAGTGTTCGGTTGCTAATCCCAGAGCAATGCTTTGTGTTGGGCTGAATCACTGCTGGGCTAGGAGTCTGGCGTGGACCTTCAGGGACGGGCACTGCCCGTAACTGCGAGTCCTTGTTGCGGCTCACCGGCAGCTCTGCTCACCTGCCTGCATCCCCTTCTGGCAGCTGCTGCTCCTCTGGGATCACGGGTTACCCAGACATGAGGACATGGGTGCTGTAGTGGGGTGCCTGTACATGGTAAGAGAGAAGCCGGCTTCATGCCCTTTGCAAATGCCCGATAGCGAGTCCGTGTTGCCTGCCAAGCCTGGCTTGGGACTTGGTGGGTGGGGGAAAAGGGTAAGAAAACCAGCTGTAACGGGATTCCCCATTCTCTTCTGGTTGAAATTACTCCCTGCCTTTCCTCCTTAGCATTCAAGATGGTCATCAGGAAGACTGTTTCTGTGCCTTACATCTAGATGGTAAGGCTAGTTTGTGTTTTGTAAGGGCCGATTTGACTTCCGAGCCATTTCCTTTGGATTAAGAGTCAGTTCCTCAGGTGTTGCTCTCACCTTCTGTTTCACAAGTTACCTGGCTGCCTTCATTCCCCTGTAAGCCCGGAGATCAAGGTGCTTGTTCAAGTGTGTGTGCAGTTTTTTATAAAGCAGAGATGCTGCTTGTCGTGATGCCAGTGCTGGCGAGCAGCCAGTGCTAGCAAACAGCAAAAATTTGCTTCAAATAGATGGCTCGGCTGCTCCTGCGTTTCTTCCCCTTGGGATACAGATTACCATCATTCTACTCAAATGGTTCTTAATCACCTTAGAAACGCAAGCTCTTGCGTAATGCCAGCTGCTATTGCGCTTTAATTTATTTAAAGGAAGTGTCCCACAAGTTCGTGGAGGCCCAGAAGAGCCTGGAATACAAACCGCTCGGTGCTGGTAGATGTCCTCAGCTCTCTCCTGCTGGGAGACGTGCCAGGAGAGCTGTAGCGAGCCGTGGGCCTGGGCAGCCCCAGGGGTTTGGCCAAGCAATGCCACGGGCTGCTTGATCAAACTGGCAGCATGGCTCGACGGGATTCGTGTGTCCAGATGTGTCTCCTGGCTTCTCTTCATGTCATCTGAAGTGTTGTTCTCATGGACGCTCTGACTTAGCTAGGGTTCGTTGTCATAGCCATGCTCCCAAAGCCTTGCAGCTGGTTTATGCAAGTCCTTTTCTGTTTCAAGTTGTTGGCTGGGATCCGAGACCTCAGCATCATCTCGAGTGAGCTGTGTTCCTCGTCGTGCCTGCACTGCGGCTGCACACCGTCATTCACCGTCTGCTTCGAGGCCTGCTCAGGATGGTTTGTGCAGGCCTCACAGCCTGCTCTGCTGCGCTGGGTATGGCCGCAGCTTCCCGCTGGTGCAGCCCGGGCTGTGTCGAGCCCTCTGTTTTGCAGTCTTGCCCATGGCCCTCAGCAGAGCTGACCTGTTTTTCTTAATACCGACCCGTGTCAGCCTGTTGTCCTCAGGGGAGGTTCCTGGGAGCACAGGAACACGCGCATGAGGTAACTTGTGTGCATTTTTTCAGTTGGCAGGTTTGGGTTGTAGTAGAAAACATGGGTTTGCACCACTGAGGCTAAAACCCTGTTTTTCCCCTGAATTTCACTCAGTGCTGTTCTCCACCAGCCTCAGTTTCATTGGGAAGCTTTTTGGTGCTCGTTCTATTATGGAAGCCAAATGACTCTGGCTGTCCCAAAATGTCATACCCTGTTCTGTGCAATGAACTTTTGAGAGAAGGGGATTTCTGTCTGCCTGTTGGGTTGTCTTAGGCGTACTTTGGCTCTGTGCTCCTGAAATGCTCAGATGCAGGATGCTTTGCTGGGTGACTGCGTGATCCTTCTCTGCTAAAACCTCTTCCCTGAGCCGTGCCCCCGGTGTTCAGGCCAGCTGGGACGTAGGACGGGACACATCACGGGTATTCCTTACCAATAAACACTAGATGGCTTTGCAGGAGGGGCTGGTGAACTTCTGCTAACTGTGCTTACAGTTTCCCTCTTTGCCATTGCAGAGGACAACAGCTAATGTTAGGGGGACCTGGACGGCTCCTGAGGGGTAGCAGTAGAGGTTCCCAGCACCACTCCCAAACCTGGGGCCCTTCAGGGAAGTAAATGACGACACTGCGTGCTTTGTACAGGAAAGGCACTCTGGGATGTAATGAAACAGCTATTTCAGTTCAATGCAATAGTTTCACACATAAATAAGTTGTTTGTCAGCCACCACAAAACACGAACTGTATTTACCACCTTTCAGAAGCAAGGTGTTTGTCAATTAAGTAGCAATATGTATATCTCAATTTCTCTAGGTATGAATGTATTTTCCTTATTTAAAGAACTGCCTTTTGATTAAATACCAATTTAAGTGTTGTGACAAGTGACTCAAGTTGTTTATTGAAGAAGAATGATTATGATTTTATAATCCTTGAACGTCCTGTGATCGAGATAGTGCTAATAACATATTTCATGCATCACTTCCTCATAGTTTCTTAGCTGACAGGCCGTTCTTGCTTCAGCACAGAAGTACACGTGCTGGTAGGCAACGCAGCCTTCCCATGTCTGTCACGGCATCTTGTAAGTTGAACATCTTGTAAGTTGAGGATGGGGATCACCCACTGCAAATCCACAGCTGTCGGGAACCGTGTGCCCTGTTCTCCTCGTTCTTCTGCACAGCGTAAGGTTGTGAGTGGGCGTATCAGTACAAAAACCAGACTTGTCTGCCAGGAGCCGTGCTGAGGGTTGAACTCTGCCCTGGCAGGTCAAAGGGTGTTTTTGCTGTAGATTAACAATGTTTTTTTTACAGTTCAGTGAGCAGAGCGGGCGCTGGGGTCTGGCTGCGGGTGGGAGCCGGCCTTCCCTAGCCGTGCCTGGCGAGCAGTCGCGTGGTGATGTCTGAGCGTCGTAGGAGTGCTCTGAGGGAAAGCCTCGGACTGGGATCAGTCCCAGAGGAAGTTTAGCAGTACGGGTTTTCCTTCAGCCTTCAGTGGTGACAGTAATGGATGCTTCGGCACAGTCCCAGCTGCAGCCCTGCTAACCCCCAGTGGCCGGGGGCTGGATGAAATAAGGCGACGAAGTGTCTTTGTAGTGACCTGAAATGGGGCTGTACAGGCCCAGCGTTCTTTCAGAAATCAGTGGCTTAAGTCTTGCTTTTGCTGCTAAATATTTTATCTAAACTTCAGCATTTATTGAGTTACAGTAAATAAATTATTGCTTGCATTCTGTCTTGAGGTTTGTGGGATGTTAAGGTAATTTCAAGGTGCCTCGCAGATGGCAAGGTTTGCTGTTCTGGTGGGCACCACTTTCTTTAAGCAGTTTAAGCAGCTTTCCTGGACAGCTCTGACAGTGCCCAAATAAGATATATGCAAATACCCAAGGGGAGCAGTCCCTTCAGAATTTTTGCTTGTTTGACAGCAGATATACACAAAGTTGGTGTGGGAAAGACCTGTTTCTGTGACCCGTAGTGGTGGTTAATGTGCTTTGTGTTGGGTGACTTGGTGGTTGCTGGTCTGGATTTTCCAACCTTCCACCTCTGACTTTCTTATTTATTATTTTTGATCTGTTTCTAGGGGAAAAAATCAGTATTTTTTTGGTAAATTATGAATGCTAAATGCTTCTTCTCACCTATGCTTTTCAATGGGGTCATATAGTTAATAACAGGTACCATCATCCTTCAGTTTTGGAGTAGAGGACCCGCTCCCTGATTATCCAGTCCATTGTCCCTGGTGTGTGAACTGCTGCCTGCCACATCAGAGTGGCTTGCCCAAGTGTTTGGCAGTGGTGGTGAGCTCTTGGAAAAATCCCCTGGAGGTTGAGAAGGAACAGCCTGGAGGCAACTGCGATGCGAGAGAGGAGCTGAAGGAAAGGGCTGCTGGGGCTGAGCATCCCTGTGCTGGGAGGAGATGCTGTCTCCCAGCCCCCAAAAATCCACCTTCAGCTGTAACAAGGGAGATGGCAGGTGCTGTCTCAGTGTGATCTTATGGCAGTGAGTTTTGTGGTCTTGCTTCTTTACGCTGCTCCCTTTGCCTGTGCCTAGATACCTGGGAGGTCCCGTTCGAGGAGATCTCGGAGCTGCAGTGGCTGGGCAGTGGTGCGCAAGGAGCCGTCTTCCTGGGCAAATTCCGGGCGGAGGAGGTGGCCATCAAGAAAGTGAGAGATCAGAACGAAACGGATATCAAGCACCTGCGGAAACTCAAACATCCTAACATCATTGCCTTCAAGTAAGTTGTGAAGTTTGTGAGAAACACACCAGCTCTACCTCTGTACAGGGAAGAGCCATTTGTTATGGCTGGGCAAGCTTTTAAATCCAGGAACTAAGTTACGCTGACTGCAGGACAAAATGGGTGGTGGTGTTCTTTGCTTCCTTTCTTAGATCATTGCACATTGTTGTGACAGCAAATATGTGGACGCTGTCCCCACCCAGTGCTGCACTTTGCACTCGGGCTCACTTTGCACGCAGGCTCACAAAATGCTTGCTCTGAACCCTATGAGCCCACAGCTGTAGGAAATGGAAGGAAACAAATTGTCACAAATTGGGTTCCTTCTGTGCGAAGTATGGAGAAAACATTCCCCTTCCTGAACAATAAGGAGAGCTGTTAGCAGAGCCTTGCCCAGGCAGGGTAAGCAGGTTACTCTCCTGCCCCTTGGTTGCTACCTCTGAGAGTTGCTCTGGGGCTTGTAGCTCTCCTGATTCTCACTGGATATGTGTTTTCTTTAACAGGGGAGTTTGCACTCAAGCCCCATGCTACTGTATCATCATGGAGTACTGTGCACATGGACAGCTCTACGAAGTCTTGCGAGCAGGCCGGAAAGTCACTCCTCGGCTGCTTGTGGATTGGTCCACTGGGATCGCTAGTGGGATGAATTATCTGCACCTTCACAAGATCATCCATCGAGACCTCAAGTCACCAAAGTGAGTCTCCAGCTACTTAAATATCCCCCAGTTGCAGTTGCCTTTTTTTTCTCAAGGAATAGTTTAAAGTTATGTCAGAAGCCTTCTTTTGTTTGTTTTTGTTTTTTCCCACCTTGACTCATAGCTAATGAGTGAAACTAATGAAACTTGTGGCACTCTCCTCCTGTGCTGGAATTTGACAAGACTGAAAATTTTACCAATTGCTTATGTAGAAAATAGCAGTTGGGAAATATTTGATGGTGATTGACCCTATTTGAAAATGAAAATATTCTGTTGCCTTCTGCTCTTTAATTTTTTTTCCATCTTGTTTTGTATTTCTCTGCTTTTCTGGAAATTTCTCAGTTATCTGTTGCTTTCC
This sequence comes from Nettapus auritus, assembly GCA_011076525.1. Taxonomy (NCBI): domain Eukaryota; kingdom Metazoa; phylum Chordata; class Aves; order Anseriformes; family Anatidae; genus Nettapus; species Nettapus auritus. The sequence continues at coordinate 10,077,401 of CM021773.1, forward strand.
AGCTAAAACTATCTCTAGCTGCTCATATCCTTCTTCCCTAGATATTCCTTTAGCACTCCTCTACCTGTGACAAGACTGACAGTGCATTAGGTTGAGGCTTTTAAATGTTTTTCAGTTTATCGAGGTAGAGCTTTACTAAAACTTTGAAACATTCCCAGATACAGTGAATTTTCAGTGACTTGTTAATTTGTGACTTTTTTTTTTGACTTGTAGAATTCAGAATAGTTGAGACACAAAAAACCAACCACCCCAAAGGAGTGTTTTCACCAGTGAAAATGCACAGTCTTTTTTTTCTTTGTACTGTAGTTACAAACAGCAAGGCCTCTTCAACTGTTCATATTGATTAGGAAGTGATTCCCAGTGGCTCTTGCAGTACAAGACAACTCGCAAATTGCTGATTTCTTGTTTTCTTTCCTCCAGTGTTTTAGTTACACACACAGATGCAGTTAAAATCTCAGATTTTGGTACATCTAAGGAACTCAGTGATAAAAGTACAAAAATGTCTTTTGCGGGAACTGTGGCTTGGATGGCCCCGGAGGTGATACGCAATGAGCCCGTCTCGGAAAAAGTGGATATCTGGTGAGTAGTAGTATTGTTTTAGTTGAGTACCTTCACCTGCTGTTTAGCCACTTGGTTTTCCCAGCACTTATTTACTCAACACTCTCTTCTTAGGGATGGGAATAGCTTGCGCTGTCATTGACTATTCCTTTCTCCATCTGCGTAGTGCCCTGACCTCCGTTGCTGAACCATGGGCTGTAGCAGAAAGAGAAATGACATGCATGTGTGCAGGCTGTGTGTTAAGCCCCGAGGGTCCCTAATGAGACTCAGTGCAGACTGTTTGTATCCTGCAGAGTCCGAAGTAAACAAATGCAACAGTTCTCTCAGTATCCAGGCCAGAGCTTTCTTCCACTAGTGGTGTCTCCTCAGCAGCTTGTGCAGCCAGGGTGTTTCACTCGCATCCTATCCTGATCATGGACACGCTTCAACTGTAGAACCGCCTCTACTCTGTCAGCTTGAAGGGTCCAAACACCTTTTGCTTTCTGCATGCTGGACTTGGCTGCAATGTATACAGCCACAGGGCTCTGGTCCCTTGAATCCAAGAGAGGAAATCGTGTTACATTGTAAGAGATTTAAACATCTATTTCCACCCCTTACGAAATGCACTCTTTGTCCAAATGATCAAAAGGGAAGGTTCAGGTCTCCACACTACTAACAATGCTTGAGATAGAACCGAGCCTTTGGGCTCCTTTGGGATGGCTCTGCAAAGGTTTCAGGGTCCTTGAGGGAGCCACATTTCTGTTTCTGCCTTGTTGTTTCTGCATATTGAATGGTAGTAGGCAGGACAAATGCCCTTCTCCCCGTTCTACAGCCACGATGAATTTTACTTTTTCTGGCTTTCAGCTGTGAATGCTGCCGTGTTCCTTACGCAGCGTGAAGCTGCAGGTCAAAGCTGTGGGTGAGTGAAGTCAGCCAACTGCCTACTGCTGCTGCTTCGATGCAGAGCTGGGTTGTGACTTCAAGTCAAGGTTTCCTGTAGGGAAAGGGAAAGTCAGAGTCTCGTAGCGAGTGATATACAGGTCTTCTTGTGCCCGCAATGTTTTGTGTGTTCATTTTGTGCAGATGTAGCAGGCTGCAGCATATCCAGCTCTTCTGGGACAAACTCTTGTATTTTCTTTCAAAAAAAAAAAAAAATCCATCCACTGTTTGTCTTCTGAGAGCCTCCTTTAAAATCACAGGTTCATGAAGAGGAATGCTGCTATATTTCTACGTTCAGCTTTCTGTATTTTAGAGTGGCTTAGGTTCAAGAATGTTGTATGGGGCATCATGTCTGTGTGTGTGTGTAGGTATATATGTGTGTGTGTATATATATATATATATATACACACACAAAGCTGCTAGCTCTGCTGAGGACTGTGAGCACTCCTTGACCCCTTTTCTCGTTGTTTTAGAGATATTGCTCCTTCATGTAAACTTAGGGGTGGGTGCCTTTGGCCCAAATTCCTCTTCAGAAGATGCAGTGGTTTTTGCTCAGACGCTTCCTCGACAACCATTCTTTGCCCAGGATGAGGAAAAGTGATGTTTGTGAACACTGACAACAAATGAGAACAGTTCCTAAGCTGCTTATATGTCTGCTCTCTCTCATCCTTAGCAGCATGCTTAAAAAACAAAAACAAAACTGAAAAAAACCCTCACAACCCTATAATCTTATCAGGAGTCTTCAAAATCCTTTGCCAGGTCTTAATCGTAACAAAGCTGAAACCAGATGGGGTTTCCTGATAGCTTGTCCAGCCACCTGGGATCCCTGCAGCCCACAGAAAATTTTGAGGGAAATGTGTTCCAGTTCTGCTTTTTTCCCCGCGTGATTTGAAACCAGTGGGTTCTGAAAGCGTGGCATTTTTCGCATGAAGGCCTGTTTCCCGACTGGCAGTTGTTCAGACCCAGGCAGTTTGCCCCCTGGATGTTCTTCTGTACTTAATAAAAGCAACTCGATACTAGTACAAGCCAGAGACACACTTCTCACTTTTCACCTGGTTTGACTCACCAGCGAGCTTGGCAGGGTCGGTGTCCCACAGACGGCTGGGGAACACAAGTAAGGTGACACTGGTGTGTGTGAAATTGAGATGGTTGTACCTCAGCCTGTCTCGCAGCCTGGTTAATGCGCAGTAAGTTGGTTCTCTGCAGTATTTTGTTTACCTCTGTATTGGCTGGCTTGACATGTCTTCGTTGTTTTTTGGGGTGAAGATTGTAAATAAGCCAAAAACTGTTTGCTGCTCTAAATTAAGGTCTTGGTCCTTACTGATCATTTTGCTAAGGAAGAGAATCAAAGTGGTTTTCTTATCTATGACTCTTACCTCTTGTAATAGGAGGTTCTTTCCTCGGCAGTGTTCACTTAATGATATTTTTCTCTTTGGCCTTCCTGTCTTCAGCACAAAAGAAATACCAGAAGAGATTGCATGTGCTTGAGATACTGACTTTTACACGTTGTGTTTGTCTTGTTCCCATGTTGCAGTAATTGTAGCCATGAGTTTCAAACTGTTGAAACATCCAGGACATCCATGGGTAGCTGAAGACACGTAACAGCAAAGGGAACATTTGGTTAGGAAATAAACTTAAAAGACATGTATTATTAAAGCAAAACAAAATGCCCCAACCTTTGCTCTCTTTTCCCTGTGAGACTTATCAGTTCTGTCTGTCTTGTAGCAGATGATCTGTTCTTGCCAGTAATAATAGTCAGTGGTCTATCTCAGCAGAGCAAACTTTCCTCTTCATTTAACAATAGTAAGGTTCCATCTACATGGAAGAGCTTCTGATGTGCTTTCAGGATTTTTAAAATCTCACAACGAAGTAAGAAGGGGTAGGTGAGAACCAGTGCGCTTTGGTGTTCAATGCAGAACTGGGATGGGGAGGAAGTGTTACCTGGTGTGTGAAATAGCTACTCTTGGTTTAAAAACCACTATTTAAATAGTGCTGCACCTTCTTGCAGTTTCTGATCAGACATAGCTAGTTTTCTTTTTCTCCAAAGAGTAATTTTTCAAGCTCCAGTTGTTTCTGTTGAACTGAATTCACATGGAAGTTTTTCTCCTGCTTTGTTTCTTCATCAGGTCGTTTGGGGTAGTTTTATGGGAGCTGCTAACAGGAGAGATTCCCTACAAGGATGTGGACTCCTCAGCCATCATTTGGGGAGTGGGCAGTAACAGCCTGCATCTTCCTGTTCCTTCCACCTGCCCGGATGGCTTCAAAATCCTCATGAAGCAGACCTGGTAAGACCTTGAAGCCCACACAGACCTATGGCTCACCCTTAGCTCTGTCCAGACTCCCAGTGAAACTGATGAAACCAGAATCAGAGTGCGAGTGTTGAGCCCAGAGCACAAGGCTCTGAAGTACTCTCACACTTGTTGTAAGAACAATCAGTTTTAACATTTTTGATTCTGCTTCCTTGTGGCACCAGGCCTGGACTCGAGAAGGACATTTGGAGTTCAGGGAAAGTAGAAAAAGACCTGTGTGGTTTGCTGGACAGACAGGGTGAGGGAGGGCTCTGGCTGGCTCCAGAGTGAAAGGAGATATATATATATATATATATATATATATATATATGTATATATTTCCTAAACACTCTGAAACCCCTTCTGAAATGAAGTGGACAGAGTGAATTTCAAGCTGTGTGTACGAAAGCAGGGTTTTGCACATGTAGATACGGGAAATACTTTCAGTTACTTCCTCCTGCCAGATTAGAGTTGAAATTCCTGGTCTTGTTTTCTGTATTAATAGTTAACCTCTGCAATTGCATCTTGACACAGTATTTAAGTCATCTTCTAGCGTTTTCCCACTCTGTGAGTTGTACCAGCCATCCTCCCAAAGGCATGAAGGGAAGAACAGGCCAAAACATCTCTGGATCTTTAAAATGTCTGTTTGCTCTCGTGATCCTGAGATACAGCAGTGCATGTTGTTGCAGTGCCTGTGCTGAGACGGATGCTCTGCCTGGCTGTGCTTCTGCGCATGGCCGCAAAATGCAGGAGGCAGTTTTTGCAGCTCTGAGCAGTGCGTACGTACACTTGTATCTCCACCTAGTGGAAGGAGGTGGTTTGTAGGGGAGAGGTGGCTGGAGAAGCTGTTTCTTGTCCTAAACAATGAATCCATGCAGCAAGTCTGGTGGTTCAGACTTGAAGCTCGACTGCTGGTCTCTTAAAGATACAAAAGGATTTGTACTTGAGTAGGATCTCACACAGATGCTGGGTGTGTTACAATACTGTGTAGGCTCAGGCACGAACTGTGTCATCACATAGATACAGTGTTTTTAGATACCCTGTTATGTTGAATGTAAATTACTAGACTATGATCTGTACTAGATAAATTTCATTTTGTTATCTGATTAATTTCCAAATCTTAAAATGGAAATAATCCGTTTCTTCTTGCCTAACAAGTTAGGAGCAGCTTCATCTTGGTTCCTATCTTTCAATTTGTGATCAAGTTTTCCTATTTTAACTGGCTTTCATCTTTCCCATTTCTATCGGATAGATCAAACCAAAAGCAGAATACAAAATGACTCTAGCACAATAAACTCACGTTCAGCAAAGGACAAAACCTGAGAAGCTCCTTTGCTCTAATCTGTTGGCTGCAGCATTCAGAGAATTGACTCTAGTGAGAAATACTTTCAGAAGGGCAGGAGTAGCTAGCACTGTTAACCTGATTTCATGGGGGACATTTGTCTGTTTTGCCTCAGGCAGAGCAAGCCCCGGAATCGTCCCTCCTTCCGACAGACACTGATGCACCTGGATATTGCATCTGCTGATGTGCTGGCTACTCCTCAGGAAACCTATTTCAAATCACAGGTAACGGGGAGTGGCTGTTGAGCATGAGATAGCTGCAAGGGTCTGATTTCACAGGCTGCACCAAGACCCATTATTTCAGTTTGATTCCTGGGGAGAAGTGAGCTGATAGGTATTTTAAAATCTTTTACCCAAACTTCCACAAACTGAGACATCTACCGACATCAGTCAGAAACTCTCTTACCTTACTGAGTTCTCCTTGAGACTGCTGACTTTAGCAGTTCTGTTCCCAGCTGTTCTCTGGTACAGGAGACCATGAGACTGTTGAGAGGAACCTGTGCATTTATAGTGAAGATGAGCAGGGCAGCTATCATGTGGCAATGAAGGTACTCAGGGACTCTTAGGGAGGATCAGAAAGTATATGGTCTTTGAGATTCCCCTGAGTCCTAGCCGGCTGCTGCCAGACTGGGAATGAGAATGGAACCTACCCCCTGGTATAGAGGATCTATGCAGCGTATGAGAGAAAGTGGATGTGTTTCCTAAGGCTGCAAGAACCAGGGCTTTGAGGGGTAAACAGTTAGGTCATCCTGCTGACTGTCATCTTTGTCAAGGGTATAGCTCTCCAAATCATCAGCCAAAAGGGAAGAAAATGTTGTCTTAGGATGGAAAGAGCTTTAGAAGAGTTTTATTTATTTGTTAGAAAGTACAGATATATTTTAAATGATATAATTGGAGCACAAAATTGGAAGTATCACTTAAAATTGCTGAAACCGCATATGCTACAGTGTTACTTCTTTTAGCTGAATTATTTGGGGTAACATGTTTTCAACCTAGACCTGCAATTTTGTGCAGAAGCAAAGAATGTTGTTCAAGAGTTTTTCTTTGGTGGAACCAGGGATCCCAATCCTTTGTAAATACCTGAGAGTAAATTGCTTCCCTAGGCTGAATGGAGAGAAGAAGTGAAGAAGCATTTTGAGAAGATTAAAAGTGAAGGAACTTGTATCCACCGGCTAGATGAAGAATTGATTCGTCGTCGAAGAGAAGAGCTGAGGTCAGTTGGTAGCCTTTCAGGTACATTGCTCGCTTACCCAATCCAGTCTTCTCCAGCTAAATGAGCCCAGCTCCCTTGGCCTGTCCTGGGGGGCAAGTGTTCCAGCCCCCTGACAGTCTTCATTCCCCTCTTGTACTGAGGGCTCCAGAACAGGGCTTGGTATTCCTGCTGACGTAAATTCAGGCAGCCTCAATATTCCTCACAAGTCCACAATCTGAAGTTCCTGCAGGCCTGCCCTAGGCTTTGAGCGCCTGCTTAACTGATGGAAAGCCATAGAGAAAAACAGTGGGAACTGTTCCCGCTCTTGGACTGTCTGAACAGTTTGCCTCAGCCAGGAGAGACAAAGGCTTGTGTTCACCAGGGAATATTTCTGCCTGAGTTTTGGTGCTTGTGATAACAGTGCAGAAGCAAATACATCTCTCTTAGCAGGAAATGCGTCTTGCAGTTTGCTGTGAGGTTTCTTATACATGATGTTTTGTTTGTATTATTTGTTTCCAGAGAAGTGAACACAATCCAATTTATCATCCCACTGAAATTTGTTGTGAACTCTAGACCAACTTAAAAATGAAAGCAGAATGTTTATTTAAGAAAGCAAAGTGTTATCTTCTGTGATACAGACTTGCAAAGACGGTTGTGGCAGAGAACCACCAAGTATGTCAAACCTGAGAAGTCAAAGGAAGCCTTGTTCAGTCAATTTGCTGTAGTTGTTGATCAGCGTTCCTTAGCCCCAAGGAAGCTTTTGAAGGCCGCATCTCCAGCTGTGGTTCGAGGTGTCTTATGCAACTATACTGCATGCTGCTTTATGTGAAATACAAACTGATGACTTCTGTGCAAACAAGATGATTAGGACTTGGCAGAAGGGCTTACGGATGCATGAGAGGCATTTGCAGTTCTCTAGTGAGAAGTGTTGCCACTCATTCAAGACTGTTAAACACTTTCGAAATCATATCATGATTTATTCATAGTATCAACCTCTTAACCTTTATTTGCTGTTAGCTTTATTAGGGGTTCACAGACAGTGCCATACTGCTGGCAGATTTCACTTATAGAAGGCTTTTTCCTAAGCCAGCTGTATATTTCCTTATCCTCCTCCTTGTTCCACAGGCATCAGACTCTGGAGCCATGATTTTTTTTCTGTTTTTCAGACACGCGTTAGATATCCGCGAGCACTACGAGAGGAAGCTGGAGAGAGCCAATAACTTATACATGGAGCTCAGCGCTATTATGCTGCAGCTGGAGGTCCGTGAGAAGGAGCTCATAAAGTATGTATCTCTAGCAGAATGGTATGCCACACACGTGGCAATTTGCACACTGGAGAATAAACCAATGCTTCATTTCTGAACTGTGTAGCAGCGCTTGTAGATGTAATGTCCCCTGGCATTATTTTAGAGCTAAACAAAGGGCTGGCAGGCAGAGACGGGCCCCTTACGAGCAGACCGCTGCAGACCACTTAGTGCATGCATCTTTACACCGTGTTTACCAACCGAGAGAAAGGCATCTTTCCCATTTGCTATTGGCATCCTTTGGCCCCTTTGTAAAGAGAAAAGCAGTGCTGTTTCTGGACTGTGTGCCAGGGCCATGTTCCAACTGCCTGATCTCTGCAGAGAGAATTTAGAAAATGACTCTGTCCTTTCCCAGAACAGCATGTTGTGTTGCACCCAGCCATAGCCGAGAAACAGGCACGCAGTGTGCTCATTGTACAGCTGTGTTTCTGTCCAGCAGGAGCTGCAGTTGGATAGAGAGAGAACTGGCCTGTTTTTTTCTTGCCCAATGTTTCAGGAGGGAACAAGCAGTGGAAAAGAAATATCCTGGGACTTATAAACGCCACCCAGTCAGACCAATAATCCACCCCAATACAGTGGAGAAGCTGATGAAGAGGAAAGGGGTCTCCCATAAACCAGGCAGCCAGACTAAACGGTAAGAAGCAACTACCTAATTTTGTGCTACGTTCACATGTGCCTCTGAAACAAGCTGGCCAAGACCATCGGCCAGGGTCCTACTGTGCCTAGCATTGTATGCACACATAGTGGGAGACGTGTCCTACACCAAGGTCTTAGACACAGAAGGGAGCAATTCCGGGAGCAGATCATCAAAATGAGAGTGGAAAAAGGAGAGTATGTGGTGGATACTTGGAAGAGCAGCAAGAAAGGAGTGTGGAGCATAATGGGCTAAACAGAAAGGACATTGAGTGGAGGGAAACAAAGGAAACTAGAGGCAGAAGTCAAACAGACGTAAGGGAAGGAGGCATGCAGATTACAGAAAGCAGAGTATGCTTATGGCTATGGTTGTCTCTTCATCCTGGCTCTGAGCTGATGTCATTTCTTAGTTTGTGGTTTAATGTTAAATGTTTGCTGGCTTTCTCTCAGGCCAGATCTACTGAAGTCAGAGGGCATACCCAGCACAGAAGCAGCATCTAATGGCTCACCAGTCTCAGGAAGTCCCAAAATGTCAACACTGAGTGGCAAAAGTCGCTACCGCAGTAAGCCACGTCACCGCCGAGGGAACAGCAAAGGCAGCTACAACGATTTTGCAGGGATCTTGAAAAACCAGCCAGTGCAAGATGATGCACCCCCACCTCCACCTCATAATCATTCTCATCCTCCTGGTCTACCACAGCAACATGGCCACGGCCATCACTCCCGGCTTCACGCCCATGGACAAGACATTGCCAACTGCGCAAACAACTTAAGGTACTTTGGCCCCGCAGCAGCGCTGCGGAGCCCCCTCAGTAACCACGCGCAAAGGCGGATGTCTGGTTCCAGCCCTGATCTCATCTCCACTGCCATGGAAGCAGATTGCCGAAGGAATCTGGAGAGCAAAGAAAGCAAAGATGATCATTGGGAGTGTTGCAAAACAGATCCATATAATTCCTGTCTTCAGTGCAGGGACGAGGACAGTGGTCAGGTACAGATGTCATCTGTTGAAACAGGAATGAGCCATTCTCAGTCACCAACGTCTGTTTCCCTATATGAAAACGCGCAGTACATTGAGAAGATGGAGGAAGAGGGCTTCAGCAATGGTACATCAGCATCTGCTCTAGGCACACCGCAGCACATGGCTTCCTCAGTGCTACCATGCAAAGCAAGACCCATTCAGAAGGTAAGGGCAGCACAGGGATTCAGAAAAAAGACAAGGCTTCCTCCTCTTGCCCTTCTCTACCAAGAGAGCAGTAGAGTTACGTGTACAACTTTATCTTAAAGAGGTCGTGCCTATGTGAACTTTGCTTTGTGATCTGGACATTCTTTTAAAGTCAATTTTATTGAGAAGTACTGTAGGCATATCGGAGAGTATTGCTAATAATTAGGGTTGTTAAAATGCCTTTGATAATGCCTTGTTCTCTTACTTGCAGTACAGCCAATATTTGTTAGAGCTGAATCTTGATCTGCTGCATGCTTGCTGTTGAAACAGTCTCAAAATGGTATCAAGCCTTTCTCAAAACAAAGGAGGGGGTGAACGCATTCTTTTGTAGATGTTAAAGATCATGCCGCAGTTTCAGTGAGCATCTGTAGCGCTGTTGAGCCTTGGAACAGAAATACAACCTTTGCTGTGGTCTTGGAGGTGTGCCTTTTGTTGCACCTGCGAAAAACTGTCCTCCTTGACTGAAAGTCCTGGTTTTAGGATAGCAGATTTTCATAAAATACATGCTCAGTTAAGCACTGAGCACGCTCTGTCCTGAGGCTGCCAGAGTCGAAAAGATGTTATGGCACAGCTGCACTACAGAAACAGAGAGCTTTATTCCTCCTGCTTCCATCCAGGTGGTAAGAGAAGTAGGAACTGGTCTGAGAGGAGTTCAAAGAGCAAGAAAAGTAAGCCTAGGTGGGAAAGTGAAGGCAAAGAGGATGAATACTAGAATCAACAGTGTGGTTTTGAGCCCAGAATGAAAGGAGAAGCTCATATTACAAGGGGATAGAAGCAGAGGCTGAACTGGGGGTGGCAGGCTGGATGGGATAAGAGGAGGCTGTAAAAAAAAAAAAAAGAGTGCGGGGGGGATTTGGATGGGAAGAGAACAATAAAAGGCTGTGCTCACTGAAGCAGAAAATAGAAGAAAACTCAATTTTTCTAGTTGATGAAACCCACCAGCAAAGCCTGTGTCATCCCCAGTGCTGCTCTGTGATAGGCCCCTGCAGACGAGGTTGGAGTGGTAAAGCTAAGAGTGCCAGATCAGCTCAGTAAATTGAATCGTGGATTTCGGGGATTACTTGGTTTGCTTCTGTTCGGGGAGCGGGGATGGGGGAGAATCTGGCACATGATGTTCTCAGTGCCTAAGGTGTCCCAGTCTGTTCTGAAGTCGATCACTCCAAATTCGGAGGTGGCAACATTACGGCTGCCTGAAATAATCTGGTAAGGTGAAGGCTGAGTGAGTTCTTGCTGTTTTTTCTTGTCGGGTTGGTTGCAGCCTGTTGACCCCGTGACTTTGTACTGAAGGACCAAGGGGCAGCCATGTAGTTGTGTGTTTGCTCCTTCACAGGTGTGTGATATCATTCTTGTCCTTTGTTTTCTGCCAGAGTGGTGATGACTCCTCAGAAGAGGAAGAGGGCGAAGTAGACAGTGAAGTGGAGTTTCCTCGTAGACAAAGGTAAAAGGTGAATTCACTCTAATCTCTTTTTGTTGGGACAAATCTCAGGACAACTGTCACAGCAACTACGTGCCATTATTCAAACTGCTGGCAAAAGAGCAGAATCACATTCGGTGTGTCCCGTCTGCCTTTGGTGCTCCTTCATGTTAATTCACTCTTTTAAGCCTGTTCTGAGATGTTATCTCCAGCATAGCTTTCCTCTTGCAGGCTGTTCACAGCACAACTTGATCACACTTGTTTAGGAAGAGGTAACGTGATTTGGCCTGTAAAATAAGCTGCTGGACCTGTGGACTCTCTCAAAAGTTGGTTTATCTGTTGCTGTAGCAAGCTGACTCCAGAGCCTTCATAGTTGAATTCAAGTAGGATATGAGGGTTAGGGGAGAGCACAGCAGATCAAATTTGGTGATGTTGCCCATAGAATAAAAGGCTTGAAGGGGTGTTTCTAGTTACGCATTGTAATAGTAGACCCTACAGTCTTCTGCTCTGGAAAGAGATCATGAATTGTTGCAGTAACTTTAGGAAAACCACTGCCTGAAGTGCAGAAGTTATCCAGTGAGCAAATAAGGGTTGTTAAGAAAGGAGCAGAGAAGATAAAACCTTGTCTGCTGTTATATTCATTCACTACACACCTGCGGCTTGAATCCTAAATGCCACCTTCATTACCCCAGTTCAAAGACCATGGTAGAGTTTGAGAAAATACTGAGAGGTACGACAAGAATAGTTCGAGATGGTTTCTGTAGAAGAAGAGATTAAATCCATAAGAAATCTTTGTTTAGCAGGAGGAGAGGCTATAAGTGAGGTGCATGAAATGGAGAGTTATGTGGAGAAAGGAAACAAGGAATGATTCCTCACATTCATGTTAGGGACGCCTAGTGAAGAGTGGGTTTAAAATGAATAAAAAGTGCTTTTCTGCATCCAAAACATTTTCACACGTGGAGTTCATTGTTAAGGAATGCTGTGGAAATCAAAACACAAACAAATCCTAAGCGTTACGTTTATGGCGGAAGGTCCATCGGTGGCTGTTAAGCACAGTCATCCAGGTTTGATCTTCAGCTCAGAAGTCTGAGTACAAACCAGGAAGATATGCCGGGAGAAAGCCGGCTCTTTCTGTACACCCTGTTCTTTTATTTTCCTGTGATTATTTTTTCTTGCTGAGGGTTGGAGATGGAGTGCTGGGCTAGATGAGTTTTCTGACTCATGGTTCTTGTGTGTGTGATTGTTGCTTCTTCTGTGATTTACTGTCATGGAAGACAAATGGCCTTCTCTGAACTCAGTGTGATGACCTATTGTGGGGCTCCTGGCACGTTCAGCCAACTGATAGTTTGTACTGTTGCTGTTGAATCCTGGCATGAGGTGATTTTCACATTCAAGTAACGTGCACGTACTTAAATTCTAGCCTGGCTGTAGGGGCAGCTGCCAGGTGGTGCAGATATTCCCAGCTGAATTAGCTTGAGCCCTACAGCACAGCTTTTTGTTTTTGGAAAAGGAATGTTACAGAAAAATATGCTCCGGAGTAGATCAGGTAATGTGAACGTGTAGGAGATGAAAACAAAAAGAACAGATGAGTTTAAAGATGCAGATCTTAAACTAAATAATTCAAAAGGTGGTAGATTTCCATAGCTGCGAAAGGTGAAAGGCAGCCTGTGCAGAGCTCTTGCTGCCGGCCTTGCAGATCAGTTGTGACTCAGCTGATGTGTGCTAATGGTGGAAGCAGGCTCTGGTGCCTAACACAGCACCTGGGAAATTGCTTTTCCTCTGCAGTCAGAGGCACTGTGATAGAAGCTGAACTACTCTTCTGCTTTGCAGACCTCACCGCTGTATTAGTAGCTGCCAGTCTTACTCAACCTTCAGCTCGGAGAACTTTTCTGTGTCAGACGGAGAGGAGGGGAACACCAGCGATCATTCGAACAGCCCGGATGAGCTGGCCAACAAGCTGGAAGATGAGCTGGCTGAGAAGCTGGAGGACATGTTGTCCCAGACTCCAGAGATCCCCATTGAAATCTCCACCCAGTCTGATGGGCTTTCAGACAAAGAGTGCGCTGTGCGGAGAGTCAAGACTCAGATGTCTCTGGGCAAACTTTGTGCAGATGAACACAGCTGTGAGGTGAGTTGGAAGCTTAGCAATCCCTTCTTTGTCTGTTGGGTAATAAAGTAAAAAAAGAGGAATCCAAGGGCCAGGAAGTTGGATGACTGCCTAGGAAACGTTGTAGCAGATGTCCTACATCAAGGGGATGGTTTAGGTGCCCGGTCTTTCTTGCACGTGGTCCGATGAATAGATGGGTTGAAGGTGGCACACAGAAAGCTGAACATGGTTTGCTGATCAAGATGAGTGCAGAACTGGGAGGCCGTCGGATTTGCAGTTGCATGAAATAGGATAAAATATAGGACATAGACCAGAAGTGGAAGGGATATAAAGTGTCTGCCTCAAACTTATCCATTGGCAGCCCAGCTGACAAAGCCAGACCAGTTTCCTTTCTCTCACTGTCCTTCTAGCGTTCAGGTGGGGAAGGGCAGAGCCTGCTGCACCATTTGCTCATGCCTCTGTCTGTGTGTGGTGATGGTGCTCTGACCAGATATTTTGCTGTTTCCCCTCCCTGAGGGGGAGAGAAGTGACCTTTGGTAGCGCACTTGTGTGCTGTTTGCATCTCTGTGTTGTCGATTTGTCCTTCTCTGCTGGTGATGACCTTTGCCTGCCTCTTGTTGCAGACTGGGACGGTGTGGTTGATCTGCAGGGCAGGATTGTTGCTCAAATATTCCCCTTTCCTTTTGCTTTGCAGAACCCAGCACAGTTTGGAGAATCAGACTGTGACTCTTCCGAAGGGGAGTGTTCTGATGCCACAGTCAGGACCAATAAGCCCTGCAGCTCTGCTACTTGGTAATTCAGATCTCCCCCAAAGCTTCCTGATACTGGCATTTTGATTTCCCTGAGATTCCACTTCATTCCCCTTCATCACACTTTACAGGAAGAGAAGATGTTTCTCCTTCCCACCCCAGGAGTGATTTGCAATAACCCGAATCTCTGGAAAATGTCCAAATGAAATTAATTCTCTTTGAGCATTTCAATCAAGAATGGCAGGGATGTATTTTATTGAATAATCTAGTTACTGTAACATGGATATTTATTTTTTTGACATTTTAACACTTTTTACTGTAAAGAGTGGATTGTATTTATAGACACACAGACTCGTTGCAAAAAAAAAGTTCAGAAAGCAAGCACATTACAGAGAAACATCCTGGGAGTCCTGCCTGGACAGCTTTGTGTACAAATGCGGGGGGATTCTCTTGCTGCTTTCACAGGGGACCAGGCCGTGTGGCCCTGAAGATTGGAGAACAGATCAAGAAACCTAAACCACTCAGTCTTATCAAATGAGGAAGCATAAAAAGACCTTACTGTGAGGTAACCTGTGAACAAAGCGAATTCAGTATAACCAGCTGGGTCATTTTTTAATCAGAAGGTGGACATGTTCCTGGAGAAAACTGGTACTGAGGTGCTAACATCCAGGGTCTTCTGAGTCAATACATCCCCAGGAATGTAATAGTGGGTTTTATTTTAAAGATTTTTAGTTTCTTTTTTAATCAACATTTTGTTGTGAGATCCTGCAAATGTATTCTAACCTCGTCCTCTCAAGAATTGGTATAAGAGCACTTCTTAACATCATCCTTGCTTCACTCTGGCAGTGTCGATCTCCAGTTGAGCAGGGAAGCCTCTTTCAGACGCAGTGTGCCATTTCCCAGTTTACTTCCTCCTCTTACCTCCTGTCTGTTTCAGTCAGTTAAAGAAATCAATCAAATCAGTGTTGGAAAAGCAAGAAACTCGCAAACCGTGGAAAGCACATTCTGCAGAGCCTGAGCACTCTTCTGGGGAGGAAACTGGAGATGCCTGTACTGGACTTGGAGAAGCAGTCTCTCGCCTACAACAGCATCGATAACCAGCAGAGAGCTGTGTGTCGAGGGGGAATCGCTGGCCTAGACAGGAGCATCAGCCCTGCTCCGTCTCCTTCCTCACTGTATGTTCCTGAAAGCATTAACAGCCGCCTGCCCTTCACGTCAGGCTTGTGCAAAGCAGGTTGCACAGGGAGCCTCGAGGGTGGCTGTGGCACAGCTGTGTCTCGGGCGTACCCTGAGGCCTCTGTTTCTCCTTCAAGCTGGAACTCGACAGGTGAAAGTGAGGATAGTACTGGTATGTGACAGGCCGAGGCATTGGCAGATGAGAAAATTTGTTTTCTGATTAGAACTCATAGTGCCTTCCCTTCAAACACTACTCTTCTAAATCGATATTTAAAGAGAACAAAATGATAGAGCACGTCCTCCCCCGTCCCCCCTACCCCCTAGTTGATGCCCCCCTTGCAAGAGCTTTCGCTCTGCCCTTCGTAGCGTGCCGGCCGCGCCGCTGGGTGCTGCCCTGCAGCCTGGCACAGCAGCCTGAGGTGAACGGCAGGAACGGACCATGGACAGGTACTTCTGTTGCTTTGTTTGTTTACATTTTATGTTAAAATATTGGTTTGCATTTAACTGTGGTAATTTATAGCCTCACGGCAAAATGAAGGAAAATGTCTTATACAGAGAGCAGTATTGTATGAGTTAAATTATCCCATATTTTTAAATTTTCGTAGCTGGACTACAACAGATCTTAAGTTATGATGTTATTTTATTATTTATTATCATTTCTGTAGATCAGAAGGTTGGCTTCACCGCTAGCACAATTGTAATCTGTTTGTGTGACGTTACCTTCTCCCCGGACACGGCGGGAGGTGGGAGCAGAGCTGGTCTCAGCGGCTGTCAGTGGTTGCTGCCTCCTGTGATTTCCACGGATGCTGTTAGGCTGGGGCCGAGATCCTGCCGGGGCTGGGCCGAGAGGGACGGGGGCAGGCAGCCCCCTGGGCCCTGTGATATTCCTCACGGCGATGCTGCGATCGGCTCGCGTTGGTGGTCCCTGAGCTGGTGGGGAATGGTGATCAGGGAACGGGTGGCTTCCGTTCTGATGGCCAAGTAACCGGCCTTCGTGAGATCCTCCGGCAAGGGCACCCAGGACAGGCAGAGAGGAGGGCGATTGCTGCGGGCAGTGGGTGCAGGATCGGGGCGGCCGGCAGTGGATCCCTGTGGCGGATCACCGGTGCGGGACCGAAAGGCAGCTGAAGCGAACAGGGAGCGAGCAGCTCTCCCCTTCCTGCTGCAGCAATACTCAGGGCAGAGGCAGAAGGTGGAGGGGAGTGAAACTTCGCTGGTTTGTTTCTGGCTTCCTCTCCCCATCACTCGTTCTTCCACCCGTATTTCCTCTTGGCCAGCAGCAGGAGGAGGCGGCAGGGCCAGAGGTGGCTCTGTTGTGTGGGAGAGGTGCTGCGGGTGGTGACAGCCAGCTGGAGGGCAGGGCCTGGGAACTGAGCGGTGTGGAGTTGTGCACGTCACGCATCCACAGAGACCCAGCTAGTCCGTGAGGAGAGGTTGAGAACGGCCCTCCCGTCCATACCGTCAGCTCTCCGCCCCAGCCCAGGTTGCCTGTCACTGGGATTTGGCAGGCTCCGATCAGATGCTCAGTGCAGGGACTTCAGTCTGGGATAGCTCAGTCCCTACCAACAAGATGCTGCAGGGCTTTCGGTAGCTGCAGTCTCTGCTCAGAGCTCTGCGGTGGGATGAAGCGCCGCTGGGCGTGCGGAGGTGCAGACAGGCCTTGGCGTGGGGGATTTCGGGCCCCTTCTGGCCAGCTGTCCTGGGCATGTGCCCATTCTTCCCCATCCCTGCCCTGGGACACGCCTGGAGAAGCAGAGCTGAGCCCTTCTGGGTGTCTGCCACCACGCTCCAGCCACTCTTGGGTCTGGTTTCTCTGCACGCCCAGCTCCTCGCAGCTGCTGCCCGCTCTGCAGTGTCCCTCTGGGGCTGCCCCTTCCTTGAGTGAAGGCGACCCCCGGCCTTCCCCTGCGCACACCTCGTGCTCTCGGCTGCGTGTGGGCAGCGGTTCTGCCGCGGGCTGTGCTGGCACTGCTTCCTGAAACTCGCCCTGCTGCGCGGGTCCCTCTGCTGCGGTTCCTTGCACTTTCTCTCCTGGCAGGATACGGGGCTGAGGCGCGCAGACCTGCCCGCCTCCTCCTCGCAGTAACGCCTCGTTGGCAGGACAGAAGTAAGCTGTGGGTTCCCTTTTCAGCATCCTGACTTCCCCGACGCAGTTCTCGTGGCTGCTGACAGCTCCTGAACACTAGCCTAGGTTTCCTCCCAGAGCTGAATGTTGCCTTCCCCACTGTCGTGTTAAGTAACCATTTCATCTTGGCCCTGTCCAGTAGTGTTCATCTCTCTCCTCCCTGCTCTGCGGATTCCTGATACAAACTTGATTTTTTTGTATTGAACAGTGTACAGTGATGGAAACAAGAATGACTATCAAAGCAAACAATGCATGGAATAAAAAGCCAGTGTACTTCAACGTTTCTCAGGCTGGTCTGGTGATCTGGGAAGGGTTTGTGGTGTACTTTGGGAGAGTCCTGAAGTCTGACAAGTAACAAGATGTTAGCAAGCAGTGTTTTTAAGTTACCTGTCACTAACCCCAGCTGAACTGGAACTACGGGGAGTTCCGAGTCCCAGGGCAGAGGCTTGGTGGAATGCGCATCATCTTCGAGCACCCAGTTGTCCTCGAACATTGGCCTTTGCTTGTGTCAAGGGATTTTGCTGTGAGCTGGACAGCCGAGTCCTGGGAACTTTGCCCTTTGCTGTCCCACCCCGGTGCGACCCTGGCTAGTTTTGGGGCTGAGGAGCAGCTAGTCAATGGGCCCAACACACTCAGGCAACTTCCAGCTGTCCCCGAAACCCAGATGTTTTCCCTGAAGCGTGCACTTACCATCCGAGTGACAGGAAGAGTTCTGCATGGATGAAAGCTCTCCTGTTGAAGGTGCTGGGACAAACCACTGACCCCACGTTATTGTTCTCAACTTGCTACTTGTACGTCTGCACCTCACAGCACATTAAGTGCTGTTTTCATTTTATGACAAAGCTACTGAATGGTATGGTAAGGTATGGGTGGGGAGAGGGCTGGGGGAGGAAGGAGCACAGCCCGAGCTGGGAACTGCTGCTGTTAGAACGGCAGTGAAAAACAGCCAAGGCTTCTGCTGTTGCAGCTCAATGCAGCTCTGTGTGCTGGGGCCTCGTAGTTGCCTCCAGACAAGGAGGGCTGAGGCTGGGGCAGCAGCTCTGTGCCCCATCAGTCGTGCCCACTGCACCAAGGGCAAAGCTGCAGCCAGAGCTGGACGTGGTGGGAAGCACAGGAGCCCAGGGGGAGCCTGTGACTGGGGCTGGCAGGGATGCCCCAGGATTGTGGCGCTTGGCCTCTGTGTTCAAGGGGCAGCAGGAACTGCTGGCCTTCCTCCAGGGATGCTAATACTCCGCGTTTCCAACCCCTCACCCTCCCTTTACTCACACATTTTCAAGAGGCTGGCTACACCCTCAGGCACGCTGCAGACACAGCCGGACTGAAAGGACACAGGCAATTTACCTCGAGTGTTCACAAAGTTTCATTATAGAGAATTTTCAGTGCAGATACATGCACAGTAAAACACTGATTAAAAACGAGATTATACCTCCTCTTGGATGAGAAGAACAGTAAAAACTGCAATTGTCCTTGGTCCACTTGGGCACAGAGCATGCAGAATATTACCCACAGGGGCAAAGGCCAACAGCTTTTGTGAGACAGTTCCCCAACATCTGGGGCGTGAGCCATCACATGCTCTTCTTGCCATTGAGTAACGGAGCATGCTTGTCTTCATCCAGCTTCAAGTGCTTCTTGCTGTATTTCTTGATAAGGGTCCCTGGTATCAGTGCTACCACAGCCATCGCGAGCAGTTTGAGCAGCGTGTCCCAGGAGAAAATGGCATCCAGAGAGTTGATTTGTGACAGAATGGCTCCTGTCTGTACGCAGATGAAGTTATAGGGTGTAAGACCTGGAAGAGTCAGAGCAAATAAGCCAGTTAGCATCCCCCTTGCCTCCATGCAAGAGTGCAAACTTAGCTCCAATCGCATCCTTGCCCAAGGCCAGACTGGTCTCAGTAACAGAGCAGGGTGTGATACAGAACTACATGCACTTGCTCAATGCCCTAAGACGAGCAGCACGAAGGCAACCAGGTAAATGGGACAGAGTCACAGCCATGACCCTCCTGCTGCACCTTCCCCAGCCCTTGGTTGCTTCCCAGGGCGCAGTGAGGAGGAGGGAGGCAGCGTCACACTGTCCCCTTGGGCTCCCCTGACCTTACCGATGAGAACGGAGAAGAAGAACTGGGACACAGGGATGTTTAAGATGGGGGCTGAGAGATTCAGAAACCAGTTCGGTGTCATGGGGAACAGCCTCAGGAACAACAGGAAGAAAAACAAGCAGCTCCTGTTCTCTTCTACCTGTCAAGAGAAACGCTCCAAATTATTTCTGTTACGTAGCAGTACCATCTGAGTTACCACACCCCTGAAGTGAATCTAAGTTTTGTTTTTTTTCTCCTCCACCATTCCACAACAGAACACCAGTGTGGAACTGAGGAAAAGTGGCAACTTCACGTATGTGTGCCTGGGACATACATGGGTATGCTGAGCCACCCCCTTTCGCACAGGAGGTGACAATGGGATCTAACCTGAACGAGAGATCAGGCAGACGCCAGCAGAACGTTCCCTGGCTGTACGACAGAGCACAGGTTGTGAGGCGGTCCTGGAACACGGGGCCTTGCCAATCACTCTTATTTTACATCTGATTTTCCTCAGGATCTGCCATTTTCCACAGGTCCCCTCTGCAGACAGGCCCAATCCCACGGGAGCAGTCTCGCTCAGGCTGCCGAGGCCCCTGCCCGACCCGACGCGCCCCTCGCACGGCTTTGTACCGAGCCACCCCGACAGCGGCCCCAAGCAGCGGCAGCACGGCCGCTCACCTTTCGTTGCAACAGGGCCACCTTGTCGGGGAAGCAGTAGACGACGAAGCGCTTCCCAAAGGCGCCGGACAGCAGGTAGCAGCAGGTGGCTCCCAGGGAGGTCAGGGCGGAGCACAGCGCCAGCCCGGTCCACGGCCCGAAGAGCGCCCCGGCCAGCACGTTCTGCGGGGACACGGCGGGGGGTGAAGGCGGCCGAGACCCCCACCCGGGACCCGGGGGCCTGGGGAAGCTCCGCCGCCCTACCAGGAGGCTGGAGCCGGGGATGGCGAAGCTCTGCTTGTAGAGGTAGGCGGCGCAGAACAGCGCCAGCGCCGCGCCGCGGTGCTCCCGCTCGTAGTCCCGCAGCGCCTCGGCCAGCTCCCGCAGCTCCTCCAGGTCCGACGGGAACCGCAGCGGCCTGCGGGGGCAGAGCGGGGCACGGGGCTCAGCCGGCGCCGCCGAGCCCCGGGTCCCGCGGCCCGGCCCCCGGCACCCACCTGCGGGCGCTCCCCGCGCTCAGCCGCGCCGACAGCAGCGACAGCGCGGCCGTGGCGGCAGCGAAGACGAGGAGCAGCGCGGCCAGGCGCCGCCACATCCCGCTGCCGGCCCGGGGACGGCCCCGGGACACGCCGACAGGGACCGGCCCCTCACGGCCCCACACGGCCCGCGCAGGCGCCGGGCCCCGGGGCGGTGCTGAGGGGAGGGAGCCGGGCGGGCCCTCGGTTACAGGCTGCTGGGGCGCCGCCGCCTGCGCGGAGGGTGTATATCAGTGCTTAGCGTTGCTCCGGGCCGGTCAATAAACGTTTGTATTGGCACGAAACGCGCGAGTTGCGCCCTTCTTTGGTTCCCCCCGGGGTGGCTGAGGGGGCGGGCGGGCTGCCGCTGCTTCGCCTGCGGGTCTCAGCGCCTGGCCTGGCACGGGATGGGCCGGAAGGTTTTTGCGGTGTTCTCCGTCAGGACCAGGTCGTACCTGCACAGCTGCGGTCTGCGGGAAGACAGCCCAAAGTGAAAAACTGCCCCGGTCGTGCCGTTTCCCCAGCCGAGTCTCCCGGTGTGTATTTGTGTAAGGTAAGGTTATCGAGACAACGGGAAGGCTCCTGCAGTGAGGTGCAGCTCAAACACAGAGGTTAGGGATACTACAAATGTATATTCACTTGGTTGTACGTTATCCTTTGCTTTGCGCTGTGAATAACGAAACCACCGCACCAGCCATCGCTGCGGGATCAGCTGCCCGGGTTCAGGGCTCCCTGTCAGCCCCTCTGCACCTGTGGCCACCACCCGGGGTGTCCTGCCCGCCTCCGCCAGCACCCCTGCACTGGGAGGACCAGACCAAAAAGAAAGGAAAATATTTGTGCTCCCACCTGGGGCCCTCCGAGCATCAAGGGAAGGAGAGGGCAGGACGTGCCTCCCTGTGGCAGTCACAGATTACTTCATGGTCTCAGGAGTCACACAACTACTTGTGGCCTGTGGCAGCCCCTCAGAGGGGCGAGTGGGCGGCCTCTGATGAAACATCAGGGCATTTGGATCTACTTTTTAAAAGACTGAATGTGGATCTGGGGCTGGAAGTGACTGCGGGGACACAGGACAGGAGAAAGGGAGTGCCAGCAAGGGGGAGTTGCAGGGGACTGACTATTAGGCATGCACATTCCTTTCCGTATTCCAAGACTAAGGGTAGCATTTAATGAACTGCAAAGAAACATATTCTGCAGCTCTGTCCTCTTTTGCTCCACCCTTTTCCCTCTGTGATACACGATCCTTATTTTAAACCAAGTTTAAAGCACGTATGGCCTGATGTCCACACACTGTCCTCGTACCGCAGGCTCAACCTAAGAGATTCTGTGCTCAGTGGACTCAGACAGATTGCCTCCCTCAAAGGTGCCCTAAAAATGAGGGAAGTTTAAGGGCTTCACTTTGACTGCAGAGCAGGTGGAGGTTAACAAGATGTGTGCTTTGGGGCATGATGGCCAGCAGCTCCCGGTCACTGGGATTCCAGGAGTAAATGAATCTTCCTACTTGACTGGACATAGAAATTGGCTGTGATATAAAATGTGTATTTGGGACTGTGTATCTATGTTTCCCTGAGAGTCACATTTGCTTTCGGTCCTGAGTTCAGGCCTGGGCAGCTTCCACTTGCCGAGGCAATCGGCTCAGGGGCAGACGCGCCCTGCAGCGGAGCGGGGATGGGGCCAGGCAGGGCTCTTCTCCCGGCATCGAGGCCACTCGAGGCAGCCGAGGGAGCCGCCAGGCGCCGGCAGCCCTGTGAGGGACCTGACGAGGCGGAGGCGGAGCCAGCAGCGCCCCCTCCCGGCCGCTCAAAGGGGCGCGAGCGACCAGGGCGGGGCGCGGCAGTTGGCGCAGGCAGCGCGAGCAGGGCGGGCAGGGCGATCCCGCGCACGAGAGCAGCTCAGCTAACGGCTGTCCGGCACCAGCTGGGCCGCTGTGGTCCTCGGTAGGCAGCGAGCTCGCGCCACTAAGTCTGTAGGCACCCAGGCAGACTGCCCGCTCCAAAATGCGGCAGGTCAGGTCTCTGGGTACAGGGAGTGCCAGAGCCTGCTGCTGCCGGCTGAAGGAGGCAGAGACACCGTGTGCGTGAGGTGCGAGCAGGTGGACGACCTGGTCCGCCTGGTGGCAGAGCTCAAGGAGGAGGTGGAGAGGTTGAGGGCCATCAGGGAGTGCGAGCGGGAGATAGACTGGTGGGGCAAGGCCCGAAGGAGAGGCACCGGGATGAGACTCCCCACATGGGGGTGGGCCCCCTGCCCGGTCGCTGTCGGGCAGAGGGAGGGGACCTAGGAGTTCAAGAGGAATGGAGACAGGTCCCTGCTCCACAATGCAGGAAACGCCCCCCCCCCCCACCTGCCCAGGTGCCCTTACGCAACAGGTTTGAGGCCCTGGAGCTCGAGGGAGCAGTGGATGAGGGTGTGGAAGGAAGTTTACCCAGGAAGCCTAGGGCGAGGAAGTCTGCTCCATGCCTCAAGACTGCTTCCACCAAGAAGGAAAGGAGGGTGATCGTTGTGGGCGACTCCCTTCTCAGGGGAACGGAAGGCCCTAGGGCCCTATCTGTCGGCCTGACCCTACCCGTAGGGAGGTCTGCTGCCTCCCTGGGGCCAGGGTCAGGGACGTTGCCAGAAAGCTTCCCAGCCTGGTTCGCCCCTCCGATTACTACCCACTACAGATAGTCCAGGCTGGCAGTGATAACATTGATGAGAGAAGCCTGAAGGTTATCAAACGGGACTTCAGGGGGCTGGGAGGGTTAGTGGACCGAGCGGGAGCACAGGTGGTGTTTTCGTCCATTCCTACAGTGGCAGGGAGGGGTTCAGAGAGGACACGCAAAGCCCACCTGATAAACACATGGCTTAGAGGCTGGTGCCAACACAGAAGTTTTGGGTTCTTTGACCACGGGGCGCTTTATTCGGCACCCGGCCTGGTGGCCGCAGACGGGTCCCAGCTGTCCCCAAGGGGAAAACGGATCCTGGCCCAGGAGCTGGCAGGGCTCATTGAGAGGGCTTTAAACTAGGTGAGAAGGGGGACAGGGATGAAACAAAGCCTGTTGGAGGTGTGCCAGGGGGAACAGTGGCTAGGCTGGGGGAGAAGGCAAAGGCTCAGCTGAAGTGCATCTACACTAATGCACGCAGCATGGGCAACAAGCAGGAGGAGCTGGAAGCCACTGTGCAGCATGCGGGCTATGACTTGGTTGCCATCACGGAAACGTGGGACCACTCTCATGACTGGAGTGCTGCCATGTCTGGCTATAGGCTCTTCAGAAGGGACAGGCAGCACGGAAAGGGGTGGTGGAGTGGCTCTCTATATTAGAGAGTGTTTTGATGTCGTCGAACTTGAGGCTGGCAATGACAAGGTGGAGTCGCTATGGGTTAGGATCAGCGGAGAGGCCAACAAGGCAAGCACCCTGATGGGGGTCTGTTACAGACCGCCGAACCAGGATGAGGGGGGGTGGACAAGGAGTTCTACAGACAGCTGAAAGAGATTGCAAAATCGTCAGCGCTTATTCTTGTGGGGGACTTTAACTTCCCAGACATATCCTGGAAGCACAACACAGCCCAGAGAAAGCAGTCCAGGAGGTTTTTGGAGAACGTGGAAGATAACTTCCTCACCCAGTTGGTTGGTGAGCCTACCAGGGGAGGTGCCCCGCTAGACCTTCTGTTCACTAACAGAGAAGGACTGGTGGGAGATGTGGTGGTCGGGGGCTGTCTTGGGCAGAGTGACCACGAAATGGTAGAGTTCTCGATACTTGGCGAAGTCAGGAAGGGGACCAGTAAAACTGCTGTCTTGGACTTCCAGAGGGCTGACTTTGAGCTGTTCAGGATGCTGGTTGGCAGAGTCCCTTGGGAGGTGGTTCTGAAGGACAGAAGAGCCCAGGAAGGCTGGGCGCTCTTCAAGAAAGAAGTCCTAATGGCTCAGGAGTGGTCTGTCCCCACGTGCCCAAAGACGAGCCGGCGCGGAAGAAGACCGGCCTGGCTGAACAGAGAGTTGTGGCTAGAGCTTAGGAGAAAAAAGACGGTTTATAATCTTCGGAAAAGAGGGCGAGCCAGTCAAGGGGACTACAAGGATGTTGCGAGGCGGTGCAGGGACAAAATTAGAAAGGCCAAAGCTCATCTGGAGCTCAATCTGGCTACTTCTGTTAAAGACAACAAAAAACGTTTTTATAAATACATCAATACCAAAAGGAGGACTAAGGAGAATCTCCACCCTTTACTGGATGCGGGGGGAAACTTAGTTACCAGAGATGAGGATAAAGCCGAGGTGCTTAACGCCTTCTTTGCCTCAGTCTTTAGCAGCAAAACCAGTTGCTCTCTGGACGCCGAGTACCCTGAGGTGGTGGAAGGGGATGGGGAGCAGAATGTGGCCCCCACAATCCACGAGGAGATGGTTGGCGACCTGCTACAGCACTTGGATGTATGCAAGTCGATGGGGCCGGATGGGATCCACCCGAGGGTACTGCGAGAACTGGCGGAAGAGCTGGCCAAGCTGCTTTCCATCATTTATTGGCAGTCCTGGCTATCGGGGGAGGTCCCACTTGACTGGTGGATAGCAAACATGACGCCCATCTACAAGAAGGGTCGGAGGGTAGACCCGGGGAACTACAGGCCTGTTAGTTTGACCTCAGTGCCAGGGAAGCTCATGGAGCAGATTATCTTGAGAGTCATCATGCGGCAGTTGCAGGGCAAGCAGGCGATCAGGCCCAGTCAGCATGGGTTTATGAAGGGCAGGTCCTGCTTGATGAACCTGATCTCCTTCTATGACAAGGTGACACGTTTAGTGGATGAGGGAAAGGCTGTGGATGTGGTCTACCTTGACTTCAGTAAGGCATTTGACACCATTCCCCACAGCATTCTCCTCAGGAAACTGGCTGCCCATGGCTTGGACTGGCGCACGCTTCGTTGGGTTAAGAACTGGCTGGATGGCCGGGCCCAAAGAGTCGTGGTAAATGGAGTCAAATCCAGTTGGAGGCCGGTCGCTAGTGGCGTTCCCCAGGGCTCGGTGCTGGGGCCGGTCCTCTTTAACATCTTCATCGATGATCTGGATGAGGGGATTGAGTGCACCCTCAGTAAGTTTGCAGACGACACCAAGTTAGGTGCGTGTGTCGACCTGCTTGAGGGTAGGAAGGCTCTGCAGGAAGATCTGGATAGGCTGGACCGATGGGCCGAGGCCAACGGTATGAAGTTCAACAAGGCCAAGTGCCGGGTTCTGCAGCTGGGGCACAACAACCCCAAACAGAGCTACAGGCTGGGAGATGTGTGGATAGAAAGCTGCCGGTCAGAGAAGGACCTGGGAGTTTTGGTTGACAGTCGGCTGAATATGAGCCAGCAGTGTGCTCAGGCGGCCGAGAAGGCCAACAGCATCCTGGCTTGCATAGGAAACAGTGTGGCCAGCAGGTCCAGGGAAGTGATTGTCCCCCTGTAGGTGAGGCCACACCTCGAGTACTGTGTTCAGTTTTGGGCCCCTCACTACCAGAAGGACATGGAGGTGCTTGAGCGAGTCCAGAGAAGGGCTACGAAGCTGGTGAAGGGTCTGGAGAACAAGTCTTACGAGGAGCAGCTGAGGGAGCTGGGACTATTTAGCCTGGAGAAGAGGAGGCTCAGGGGCGACCTTATCGCACTCTACAGGTACCTGAAAGGAGGCTGTAGCAAGGTGGGGGTTGGTCTGTTCTCCCACGTGCCTGGTGACAGGACGAGGGGGAATGGGCTAAAGTTGCTCCAGGGGAAGTTTAGGTTGGATCTTAGGAAGAACTTCTTTACTGGAAGGGTTGTTAGTCACTGGAATAGGCTGCTCAGGGAAGTGGTTGAATCCCCATCCCTGGAGGTCTTTAAAAGACGTTTAGATGTAGAGCTTAGGGATGTGGTTTAGTGGAGGACTTGTTAGTGTTAGGTCAGAGGTTGAACTCGGTGATCTTGGACGTCTCTTCCAACCTGGACTTTTCTGTGATTCTGTAGCTACACAAAGGTCATGATCCTGACCAAAGGTGAAAATGTCAGACCACATCGAAATCAGACCATGCACTGTGTTTTTCAATGCAGTAAGATAACCTCTGTGGTCAAGTAGGTATTCAGGGAGTTGTGTGCATGTGTGCAAGGCAGAATTTATTCCCAAGATATGTGCACAAGAATTATTAAATGTGAAGTAAATGTAATTCTTCCAGATGAACTTGCCAGGCCAGGAATCTGTGAGATTCATTGACTTGTGTCCAGTTTGCAACGGGAATGGTTTGTAAAGCAGTGCTTACCTTTCTGGGTTTGTCAGTGACCGGAACCTCATTTGGAGAATCCTGAGTTTGTATTTCGGGCCGATGACAGATCCCGTGGAAAATGTCAAGGAAATTCTTTTTACATTTTCAAAATCCTGGTCGAATCCAATTAACAAACTGATTTGGTTGTACTGCTGAAAGGCTGCAGCTTCTCTAAAGACAAAGCGGACAAGGTGTCATGGAGTCACCAAGGGAATAGCACGGTTTTAATGCTTACAGTGTAATATTAGACACAGTGCTGGGGGAGGAGGACGACTGAGCCTATGACTGGTTTCAGGCTTTCGGGAAGTGGGTACATGTTCAGGTCTTTAGTTTTCAAACCTGCTCAGCCACTTTTGTACTCAGTTACTTGGGGACGCAGGGATCTGATCCCCACAGGCCTGGGCACCCAGAGCTTCCCTGGAGAGGAGATGAGTTTTTCTTCCTGCTCTTGTGGAGGACCAGGACAGCCATGGGATTGCTGAGATAGCTCATGGCTGACTACAGAGGGCCCAAACCAAAGGGCCACGCTGGCGGTGGTGTGCACCGGGGAGCCTGTGGAAATCACCTCAGGCTGGACAAGGCCCAAGGCCTATGTGCTGTTGAGCATTAGCAAAAACTGGAGGAGGATGTCTTGCTTCCTCCCACATCCAGTTGTGCTGAGTCGTTTGCTAACATTTGTGGACCATCAGATCAGGGAAACTTACGGATTAACTTTAGATTCTGCCTTCTGCCCAGCGTCATCAGCTAATACCACGCTGAAGGTGCCTCTCCTGGTGTCCTTGTTCCAAGTAACGATGTCCACAAAGTAGTGGTAAACTGTGAGGTGAGAGAGAGAGCACACAGTTAGACTCTGCCCCATGCCATGCTTGTCTGACATAGCCTGTCCCAGTCGGCTCTTTCTCCTCCCTGCTTGCCTTTGTCCTTCGGGGATGTGTAACAAATGCTCGGAGCCATGGGATGTGGTGTGGGTGGATATGGGTGTGGGAAAGCCCCAGGAGAAGCACTAGAGCTAGGCTTACACCGGTGGCACGGCTTTCATCACACCGCCTCTCACTCCCCGCCTTCCCCATCCATTTGCAAATTGTGTTTTCTTTCTTTTGTCCCTGTCTCCCTGACAGAGCACGATCCCCTCTGTTTCTGTTCTCAGCATCCTTCATTTGTCTTCTCTGTCCCTTCTTTGGATCCCTTTGCCGTGGGGCAGAATTGTCTGTTGTTGACTCTGATCTGTAACTCACCGAGTTTGCTTGCTGACGTCCCTGCCCATGGGTTTGTGTGCTGGTGATCATCACGGGTGAGAAGAAACCCTGATTGTCACTGATTCCCCCTTGCCCTTTCCCTCTGCCCATCCCTTTTGTCCAGGGCAGCTTTATTTGCTGGTTTAGCTGGGAGCATGTCTTTGCTTCTCACCGTTCCCACACACACCTCTTATCAGGCAAGCATGAAAGAGCGGCAGGCAGTTTTGAAACAACCACACTTTTAAGCTTCGTTCACACATTCCCAACAAATTTCCTATCCCTGTAAGCAAGATGAGCCTGCTCTTGCACATCTCTAGCTAGCGAGCTGTCGTCTTTCACAGCAACAAGTACATTTGCAGTTAGGGAACATAATGGCAGGACTGCAGGTGGACACAACTCTATCCTGCAGCACTGGCTTTGTTTCTGAAGTGCCGGGTACAATGCTGATAGCAACCAACCATCTCTGCTCGGCTGCTGCTGAAGGAGGCAATACACAAAGAAAAATCATTTCAGAAATCTTAGTCACTTACTACAAAATGGCTCTTTGTCCGCTGTATCAAAAAACATGTTTGTCACTGGATGGCTCTGTTGTGTTAAATAGCTTTTCCACTTGTGGGCATAATAGCCTATAGATGACAGTTTAAAAATGAAACGGAGGGTTACTGCACAGGTATATAAGCAATTAAATTGCTGAAAATAACAAGGCAAATGTTTAAGAAATACTGTATCACGGTTCAGCTGCAAGGTAGCACTGTGATGCATGCTCCTATGCTCCATAGACTTACTTGAGGTCTTAATTTTACTTCTGTAACTAAACCCAACTGTGGGTCAAAATGTACCTGGTTACTGTTTGGCACCTATTTTCAGATCAGTCTTTTTTCACATCGGATATCTGTGGTCTAGAAAGGTTTTTCAGCACAGAATGAAAATAACCCCTCAGCTTTGCAAGGTAATTTCTGGAAGCGTCAGTTTTTTTTTAGCATCAACATTTCAGAAGTGACAGCCTGAAACTGGGCTTTTGCCTCTGGGCCAGGGGGACGCTTACAGAAAAGCGGAATATCCTTTGTTCACGCCTCCCTGCCATTCCTGTGGTGGTCAAGAGGGGCTTGGGGTGCTGAAAGTTTCTTAGAAAAGATTATATTTTAGCAAGAGCATGCCCCTGCCCCTCAGACTGCAGCTTATGGGCTTTGCTGCTGTGACTCTTGTGTAAAGATCCCAAGACTTGTTTTGGCTTTTCTAGTTCTGGATCCTGTACATGTGGACTTCTGTTGTAGATCATAACGTGATGTGTGTGTACAAAGCACAGGGAAGTCTCTTCGGCCTCTTGCTTGCAGCAGAGGCTTGTTCCTCTGCAGCAGTCAAGGAGGGATCATCCCCAAAACTAGCAGAATGCACGTGCTCTTACAAAGCACCCTGTGGTCTGTTAGACCTTTAGCAAAACATTTGTTCCACTCACACAGGTGGAGGAAAAGTTAGAGTAATGATAGGCAGCTATGTCAGGCATGTGTAGCAATGTATTTACATTCCCCGGATCCTTACCTAGGATGGGGCATGGCATAGGCTGAAAAGTTTCGCAGCTGGTACATTTGCCATTCCTGTAGCTTCTGTACGAGTCACACGGGTATGCCGTAATATTGCAGCTCTTCTTCAAGGATGACATGAACAGGAAAACAGACCTCTGGTGGTCACATTTAAAATACTGCATTCCTTAATCATACAGAGAAGAAATATTTCATTACCGGTCCTCGTGCTTCAGGAAATCAGCATTAAGGCACTAGTGAAAAAGGACATGCCAGCAGACAGTCACTGACCAGTCCGAATGCAGCAGCTTGAACTGGGAAGCACTGGGCTGCGGCAGAGCAGTAAGTGGGCACCAGCTTCTCTTTGAGTGCACTCAGCTCTGTCAATGTCTCCTTTCCTTCTCGTCTTTTTTTTAACAACATATCTGCTGGTGCTGTCACTGCAGTTCCAGAGAAGCCAGCTATAGAGCCTGCCCCATCTCAGGTGTTCTCCTCTTCCCTGTGAGCTGACACAACAGGCGGGTATTGCATTTCTTTTGCACAAGACCTTGCCATTTTGTCACCCAGCATTGTCAAAACCCGTTCTGCTGCTGAGCTGAGGAGGGAAAAAAGCTTCCTTGTGTTCAAGGCTAGGGCTCTGCCTGCCAGGCTGCCAAGGAAAGCTCACTGGATTCAGTCTAGCAGTCTGTGCAGTGCTCCTCTTGAACCTGTTTTCTGAACAGGTCTTGTCACTGCTAGCTAGTCCTTGGGGTTTTGTGTGTATTTTAAGCGATTAAATAATAATAATAAAAAACTCTCTCTTTTCTGAACATAGTTACAAAACGAGGGCACAAGTTCACCTGATGAGTTTTTGCATGGAAAATTGATCCCACCTGCATTTGTGACACCCCTGCCCGATACGGCTGCCTGGTGGCGGCAGCTAAGCTCCCGTTACATTAGTATGCTGCAGCAGTGCTGGAGGAGATTGCTTTCACGGCTTTCCCAGAAAATGGCTTTCGCGTATTTTCTAGCACTGATGATGTTTCTGCGGCCTTCTCCTCCTTCCTGATTGGAAACATTTTGTCAGTGTGTGTGCAATTCCAGGCAGAATTAGTTACCAGAAAATATTGTCTGCGGACAGCCGGGCTGGTCGGTCCCGCCGTTGGGGTAGAAGTCTATGTGGCCCAGGGTGTCCGCGTAGCCGAGTCCTGACCAAAGAAAGCATCAGGGGAGGGAATATCAAATCGTAGTGCACAGAAGAAGGAAACATGAGAAACTAAGTGGAAAAAAATAATGGTTTTTCAGCTCTAGGATGCCTGCTTGTGGGAAAGGAGAGGGCTGAGGGAGATTCGGCCCGGAGGATTCACCCTCCTGCACTGGTGCCCAGGTCCCTGCGCTTCGTGGGCCGTGAGGCCATAGCTGCTGTGAAACAGCAGCATGCCTTGAACTGCAAGTAAAAGGGCAGCTCCCGGGGTGTGCCGAGCACAGCGTGGGCAGCACAGGACCGCAGAGCCCTTCCCAGCACCCCTGCACTGGGAGGGATGGGCTAACGGAGGAGCCGCCTGCCGCAGCCCCCGCCTTCCCACGCTGCCCATCGCTCTCTGGGTTTCCCTGCCACAGTGAGGAGAGGTGTTGCGTACCGTCGGTGTCCGAGTGGATAACATCGACAAACTGTGCGTCGGTGGGGTCCAGCCTCTCGCTGGGCGGCTGCCCTCTGTACAGGGGGCCTGCTGGGTCAAGGCCTGCAGCGAAAAACCACCGTGGCGTCGCCTCAGTGCTCGGCTTGCAGCGAACAGCTCTCCCCGGAGCGAAGGGCTGCCAGGGGAAGGGTTACCTGTGATTCTGCCGAGTTTACCATCAAACATCTGTCCCACGAAGCCGGAGATGTGTGCTCCCAGGCTTACTCCTACCATGTGAATGGAGTCGAGTGATGCTCCGGCAAGCTGGGATTTAAGAATACCCGCGGTCACAGGTGCTGGGCATGCTAAAGGCTTAAAACATCAGGAGGAGGAATGCAAACGCATCTCCCTACTTTTCCCACATTTTCCAGTGGTGTGTTCCACTCCCTGCAAATATTCTCCCTTTTGATAGCCCCAAAGCACAACTGGCACTCATATGTGAGGCCTCTATGTGGGAGCTGTGAAGAGAACAGCGCAGGCAATGGTTGTATCTTCCTGGGGCTGTGACTGCAGGCTGGGCAGGAACAACTATTCGTGGACCCCCTGAATACAACACCAGTTGCCCTCATGTTATTCTTGGAAGGTGCTAGCAGACAGAAAGATCCTAAAGACCCACTGCCTGTGCCTGTGCAGTGCTTTGCAGGAGCTGTAAGCTGTAGCTGATCCCCATACGCTCACTTTGGACATCCAGAAGGTGGAAATAGAGTTTGTATGGACAGGAAAACAGATCTGTGGGGTTTTGTATCCAGAAATGTAGGGACTTGGAGTGTGAACTGAATACTGCAGCAAAATGCCATCGTACCGAGTCCAAGTGCAGAATTTGGCACTGCCGTGTAGCTACACTTCCAAAAAATGAATGCATTCCTTTTTAGGTGGTTCTTTTCCCAGACATGCTGCTGTTTTTAAACACTTCCTTTGTGCCCTTTACATATTAGCAACTATATCATAGCGTGAACATTCGACTTACCAACATTTCATCAATAAGTTTCTTCAGAATCTCAGCAACTTTCTTGCTGTTTCTGGAAGCCGTGCTGTAGATGATGGTCGTTGCCCCCCGGTTCCAGTCCACAACGATGATGTTCATGGCTTCCGCAGAAAGCAGGAGATGCACCAAGCCAGGGATCCAGACCGGGGCAGAGCCTGTGGGCCGGTACCCGTGGATAATGAAGGTGGTTTTCTTGGTCAGATCTAGATACTTGGAGGCTGTAGAATTGAGCTCTTCAGCACAGTCTGGGTTCTGCCTGGTGTACAGCATTAGCTTCACTTTCAGGTCGGTCCCTATCAAAGCGTTGCTGAAGCTGAGAGCTGTGAATGCAGGACATGTCTCCCCGGGATCTGAAACGAGCACAGTGTGGCAATCCTGAGGTTAGCACCAAAGGGCTTGCCTTGTGGGCTTGCCTCTCCACATGGTTTTCTTGCCACATTGGATCAAAGGCAGCAAGCATACCTGCTGGGAGCAGCGCTCCCTGAAACGGCCCAGTCCTGCTCCCATGAGCAGCATGGGCTCTCCAAAAATCTCGTAAGGGTGAGGAAGGTATCGGGCAATGGCACCTCGGATAATTGCTATATTGGTTTCAGAGCAGGCTCAGATGCCATGGGCAGGTTCTAGGGTAAATAAATATCCTCATATTTTGTTATCATAGAATGGTTTGGGGTGCAAGAGATCTTAAAGATCATCTAGTTCCAAGCGCCCTGCCACGGGCAGGGACGCCTCCCACTAGGTCAGGTTGTTCACAGCTCCAGGCTGGAGCTGAGAAGCTGCACGGGATCTTGCTGTTGTGAGGGACAGCTCAGTGCTTTGCTGGTATTTGCAGATGCAGCCTGCTATTTCTGACTGTGAAATGGGACACCCTTTGTCTGCATAAGATAAGGTACTGATACTGCTTTCTACACAGCTGGAGAGTTCCCGAATTTTCTGTAAGTGCTGCTTTTCAGGACAGTCTCTGCTGTTTGAAAGCCTGTCTTTGTTCATTGCTTTTCCAGCAGACCACCAGCTGAGCCTTCAGAGTCCAATACAATCTCCAGCAGGGCACTGCCAGGGAAAGGAATAACAGTCTCCAGAGAGATGCTGCTGCTGAAGGCCTTCCCAGGTTTTGTAGATTCTTTCTGGCTCTTTCTGGCTCACAGGTCTTTTCCCCCAGTCCCCTTATTTTTATTGAAGAACCTTGTGGGAGACAGTGTTTCTTGTGCATACAGCCTGGGCTGCAATAATTGTTCAGGCTGCAGTTGCAAGAGGGATCTTCTGGATTTTTGCTGCTTAAAAGGGCTGTGCAGTAGGATAGAAGAGGTTTAGAAAACCTGCAGCTTTGAGCCAGTTGTGCTTTAGCAGGTGTCCAGAACTCCGTGCATTTTAATTTCTAAATCATGAATCTATCACCATTTCCACAGTAAACACAGGAAATAGAAGCATGAGAGTGATATAAATGCTGTGTGCCCAGCACATAAAATAATCTGCTCAGTTGCCATAGTTCTGCTAATTACTTTGAAGAAGCCCCAGGAGTTCCAGAAATAAAAGTTAATAGGCTAAGAGGATGTTGCAGTTATCTCCAACTGGATATTTTAAATTACTACTATAAATTCAGAAATAAATTTTAACATTTGAAATCCACGGAGTCCTTCCTATGGTAAGATATGAATAGCGGGACTGGGGCGGTGGGAAATGAACTCAGCCAGGGCCGATGATTTTATGTTGAAATCAGTGGCCTCTGAACTGAGGGTGCTCTGCCTCTGTAATGCTTCAGCTGGGGCTCCCAGCGACAGGATGGGCCATGCTTGCAGGGGTAAAGGTGAGCTGGATGCTTCTCTCCTGGTCCATTTGTTCTCGTTGCTTTTTTACAGTGCCAAAATACTCCAAAGAAACAGCAGCCAGAGTTCTCCCCTAGGACTGCTCATCTGGAGGTCTCAAAGTAACAGGCAGAGAAAAATGATCATTTTTTGCTGATACACAGCAGCAGTGATAATCAGCAACTGTCCTCTAGGTGCTACTGCAGCATCAAAGAAAAAAAAAAAAATATATATATATTTTAAATAGTTATTGATATCTAGATACTGTTTTAGTTCTCGTATAGTATTGTTGTATAGTATTGTTAATCATCTTTACTGCCACTGAGGCTGTAGTAATGCAGGCAGAAATGCTGGACAAGAATTATTTCTACATGGTACAAGACTGCAGTGATTGCTTAATTTGTTCCTATGTCTCCCATGTTGTGCTGGGACTTGCCCAGGGGAGCTCTGTGTTGTCACCAGAGCAGCCCAAACCTTCTGGTAAAGAAGAGCTTTTAAAGAGCTGATCAGCATTTGCTAATACCTAGTACAGGAAGCGTTTAAAAAGCCATGCTATATCTGCACCGAGTCTGTTAAATTTGCTCAAGCTTGATTAACAAAATCAGATCTGTGCTAATCGTGGGGGAAGACCTGCCAGCTTCTCCTTGGCAGGCTGGTGCATATCCCCGAATCATCCACCATGTGTTACAAAAACTGCTACACAAGGGCAGCCGTTGTCCTGGCTTTGCTCTTCTTCCATAAAGCATGGAGAATCCGACCCAAATGGCTGGAAGTCTTTGAAACTGATGTGATTTCTCTGATGGGGTACGAGTCTTACTGTGAGTAACTCTAAACGAGGGCGGTGGAAACTCACATCCTCACACTGTGCTTAACCCGTGGCCAGCAGACCCCTTCTCCCCAGGAAAGGTGAATAAATGCTGGCAATTAACCCAACGTCCCATTAACTTGCTTCCTGGCCATTAGCTTGCTGGACAGCCTCAGGCAATTCCCTGTTCTCCCTTTGCTCAGTTTCCCTGTGTGTAAAACAGGATGGCAAATGCTGCTTTCCTGGGCAAGGTGCTCTGATGCCTCGGGACCTGTAGCGGGGGGTATGCCAACACGATAAACTGCTGTTCCTGCGTGGGAGCTGGACATCTTTTGTCTTGAGCATGAGATCAGCCTCCCAGGCGCTTTTGCACCAGGAGGGGCATCTGTAGCAGATCTGGTTTTCTTTTTTGGAGACCAAGTGCAGGTGGGAGTTTTGCAGTCATGAGGATGGTGCCAGGCAGACGCCATGGCAGTTATTGCAGGCAGTGCTACGTAAGGCTTGTGCTCCCCTGCAGATGGTGTTCGGAGACTTTGTCTTCCTTTAGTCCTGGATGTTCAGCCTATGGCCAGGCGGGGTTTACAATAGAGATATTTTGGAGCTGGCACCTTGAGGCCTTCTGCACAAACAGAATACTGATTTATTATTATTATTAATTTTTAACTCCACCAGTTTGTCCTCTTGCAAAGTGAAGTTCCAAAAGGCTTCCACGTCTTTGAGTCAGTGGCGATTCGGTCAGGTTTGTACTTTTCCTAGCTGTGATCCTTGGGACAGTATATTGCCACACAGCGCACGAAGGGGGCCGCTTACCAGGTCAGCACTTGTGCAGACCCCGTGCAGGTGTGTCGCTGCTTCTGCGCCTCTCTGCAGCTTCCCTGACTCTCAAACCCCCGTCACATCACCTGGGCTTTACCATTTGTTTCAAAAGACCGGTCTTATGCGTCAGTACCAAGGTCTTCAGCTTTGAGCACTACCACCCAGCCAGTCTCAGCAGCACTACCGAGATAATGCTGGAAATACTAAAAATACTGAGCAGCATTTTACACAGCACCGCTTTCCACACGGAGGGTGTGCCCTCCACCTCTTAAAATGGTCTTCAGTATCTTGCTGGGTTTCCTTGGTGCTTTTTCACACAATTCTCTTTTCCCACTTATTACTACATTGCCTACAGCATATCCTTCAAAATCAGTAAAACGAGACCCCCAAGATTACTCCTGGGAACCTGATGAAATATGAGCTGGTTTTTAAAAGAATACTCTCTCTCTCTTTTTTTTTTTTTTTAATCCTGTTTGTTTTCCCTACAAAGCAGAAAGCTATAGCTTCACTAACCGAGCAACTTGCTCCCATGTGTATGCTAACAGAAGGCAGTACATTTGTTTATTATTATACAGGTTGATTCTTGATGGGGCTATGAGGATATCAAGTGAAGTTTAGTGTTCATAAATGCTAATTCATCCTTTGCGTCTGTCATATAAGACGCTGCTGAAAAGAAATCATTCTTCTCTAAAGATTTCAAATGGCATTTTCAGTGCCGATGGATAGTACTTATATAAGAAAAATGTTTGCAAAGTGAAGAAAAGATAATAAAAATAACTTCTGGTTTTACATTTGGAACTCTTAACATCTGACTACATTCATGAAACCGGGATAATTTGCTTTGCCAAATAACTAATAGTAGTGAAAAATCATACATAGTATCTTTATAGTGCATCTAATACATTATAATGCATCTATAATACATTTATAATGCATCTATAATACATCTATAGTAATTTACATATCTGCAAAGCAGAGAAAGGGTTATATTTGACAAAAGCATTAAAAATGGTTGATCTCCTACCTGTTTTCACCCCATATGAAAGGTAGATGAACACAACACACAGCCTCAGCATATGGACTCCCACATGAAACTTCTACAGGTAGAAGATTTTAAGGATCCCACAGTTTCTTTGGCATGTACTTGCTGTCTCTGACAACAATTTGCTCTCTTTTTCTGCCAGCAATGTAGGTGTGGTGAAAGGAGGAAGTTACCAGCCAAGAAATGAAGACCAGTCGCTAATTATACAACGAAACCTTCTTTTTAAAAGGTGGGGCACCTTCTATTCTATCAGGATTCCTTATTATAAATACAGCTTGCCCTGGGGAGTGACTAATCAAAGACACAAGTGGTCTGGTATCACACTGTAAGCAGCAATCTGACTACATGTGTTGAAATGAAGGAAACGATTGCGTGCCTATTTGTCTTCCGCAAAGAATGTCAGAAGGCAGTGAAGAACGTAGGTGTCACTGCAAATCCGATAAGCATCTGGGCAGGGCCGGCACTCGTTTTCACAGGACCCCAAGTTGGTGACAGTCCCTACGCTCCCACGTTCCTCTGGCTGCCTCCTGCAGGTGGAGGCTCAGCATCCCTTTTAACCTAGGAGATCCTGCAGTCTCAGGCACTCCGTCACGACAAAGGGCAGGTACCAGTTGGATTCAACGTGAGCCTCCATCGGGCTCCAAGCAGCTGCTGTCTTGGCACTCGTAAATCTGGCATCCCCACCACGTTTTCTTGCAGCTGGGCTGGAACCTCATGGAGCCAGCTCCAAGTCAAGTAAGAAAGGCTTCTGTCCCTGCCGGGCAGGAGGAAGAAGATGGCAGGTGCAAGGGCAACTGCCAGGGGCCAGAAAGGAAGTCTGAGATTGGAGCTGGGCAAAATTGGTGAGGCTGGTGTGGAGTTTGTAATGGGGTGAGAGAGGGGAGGGGAAGAGAGCGCTGCTAGACAGAAGCAGTGTGGGGGCTTTACCTAATGTTTTCTTTGCAAATTCTTCTAGCGTAGGCCAGGGAAAGGGAACATGGGGAGGATCAGAAATACCTCATTAAGCAAAGGCTGTTTTTCCCCCCCCCCGCTGAGATCCAGTGAGGAACTGAACTATTACAGCTCCCAGCTGCATAGCTGTTTCTTTGGTCCGCACTGTACAAGCTAAGCTTTTTGATTTGGCTGATTCTTGGGTTAATCTTTACCTCTGCCTGCTGGCTGCCTGCAGCTCCTTCTTGTTCAGACAAGTGCGTGCTGCTTGTCTGCTGCAGGCACTGCTAGCGCCTCAGACAGGGGCACACCCAGCAACACAGTTTTTTTCACAAGCACCTCGAACCAAGCATCCTCACGCGGCGCAGCAATCAGTCTCACAGGACTTGTGCCGTGCTGTGATTCCATTTGGTACTCACACAGACAGAAGTTTTATCAATTTTAATTGGGTTTTGTTAATTTTGAAGGGGATAAACATTGTGAAAAGACACCAAAAAACTTCTGTGGAATCTGGAAGCTGCGAGTTCCAGGAAAAAGTTTTTTTTTTTTTCCTTTTATTTTTTTTTTTTCCTGGTGCACTGGCAATAGAAAATCATTTGAAACATTGTTTTCCTTCCAGTTCCTTTCTCACTTCTACCAGTAATGCTAAACTCTGTCAAAATATTTTCTCCTTAGCAAGTTCTGCCAATGGTGTGAGGGAATCAGTCCAACAGTGAAACATGCAAGATGAACAGAAGGCTTTTACCTATTGCGAAAGACATTTGAGAATCAGAGATAAAATGAGGTAACAAAATCAAGAGGGCCTTGCCTTTCTTCTCAGCATTAAAAGAGGTAACAATTTATTGCCTGAAGCTAAGCTCCACTTGTTTCTTTTCCCCACCACTTCCCTTAGATTGCTGTTTCCCCTGTGAGACAGCTCATCCAAGCAGCTATCATCAGTCAATAGAGTGGGACTGGCAGGCTCTTCCCTGTAACTCTCAAACATCTGTCAAAAGACAACGATTCTGAGTAACCCCCATTTCAGCATAAATTAGACTGGTTACAGAACGCACGTTGGCAAACATCCCCAGGATGTCAGCACCGGAGATGTTGTCCAACGCCACCATCAGATCCTGAGATGAGGAGTTCATATAGCCAGTAGTGCTTACACGTGACTTCCAGCCCTAGAATCTGCCTGACCAGTCTTTCACTCAAGTCACACACTGGTTAAAATGGTAACAACTGACTCAAGGTTTTTTGGTTTTCTGTAGTGAGCTCTAACCACAAAATACACCGTTATACTTGGAACATGAGCCTTCAGAGTCACGAACGATCCCATTGTGAGATTTGAAAGGAAAGAACAACGTCAGACAGTAAAAACTACTTTTATATCACATGTAGAAAACATTTAAGAACAAAATTGGCACCAACTTAAGAATAAGTTAACAGAAGTTATAAAATAATGTTACATAAGTAAAGAGAAACATTCTGATGCTAGCTCTGAGGTTTCAGATAGCCTTTGTTATTTCACACAGATTACAGAAGCATGTTAAACTGTGTTTAGTCACTGAGTAGCTTGAATCCAAGCCTTCTTCAGGAACTTTGTTTCCTCCTTAGAGAAGCTTATGACAATGATGGTCAAATGAAAAATAATTTTTATATAACATTCATGCATCCCCTGCATGAAATCTGACTGATTCACTAGTTTCCTGTGGGAGGAACGTTTTCATGGAGATACTGGAGAGCCAGATCTGTCCACTTCATTTCTTGTTCTTTCACAGACTCAGTTGTGCCACCATTGTCTTGCTCTGGTTCAGGAAGCTCATTCTGAGAACAAACGAGAAAAAAAAAAGGTACAATGCATTCCATGCATAATAGGCTTGCTTCCTAGAAGGAGCTGGTGACTAAGACTCCACGTGAATAAATACAAAAATCCATAAATGAGACCAGAGGGGGCATCTGAACAATACATTTCACACATAGTGATTCAGTTAAAACATTCCTAAGCCCAGTTATGAACAATATTCTTTTCATGTGATTATGATGCTTCATCTGAAAGGTAAATTGGTTTTCCAGGGCCCTGGGGCCTTGCTGTGTACTCAGACTGCACACGCAGTGAAGGAGAATATATAGCAAATGCAAAATAAGTAAATAATAGTACGGTGCAATTATTTCAGTGCTGGTTTGCAATGTGTTTCTTTTGCTGTTGCCAAGAATACCGATATTGCATTTATTATAGCTGTATTTAGACAACTGGCTCTGTAACATATTACTTTCCTGTGGCAGGTGAGAAATCCTTCCTCTTCCTACATGCTGAACACAGGTGTGGCTGAGCTACAGCAAGAGGAAATGTCAGAAACCCCTACCAGGTGCAGCACAGAGCTCCTCAGGGCACAGTAAGGAGGAAGTATAGCT
Source organism: Nettapus auritus (assembly GCA_011076525.1). Classification (NCBI taxonomy): domain Eukaryota; kingdom Metazoa; phylum Chordata; class Aves; order Anseriformes; family Anatidae; genus Nettapus; species Nettapus auritus. The sequence goes on from CM021773.1 coordinate 10,117,085, forward strand.
TAAGTGAAATTTCATTTTGCTTCCTTATATTTGTTCTCAGTGTTGCTGTATTGGTGTGGTCACAAAGAGTATGTGTTATTCTGCAACACATTCCGCAATCAACCATTTGGACAAGAATTCTGAGTTCTAGATCTCTGGAAATCCCAGCATGAGCTAAATAAAATCTGTCAGGTTTGAAAATGGCACGATTCCAGCCCATGTTAGTTGTTGGGGGTCTCTCCAATGAGCACTGGATCAGATGCTCAGCACAGGCTCAGATACCACTGTGCAGCCATTCTGCTTGCTCTCCCACAGTGCTTCTGATCAAGTCTCCCATGAATTTGTGCTGGTTTCTCCACGTGATCAGAGCCAATCCCATCGCTGGGGATCTGTGTATCCACAACCAGCCCTTTCTTTCTATTGTTAATTGACGATGCTTCCTGCTCTGAGGCTGCCACCTGTATGTGCTGTAAGCAGCTGAAGCGATGATAGCTGTAAGGAAAGAAACAGTAGTGTTCCTTGACCTGGACACAGAGTGATGGCAAATGTCATCAAGGAACCAGTTTATAATATTCAGCCTGCCTTAAAAACACATTATTCTAAGCAAAGTGGGGTTTGGGTTCTCATATCTGAGAACCACAGTTGAGCAAAATCTTTCCCTCTAGCTCAAACCTTGGCAGGAAAACTTGTGTGCTGTTTATATGGATTTTGCAGGTGCGTAGCTGTGCCTTGTCCCCTGAAGAGACAGCACTGGGTGTCTTGTTCTGACTGGATCTAGTTTTGAGATCCCCTCACTGCACCAAGAAGGGACTTGGCCAAACGTGAGATGTGTTATCCAAGAATGGTGGCATGCTGTGATGTAAGGGCTAAAACCTGAGGCATGTAATTGGAAATTTGGAGATGTCTCTGTGCTAAAAGTCACCGTCCTGGGGGTGTTTAAGGAAAGGCTGGTTGTGGTACCTAGGGACATGGTTTAGTGGGTAATACTGGTGGTAGGGAGACGGCTGGACAAGTTGATCTTGGAGGTCTTTTCCAACCTTTATGATTCTGTGATTCTAAAATAAACTAGCAGCCTTACAAGCAAGAGTCCTACTTGCAGGTGCCAGCATTTCCCTAGCATTTTCCCAGTATTTTCCCTTGAAGTGGCAACTGCAACAATGTATTTGGAGAAGTCTGATTAGGAAGACATTAGAAAAAAAGGGAATGTCAGAAAGTGGAAATAAAGTGAAACCAAGACTTCAGCTGTCAGCATAAGACTGACCCTCTCTGTTCTACAAACTAACTGGCCACTGCTGATAATGCCAAAGGGTAGCACAGAGAGAGAAAGAGCAATTCTGCTTTCCCCTGATGCCAAACCCCGCAGTGTGTGGTGGGACGGGTGCTACAGTTCTGAGGAGATTTAGCCACTGGCTGGGGAAGGGGGACAGGAACATCCATGTCCTCGTCTACATGCAGGCCTGATGGGCACACAGGGCAGGAAAGGGCGAGTCATACCCATCCCAGGAACCTTTTGTACAAATCAGCAGTGCCACCGGCAGTATTGTCTGTGCCAGTTTTGGCAGAGGCTGTGCAAAACGCACCAGCCGTACCTCGGGCTGACAAGCCGCCATTGACCTACCAGCGGGATGGCCACGTCCTCGTAGGGCAGCTTGTCTTCCCTCCACGCGTCGTCGATCAGGTCCAGGATCCTGCCGTCCCTCTGCACCTCGCTGTCCATCCTCGCAGCGGGCAGGTACCGCCAGACCTGGGACACAGATGCCGTTTCAGACACGCACCTCATCACCACGCAGCCTTCACAGCCCCACGCGGAGCGGCCGAGGCGCCTGGCGTCCCTCTGCTCCCACCCCTGCCCAGGCAGCGCCACCCGGCTTTTCGGCTTGATCCCGTTACACGGAGCGTGCAGTCTGGCACAAAGCCACCCTCGCCGCTCCCCATCGCGTGGCCCTGAGCGCGTTTAACGGCTGCTGACCTTTACAGACCCCCTTCAGGAGAGCGTCAGGCCCCGCTCGGCCGGCAGCACCCGGCGCTTAATGGCGGCGCACGCCGCCGCCGCGGCCCCCGCGCGGTGCAAACCCAACGGCCCCGGCGGCTCCGTCTGGCCCCTGGGCGGCTCCCGAGGACCGGGGCCGCCGCCTCGGCCCGCCTCAAGGCGCCTGGGCCCGCCTCGGGCCGCCGCCGCTCCCCGGCGCCCGCCGCCAGCCGTCATCAAGCGGCGCCGTCCCCCGGCTGAGGCCGGGCGGCGGGGAGCGGAGCGGCCCCGGGCCGCGGGTGGTGCTCGGGGGCTGCCCGGGTCCGGCACTCGCCGGGTTCCCCCCCTCGGCTCGGTTCTGCCGCGGCCGGGTCTCGGGCTGGGGTGCCGTGGGGGGGTATTAAGGACGGAGCAGGGGGAGGCTGCTTCGGCGGGGAGAGGATTTTCTGCTCTCCTCCTCGGTGAAACGGAGTTTTGCGTGCACGGGGGGCTCAGGTACTGCTCAGGGCCCTCGGTCCGCTGTCCGGATGGGGCTTGGGGTCTGTTAATTGCTTAATAACCCGCTATCGGGGCTTGAGACTGTACGGGGGTGTTTGCAACAGCAAATTGTGTGAGTGCCTCCACAGAGCGAAGCCGAAGTGTACTTCTTTATCCTCAGATGTTTAACTGATGTTTTTCTGTTAAGGAGCCTCTGGTTCACGGGGGAGCCATTGAAATAAATTCTAGCTTTCTGGCATGGTTTCATTGTAACTTAACTTCTTCTGTTGTTTACGTTTTTAACCTCCCCCCGTTTCTGCCTGTAGGATAAGCCCTTCTTGCTTCACGTATAGGTGTAAGTTCTGCATGTGCACATACGTATTCGTGTTTGTGACCTGAAGGATGTTGGGTTAACTAAGGCAATGCACTGCTGCTGCACACCTGGGCAGCTTACCTTCATAGCTTAAGGCACCAGAGGAATTTTAAAAAAGTGACTTCTGTCTTTAAAAGGCAGAAAATTGCGTGGTCTGTTTAGTCTGTGATAGGCCAGGGAGAGACCTAAGTGAAGGATAGATTCATACCCCTACTTTTACACAGTGCTGATATTTTTTTGTTGGAAGTGACAAATGCATCATTCAGAGGTGGATCTTGGGCTGGCCGTGTGGTCGTTTGCCATGGTTTGCTACAGCTGCTGCGTGCGTTGCAGTTGTGTGCCCTAAGGAGCGCAGTATCGCTGCGATCTCGTAGTGCTGCATGCTTGTATTGGTCTTCTTTTGTACAAAAAACTGTTTTCCTTTATTTTGCTTGTAAATTCATGAAGGTGACTGCGGCTCTGCTCACTTGTAATTGTGTGATAGTTATTTATTATGTATTTTTTTTTAACTTCTTTCCCCTGTGGACTTGTCTGTTTGTTCTGCAGCTGGATGGAGAAGTAGGCTTGCTCCTATATTGCCACGGGTGAGCGCTGCTTCTGTGTACTTTCCTAGCTGCTAAATCCACCCCAATTTGCTGATGGAGGCTTTGTTGGAAGGAATGCAAAGAAATGGGCAAGGGAGGTATGTAAGCAAAAGTGTATGCCAGTCTTTTAAAATAGTTTAAGTACAGAGCTTCCCTCTTATTTACAACCAAATCTGTCTTATACCAAAACCGTTATTATGCAAACTTCCATTGCTTAAAGAAGGTCTTAGGTGTTTATACCCCACCAGTCTGCTGGTGGACAAATACAGTGTGCAGTGGCCTTCACCTGGTGCAGAAGCAAAGTCGCTGGTTCAGCTAGCTGGCTTTGCAGTAATCCCTTGCTATCAGATATTGCAGTCTTTAATTGTTAGAATTTCAATGTTTCATCTTCCTAAAACCTTTGCCCCTCTCCCCCCTTTTTTTAAAAGACCCTTCTTACCTTGCAGCATCAGGAGCAATGGCAATTAGAAGTGTGAATAAATATTTTTCTTAAGAGCCCTGCAAGGTTAATGAGACATATCTTTGCTGTCTGTTTTTAATGCAAGCATCTGATTAGTTCCTGCTTGTGTTAAAACGGCAGAGTGCCATTCATCTCTGAAGAATCCTTAATGGTCTGTCTTAGGTTAAGGTATCTAGACTTTTGGATCCCAGAGAGAGACTGTAGTGCCAATAATGGAAAAAAATGTTTTATTTACTAAACAAACAAAGCAAAAGTAGTTGATGCCGTTTTCATCGTTTTCTCTGAGAACATGACTCAAGTTTACTGATACCGTATATTTTCTAGAGATAACTGGTTGCATAAATCAAGTTTAGACTTAGCTTTATATTAGCAGATGCTGAGAAGGAAATGTTCTTGCTCTGCATAATAGCTGCTAATTTTTGGTTAACTCGCAGGACAGGGTGAACTTCAAATTTAACTGATTTTGGCTGCTTTAAGAACTATTTCTTTCCCTATAGAAAAACTGTCAAGTTGTGAAGTGTGCATATGCTCTGGGGGAACAGAGAAATTTCAATCCTTTAACCTATTGATTTCCATTTCTTTTCAGTGCTTTCTGTTTGACAGGCAAATTAAAGGGGTGAAGATCATCATGGAGTTCACTGCCCTCTAGGGCTGTATCTTGCAAGCCTTAATATTGTCCCTGGCTTAGCAGCTTGTGAAGTTTCAGAGGAGTTAGTTGAATTGGCTTCAATAATTACTGCACCAAATTAGAAACTGCAGCATCACTAGGGAGCAGACTCTCCCCATTGGATTGAGAATGTTTTATTCTTCATTATCATGTTGTCATCCAACCCCCTCTACTTAGGGGTTTGTCTGCATTTGTGATAAACTTTTGTTTTCAGGAGCTGATAGCTTGGCCGTAAGATTTCTCTGGTGACTGAAACTTGGTATAAAATGCCTCTGTCTGGAGAGCAATTAAGACCAATACAAAATGTGGATATAACATATTCCGGTTTGCCTTGATAATGCATACTACCAAGACAAAAGTGTTTATAGGTGCTCGTTGTGTGGTGAGTAGAAGGCAAAACACTCAACATTTTAAAGCGTATAGGTCGTTTGTTCTGACTGGGATTTCAAAAGTATTCTTCATTGGTCATTGCCAAATGTAAGTTTCTGCTCAGTGATATGAATATACCAGTTGTGAGTTAGTGCATTAGATAATTGGGTGAACGCTTAAGCATTCCATAAATTTCTCTGCAAGCTGACTTGCATAGACTTCACAGTACTGCATGTGCAGTGCCGGTGCCTTTAGTGTAAGTCAGTTTGGTCTGCTGATTTCACTGGTGTGGGGATGCTGGACCTGCGTGGGGTGGTGCCTGCTTTGTGACCTGAAGCTCTTTCCCTTCCAGCGGTGGGTTCTTGACTTCCTGCGAGGCTGAGCTGCAGGAGCTGATGAAGCAGATCGACATTATGGTGGCTCACAAGAGATCTGAGTGGGAAGGTCAGACACAGGCTTTGGAATCCTGCTTGAGTGTTCGAGAGCAGGAGCTTTCCTCGGCCAGGGCTGCTCTGGAGGAAAAATATAAGGAGGTACTGCCTCTGGTTTACTGCTTCCCAATCAACATCCAGCTGTGTGTTTTACATGTTACAATACAATATAAAGACTAAACCTCAGTTTGAATCTGTTGACTTTGCATGGACCTGTATTTTAGTTAGTTTCATCAGATTTGATTCAGATTTGTTTGTTTAACTGCCAGGCCAAAACAAAGGATTAACTTTAGCAAACAGCTATGCTAAGCAAAACAGGAGCCTGTTTCATGACTGGAAATCAGCACTCAAGTTTATAAAGGAGCTTGTTGGACAAGGGTGTCCGGTTCATAATTCAACCAAAGTCAAACGATCAGCTCTCTAAGGGTTGGTTGAAATTGATGCCAGTTGAATGGCCAGAGTTTCTAAAGAGAACCCAGAGGTGTTGAATACAGCAGTAGCCAACACCCAGAGGTGTTGGATACAGCAGTAGCCAACAGCCTTGCAGCCTGCATTCATGGACAGAAAAATGTTCAGTGGTGTAAACCACACCAAGATGTTGCTGGAAGGGCTATTTTATGCAGGTCAGGTATAGTAGCCTTTATCTAAAGACTGAAGGAAATGTAATCAGTTTCTTTATTAGTGTAGAAGTATCAACATGTGATGTTTCCGCACAGGATGTGGAACATTGACTTTCGTTTGTACAATGAGTTTCTGTATCTTTCTGTGGATCAGACAAAATCAGCAAGAGTCAGGGAAGCCATATGATGAAAATGATAGAGAAAAATACCATTTTCCTTCAAGTCAAAACGATCAGTTTTGTCCCCAAAAATGAAAGCCAGAAACTGTTCTGGTCTCAGCCAGCCAAGGATTCAGGCATAAGCTTACTTTGGTTCATAGTGAGCGACCCCATTGAAACATCCAGTTGCTAGGAGATTGAGGGTCTCTTAGCATTCATTTGGCACTCCCTCTCCAGTGTATATTTATGAAATGAAAAGTAATCCCTGTATTTACTGACAATGAAGTCTGTTTCTATTTTATTCATCTGCATTTTGATTTGTTGTTCAGGTTGGCATGTTGCGTCAGCAGCTAGAAGACATGGAAACAGCCAAACAGGACTTGGTTAGAGAATACGAACAGCAACTAAAGAAATTTCAAGAGGAGGTAAGTTTCAAAAAGAGAAGATTGGTTTTTGGTTCCCAGTTGACATACGATCTGATAGGTGAAATACTTTGCATCATTGCTGTTGTTTAACTGTAATGGTTTTAAAACTTCTTTGGATGTTTATGTTCCTAAAAAAGAGAGCATTGCACACATACAAAGTGGTATTTTTATGCTTCTATAGCCCTTCTTTTTAGCACTTGGGAGGAACTCTGTGACAAAGAAGACTGTTGGAGTAGAAATGTGTAGTAAGTGTACTGTTGCAATTTTCATGTGTTAGACATCTGCAGAAGTTTACTGCAAAGATTTCCTGTATTTGCCAATTCTAGTCACCATAGTGCTTATACAGAAGTTGCTATGGGTACAGGCAGCAGCAGTTTGCTCCTTCAGCATTTCATGAAATTAAAATGGGGTGGTGGTGTAACTGGCCTTGATTGTATGAAGAAAATGAGACGAGATTGGTATGCAGTCTCATCATCTTTCTGCCTCCATTGATTCTGATTTTTTTTTCTGATGGGGATTTTGTTCTTCCAAGGCATATTAGTCCTAATACGCTTAATAAAAACTAAGTGCACCTGGAAAATATTTTGAAAAAAAAAAAAAAAAACAGTTTCAGAGCTTTCATCTCAAAAAGCTTGTTCACCACAAGGAGATACACACGCAATATCCTGCAGGTAGTACAGCAGCATTCCGTGTTTATGCCTTAACTCTTTGCCTGTCTCCACTTGCTTGTCAGAAGCAGCGAGTAAATGGCATGAACAGCTAGTAGAGTGCTGACCTTTTTTCTCTGGAGGGTTGGGCTTGGTTCATGCTCACTGTAAGCTTTAAGTAAAATTAATTTGGTAGTCTTAGCTTTGATGACGGAAAGCATCTGTCCTCATTTAAAACACCTTACTGTTCAGTACGATTAACAGTGTTCATTCAGTAGATGTTCCCACTGGAATAGTGGATAAGCTGCAGAGCAAAGCTGAGGTGCATTGGCAGATCTGCCTAAATTGAGAAGGCTAAAATAAAGTGTGTGTTGTGGTTAAAATTGTAATGCGTTGGTGTTTTATCCACAAAGTATTAAAGTAGATGATATTAAGCTGCAATATTCCTCGGTCTTCTCTTGCTAGTGCTGTTTGGGGAAATTCTTTCTATCTCAGTTTACCACAATTACCAGTAAAATTACAGGTACAGTGTCCAACTCACTGAGGTTGTTGAAAGAATAAACCACTGCTTGTAATCTCCTGACTTGTTTGGCAAAATATGTTCACATATTAACTCTAAGCCTGTACATCTGTCCATTCCCATTGAACGTGCCGAAGCACTGTGCTGACTCGGCACTGGAGAACCTTTTGTGACCGGTGTGTGGGACTGAATCATGAGGCCTTGATTCAGGCGTTTGTTCTCACAGTCCTCCTGTTTATCCGTGGGCTTAAGTTTCTCCATCGTTTCCCAAAATGGGTACGATGTCTTCTAAAATTCATGTGACCATGAACTGGAAACTTAATTTATTTAATAACTGAGTTGAGGGAGCTCATCAGATGGAAAATGCTGTGCAAGTTGCAAGTGATTGTTTGCACAGAGGGTCATTTTAATGTCAAGAGTTTTTTCCTCATTCGTGCTTCTGATAAGACTTCAGCATTCTAGCAGTAGGCGGAGGAGTGATATTTTCTGTTGGCATGCTCCAGTCATTGTGAAATGCACAGTGTATCTAAGCAAAAATGACAGATGAAGTAGTGTTGATATGATGTATAATAGCAATTCTCAAATCTTCCTTCTCCCGCTAAGTGGAAGAGTTCCAGTCCCCACCTGAGCTTCGCTTTAACCTGCACTTCTGTGTAGGACTCCCGCCTGCCCATTCGGCATGGTGTGCCCCACCACAGGAGATGGAGCACAGGTGCTGCTGCTGCGGTGGCTGGGAGCCACCTGTAGAGAGAGGAGGTAGCACGCTGTAGCTACTTCAACAGCTACAAGTAAACCTCCATCTGATCAATATTTTAGTCATGCTTTAATTGTGATAAGACAGGGGTCTAATTGGAGCTGCTGATGTCATGGCTTCAGTGTGGCATCTTGCTCCTCTTATATAACTCAGCATATTTTGTGATACTATCAGTATAATAGGCTCATTATACAAATATGAATCTTCATTTGCAAGCTGTGTGGCCTTGATTGGGGGAATTGTTTGCGTGAAACCATTTTGTATGCCTTCCCTCAAAGTGCTATTTAATTCTTGCCTGGTGGCCTTGAACAAAGTTGTCCTTTTTACTGAACTCTTGCAGTTGGCTAGGCTGAGAAGAAGCTATGAGAAGCTGCAGAAGAAACAAATGAGAGAAGCTAGAGAAGAATCTAACAAGAGACAAGGGGATGACCAGTTTGAAATGAGACGACTGACCAGGAAGCTGGAGGTAAGTAGTTAGAAAGCAACTGTTAATCAGTTTGCACGTATGACTTCCTGGGCTTCACTGGTGACTTTGAGTAGTGAACTAGGGTGTGTGTACTGTGAATCCTGGTTAAAAGGTACTCTCCATCTAGCTCTTCTCAATTACTTGTGTAATAAAGACTGTTGCCTGCATCGAGGCCTCTAAGTACACAGGATAAACTATTTCGCTGTTCTTAATCTTTGAATAAATGAAAGGAAGAAAGTGCTGGAAGAGTAATTAATTATGTGAGTGAAATAATTCCCGTGTGGTGAGGTTGTCATCTCACTTCTTCAAGAGGGGAAGAGCTACTTATAAAACTTCTCAACCATGTTTCGTCTTTTAATCTTCCTGCTATGCTGAGCTCAACCACGCTCAATTTTCTTCTAATGTACCCTGTAGACGTAGCTGACAAATGCATCTGACTGATGGCAGCGTCCAATTTGTGGAGCAGAGGATAGCATTAAAACTCAGTAGTTAATGGTTGCCATCTCTGTGACTTCAATAGCAGCCTGTCTTGGAAGCTAAAGCCGGTCTGAATTGTTAAACCTCTGACAACAAATCCATGAAACTAGCCATGAATCTTTTAGCACTTAACATTTGTAAACAGCAATAATTGACACTGACGTTCATCTCGAGAGGGAGGGAAATACAAGCAAGCACAGTATGCGAAGGGCTTTGTACTGCTGAGCTGGTGCATCAAATGACTGGCTAATGGTATCCCCGCTGTGGGGAAAGGTGCGTGAGGATATGGTGGAGAGAGAAAGCAAACATGGATATGACCTGGAAGGGGGCAATCTTGTCAACTGAGTGGATGTACTGCTCTAAGACACCCCTGCTGTCCTTGCAGGAGTTTCGTCAGAAATCACTTGACTGGGAGAAGCAGCGTTTGCGTTACCAGCAGCAGGTGGCATCGCTGGAAGCACAGAGGAAGGCTTTGGCTGAGCAGTCTGAGCTCATTCAGGTACAATTAATATGTGCTGAAAGTTTTTTGTTGTTTTGTTTTGTTTTGTTTGTGGCAGCAGGTGGGAGAGCAGGGAGGAGGGAAGAGGGAGAGACTAATGAAATCTCTCAGGCTTGAATCCAGTTTAGGTTGCCATTGAAATGACTTTTTAATGTCCCGATGGAATAAGCTTTACTTTGTATAAGTGCTGTATGGAAAAAAGGTCTGGAGTCTATCAACGGAGGTTAGACAAACCTCTTGCAGCTCTCCCTCCCCTGCTCCAATTAGCAGAGAAGGTGGTAGGATGAAGCTTTCCCTAAGAGGCAGAGACCACAACATACAACACTTTAAAGTAGCTGTTACATCAAGTCATCTAGTTCAAAGCTGTTTACCTGCCAGTAGCTAAATATGTACCTTGTAGGTCCAGCTCGGAGGATGATGCTGGAAAACAGTCTTTCCCTACAACAGATACTTCAAAGGACTGAAGTCACAGCATTTTTCAGCCCCATTTTTTATTTTTATTTTTGGTCTCCTAAAGGCAAGAAGTAATGGGGCTGCTGTTCCTGAAAAGCTAATCGTTCAGTGAGTTAGTAGTGCTGCAGCAGAGCAAGATGAATTGACCTAGAGCACAGCTGTGAAGTCACACTGACACAATCACAGCAGACACTGATAAGAAGCTCTTGCTGGGGACTTTACACTTAATGGGCTCCTGAATTACTCTTGAGTGGAAGCTCCTGCAAGGAGGAAGCTTGTGATGACAGGATTGAAGCTGGCTCTGACAGGGGCTTTGTGAGAGGCTGACACTAGTAGATCTACAAATGCAGAGAGAGTCGTTGAGCAGAAGGTCTTGCTGCTCTGCTGTCTTTTTATCATTGATAGCTCAATTGTCTGAGAACAGATGTGTCCTTGGAGTGCAGGCTGGTATACTGGAGCACGGAGGAACTCAGTGTGCGGCAGAAGAACAGACATTTGGGGACATTTTTCCTAAGCAGTGTAGGTGAGTTAGGTGCATAGTTGCTGTGAACAGACTGCCTGAAACCTCAGTTTCTTTGAAAAGCCCAGCGTGAAAATACTAAATTCTTGTCTTGGATGTTTCTACGCATTTTGTATGCTTGGTTGCTTTTCTGGCACAAGGTCAAGCTGAGATCTGTGACCGCGGAGTACTCTCTCTTTCCATGCTTTCAGCTGGGTCCCCCTCATATCTTTCAGAGTAGTTAAGGGAAGCCTGCCATTCTCATCCAGTGATGAGCACCTCCCTGTATAACACCTGCAGCCCTTAAAGCCAACAGGTGAAACTTGCTTTCTGTGCTGCTCTGCATGTTCTGTGGCTGGAAATGAGAGAGAGCTTACATGTTTTCCTAATGCAGAAATAAATGCTCAGGTAGTCTGGCACTCTGGTTTATTGGGCTGAGAAAGGCTATACTTTAAACTGTTGCCCCTCTTGATTACATTTTCTGTCATGACTATTCAAATAATGAAAAGGCTGTAATCAAAATTATACCATAGTCTTCCAAATGCACAGTTCCTATAGTTTTCTCAGTTACGAGGCATTATGTGTCAGGCAAGTGGTGATTCTGAAGCTGGCAGGAATTGCTGCTCTTAGAAATTGGGAGTAAAGGACTACTCAAATATTTTGTTTCAGCCTTTAAAAATTATAAGGTACTATACAAAAGGAAATACACGAGGTGAATATTCTTAGAAGCTTACATGAGAGCTGGCTTGTTAAATTTCACCAATTAACTATGTGGAAAAAATGCTATGAAATAAAGTATCATGCTTGTAAATAATAGTGCATGTATTGTTTGCTAGTCATATGTTCCTTACGCTATTACTTTTTTTGTCTGCTGCTAAAACAATTAAACATTCAAAGTGAGCATTCTAGCAGGGTGTTAGAACCAGATTATTTACTGCATAAAGCAAAGCATAATTGGCGGTTGTACCCAGTTCAGTTTTTGATCTTTTTCCCCCCTTATTGTGCACCAAGAGCTGCTTTCTGTCCAAGCGTGGAATTAATGATGGGGTGATCACTAGCTCGTGTATGGCATTTGCAAACCTTACGTGCTGTCATTTCTTCTGGTCTAGCCTTAGGTTAATGGGCAAAATATTAAGCAGCTTTGTTCTTAGTTCATACCTGGACATCTTGAGTGATTTGAGATCCTCTTTTCTGAGATTCTCTTTGAAACCCTTTTGGAATCAGAGAGGCCTCTCATTTATTTTTAATTCTGTCTAGCTTCAGAACTACCCTTCCTTGTAACCCTGGAATGCTTTCCTTCATTCCCCGGAAGGTAGTCATGCTTACTTCGAGGATGTGACTTGTTGTGCAAAGAAACTAATGGTTGTTTTGAATGCAGGTTTGATGTACTGTACTATCACGAATTTCTCTTTCATACATACCGATTACTGTTAACAGACTCAGCTTGCCAATAGGAAGCAGATTCTGGAGTCAGTGGAGCTGGCTAGCCGATCGGAAATCCAGCACTTAACCAGCAAGCTGGAGAGGGCCAATGATGCTATCCGCGCCAACGAGCTGGAGGTGGAGAGGCTTAACATGAGAGTGGATGACCTGACTGAAAACAATCGGATGGTTCTGGAAGATCAGCAAAGAGTTCAAGAAGAACTAAGGCAATCCAAGAAAATGTTAGAGGTCAGTGAAGGAATTGTTGGGAACCTGAATTTAAAACAGTGAGCCTTTGTAAGCCTTCTAGAGCCTTTGTGAAGTTCCTGATTGGCCTCAAAGCTGGCTTTGTACCTGTGTGGTGCTCCGCAGTATTTTCAAGGGTTCTTTAGAAATCCGTTCAACCTCTCTTCTTATTACAACAATCTGATCTAGTCTAGTCCATCTTGCAACAGTCATTTCTTCCTCCCCTGCAGGTGTTACAGGATGAGAAGATGGAACTGAGAGCCACCTTGCAGTCTCAGGAAGATTTCATTGACAGCTCCAAGCTGCACCAGGAACAGTTGCAGAAAGAGCTGACCAGAGTGACTGAAACTCTTCACAGAAAAGAACTCCTCATCAGGTAACATCTGTGCTCCACTGGTACTTATGCTCTTGCATCCAAATCTGTATACCAGTTACTTCCACTGAGAACAGAAGAAGCATTTTCATAGAGCTGGCTCTGTATCACTTGAAATACAGGGTAGTATACAGTAGTTTCTCACAAGTGCTGTGCTTCCTTGCAGTATTTGCCAGTTTGCGTTGCTTTTGATTCTCAGCACAGAGTGTGGAAGGAATCAGCTTTCTACTCAGCTAGCTTTCTGGAGGCAGCACAGAGCTTTTGAGCATGGTTTATTTCTTTTTTTTTTTTTTTTGGTGTGTGTGTGCTGGAGGACTTTGAGGTTTTGATACTGAGCTTACCAATGTCAGTGGAAGTTCTCACTGAATTAATGATGTAAAATGAGGGCCCTGGTAAGGTAACACATGTGAGAAGATCATCTCGGCCTTTCCCTTCTGCAGTGGCAACGTGCAAAAGCTAGAGGGTTCCAGTGGCCAAAACATGTTGGCTTATGTTACCAGACTGCCACACAGTTTCTTGTGAGCAGTTACTGGATGTCTGCTGATGGCAGTGGAACTCTCTGGTTCAGGGAGGCCAACATCAAAATAGGATGCAGTCCTCTTCAATCACCCTGAACTCAAAAGGGAGCTGTCCTCTGGCTGACACGTTCATGTATTCACAGTGCACACGTGTCACATAGTCTTGTTTTTTTTGCAGTTTTCAGAGAATTCCAAGCAAATAGTGATGGTGTTTCCTGTATTGGTGTAATCAGGCATAATGTTTTTTTACTGAAACTAAATTTCATGTTTCTGGTTAGGGCCTTGGAGGAGCGCTTGCAGGAGAAGCAGTTGTCTTCTCCGGGGCTAGAGCTGGAGCATGTACTCCTGCAGCTGGATGTTGCCCAGAAGAAGGAACAGCACTTACAGTCAGAGGTGACTCACCTTGAGAACAGGTAGCTGACTGCTTGCTTCCCCTGAATGTGCAATGAAACTTGGATAATAACGTAATACCTAATGTGTTGTATTCATCAAATTAACCAGGCCCACTGATTTTTGTAGGCTTTAAAAAATATTAAAGGGCTAAAGAAATCAAATGGTATTCATTTTGCAGTTTAATAGTGAGACTGTTTTGCTAATTGGCTGGCTGCTTTTCACTGCACGCTGTGGGTGTTTTCAGTATGTTGGCTTGCTTAGGCTTAGCACTTTCATTTGTAATAGGTTAGGGAGTCTTTGTTAGGCAGCTGGTAAGAACCAGATCTAAACCTGTGAAATAAGAATTATAAACAAGTTTTCTTCTCTGAGTGTGCGGTTTTCAGACAAATGTTTGCGTGGGAAGTTGGTAATCTTACTATGACAAAGAAGCAAACAGGAAACCACTGTATCTATTAGATCAGCTTCCTGATTCCTTTTAAAAGGATTTTGGTACACAAACCTAAAGGATTGCTAAGGAACTTCTAGGTTAGAGTTCAGTTTCTGTTGTGACGGACACCGGAGACTGCTTGGAAGATCAAAGTTTCTCCTGACCATGTTCTCCTTGGAGTATTCTAATTTGTACTTTTACATTTGGCACCCAGCCTGGTGTCTTCAAATGCAAGGTGTGTACAGCTGAGTGAAGAGCTGGCTGAGAATATCAAAGAGCTGCAGTCAATGGAAGAACACCATACTGAGTCGAAGGCAGAGATTAAAAAGGTAATGTCGCTTTGTTCCTGGAGAGTGGGAAAGGCACTTGTGGAGTCAGCCGTTCTCTGTGCCTGTCATACGCCTCAGCAGAGACTGGTGCACTGTAAGCAAAGCTGCAGAGGGGATCCAAGGCCGGGAGTGCTGTGGAGGCAGGGATGTGCTAAAGAGTAAGGAGAAGATCTGAAAAGGGGGAATTGAGAGGATGGTTTCTCACGTTTCTGTATGAGGCTGCGCAGTAGACTTTGTGAGCCCCTCTTAGGCCTGTTCCCTGTGTTGAACAGTGCTTCTCTGCAGTGTGGAAATACTCAAATTGATGCTGAAAGGGTGAATGTGCAATGAAATTAAAACCCAGAATACTGAGCTTATGCCTTCTACAGGCTCCCAACAGGATGAAGAAGAGGGAAGGAATGGGTTCTACTGTACTAAAAAACAAGGAAAAAATAAGAGTATATGCCATGAAACCCCACCCTAATGCTCTATGCACCCTGGGGAAGCAGGCCCTTCAAAAGGCTTGGCTTTTAATAAGGGTCTAGAGACCCCTTTTAATAAGGGTCTAGTTAGCGTGAGAGCTTTTAACTGGAGCCAGGCTAGAGTAGAAACATTATTGGACTTGAGCAAAACCTCAGTTTTGTGAAAATCTTTTGTCCCATATTCTAAATGTATAGAGATGCAGATCCTGCCAGAGATGTGTGCTTGGCTGCACATTTAAACAGCCGCCCAATCAATGAATCTTCCGCAGGCTGTGAGGAGGAAAGAGATTTGTTATGGTTGTTTCTATTTTATATACTTGGGAGGCATTGAGGTGACATGGATATAAATCAATATATATATATTTGTGTGTGTGTGTATATATTATATATTGTATTTACATGGCTAGGCAGAGATCATCCGTTTCAGTTTTTAAAATGTACGTAATTCTCAGCAAAATCCTGGAGCTTTAGGTGCTCAATATTTCTGCTAAATGGAATAAAATACTAGGGAAGAAATTATGTTGTTCTGTATGTCACTGAATAAATGTTCGGTGTCCCTGCCAGAACACTGTATGCAATTCAGATCTGGCATCTCAAAGGGAATTTAATAAAACAAGGTAAGGTATGGAAAAAGATGACCAAAAGGAGGGCGTGATTTGTATGGAAGGAACAGCTGAATGAAATGGGATTTACCAAACTGGAAAAGAGATAAATGAGATTGAATATACTAAAAATAAAGTCATGCCTGTCATGGGGAACATAAATAGGGAATGATTATTCTCTCATAATACGGGGACTAGTGGTCATCAAATGGAGTTATGAAAACAAAGAGGTATATTTTTATCCTGTGCATAGCTAGCTTGTGGAGATTTGCCATGGATAGCTTTAGTTGCTACAAGCTACCATTGAATCAAAAGCGTTTGGACACCTTCATGTTAGGAAAGTCTGGTTAGGGCTATTTAAAGATACCATCTCCGACTCAGGAAGGCAGTTTGGCAAACCGCAAGGTTATGTTATGAAAGTGTTACTGTGCTGGCCCAGTAACTTCGTCGGGTCTCTGTTGGCCGCTGAGGTAGCATGATGAGCTAAAGGGGCTGTGATTTCATTGACTGTAGATCATCTTAAGTACTCCACAGCATGCTTCTTGTCCCAGTTGGCAGTTTATGGTGTGAGAAAGGAGTGGGATGAGATGGTTTTCAATCAGGAAGGACAGGCATGCACAGGGGGGGTTGTTACTCAGAGCTTTTTGTTTTCTAGTACTTAGTTTTCACATGACTGTATCCAACGCTTTGGCTGTCTTGCTGAAACATCTGTTAAAAGATCATGGGTTGTGTGTGCATATCTTCCTGCAGTTGAAAGAGCAGCTCTGCCAGGCTGAACAAACTCACAGAAGTGAGCTAGAAGGGATGAAAAAAGAAATCTCGAGACTGACACAAGAGTTACACCAGAGGGACATCACAATTGCATCTGCAAGTGGTTCCACATCAGACCTAGAACAACAGCTGAGAACAGAAATTGAAAGAGCAGAGAGGAAAGCAGTGGAGCACAGGGTAAAAAACTCTTATGCTGTCTCTTTAATGGATCAAAGGGCTTGGAATACCGCCCTACACTTTCTAGCTAGGGTGAGTTTCTTTCTGTCTGCAACCTTCAAACAAGGGCTTTGAGACCCTTCCAGTGAAATCTTCTGATTTATGGTGAATCTATCTTCCTTCTTTTCAAACCTGTAACAGGCAGTCCTACAGAATTCTTTGAGATTGCTCCTGTTATCTAGATCTGGATGATGACATCTTTGGAAACCAAATAAATGTGTGTTGTTACTTGCCTGGTCTTCCCTACAGTCTTGCAGGAATAATGGCTCAAATCTTGCAATTGAGGGTGGAAAAGCGCTGTGGGGTTTTGTAGGTATGTGTTGTATTCTTTTTCTGAGCTGTTACACGCCTCTGTCTCCTCAGGTAATTCTAGTTCAGCTGGAAACCTTGAGGCTGGAAAACCGTCATCTCTCAGAGATGTTGGAAAAAATGGAATTTGGTATGCGAGAGGTATGCATGAGGGAACAGAGATGGGAAGCCAGTAGCATTGTGAGTCCCCCACCTGAATGTTTTCAGCTTAGGTTGAGAGGTTTGCATCTTAACTGAGGGAATCCTGGAATATACAGCTGGAAGAGGACTCGAGGTCATATTTCTGCCTCTGGCCTTGGGATAACGAGAAGGACTACATCTGAACACCTGTTGGTCCATATTTTCCTGATTGATTTTAAAAGCATCATCCAGTGATGAGAGGGATTTCCTTTCCTAGGCAGATTAGCACATCTTGTCTAAATACAGACATGATAAGGCATATATAATTGATTTGCTCTTAGGAAAGCCGTGAAAATTTTGCCAGTCAAAACTGGGATGGTAGAATATGTTTTAGGAAGTCACTTCCCAGCCTTTGCTCTGGATTTAACCGTGGTATCTTGCCAAACAGAAATTTTGACTTCAGCCCTTCTCTGTTAGGGAAAAGATGTCACCCTGAGAGCACTCAGTGAAGGCTCTGCTACCGAATTAAATAAATTAAAATCGGAGAACCAGCAATTGCAGAAGGATCTAGCAGAGGCCAGAGCAAAACTGGAGCTCACTACCCAGAAGTGCCAGGATGAACCTGAGGGCACTGCTCAATTGCAAAGTGAAGAGCCCAATAGCACGGATGTGCACTGCAGGTGAGTGTTGCATAACCCCAAGGATGCTGCTTCTATGCTATGAGGGAAAACAGACGGTGTGGGGATGCGTGGGATTTTAATGACATGCTTCAGGAACAGCATCTCTGTCCAGTGCATAGTACATATGGGAGAGCACAAAGGGCTGCTTTGGAATCTGCCTTTGTGCTTTACGTTGTGCAATAGCTTTTAGTCCCAGCTATTTTGCATTCTGCAAAGCCAGCTAGTATTTGACTGCCTCTGTTCTAGATAGAGAAGCAGTATGTGCTGCTTTTGGTGAAAGGATTAGATTTGGCACGGGCAGCTGTGCTTTTTTTTTTTTTTTTTTTTTTTTTTTTTTTCAGTGCTAGGATGTGTGTATACTATAGCTTTTGATATCTACAGTAGCAGGAGAGTGAGAGAGAATTCCCTGCTGACTGGATGTGAATCTGGGAGTCACATGGAAATGAGAGATAGCCAGTCTGGATTGCCAAGGCTATCAGTAAGCTGTATGTTAATTGTTATTTCTGTGCAAGTTCTTGCTGAAATTCAGCTGTTAACAGGCAAACTGTCAGCCAGTTATGTTTTCAAACCTGCCTTGCAGGACAACTAGGGAATCACAGCACAAACATGATGAACAAACAGAGAAAGTGCATCACAAGCCTGACAAGATTATTCAGCATCATCAAGGGGAGCCCCAGGGATGGAAGATCCAGCCCTTGCCTGCTGAAATGGGAGCTGTTATCCCTGAGACTGGTGAGCTAACCACCCAGACCAGCAGGAAAGGCTGCCTGGAGTCACCCACCCTTGCTCCGGATTCCTTGCAGGGAACAGATTCTTTGCTCCTCGTGATGGATGACAGCAAAGGTTTTCCAGATGGAGCGTCTAAGAAGTGCATCTCAAATCATCAGCGAGAATCTGTGCCTTTGGTAAGCAGTTGCATAGAAGCTCTTTGCCATTCAACTGCTGACAATATGTCTGGGTTCTCATCTGGCAACATTCACATCTTTGAGTCTATGATCTGTCTGTGTGGTGCCTTATTCTGCGAGCGTATGTCAAACGTAAATCAGGAAGGAGAAAACAGTGCTGGGTGGTCGTTACTTGGACAATGGGAGTCATGTAATTACTGTTCAGAACTCTCTGGGGAAAGGTTTTGTTTGCTGTAACTCCTAAGCTAATTCCAGAAGTGCATGGTTCTCTCCATACTGGTGATGTGCATCAATGTGTACCAGGACCTGCTTCTGTTGCTTCAGCATTCTGCTTGAGCTTTGGTTTGGGACTGTAGTAAGGTGAGTCTGACCCCTCTGAATGGGACTGTAGTAGTCAGCACCCTGCACTTGGAGCCATTTGTGTCAGCTGATAGGAGAGCCTGAAATGAGTGCTCTACTGCGCAAGTGGAGGCTGTTATTTTTATATTTACACCTTCCTCGGCTCTGCTGCTGAAGCACTTGCCCATCACACAGGAAACTTGGGCTCATTTCTTGCCTGAGGTGTTTAGGACCGTATCTCCCAGTGCCTCCTGCAGTTACCAGTCTGTAGACAGATTCGAGCAGGGAAGGGAGCAGGGGAATGGCAGAGGGACACAGACTAGTGTGCTGCAATTTGTCTTGCTCCAGATGTGTTGCCCCTAGCAGTCTTCAGAGTTTTTTCTCCTCTGGTTGTGTGTTGTAAGCTGTGACAACAGATACTTTAGTCTTGTGGGGACCCTGGAGAGGAGTCTCCAAGGCTCATGCGTGGGCAAGTAGAGGCTTGTCAGGTCTGTAGAGCTTGTTGAGGTTTCCTACCAAGAACAGGTTGTGATTGTTTCAAGACTGAAATTGCTTGTGGGTGCACCCCCCCCCCCAAAAAAAAAAAAAAGGATGTTGGGAGCTTGGGAAATTGCAGTATTATAAATGGAAGCTCTTCAGATTGCAGGATTGGCATCAAAGTGCGAACAGTTCCACTTCAGGCTCTGAGAAGCTCTAGGGCTTGATGCTTTGTAGGAGAGAACGTGCAGCTATTTGTTCAGCATGGACTCAGAGGTAGAAACAAGGTTTCTGAAGAAACACAAATGGTCCTTCTGGTGATGACTGGGACTCCCTTCTCATGGTCAAGCTCCTGTGTCTTTAAATCAGTTCCTTTAGCATCGAGAAAGGAGGCTTCATACCAGTAGGCAATAACTGAGTGGGAGAGGTTTTCTTGCTGTTTGCAGCATTTTTTTCTGTTTTCCTTTGTTCCTGTCCGTTGATAGATGGCCAGAAAACCATGAGACTCCGGGGTTGGGAAATAACCAGCTGCATTGTCTTGCCAAGACACTGAGGCAAGTTTTCTGTAATGGAAAGCAGCTCTGTTGTAATTCACCTGCCAGACCCTGTGCAGGAAGCTTTTCTTCAACTCGTTATTTAAGCTTAGTTTACAATGTTATTTTTGTAAGTTCAGAACTTGTGGGTAAGTGATGCGAGTAGCAGGAACAATTCTTGACTGTAAAGCAAAGAATCTGGAATAGTTCAATGACCATCGCCTGCCAAATTGAAGTGGCATTCAGTGAGCAGCGATGAGAGTTTGGCCTCTGCTTCTCCTGTGGGACTGTGGCAGAAACCCAGTAGTTCCAGAAGAGGAGGTGTGTAAAAGAAAGAGATATTCCTGGTGCTGCTCCAGTCTGGAAGTTCTCCTCTCTGGAACCCATATTCTGAGATGTTACTGCACACTGAGATTTTTATGAAGGCGAGGAGCAAAATGTAGACCTGAAGTGAGGCTGGGCTAACGCTCCCAGGGTATGGCGACCCTTGGGATTTTGTGGTGACCTTCTGTAGGGTTATGCTATGGTTGCACAAGCCACATCATTAACCTCTCATTATTTTAAGGGGAGGGGCTGGTGATTGAAGTGAAACTTCAGTTTCTCCAAAGTAAATAGCCAATGCCTGTTGATGCTTCTGGGGTCAGGGTTCCACTGTGAAGTGGAACAGCTATGCAGGCACGTGGAGAGCTTGTTTCTGTTCAGCTCTAGCCCCCCAGTTGGCTCTGTGGGGAACTGCTTCTCTCTGGGGAACTGCTGAAATGGAAAAGGTACGCGTGCTGAGGTACTGGCCTTACTCCCTGCGCGTTGGTAAAAGCTTTGGAAGTATTTGCTACTGCTTGGAGACTGCTGGGAGGGACGTTTACACATGACACAAGTGTGAAATCCTGAGTGCCACAATAGTTAGAAGTGTATTTAGCTGTGTGGTTTGCTGATCAGTAACATTTCTGACTGAAATGTAGAATGGGAGAATACCTGATACCCCTTTTTTCTCTTTAGTGCCCCCTGCCTACAACTTCAGTTGGATCAATAGCTGCGAGATATCTGGAAGAGGAAGAACTGAGATCCCAGCACATCCTGGAATGCCTAGACGCTCACATTGAGGAACTGAAAAAAGAGAGTGAAAAGATAGTGAGACATTTTGGACACCAGGAGTAGTGTTTCTTCAACTGCACTGCTTTGAATGCTACTTTACTTGCATGGTTTCAAACTGCCCCTGAAGGAGGTACCTAAAAGCAGTTGCCATTGGGGCTTGAGCAAGAGGCCTTGCCTCCCTCTCTGAGCTGGATTAGCAGCCTGGATACCAAGGAAAGAAAACTCCTCTCTAAATGTTTGATCTGATGGAGGGCAGTACTCTACCACAAACCTTTAGTCAGCAGGCTGTGGGACACAAGGCTGCATCAGAGAGATGTGTTTGTGCACTCGGTCAGATTATAGTGTTTTTAGAAGCATTTTCTATTTTTAATGTAAAGTATTTAAATTGTATTTTATACATGTGAAAGCATTGAAATAAAGCAAAGTGGAAGACTGTCCCATTTCTTCTTCATGCACATTCACAGCATAAATTCTGTGGCTTATGTTGCCAGCTCATCAGGAACTATGATAAACAATTTTTCCATCCTTTCACTCTGTGTTCTTCAAGAAAGATATTTCCTCTTCCTTAAGTCCACCTGTATTTTCTCCAGTTATTTTTCCCATAGTGGAACTTGTTAATATTTCCTGGTTCATCTTGCAACTTGTGTGCTTTACTGTTTGTATAGTATCTGGCTTCTTTATCTTGCTTCCACGTTGCTTGGAGAACTACAAAACAACTGAGGAGCGAATAGCTGAATTCTGATTGTGGTCACAGCTCTTACAAGATAAAGAATAGTAGCTGGAAATGGAAAATGAAATCGGGTGGGAGGGGAACCCACAAACAAGAGAAAATCATCAGCACAGCAGATGTAAGTGCAGCTGCTGTGTGAGCTGGTTATCAGCTCGCTTGAATCTAGGCAGTGTCTTGGACACTGCCCAGCCGGATTGCACTGTGGCATTAGAATACATTGGAGATGTGTTTCTTTAGTCCTTTGTCAAGAAAAATTGTTAATGTGTTAACAGAATTTATTTCCTATGGACTTGCCTTTCTTCCAGGGGCATTCTGCAACTTTTCCTGTGGTTGAGCCTTCACAACCTTTGTCCAGGCAAACCTAGGCACAGAGGCATTCCTTGTCCCTCCCTGTCTGTACATTTCCCGTTCCTTTCCATCAGCTTCACTTTGTCCTAAAATAGGTTAATGCCATCAAGAACTAGGAATTCGAAAGCAACCTATGCATGCAAAAAGCAGACATCAGATGAGGCGGATGTATTCAGCAAAGATGATGCCTGCGTGCAGACTGCAACTCTTTGTTGTGCCAAAAAACAAGAATTGAAAAGGTGGAGGATTTTTGAATCAGCGAGTTCTTTTATTTTGGCTTTCTTCTAGAGTTCTTTGAACAAGGATAAAACCTTGAAGTCCATTCTGAATTCTCTTTGTGTGGTCTCTAACGAGGCGTTCAGCTGCCCACAACTGTGGACAAACTGTGGTTGTGCATTTTGCAAATAGTCAGCTTTGGCCTCGGTTCCTCTTCAGAGCTGCCCACAGGTAGGCATTTTTGGAACATCCACCTTAACTATCCCAATCTCAAGTAAGGACTTGTTGGTCATGAGGTGTTTCGACAACAGCTGAACAGCAAACCAGAACAAACTGCTGTATTCCCTTCCCCCATAGAGCCACTGAACCTGTAGAGCCATGGAGCGTCTTACAGACGTCCTCACGTCCTCCAGCTGTGACAGCATTACCATTTTTTAAATGATACCTTTTGAACGTGCCTTATAAATTATTTTATGTTTTTTGAAGACTCGATAGTTACTGAGTGTTGTATCATGCACTAAATGCTTTCAGAAGTTAGAAGACGTTTTGACTCAGTGTTTGCCTCCCTTCCACTGGAGAGACTCACCGGTTCATCTTCATGTTGGCAGAGGTGAGCAGTGAAACTAAAGATGATGCATTTGTTCAGTTAGGTATAATCCTGTGGTATTTATCAATTTCTAATACAGGTAATGAGCAGCTTCATTCATGGCGTTGGTTGTGAAAAAAAGAAAATAAATTCCCTGCCTGCCTCCTCCCCCTCAAGCTTCCATGCTATCGTACTACTTGTTTAGCTCCATTGCGGCCTTCTCCCTTTTCTTAAAGGTCAGGAAGAATACTTGGGTGAAGGTCCATGAAAATGCACGCTTTTTAAGTGGTGCACTTTTTTTTTTTTTAAATATGTTTCCATGTAGGTTGACTTTAGGTGATATCGTTTATAAGATACAGAAAGAAAACAGTATTCTAGGTGAAGGCCTACATGTTTCCTGGTATATTTTATTTTAATTTTTTGTATTGCCTTAAAGAATTACTCAAAAGGAGTAATTCCTGGGCATTGTTCCCCAAAGAAACGTTGATTTTGTAGCAGGGGAGAAGGAGCTGCTAGTGAAGTCATGAAGAAAAAGCTGCAGCAGATGCAGGTAACTGCTGGTTTTGCCAAAGCTGGTGCGCGCTGCACAGCCTTTTTTGAGTGATGGAAGGAGCAGTTACATTCATTCATCAATGACTAGAAACGTAGAACTTACTGCCCGAGACAATAGTCTGCATGGAGAAGTCTGATCAGAAGCTAAGCTGTGGGGACTGAGTGGGTATGTGACTTAAAGGATTACAGTGTGGTTTGTGGTGAGCCCTGTGCAGAGGGGGCAGGATGCCTTTGGCTCTAAGGTGGAAGTGGTGGGACAGAGTTTGTGGGGAGAAGACGTGCCTGAAAGCTCTTTTTCTCAGCTGGCTTAGCAATCCTTATTTTTGCTTTTCCAGGAAGAGGATTTGAGGTTTTTGTGATTCTTGGCAAACAGAAATGTGCCAGAGACCATATCTGCCTCGTAACTGGCTTGCACCTTGGTGGAAGCAATCTGAGTACTTCTAAGTCCTGTCTGGTTACATGGGCCAGTAGGGCTGCGCTAGAGAATGTCTGGAGAGCCTATTTGGAGAACCAGAGAATATAAAAACCAAATAATAATAAAATGCAAATAATAGTAAAATGCAGTAAAACATTCCAAACATCCTTCCCTCTCTGGATCTGCTGTGCATGGGCAGCAGGAGGACGTTGAGCCGTGCTCTCACTGCGCTGCTTGAGTCTGAGCGTGTGCCCCTCTCACAGCATGGCAATGCGGAGCACCCGCCTGGATGCCCTCAGCATTTATGCCGAGGGTGAGGCAGTTACCTCGTGAGAGATGGAAGTGCTGAGATTCGCTTGCCAGAGATACAGAATGGTTCCGTGCAGGTTTTAATTTATGCTCTTTGAGAAATGGGATGTTTGCAAAACACGTGGCGTTGCCTGAATTCATCGTGCCACGTACCTGTTCCTCTGGGTGGTGTAGGGATTGCAGAAGCTGTCCTGTCCTAATGCCTGCCAGGGAGAACTCGGGCTGAAATGGGAGAGCCGATAGTGCGGAGATAATGGAGAAGGGGCTTCCAGAGGTGTTCTGCCAGTGTTAAGTCTCGGCTATACTGAAGAATGTGCATTTTTTATGAGGGGGAGGAGGAAAAGACTCGTTTATCCTGGAGGGAGATGTCACAGCAAGTACAGACTTCTGAGGTGCTTTTATCTGGGGCTGCAGGGTTTCGCAGGCGTTATTTCTCTGCCTTTGCAGTGTCAGACATCCCTTGGAATAATCGCCTGGCCCTGACAGCATTATAATTAATGAGGCTGAAGAGGTTTTTATTTTGGCTTTGAACTCATGCTTTCAATAGCACCAAAGAATTTCTTACACACTTGCAGGGCTGAGCCAGATGTTTGCTTTCTGTTGGAAAGAGAAATGTGGAAATTCGCTTGCAATATTCCCGTCTGCAGCGGGGCAGCATCTCAAACGTGGGAAGCTGCTGCGGGCTCTGCCTGCCGTTAGCGTGCTGCAGATGTTCCTCCGCGGGTGCGGCAGTGCTTTGTGTCGCTTTTCTCTGTGAGGGATTAAATGCTTGTGCCTACACATGCATGTACCACCACAGGTACCCGAGTTTTGCAGCATTTTCTATGGAGAAGAGGGAGTACTTGCTGAGGTCGTGCTAGGCAGAGGGCAATTGTGTGATAACAGCCTGTCCTCCCTGCTGCCTGCTTGCTGGCCTGGGACAGAAATGGAGCACTTGGGGTTTGAGAGGGGAGCCCTTGAGGCAGAGGAGTGGGGATCAGCCCCGTGCCACGGGAGGCCCGAGGCTGTGCCAGCCCTGGTGTGAGCTGATGCTGGTGCCCATCACGGGGTCCCGAAAGGCCGGTGTCCTCCAAGAGCTGGGGTGAGCGAGCACCAAATGCTCAGTGGGGATTGAGGCTGTTTCAGCTACAGGGGAGCTGGCAGTTTGTGTAGCTGTCTGTTGGTATGCGTATAAGCGAACATCGAGCATTTGGTTGCATGAAGGGTGTATCTAGTTTGGTGCCTGTGACCCTTTTATGTGGAAAAAGTTGTTTCATTTAGTTCCTAAGTACTCCAGGATGTCTCCTTATCCTGCCATTCTAAGAAGTGAAGGATTTGCCTGGAACATCTTGGCGTGCAGAAAGAAAGCTACTGAAATGTGTTTTCCTTGAACTGAAGAGCGTGATCTAAGGAAAAAAGATCTCTGCTATGCACTAGGATGAGCTAGGGCAGTTTGAATTTAGAGAGAATGCTTGATTTAGCCTTCAAGGTCCTAGGCAATCAAAACATCCCAGAGTTTTGCTTGCATCTGTGCCGTTCAGTCCATGTTGCTGCCCAGGGAGTGGATACCTGCTGGGCTCCAAGGCTCGCTAGTGCCCCTGCAGTGAGCTGCTGCCAGTTTTTGAGGGCAAAGACACTTAGCTGTTTGGGGAGGACTTAAAACTTACTTCCATGTCGTGTGTGGAGCCTCCTTACCTCAAAGCACAAAAGAACCCAAAGCGTTGCTTGCTCCTGACATCTTACGGTAAGCTTGGTTAGCTTATGCCTTGTGTTTATTCTGGGAGCTCATGTCTCCGGCACCTGCGTCCTCACCGAGGCTCTGCTATGTGAACGCGGCTCCCAGTGCCCTGCACGCTTACTGCACCTGCTTCAAGCCAGGGCTCGAGGCTGCTTGCCGAGGCAGAGGAGCCCCCCAGGAGGGATGGGAGGCAGGGAGCCTGCTGCAGGTGGGAAGCCCGTGGCCGTCGTGCCAAAATCCCACACCCAGCTGCCGAGGGGGAGGGGAGCGCAGGAACAATCCATGGATCTCGTGCAGAAAATGCAGCGCCTTTGTGAGGAGGAATTCATATCATTTGGTCAACGAAATAGAATGCAACAACAAAGCAGATTTATTTCAAAGTCAAGCTCAAACTTAATATCTGCCAGGCCAAACTAATGCAGACTTTTTAGTTTTATGGATCTTGTGGTGTGTATTTGTGGTGAGATCCACTGAAGACCACCTTGCACGTGTATGATTTTTCCAAGAGCATGGCACCGGATGTTTTTTTTGTATGATAATTATGTCACTTGGCCTGCTGTTCCATTTAGCCCCTTAAGTTCTTTAGTTCCAGTTTTGCATATACAAGTAGGAGGAATGAGCGATTTTTTGAAAATTTTATTCTCCTTTTACTGTAGTTTTAATTACAGAAACACCACTATGCTTGAGATATGATTACAGTGCTAATATTACAGAAAAAGTGCTTACAATTCAAATGCTCTAATATAAAAAGGTAAAAATCATTTTTTTGAATTTAAGATTCAATGTAAGAAGTCATTTCGCAGTATCACTTAAATTTGTAAGACAATGAAGTGCACAAGAAAACTTCACTTTGTATCTCCTTCCTAGCAGTTCTCTCTCCTGGGATGTATTTTGCAACTAAAGTTATACAGAAGCCTGCTTTAAATGTCCTGAAATTCCTGATGTCCTATAATGCTGCTGAAAAACAGAGGGTACTTCCTTCATCCTGCCCCAAAACTAGGTGGATTCTTCTCTTAAGTAGCCATGATAAGACTTCTCCTATGGTCCATAATTGGGAAACTGGCCATCACCGCTGATGTGCCATGTCCTATGTCGTGATAGCCAGTTGTTTCCATCAAAACATCCGTCTGGATGATGTTACTGAAACACAGGTGAGGGTTTTATCTAATTCCTTCCACCGCTGCTCTCTTCATAAAAGGATTTTCTGCCTCCTTGAACCCCTTTGAGCCCTTGATCTTGCAAAAAGCATGCAGGTGTTGCTCTGCATTTGTCAAATGAATGAACTTGATTGAGAGAACTAATGATCTCTTACAGCTGTATTGTTTTCAGGCATGTTGGTTTGTGCAGGAGAGCTGGAGTGAAGGAAGGGCTGCTACGGGGTCTCAACCTCGTACTTGAGGACGTGTGAGTAGAAGTTGTGGTTGGCGTTCTCGTGCACCATAACGAACAACTCTGTGCATCCCGCGGTGTTGCAGGTTCCCTCCCAGAAGCCGCCTCTGCTCAGGGTCAGCGTGTAAGTGTCCTTGGCCTGAACTAGCACCTTTGATATCCCGTGCATTTTGAGTTTAAACTGCACGTTGCGATTGGCTGGCAGCAGCCCGGAGAGCGGCTCCAGTATTTCGTAGTCGTTCGCCCACTTGCTGTAGGTCTGAGGGAAAGCCGGCCACTTCACTTCGGTGTTCAGGCAAGTGATGAGGTAGTTGAAGACGTAGGTATAACTGCCAGGATCTGACTTCTTCTTGGCAAAGAATTTCAGAACAAAGATCCCTGCATGGGGGAGATGGACCATAAACTCAACTTGGTTGCCATGATGGATTTGCATGATGTGCTGCCTTCTCCTATCCTCTGTCAGGTCGCTGTTATCAGAGTGCAGTGTGGGTAAGATGCTTATGTCCTTTCCCAGGGTGAAGGTGAAAGAGCACCGTCCGTCGTTGGTGTGGATTACTGGGTCGGGCTGTGACGGCCTCAGGAACCCCTGGCGCTCTGAGAACCAGCTCGGTCCAACGGGCTGGTCTAGGTCCTTCGGGAAGTGAATGCTCTTGTCCACAGACTTGCACTCGACAACATACTGCAACACATGGTTGTAGACGTTTTCTGGGGAGTTGGAGGGCTTGGCAAAGATCTCCAGTTCCTGGCGCCCTGTACTCTGTGGGTAGATCTCCAGCTTCATTCCGTGTTTCTTCAAAGACAGTAAGCCATGTTTTTCTCTTCCCTTCAGTGAAAATGTAAATAACATGGAAGAGCGGCAATCCACTGATATGGTGGCTGTTCCATTGACTGTGAAATACGTAAGAAAAGAAACCACAGAGGAGTTTCAGTGCATTTTTTGCATGTACACACCCTGTTCCAGAAGACTAATCTGTCCCAACTGATTGTCACTTCCCTAGCAGTAAAAGAAAGCTGTGGCTTACAGGTCATAGCTTGTCACCTGTCTACCAGAACCGGTGCCCCTCAAAAAGAACCAGGTGATGAGTGACCTTTTTTTTTTGGAGATGTGCATCAATCCTACTTTGATATAAACTGAAATGGAGCTGTGGTCCTATAGAATATGAAAACCTGTGAGAAATGCAGCGGCAAGTACTCTCAGCCTGTGTGCTCAAGAAGGGCTTAGATGTGGCCAGGCCTGATTTCTAGTCCAGCAGCCATTCCAAGAAGCTTCAGAGAAAGGTGTGGGAGCCCTGCAGTACACAGACATGAGATAATCGACCTCCCTATGAGCCTGTTCCCAAAGTGCTTGAAGACAATATTAAGTCCTAAAATGTTGCTGCCCTTCAGTTTGAACTCTGTGTTCTTAGCATTCATAAAAATGTCTAACTATTAAAATTCCTGTAGCCCTTTTAAAATCTGAAGATGGTGATCTGAAACGTGGGCTCTCTGGGGCAGTGAGGTTACCTGAATGGTTTCGTGTTAAAATTGCTGCTGGATGCCGCAGGGTGCTGAGTATCATGTTTTTGGAACACAGAAAATGGTTTTAATCTCATTTTCAAGGCAGGGCATTACCTGTTTGGATGACAGCTGTATCTGGGTGCACAGTCAGCAGGCCCAGCTTGTAGAAGTCACTGCTGTACAGCGCGGTATTCT
Source organism: Nettapus auritus (assembly GCA_011076525.1). NCBI lineage: Eukaryota > Metazoa > Chordata > Aves > Anseriformes > Anatidae > Nettapus > Nettapus auritus. Next base: position 10,146,079 of record CM021773.1, read on the forward strand.
CAAATTCCTTCAGCGTCAGAGTTGGTTTGAGAAGCTGCCAATTACTGTTATTTGGGAAGTGATCGTTAATGAACAGAGCTGGGTGAGTCAGAAAATAAAACTCGTTGTATCTGGAAGGAGGAGGAAGAGATAAAAGGAAAATGAGTAATTATAAGCAGTTACTTCTTCCGCTGCACAGTGGTGGTGGTTTCAGTAGGAGGAAGTCAGAGTGTTTGGGGCTGCTGAGTAGCTGAGCTCTGTGGGTTTGAAACTCTCCAGGGAGAGAAGGAACCTCAGCTTTGGTTTTCTATTTCCAGTGAAAATGTTGAGCTTTTGGATAAAACCAGGGTATTTGCACTGTCCCATGCAACCACGGGCCCTGAAGAAAGAGGGAGGCACCGCTCGTTGTTTGAAAGTGTGGAGGCACCTCCTCTGGGGGAGCCGAAAGCTACGAGTCCCACTGCTTGCTGCTCGAGGCCACCCACTTTTTACAGGAACGAGCTCCCTCCCTTGGACAGGCAGCCCAGAGGCCTTGCTCTGGGCTTCGGGTGGGAAGGGGTCCCCTTGCAGTGAGACCTAAACTTTGTCCCCGGTGTCTCCGGTGTCTCTTATCACACTCATTAGCTTGCCTTTGTGGTAGGTTTACGTATTAAGTTAGAGAATGTTTCTCTACCTGAAGGTGAACTTGTCTGAAGTCTTGTCAACAGTACCGCTTCCCCAGGTGCTATCGAGTAAGTGCCACCTTCCTTCCAGGTAGACGGCGTTCCAAGCATGGCTGGAGTCCCCCTTGAAGACCTGCCCAATCTTGTACCCGTACCCTTTAGAGTATCCCGATAGCTTCATGCACTGGATTCCTGCGATGCTAAAGGAAAACAACGAGGTGCAGCAGGAGAATTTTGTTTTAAATCCTTAAGTGTACTTCCATGGGAGGACGTGAGGAGCCACGTCTGCAGAACTTTAACTCTGTACTGAACAGGAGCACAACCTTCCACACCGTCCCACACCAGTGCCAGCACACCGCAGGTGCCTGCTCTGGCTGAGTGCCGCCCAAAGCACCGGGCTCATCGTGCCCCTGCCGGGCTGGTGGCTCAGCCCCAAGCACGGCACAACCTCCTCAGCCCTTCCAGAAGCAGGCGAGTTCTCCCTGTTGGCCAGTGGCATCAGGTGGAGACTGTGCCCTTCTGGGGGCTGGCTCCATGCAGGGTGAGCACAGGACAGCAGCACGAGGCAGTGACACCCGAGGCTGTTAGCGTTGCCCGGTGTTGTGTAGGGGCCTTCTTTCCCTGGTAGCTTTTGCACAGAAATTTGGAGAGAGGGTCCCATGGGAGGAAGGGGCCCTTCTCTTCCAGTTCTTGCATGTTCTACCTCTTTTGCCTGATGCACCATCAACTCGGTCTTTCTGGGGGAGGATGACAAAGATGAGTTGTGTTTAATTGCTCTCTGTCTTGTTCCTCAGTGGGATCCCTTTGATGCTCTCCACAATTAGCCCATGTAATTATAAATTAAAACTGCATTTTTTCATGCTCTCTCTAACAGTAGGCCCAGTGTTTGACACCAGCCAAGATCTCTTAGACCTCACAGGACTGTGGAGGTTGATTTAGTTTCCTTGAGGAGTGACCTTGTGCTTGCCCAGGGTACAAATGATTAGTTTCCCTCTCTCCCTCTCTCTCTTTTTAAAATAATGAATACTTGTTGAAGTGTAAACAGGATTTAAATAAGCAATGTGTTAATAAGCTCTCTGCTGTTGATAGCAACGGATTCTAATATTGGTCTCGTATTTCAGCATTAACCTAAACTTACTTCACTTAGAGGATTGTCTTTTGTGTAGGATGGTATTGACATTTTTCTTCTTCATTGAAAAGTATGTTAGCTGTAACAGCTATCTTAAGTAACAAACCGTGCATGCTTCAAGATCAAGACTGTCTGCATAACGTGGGTTTAATTCAGTGAGAAGAAAAGTGATATTTATGGGGAAGATAATTAGCACGGTTGTTAAGGCGCCTGGGTCTGATAACTGAGATAGTGGCTGGTAATTGGCAGTTTAGCAGTGCTCGTAGGGAGGACCGCTTTATTCATGGAGGGGATGCTCGTTTAGAGGGAAGACGGTCCCATCAGCTTCACATACAGACTTCCTAGCGCCTGGAAGTCCTTGTGTTGCTTAGTTATTTGTTCCTCTGTCTTTGGGAAAAGGGAAATGAGAGTCAGCTGGGAGCTTGCTGGGCAGCCTGCAGAGAGAAGGTAGAGGCGTATGGGGAGGAGAGCCGTGGCAGTGCCCTGTCGCTACTTGGTTGTCTGGATGTTCAGACAGAACACCAAGGGACACATTCTGCCCTCTGTTCTGCCTATGCTCTCACTTAACATGAAGGTAGCGAAGGTAGAGCAAGAGTCTGTGCTTGGAAGTGCTGAGTTCCTGAGAGAAAGGTCAGAGCATCTCAGTAAGTCTCCTTAATAAGATGGACAAAAGCACACTAAAAAATCCTGTACTGGTGAAGAGAGTGAGTGATCACATCTCCATTCTTGTATAAATGACTATTCACAGATAAGTTAAACGTGCAGAAGGAAGATGGAGATCTCCAGAAATGCCTGATGTGGCAATGTGATAGTAGGAAATGCCTTAAAAGCAAGGTGGACCAGAAGAAATGAGTTAAGGAACTGTTCTCAACATCTGCTTAGTGCACCAAGGTGATTAAACCTAAGATGCTTTTCTGCTTCAAAAAAAAGTAGGAAATAATCTGGGTCTTGCTGCAGATGTCACTTGAATTCAACAGCAGCTTCTTCCCTTTCATTTCAGGTTGGCTTTGAAGATTTAATTTGAAAAAAAGAAGCAAATCTGGCTTCTCCAGAGGGAGGCAGAACGGCTCACAATGGGGTAGGCAGTTGCACCCTCCTGCCCAAGCGCCAGGAACAGCCACAGCCTGTCGAGGACAGGGAAAGGAGAGGATGTGCATCCTGGGCTATTTGCAGACCAACTCTGCACGAGGAGCAGCTGAGTGGGCAGTGTGCAGACCTGCCGTGGGGTGTGCGGCCAGCTCTGCTCCTGCATTGTGCTGAAACCTCTGAAGAGCAAACAATTGTTGTGCCTTTGCAGCTGCTGCTGGTGAGCGTTTCTCCCCAGGTCCTCAGTGCTAGGCTTGCTTGAAGTTGAACTTGGGGGGACTCGTGGTGAGGGGTGAATTGGGCTGTTTGTTAAAGCTGCCTTGATGGGAGCTAGGAGAAAAGGCATGTTAGAAAACCCAAATCTGGCTCTGAAGAACTTTTATATAAGAAGGCTGCTCTTTGCCTCTCACCTTTATGCTTAGACTCAGCATAAGACTTGAATGGTGTATGAGAAGAAAGACTGAGGAAACTGTCTTGCAAGAAGGAGATGGCTTGGGTTATAGTTTTTCAGGAGAGGAGCTGAAACATTTAGCTAATTGTCAAAAGTGATAGACTGGATGACTGGGAGGTTTCCTGAATCATGGAATGAATAATCAACCTGGATCTGAGAAATGAAGGATGAATCAACAGAGCCTTTAAATAGTAAAAAAAAAAAAAAAAAAAAAAAAAAAGATCCTTGGAAAGATTAATGTTTTTAATGAACTAAACATATGCTTTCTAATGAACAGATGATAATTTCCCCCACTTCTAACTGCTAGTAAGTGTTTCATAAGATGCAGTTATAAATTCATACTTCATCATCACCTTTATTTTACTCTTTGGTAAGCAGGATCAGGTATCGTGAGACATGTTATTGGTTGGAAGCATTTACCACATTAGCATCATTAGCATCTGTCACAGTATTTTTTTTTTTTTTTTTAATCTGGCCTTTTCCTTCTAGATTTCGTTTATCTAATGGTGAAAGTCTTCCTAAGTCTTTTTGGATGGTGTGGAAAGCCAATTGTTACTTGCATGTGCCAACAGATGACTGATCTTTAATTTTTCCAAAGCTTGTCGGTGGAAGCTGGTCTACCGAGAAGGGGAAGGCACAGCACTCCCTCGCAAACGTGTGCTCTAGGAAACTACATGATTGTTTTCTGGTGCTAGGAGGCCCCTTCCAGCTTTGTGTCCCTGAGTCATCAGGGCCAGTCATCTCCTGTGGACACCCTCTTTCTGTAGGGCCGTCCCTTCCAGAGGAGAGGGCGTCTGCAGAGGGCTCTGGGTGAGCTCGTGCTGGGGCTTTGCCTGCCTGTGCCACAGGAGCATGCTGCAGGCAGAGTTCCCTCTTGTTTGAGGCTCGCCATGCTTTTAACCTTCACATACGGACACTCGAAGGAAAAACCTAGCCTCTTCTAACCGAATTATCTCCGTGTTTTCATCTGCCATTATGTTAATGCGATGCGAAGCTCAGCAGATGGCACAAAGCAAATTATGCTGGGGAGGGGAGGGGGAGGGAGCAAAATTGACCTTTCTAGGACTTGCTGGTTTCCCACAGCATGGTTTGAAAGCTGAAGTTCCGTGTCCTGCTTAAAGTCACATCAGTCAATACAAAGGCAGACAGAATAGGCATGGAGATGACAACAAATGTTAACCCTCCCTGGCACTGAATGTTCCTGAGCTTAATTTACCTGCACATTTGCTGAAAGAGCGCAGCGTATCCCTCACAAACACTCTTCCCCGTTCGCAGCACATCTATGGGACTGCACAACCGCTGGCTTTTGTTATGGAAGCCCACTACGTCGTACTCTGCGGGAAGGAACACAGGCTAAAGTTCATCCAGAAGCCCGAGGCAGCAGGCTCGGTGGGCAGCAGAAGCAACTCTTGCTTTGTTTTCCACCTCCGCGAGCACAAACGAAGCGAGATGAGCTGCAGCATGTATGGCTTGTTTCATTTTTTAAAAAAATGATTTAAATCCACATCTTCCCCTAAGAGTTTGTATGTCCTATGCAAAATGCAATCAGTCTGCAAACCCAGTGGTGCTGGAGGGCTCTGGATGTGACAACCAAGCCTCTGGTGCTCGGCAGTCTGGCTTTGTGCTCCAGCTGCGTTGATGATGGGGACTGGTACGGTTGCACCCTTGAATAAATCAGGTAGGTGTTACAGAGCCATCATACGGAGAGAAACCATTTGCACAATGCCTTGTAGGGCCTGGCAGTGCAAGGAGGGGGAGTGTGGAAACGGAGATGGTGAGATAACTTCTGAAAGTATTTCTGGATAAATATATCTGGAAAGCTTTCCTTTGCGCCTTCTGTGTGAAACCACCCACAAGACACAGAGTGAATCACAACGGCAGCGTAACGGGACCAACAGCAGCAGCGTTACCTTCTCCGTGGAAGAGCTCAACCTACCTATGTGATGGCATATCCACATCCATATGACACGGACTTTCTCCAGGTCAGTCCGGGCTTGTTTAAGCAGGGCTTGAACAAGCTCCTCTATGCTGCTCTTGACGTTCACCTGTTTGGGAGGAGGAAGCATTGGGTGAGATTGGGGTGAAGAAATGCTGGGGTGGACACCCCTGCCTTCCCCATCCCTTGTCCTGCTAAAGCTGGTGAGACCCCACCTGCCAGGACGCTGCTCTAGCTCGAGCTTTGTTAAAAATAGAAACACAGAGCTGTAATTCCACGTTTCAAGCAAGATGTATTTTTGGTCACAGGTTCCCTCCCAGAGTGGGATGTCTGCTGTTGGTGTATGCAGGGAAGAGGGACGGAGGCAGAAGCGAGACTTACTTTTAATGCATAGGCATCCAGCTTCTCAAATTGCTGCAGATCTACTGGCATGGATTTCAAAGAGGATTTGTCCCATGGATACGCTGGGAAGAAACAAGCGGGTATTGTCTGGGGAAGGGAGGGACAGAGGGAGGGAGGGAGGGCTGTGGCTGTGGTTGCTCCCGGGGCCATGGCTGAGCCACTGACTGTCCTGCGGGATGGCCAGAACTGGTGCTTGGGGACAGAGGACATGAGGGCACACATGCAGGCTCCTTGCTAGCTGCGTGGCAAGCAGGGCTCATCGCCTCTGGTCTAGTGGAGTTTGGGCAGGGCAGGAGGTGCCCGGTGTCTTTGGTGCTACGTGGTAGCACTGAAAATCCCTGGGTGCTGGATGTGAGAGCACAAAACACTGCAGAAACATCAGGGAAAATCTGTGCTGTGCAATCCTCAGCAAAGCAAGACTTCCTAAAGAAAACCAGCAAACAGCTGGGTTTCTTCACTCTGACACCTGTGCCTGCTGCACTCCCCCCCCCCAGCTCCCCAAAACTGCGCTCAGGCTCATCCCCCCAGCTCCAGCGCCCGGGGAGGCGTCCATCTCCCCTCCCTTCGCAGAGGGGCTATTCCTGACCTGCAAAGATGCTCTGCTAACATGAGCCCTGCTCTTCTCGGAAACCCCTGCCCCGGGGAGGGATTACGGGGCTGGGCGCTGGGTCCGGCTCAGCCCCCGGGGACAGTGCTGCCTGCCAGCAGGACGCGGGCCACCACGCCGGCTGTCCTGCCAAAATCAGCCTGCGAGCACGCCGCTTCTGCTCCTGTAACAGGCTGTTTGTTTATCTCCGTTTTCCCTGAAAAGGGCTATTAGGCTGACCTAAAGAGAGATAAAGCAGATTTACGCTTAACGGTTCCTACTCTACACCGCTCCGAAAATTACTTTTTGCCTTTTGGGAACTGGATGTTTTCTTAAAATTGGTTATCGGTTTTCATCTTTGTCAGGTTATAGCTACAAAGGCTCCCCGCAGATGTGGGGTCCAGAATAACTCAAGCAGGCTCACGTTGTTAGCTGGGCAGCGAGCATTGTGCCCCTTTGTGTGCACGGAGATGTGAGACCATCCCCGTCCAGCCTGTGGGGTGGTCCCAGAGCCATCCAGGACTTGTGGGGGACTGGGAAGCTGGACATGCTCGTGTTGGTAGAAACCAGATCACAGCTCTGTGCCCTCCAGGAGCAGAGCAAGCCTGTTTTGGGGAGTGACTGGGCTCCCTGTCGGGGGGCTGCACCCCACTGGCACTGGTTGGGTGCAGAGGATAGTTACCATGCAGGTCTTTCCCACTTTGTGGCTGCGGGGCTTCGGTCCTTTCAAAAACTGGAAAATTGGAGAATGAAGAATGAGGTGAGCAGTTGTTGGCAAGAGAAAAAGAAGAAAGGGGTGAATTCTGGGAGTCCCCGGGCCATTCCCAGCCTCTGCAGACACTGTGTTCCCCGGCAGTCGGATGCCTCCCATTGCAGCCCCGGGGCTGGGAACATCACACCCCAGTCAAGGCGCCAGTGGCGTGGACAAGCTGGAAGCCTGGATGCCGCATGGGGCCCCTGCGCTGGCTTGGCCATACATGGTGCCTCTGCAGGCAGCTGCTGAGGGTTTCTGATGGCCCCAAATCATTGCCAGCTGTGTTAACCCCACCCCAGGAAGAGGAGGGTTTTGCTGTCACCAGCAGCTGCTTCTCAACATAACTGCACCCGCCCACGTGGGTATGGCCACCACGGGGCAGTGTAGCCAGTGCCTAACCCCAGGGGCTGGTGGCATCTCAAGAGCTTTGAGAACCAGCCCCACCAGGGGAGGAGGGAGCTGCCTCCTCCCAGGACCAATTTTCGGAGGTAGGGCAGCCTCACCTTTGTTGTCCTGGCCTCTCAGGCTGGGCAGCCTCTGGGAACCTGCAATGATGTGGGCACAATTAGTGAAAGCGCTGCGGGGCCGTGTTGATCAGCATCACAGCTCCAGGGCTGTATCGCCTGCAGCTCCCAGGGGTCCCACCAGTGTGGTGCCCACAAAGGGAGGGATGTCCCCTCAGCCATGGGCAGGTTTCCCGGCCAAGAACGTACCTTTCCTGAAGGAGAGCTTCTTGAAGAGCTGCGGAGTGGTGTTCCTGGGATGGACCTCCACCGTCACCTGGGTTCCTGGAAGAAATGGTGACAAACGTGCTCGGAAAGGTAACACAAACAGCGAGCAGATGTGAAGGAGGGCAGCATGGAGCCAAAGGGTTAGCATGCCAAACCTGGTCACGTTCACCCAAACATCACCAAAATGACACAACCTTAGCAAAACAGATGGCACCTCTGCCATCTGTGAAGGTTACTGAAGTGCTCTGTTTTCCTGGCAGAATGAATAAACCATACCGTAAGAAAGCCCGTGGTCACCTCTGACATTGTTCTCAAAAAAATTCTCAGTTCTCAAAAAAAAAAAAAAAAAAGGGGGGGGGGAAGCCTGTAGTAGTGTAGCAGGTGTTGAAGCAGATGATAATAAAGCAGAGGTCCTCTACGAGGACCATGTGGCAGCTTAAAGAAGGGGTTTATTGCCATATTAAGTAGTTCTTGATGGAGATACAGTAAACAGAGAATCAATGTCTCATTGATTTTTCTCAGAATAAAATGAAAAAAGGCTCAAAGCTATCGAAATGGCTTGGTTTGTGGTATGAAAACCTTTAGAAAAGGCCATTGCCTGCAAGGGCAGCACTGGCTGAGAGCATCATGCTCTGCATGCTGTGATGCTCCCAGACAACCTCTCTGGAAATCTGGGGTCTTTTGCTTAAAGCTTCATTCTGACCACGAGAGAGAGAAAGAAGGAAAAAGTCAGGAAGTGTTATAGGAGCTACCTGAACTTTTTGAAAGAGGCTGCATTTGGGGCAAGCGTTTTAGGAGGTTTCAGCTACCTGAGTTCCCATATGGGTGGGCTTGCTGGGCCACGCAGTACGAGGTTATTTCAGAGATGAAAGGTCAAGGTGTGAACGTGCTTCGGAGCTGCCAGCATGCTGTACCTGCTGCCCCAGCAGCTCTAGCCAGAGCCTTGTGGCTTTTGAGGTTTTCCCTAAAACCAGCTATTGGGAGCAGCTAATGAGGGAGGAATCTGCACTCTCACTGAAGAATAAGTTTTTCTCAGAATTTAACTTTTTAAAAAGTTTTCTTTTATCTCCTGTGGTTTTGCAGAAAAGTTTGATGTCCTTAAATCCCAACAGCAGAAGGCAAGAAAGACTGTAAAAACTATATAACCTTTTAAAATCCTAGAGCTTGGCTCCAATTCTGGGATGCTTGCAGGTACCAGGGGGCCAAGATGAGGGTTGGTTGGTGTGTTTTGTTAGTTAATTTAAAGGTGAAATGATGTTGTTTCTCAAAGGCATGCCTTTCTGCAAATAGTGTGATTTCCTTAGATTTTTGTATTTTGCAAGGGTGCTGTTTCTCAGTATTATTCATATCTGTGGATTTTTGTGGTCTTTCTTGCCAATTTCCACTTTCTCAATTTTCCCCCATAAGTTAGAATTCTTTGTTTACCAAGAAACAAATTTAGCAGCCAGGAATGCTTTCTTCCAGCAAGCTTAAACAAAGTTTAACAAATGATAAAAAGTAATCCCACAGAAAATGTTCAAAGCACTGCACCTGTTTCCTTAAAAACTAGAGAGATTAAATGGTTGCTGATGCTTTTATGGTGTTTTCTGCTATTCCTAATTAAGACGCCCTCCATAAGGAACTGGGAAGTCTTTAACTGTGAGCCAGAGGAGTGCGTGAAACTTGAGATGGTTGCACCAGGCGAAATAAGGATGTTTGTCTGTCCTGCTGCTTGCCCCCTTCCATCTGCACTGAAATATCTGGTGTTGGTTACATCCATGCTATGTCCTGGTTTCTGCTCGTTTGGGGTGTCCTGATGGTGTGTTTGTTACAACCAGCTTGAGCAGGAGCTTGCTGAAGCCTACTCTGAAAAACCTGTATACTTTGGCTGGCCCCTTACCTTCATTTGCGTAAGAAGTAATGGTTTGCTTCTGCTTGTAGGGCTCCTCGGAGGCTCGCTGGCCTGTTTGTAGGGAGAAGAACATCTCAGTGCCACGAGGAGAGCAGCGTCAGCTCGGCAGTGCAGTAAGGATGAGGAAGGTGGCTTGCTTGGGGCACGGAGTGAAATGATGGCACGGGGCAAAACAATGGCATGTGGCCCTGCTCTCGAGGCTGGTGCCCAGGCGGGGTGGCTTGAGGAGGGCATGGGCTGGAGCCGCTGGAACTGACCTGCTCTTACAGGCAGTGGTCACCCAGATGTGCTCGCCCTTTTGGGCACAGCCAAAATGTCGGGGTGCCACGGGCCTGTGTGCTTGGGAGCACAGAGAAGTGTGGGGCACCTGGAAATGGTGAGGTCCCTGAGCGAGAGTGGCGCAGTGCTCAGCATCTCACCCACAGCTTTCCCCTGTGTCCTGTGCCAGGGAAAGGGGCCCATTGAGATGCTGATCTGGGAGGGACATGTTAACCTCTGTGGTGCCATGGGAGAAAGAGTGCAGCCTGCTCTTCCAACACCTCTGTGCCATCGGTGTCACCAGTGCGTATCCTGGCCATGGGGCGTAGGAGAGCATGCAGGGGACCCCCCTTGACCCAAGAGCCCTGTGCCCACTGAAGCCCCCCAAGGTGCTGTTAGGGGATGGTTTGCTTCAAACATGTTGCTGCTTGAGGCAGAGCTGGGCACTACAAGCTTGCGGATGGGTTCCGTGCGCTGTTTTTTGGTAGGGAGTGTTCCCATGTGCAGAGTGAGGAAATAACTTACCGCTAAGGTCTCTGCCGTGTGACAGTTGTGGTCTGTTGTTTCCATTTCCATCATCCTGCAAACCTGTAAAACATAAATATGAGGCTGTGCTGGCACAGCAGGGTGTCAGCTGGGCGTTATTTCCCAAATAAATGAGCAGATGATCGCAGTGGTCGGGTCTGTCCCTGCAGCTCCCTTCCCTCTGGAAACCCGGACCCAGCAGGCATCAGCCCATCTGGAGGAGCCAGCTTTCCCTAAGGAATTTGAGCAGATTTTATTTTTTTTTATTATTATTATTATTTTTTTTTTTCCCTGTGGGGAAGGTCTCCTTGCATTTGCAGAGCGTGTTCTCAGCTTTTTGGAAGATCCCCTGAACGCTAGGAGCTGGGCCAGGGAGAGTGGCATGGACTGGAGCTATAAATGGCTCGGGGCAGCCACCTGTGGGGACAAAGCCTGCACACCCTTCGCACACAACGCTTTTGCCCCTGTGCTCGGCTGCTTGCAGGGCAGGGCGAGGTGCATGCATGGTCCTCAGCGGTGGCCCGCGCGCGTCACCTCCTCCTGCAGCCATGGTGGCATGTGCCAGTGCCCAGAGGTGTGCAGGAGCAAATGGCTTTCCTGCAAAAAAAGGGGAAGTTTGGGCATTTTGCAGCACATCTCTTAAAACAGGAGGGAGAGGCGGAGGGGGAAAAGCCCGAGCCCTGCTCCCAAGCTGCTGCTTGGCCCCAGCAAGCAGCTGGCGCTGCACCTGCAGCCCTCCCCTCCCTTGGGGCTTTACCTGCGCTGTCTGTCTGTCTGTCCCTCTGCCCTTTCTGCTCAGGGCGGACGATAAGCATCATGTTGATCGCCACGGCGCTGGGACCTTCCTTCAGGTCCACGGTACCCATCGCGGCAGGGCCACCGCCGAGCTGCCGCCACGCCGAGCTGCCCCGCTCGGTCACCATCCGTGCTCTGCCAACACCAAGCCCTGCGAGCTTCCTACGGCTGAGGAAGGAGCCGCGATTCGGCCGGGGGCTCTGGTTTCAGAGCGTGCCCTGGGCTCCCCCTCCCCTCGCTCTGCCCTTTCGGCTTTGAGCACTTGCCTGCACTCAAATCCCCCTCGCAGCTCTCTTGGCTTGGGGGGGATTCGCTTTCCCAAGCGGGCAGAAATCCTTAAAAGGCTTTCCCTTCTGATTCTGTCCCCCCAGTGGAGACTTAAAGGATGCTTAGGGATAGAAATAATAATAATGAGTGCTGTCCAGGGACGTGGCTTGCTGCTGCGAAGTTGCGGCTTGGTGCAGCGGGGGCAGAGCTGCTGGAAATGGGGTGCATGAGCAGCCATTTCGGGGAGGGGGGATCAGCCTCTGCAGGGCTGCCTGGCACAACATGCAGAAGGAGTGAGGGGAATTGCCCAGCACCAAAGAGGACATCTGAACAAATCCCCCTCCCTCTGCCCCCGCCAGCTGGCTGCAGGCGCACCAAGTGGGAGCCAGCGGTTTGCAGAAAAATCCTGCTTTTCCAGCAGTTCCCCCAGCCCACAAAATGGGGCAGTGCCGCAGGGGTTAGCAGCTCCTGCAGCCCGCGGAAGGGGCTGGCAGGGAAATGCTTTTCTAATTTTATCGTTGGCTCCCGTCCCACTGCGTGCAGCCGCTGGCCCAGGGCAGCCTGGGCACCGCTGGGCTCACCGGGCAGGCTTGCCCAGCCACCTGGGGCTTGCCCGTCTCCGCTCCCCGAGATTTATGGCTGTGGTGACTTTCTGCTTGCTGCTTTGCCATCTGCCCGCTGGCCTTTAGCACTCCCTTGCCTGGCTCCAGCCCCGGCCTGCAGCACCCTTTCCTCCCCGCCGTCCCCTGGCCTCTCGCATTATGTCGTGAACGTGAGCAGGAGTGGGGCAGGACCCCAAGGGAACGCTGTCATGGGAGCTGGATGCCAAGCTGATGCATTTTGTCCACAGTCATTATGATAATCTATTTCTTTTAATGGTGACTTGGGTGCTCCTGGCTTGGAACCAGTACAGTTACCAGCACTGCTCTGCCATCATTGTTGTGGCTGCCCCTGCCAAAACGTGTGTCCAGAGAGATGAGAAAATTTGCAGAAATTTCCTGCTTTCCTAGAAATAACGATCGTCAGGAAGAAGGCGTTTCTTCTTGGAGAGCTTTCTTGCATTTTTCTTTGCTCATTTATCCCAAGGGGGATTTCTGTTAGTGTTTTTATCACGAAGTGCAGGCTTTGCTTGCAGCAGGCACTGCTCATAGGATCACAGAGCCATTCCGGCTGGAAGAGACCTTCAAGATCAAGCCCAGCCACCAGCCTGCCCCACCGAGTCCTATCACTCCACCATGTCCTCTGGTGCCAGTTACCTGCCCTGGCCACAGCACCACGGCATTCAGGAGGCTTTTTAAGCCCTGCGACTTCTCATGCATGGGAAATCTGTCATTGGCCTGAGATAAGGTCACGGCCAGCAACAGCTGTCTGTGTGCCAGGATATTTTTGAAGCTAAAAATTTGCATTTTGAAGAGGGAAAGGAGAAAGGCTTTTATTGTTGTGTTGATTTTAAAATAAAGGCAGCTCTTTGAATTTGCTGCAGGATGCAAAACGTTCACCTAAGTCCCAGGGAGATGAATTAATGGCCAGAGAACAAGAGAAGCTATCAGACTGGCATGATTACATGTATTTACCACATAGCTGTCATTTCTCCAGGGGTGATCTGGGGGAAGGAGAGCCCATACAAATGTAGAACAAGAATTAGGTTATTTGAGTCCCATTGGGTGGAGAAGAAGATTGCAGGCTGCCTTGCCGAGGAAAGCGCTTTAACTCTTCCGCAGGCATTTTGCGGCTGGCGTGTCTCTGGCAGCTGTGCAGAAGGGGCGGTGGGAAGACCGAAGATGTTTGAGGGTCTTTTACATTCATTTGAGCTTAACAAATGTCACTGCATATGACCATGGCCAGAAGAAGTGCGAGGGCGGCCCTTCTGCTTGCGGCATGGTCTCCAGAGGAGCTTGGCCTGCTCACCCTTGGGAGTGGGCTGCCCCTGGGCACTGCGTCCCCTTGGCTGTCACCAGCTCCATGTGAAGCCTGGGGATGCGAGGCCCCTCGGCAGGGGTAGGGCAGCTGTGGTGGGCCAGCCCCAAAGGGCCTCTAGGTCGAGCCTGGTCCCTCACAGAGGCCTCTGGCAGAGGTCCAAGGCCGGCACGAGAAGAAAGCAAAGAGTTCAAGGCACGACCAAGGCGGTGTTTGCACAGTCCTCTTCACAAAGATGCTCAAAATCCATCTCCTGGCTCAGAATAGCTCATTTAGAGCTCATTAGTCCGTGTGTGTGCATATATATTTGGTGTCTGTTGTTAGTTTTTTGTTTTTCACCACGCATTGCTTTGCATTTGCAACCATTGAGTCTCAGCTGCCATTTTCTCTCAATTGTAGGCTAACTTTGAAGCGCCAGGCTGTGTTCGTGTTGCACCGAGTATTACAATGGCATTCTGATGAGTTTTAATCTACTCTTCTGGCCTGTCCTTTCCTTCTCCCTCCAACAGAGCTGCAAGACGCTCTGCTTATTCTCCTCCCGGCAGCCTCCAAACCACAGATTGCACAAATGCTCTGTTCGCTTTGCAGCTTCTGCTGTGTCAGCAGCTGTGCTTTATGATTTAAGACAGCAGCAGAACTTTCCACTGAACTATAAACCCCCGTGCTCAGTTTCCTGGTATCCACGCAGACAGGAGGCTTATGGGTGGCTGGGAGGGTCCCGTCGAGTTGGGTCAGGATGAATTTAGGTCACAGCAGGACAATGAGGCTGGGTGGTGTGTGCAGATGTGAACGGGGTGCCACAGCCCCCAAGGAAGAAACACTATGGGGATGATGCTTTGGACGTAGGGTCTACCTGCTTCCTTTCTCCGTGTCAGAACAGTGAGAGAACATGTGCTTCGGGTAGCAGGAGGCATCTTGGATGGCGTTGCTGGTCCATAAAAGCCAAGATGGGTTGGTCCCAGGCTATTGCTATGGCACAGTACAGTCCATCTCCCTCCAGTGGGACATGTGGCACTGCATGGACACCCTGCCCTTGTCTCCAGCACAGGGAGGGACCAGCACATGAGCTAACCTAAGGCTGTTATTTATTTATTATTATTATTATTATTTTTAAACAAGCAAAAAATACCAACATTTGCGTTCTGTGGCAGAGACCTGGAAGCGTGCCCGTGTTCCCTCACCTTGCTATCCCCAGCCTTGACATTTTGGGTCCCTTCTGCAGGTGCCTTCTGCTTTCCTCACGCTGTGGTAGCTGGATGCTTCTCAGTCTGAGCAAGAGCTGGGCACACGGAGCTGCTGATGGGCTGTGGGCAGAACGTCTTGCAGCACTGGGAGCTGTGCTGCCTTGTGTCAGAGCACGGATCTGCTGAACTTCAGCGTGCTGCTCAGCTTACTTTTTATTGCTGGCTTTTCTAGAGGGGCAGAGTGATCCTGGCTGGGCAGAGCACCATCATTAAGACACTGATCCTCTTAAAATCTCCAATCAACTCCTCCTTTGAAGGCAGACGGAGGACCCATGATGGACCCCATCTTTCTGACATCATGTGGAGGCCAGCGAGCGCTCCTGGCCACAGCTGGTCCCTGGAGAGGTTTTTACCCCTCCCAGTCACCATGGGACCAGCTCCTGAAACGTCCCGTTTCCGGGGCAGCCTGTCCTTTAACCCCTGTTTGGGATGTGGGGATTGCACCTCAAGGTGTCCTGGTAACCTGAATTATGCATCAGCCGTGCTTTATTGCTAACCACTGGTTTAACGTTGCCCCTGGACAAGGTGGGTTAACATACAGCACAAGGTACACCTGAGGTAGGCAGTGTGGTTACAAATGTTTTAAGAGACATAGGTGAAGAAAGGGGGAAAAAACTTGGAATATTTGCTTACATTAGTAACATTAAACATGAAGGGGGGCTCTCCCCTGTGAGCAGAATGGTTTTCTCAAACTTTCTCAGAAACTGTGGCTCTTGTCTGGTGGAGATTTCATACCTATTTTTTTCTTAATGTCCTCCATAATACCCAGGCAGGTTTATTATTATTATTTATCTTTTTCCCCGGAAGACTATTTCTGGTTTATTCAGGAGAGAGCCTTGACCTTTCTAATTAAATAGGCAGCATGTCACTTCCTGGGAGACGCAGAATGTACTTTGCTAGACCAAGCATCATCTTTTGTGTTTTATCAACATCTCCCTCCTGCAGTGATGAACAACCTCCTTTTTCATGCTGACCTGTTGCACACGAGTTATCTCCTCTGCCTGATTACCATGTTATTTTCCAACAATTTCTACCAGATGACAAAAAACTGGAAAACATACAACTGGAAAAAAATACATGCAACTCATTACTGATGTCTGTGTGAAGGTGGATGTGGTAGTAATGGACTCTCCTGGAGCGACAATGAGCCTGGGGTGACCAAACCGTCCTTCCTGAGACACCCTAAGAGTGGGGCTGGGCACTGGGAACACTGGGTTCCTCAGGAACACCATCTGCAGATGGGCACACTGCCTGGTCGTGGTCACATTGAGCTAGAGCTAAAGGATCCAAATGGTCATTTAGAGGCAAGATCATGAGAGTTCTTATTGGGATTATTCTTCCCAACCCAAGAGTCCAGGATACCAGGGGAAGAGGTGGATGCTCTAGAGGATGGTCCTGGAATAAGCTATGGGATGACCTGATGACAAAGGTGGCAACAGAAGCAGTATACTGGTGACTTAGGGAAACTGCCAAGGAAACTGTCTCTTGTGTTTAAGACAATCTGTGCATGTCTGCTGTTGATGGGACACCAGCGGTGTCGGCAGCAGCGGCTGAGCAGTGCAGCTGTGCTGAGACTCCTGCATTTGGAGTCATCCTGGTGTTTCAGTGGGCCCTTCTCTGAACTGAGCCTACCAAACAGGATCCCAAGTGCCCCTGAGGTAAGAGCCTGGTGCTTGTCAGGACTGCATGAGCTGCCATGAAGCTAACAGGAGGCAGGTAAATCTAATTAGGGTGGGTCAGGCCTCATTTCCCTACATAAGAGTCCTCCAGGATTAGGGCTGATGCAAAGGAGGCCTCGTGCCCCCCTCAGTGCATGACAGAAAGCTGGCAGAAGGCACGTGCCTGAGGGGAGGCAGGACTTCCCTCTACATGTGCACTCAAATTGTGGCCAAGAACCAGAAGGTAACTTTGCTGCTGCCTCTGAAGAGCCGCTTGGCCAGACCCCTAGGTCAAAGTCAGCAGGCTTCTGCACTGGCATGTTGCTCTGCCAGCAACTGGAGGCGCACCAGGAGGAAGCGGAACCCTCCTGGTTCCTGTCACCCTTCCAAAAGATGGTGGGAGATGACCCTGATGTGCTGCCTCTGATGGGTATCTCTAACTTTTCAGAGAGCTGGCAGGATGCTGGAGCAGCCCAAGCTACACTGGCAATGCTGAATTGTGTCCTCTCTGCTCCAGGGGATAAAAAGTGCTCAGGGGAGACTTCTCTGTTCAGGATGGAATGAGCTTACCTGTGGGGCTGGGCTGCTGGGGTTGTCCTGTTGCTGGTCTCACCTCCACCTGGGCTGTTGGAAATAGGAGGAGACATTATTAGGCTATTTCCTGGAGCTGCTGGCCCAAAATCACACTATGTTATTCCTTCTGCTTGCATAGTTTTGGGATGTTGAGCGTTGATCAGCATGATGAGGTGGGCCTGGTGAGGTGCACAGCACCGTGCTGTGAGGAGCAGACAGATTTGTGACAACGAAGTGGCAAAAAAAAAGGCAAGAAAGCACAGCCAATTCCAGCGCATCAGAGCAAGTATTGGAGCCAGACCCAGAGGGTTAAAGCAACCCAGAAAGCCTGAGAGGGTCCCTCAGGACATCTCCCAAGTGGACTCAGGTAATGAATTTTCACTTCTGTACTTTCATTATCATTGTTCTTAGCTGGAGATTTACCATTTGTCCCCCACCAGCTCTGCTGCACATTAGTTGTGTCATTGAGATGGTGGCAAGGACGGTGCTGCTCATGCGGCTTTTCTGCTGGGCGTGTGATGGTCTCTGCTCCTGGGGCTCCTGCAGAGCCTGAGCAGGAGGGCTGCGGGCCCCGCAGCTGTGCTCAGCTCTGCTTCTTGTCCAGAGCAGTGTCAGCGTGTCTGTGCTGATGAAGCCCCGTCCTGCCCCTGCTGCTCCCACCAAATGTGTGCCTTGTGTTTAAGGGCGAGTGGGTGAGCCTGGTTTCAGAACAGCTAAAGTCAGTGGGAAAGGAGTGTTGGCCAGCAAGATAGGGTTGTCCTCCTCCCCCCCCGCCCCCCCCCCCCCCCCCCGAAATATTCTGTTGTATCCTATAAAGCATCTACACCTTTTCAGGGAGGTGAAGATGAGAGCAAGTTCAGACTGCAGTGTTGCACTGCATGCAGGTGGCAGCACTTTGTGGTACCATGGCATTGGTTCCAATCAAAAGCCCTTTTTCATTGTTTATGCTATTTATTAGTACACTGTTTCTGTAATTTTCTTGGAAACTACAGGACTGGGGAGGCAATGCTGGTCAGTCCCGTATTGCTCCCTGGTACAATTTCTTTTGGAGTTTATCCTTTTCCCTTCAGTGAGATCAGTGAAAGTGACTTCCTTTTTTCCCCAAGCACTCCAGAGCAGAAAAGGGATGGCAGTGTGCTCTGTGCACTGGTGCTGTGCCTGAGGTTCACGCTTCGTGCCAGCACCTCCCCACCTCCTGCCAGCACAGCTCCCGTGGGTGACTTACTGAGCTCAGTGGATTTGTCTTCCCCTTCTTTCCAGCAGCAGCAACACAGCCTGCAAGGACAACACAGCCGTCAGCTTGCAGCCCAGGAGGGCACCTCTTGCTCTCCCGACCCACGTCCCCATCCGCCTTAGGGTTCCCAAGAAAAGGAAGACCCAACCCCATGGCACTGTACAGCTGTGGAAATGAGGAGCGGTCCCTGTTCAAGCATCTTCATTGCCCTAGAAGTATTGGTTTCGATAAGCGCTCCTGAAGCTAGCATGGTAAGGGTGGCTGCACCCAAGGGTGTTGGGCACCCTGAGTCTGGAGCTCATCTGCCCCAGCACCCCGGGGTGCCGTGGGTGCACGTGCCAACATGTCGACAGCTTGCTGGCTTGTCGGAAAGCTTTGTGCTCCCTTCCGAAGCCGCCGCTAGCCTGTCCCAATTGGTGGCCAAATGTCAGCGGATTCAAATCGCTCGCAGCACCTTGGCAGCCAGCTCTGTGCTCTTTCCATCAGCACTGGCTCAGATGACAGGGCATGCTACCGACCCCCCCGAGTATTATTATCGTTATTTATTTGTGTCGTGGCAGTGCCTAGGAACATCCCCGCTGTAGACCAGAGGCCCTTCATGTCCTGCACTACCAAGGAGCAGGTCGTGCCATGAGCACTGCTGCGCACTGTGAGCACCCAACACTGCTGCAGCGGCCAGCAATGGGATGGCTGGGTGAAAGCAACAGGTCTGCAGTCAAGTGTAACGGGAAGGAATTGTTTCCCTGGGTTTTGCTCTGCAAGACCAACTGTCCCAATTAGCTGGCTCCCCTTACTGTGTTTTTCAACTGTACAGAGACGAGCCAAGGACACATGAACGTAACGTGATCTAGGAAGATTCCCCGAGTGCCAGGAAGTTGGGGCCGCTCACCCAGCCGCTGCACTGCCTTTCTCTTTATGGATGTGCGCTGGCTCCCCTCTGAAGCTGCAAGAAGAGCATTTAGGGCTTGCTCGTGCTTGCGGCTGTTTGCATGAATGCTGCAGTAACTGGGCTGCCCACAGCTGGTCTCTTCCCTGGGGCTCTTTGCAAGACCCCAGTCTCCCACCCCAGCCCCGCAGGGACAGGTCATTCTCCTTCCCAGTGCCCACCAGCTGCAGGAGGACTGTCTGGGCACAGATGTGCTGCCCTTGGCTCCTCTCTGCCTTTTTCTGCCCCCCTGTGCCTCATCCCCCCCCCTGTTTAGGGACAAACAGCAGCAGTGGATGCTCCCTGGGACCTGTGGGCAGCAGGGCAAAATGAGGCTGTATCAGCAGCCACCAGAAGAACAGGTAATTATTTGGTGATAACAAGGCTTCCGGCTATTTGCATGAGGTCCTGCTGGTGGCTCCAGTCCCTCTGCCTTCAGCTTTGCTCTCCCTGCTGGTGACTGCCCATGTCCCCCAGCCTGGTGCCCGTGCTGAAGAGGGATCACCACCACGCGTGGCAGACAGGGGCACCGTGAGCCACCGGCGGTGTCCAGGGCGGGCTGGCGACCTGCTCAGGACCCTGCTGCGAGGCAGGGAGCACTGCCTTCGCCCCCGTGGCATGGTGCCCTGCCCAGGTGGCACGGCAAAATCATGTGAGGCGAGGAGCTGGGGGCTGACAGCATCCCCCGGCCAAGTCATCATGACCATCTGCTCCGCGCCGTGCCAGGCTGACGGCTGCAGCAAAGAGCGTGCGTGCCGCAGAGTGCTGGGGATCTGGCGGTAACAGGATCTGAAGGGCTTCGGAGAGGCGCTGACTCTGTCTTTTCAGCTCTGCCTTATGTATATTTATCTGCATGTACAAATAGAGCGGGCGGGACGGTTGGGTTTCGCTCAGCTGTGCCGGGGCGGGATGGCCGAGCGGGTTGCTGAGGATGAAGCTCCCAGTGCCCCGTCCCTCTCCTGTCTGCCCGTGCCCCGTGCCCGGCCCCGTGCTGTGGGAAGAGTAGGGAGAGTGAGGCAGGGGGGTGGGCAGCCAACGCCTCGGTCAGAAATGTGACTTTTATCTAAAACGCACACCTTGGTGATGCAGAAAAAAGGCAGGAAAGGGCTTTCATTCGGTGCTGTGCCTTAGTCATCAAATACCTGACTCCACAGTTTGATTTCAGCCAGCCAAATTAATGCAGGCTGATGCAAGGTTTTCTCTCAAATTGGTGTTTTTTTTTTTTTTTTTTTTTTTTTTTTTTTTTTTCCCCCCAGGAAAACATGCTATCAAAGGCAGAAACTTGGCAAAGGTGGAATGGGGACTGTGTGGGTATGGTGCGCTGAGGGGCTCAGTGCAGCACGCAGCTGGGCTTGGGGCTGTCTGTGTTAGGAAATTTTCTAATGTTCTGTCTTTGAGCTTTAGTCCTCTTGTTTCTTTTAATTTATGAAAAGTGTAAGGCTGTTCCTAGCTCTTCTGAGAGCTTTTCTTTGTGAGGCTGCCTGGACAAACTTTGGGGACCTGCTCGGTGTTGGCTCTGGCCAGCCTAAGCTGATGTTAATTCCAACCGAGATTCAAAGGCTTTCACGATCACACTTAAAGCCCAAGGTCACTGCAACACATCAGCATTGAAAAGAACTATTTAAAAATAAGTTGTGATAACTGAATGGGGTGCTCCCTGGCTGACCAAGCCCTGGGCACCTCGATTGGCTGTGACCTTGTGCTGATCTCCATGTGTCCCCACTTGATCATTTTCCTCCCCTCCAGGAGGCAATGTGAAAATGAGCAGGGTCACTTTTGTGAAGCAATCCCCTTCCCCTTGCTCCCTGCACCAGTTAACGAGCCACCAGCTCGGCTTTTAGTTGAGAAATGGGCTCCTAGTGCTTTTGGACTGAGGTGAGTTTGGATACATGACCCTTATGTTTTGGACACCAAAAGTCAAAGAAAAAGAAACCTAAACCCATTTGACTTAAAGGTCACGAGACGTGGTGCCATGGTATTTGGGGTCTTGTGATTTCTAAATGTTAATGCTGCCAGCCCCGAGCCTGGAAATTCACTGCCAGCAGTTATCAGCGGTGACTTGCAGACTCAAGTAGTTTCTAACCTGCTTGAGCAGAGGCTTGATGACAGAAAGTGACTTGTGGTCACGGCCTTCTGTACAAGGCCCATTATGAAGAACAGAACTGGAGAGTTTCCCACAGCCCAGAGATGCCCCTTGAGCTGCTGCCCGTGTCCTGCAGGGCGAAGGGGCTCGTCCGGGAGCCTGGGGCTGGGCTCAGAGTCGCACTTCCCCCATCCCTTGATTTCCCGAGCCTGCCCCTCTCCCTTCGCAGCCCCAGATCTGACACACACACATATAAAATGCATACAGATAAAATATACATGTTTTGAAACACCCGAGAAAATAATTAACGGGGGGATGCTGCAAAAGGCTGGCCCCACGTCAGCGCCTGCTGATGGATTGAGCAAAACCCCTGGGCTTGTTGTTGTGGCCGAGCTGCCCCCGGAGGGCTGCGGTGCACGGGGTCGCCTCGCTGCCCACCGTGCTTCCTCCCCGGCAGCAATCACCGAGGGCATCAATTAGTCAGGAAAGGCAATGCTCAACAACTCAGTTACTTAGTAACGCAGGCAAGCGGTTCGACGCTGCCATACATTGCTCAAACAAGGCGAATTTGTTTCCTGCACCTGCATGCAGAGGGGCAGGCGCTCAGCGGTGCAAACCCATCCATTAATATGCGGGGCTGCAGGGCCATGGGGAGCACCGGCTTCTGCTCACGGGGTGCCTGCCCGCATGGTGTGAGCCCTGTGCTGCCACGAGCACCTGATTAATTCCCCTGCTTTTAAGGAAATGAAGCCACGCAGAAATGTGCCACCCGTAACAAATTACACGGTGCTGGTGCTGCCAATTAATGCTTCAGGAAAGAACACTCTGCCTCAGATGCGGAGTGCTTTTCTGCCCTAAGAGAGTTTGTTGCTGACAGCCAACCAAGACCGCTGTCCTGCCCCGAAGTTGCTAAGTTGGCATCCAGACAGCACCCGCAATGGAAAAGCTCCTCAAAATGGGGATTTTTTTGGCAGCCTGCCGTGCCCGCCCCGCTCGCCATTACCTCCTCGCCCAGGTGGAGCAGAAGCTCCTGATGTTCCCCATGCAGGTGGGGTGTGGAGGAGACCTTGCCGTGCGTGGACTGGGACAGCGTATGGCTGGAGGAGGAAGCAGGAGCAGCACGCACTGACAGCGGGCTGATCTTTGCACCGTGAACCCGAGCCACAGTGCCAGTGCCTTTGTGGGAAAGGTTGGCCTACCTGGCCAGGCGTGGTACCAACGCACAGGGCAAGGTGTTTTTTTTTTTTTTTTTTTTTAATTTTCTGCTGCCACAAGCACTGAGGATGCGTGCGGCCGCACCAGGAAACGCTGTGGTGCGGGACGAGGCGGCGGTACCGCAGGGCTGTGGCACCCGCTATCTGCAGGGAGGGGACGGTCACATACCTGGGCTGTGCCTGGCTTTAATGCCCTCGGGTTCTCAGCTCGCCAGGCTTGGCTCAGAACCAGCCCGGATTCTGCTGTTGGTGCTTTCTTTGAATGCCACCAGCTCTCGCCTGCGGAAGATACATCAGCCGGCCTCGGCCCAGCTGCCCAGGGCTCCATCTGCCCTGGTTGGTGCCCAGTGATGAACTCCAGAACGGGGAAACAACGGCACTTACCGGGAAGGGAGCTGGAGCAGTCTGCCCCACCCCACAGGGCTGCTGGGCAGCCGGGAAGAAGGCACGGCTCCCCAGGGCGTCACCAGGGCTACGTAAGGTCTTCCCCAGGGCTTCCTCATGGCTCCCCAGGGCTATCTCACGTCTCCCGTGTAACTTCCCCATGGCTGTCCCATGTCTCCCCCATGACTTCCCCATGGCTCCCTGTGTCTTCCCCGTGGCTGCTCGGTGTTTCCCCATGATTTCCCTGTGGCTACCCGGTGTCTCCCCATGACTTCCCTGTTGGTTATCTGGTGTCTCCCCATGATTTCCCCGTGTCTCCCTGGTGTCTCCCCGTGTCTCCCCGTGTCCCCTCTCCCCTCCATGCTCCCCCAGGTGTTCCCATGCCTCGCACCCCCTCCCACCTTTCCCCCCCCTGCACTCAGTACATCCTCCCGTCCCGGCGCGGGTTGGGGCTTCCTCCAGTACCCCACACTCCCCTCCCGTGACGTCACGCCCCGTGACGTCACTCCCCTCTCGTGACGTCACGCCCCCCGTCATGACATCACTCCCCCCGA
>CM021773.1:10169716-10398885 GCA_011076525.1 Nettapus auritus
CGCCGCGGCCGCCGTGGAAGGTGAGGCTGGGAGGGACGCGGGGGGACGGGGAGCGGGGCGGCCGCTGTCCCGCTGCCGTCTGGGGGTGGCGGCGGGGAAGCTCCGGTGCCCCCTTTCCCCAGAAAATCAGGGAGCTGCCGCCGGGATGCTCCGCGCTGAGTCCCCCCGCCGTTGCTGTGCTCGGTGCGGGGAAAAAAAAGCCCTGAGAAAGCTTCCCCGGCCGCAGCCCCTCGGCTTCTGGCCGTCCCGGGGGGGGACGAGCCGCCCGCCGTGCCGTGCCGTGCCCCCGCAACCTGTTGAGGAGCGCCGCGGATCCCGCGGAGCGCAGCCCGGCATCGGCAGCCCGGCAGCGCCCGGTCCCCGCCTCCCGAGCCTCGTTCCCCGGCCCTGGGACGTGCCCCCGGCGCTGCCCGAAGCTTGCCCTCCGTGCAGCTCGCCCGCTTGTGCCCGAGCATCCTCGCAGCGTGGCAGCGCTTGGCCACGCGTGGCTTGGCCGGCCGCGTTCCGCGGGGCGCCCGGCTGCTCACCCTGCGCCTTTCGGGTGCTCCCGGGAGCGAAGCGGTGCCAGCAGCCAGCGCTCTGCCTCTCCGAGCCCCACGATCGCTCGGGGAGCTTCGGTGTGCTGGGCGTCAGCTGAACCCGCTGCGATCGCCCGGAGCGTGGCAGGCTGGCGGCACGCCTCGTAACTCTGCGGCTGCTGGAGTTTTGGGGTGTCGGCAGGTCAGCCAAGAGACAGAGCCGGCCCTGGTTTGTCTGCCTACCTGCTTGCCTGCCCGTCGGCTTCCTTGTGCACGGAGCGAGCCCAGAGAGCTGGCGTAGCTGTGCTTTGGCTGCTCTGTGCGCTTAGCTGCTGCCTGCCTGCCTGCTCGGAGAGGACCGGGGATGAGTGTTTGGTGCCGGGGTGATGTCCCAGAGCTGGTTTCTGCAGTCTGCGAGCCCCATGGGCATCCTCCCCTCCTCGGCTCGGGGCATGCACATCTGGTGCTCGTGTCCATTGGGCTTCCCCTGCTTCCAGCTAACGCTGCTGCGGTGAGCAGAGCAAGAGCCATCTCCACGGAGGCTGATCCTGCTGCTGTGCCCAGAGCAGAGTCAGAGCTAAGTCTCGAGATGTTGCAAGCCCTGGTCTTCTGTGCCAGCCCATAGCCATCCCTTTATTTATTTTTTTTTTGCACAATCTGGAAAAAGGAAACCTAAGGGGAAGAACCGGAGTGCTGGCGTGACGAGTGAGCCCAGATCTTGTCAGCCTGGAGGGAGAACGTTTTGTTAAGTCATGGGAAACGGGCCCTCGCCCGCAGATGCCTGCGCTGCTTTTTTTGACTAATTGCTGGTATCACTGACTCATTATTCCTCGTCTCGGTCGCCTTCCTGTTTCCCGCGTGCTTCGAGACTCGGGGATGTAGGCGATGGGAGGACGAAGTTTCGGCGGCCCTCCGTCACTTCCCACCAAACGCGCCGGGCGCACAGCAAACCCATCTTGCTGGCACTGCTCCTGTGGCTGAATTTCATCTTGCTTTTCTTCCTCAAGATGCAGGTCTTTTTTTTCTTTTTTTTTCCTGCCTTAATTAAGGCTTTGAATTTCAATTTTCCTGAATGCAGCGCAGCCTGCTGAAAGTTGAATAACTTACAGTGCTCTGGTGGCCTGTTAGAGGTGAAATCAAGCGCCGGTAGTGATGGAAAGATCAGAAAAACAGCGCTGGAGGGGGAAAGCCTGTGAGCTGGGCTGCCGTCACTGGTATTTCTGTGCTGCTGAAGATGCTCTTGGAGCAGTTCATGCAAAGAAAGGCCACGGAGGAGCTGTAGAAGGGCAGGTGCGGAGGATGTGGGGTCTGGGATGCGTTTTGGCCACGCTCTTTCTGCCCGCGCTGCAGTTGGTACCCAGCTGAACGCAGGAGCCGCGGACTCGTGGGGTGCCCTCAGGAGGAGGATGCAGCGCTCCGTCCTCTCTTAAGACAGGCAGCGGCAGAGTGGTCACTTAACAGCGCGGCGAGGCTGAGTAAATAGCTGTGGGGGGGAATGTTTTCCCCAAATATTCATTAGGATTTGAAAGCACACTTCAATTTAACCTTGCTTGCTTTCTGTAAATATTCAAGCCATCGAGCTTTACACGCATGAATACTTGCACAAGGAAAATGTTAAGCTGGGATGTTTGCTGGCAGCAGTGTGGAGCGGCGCGTTCTGGGCTGTGGCGCTGGAAACCCAGAGCTTGTGCAGCGGGGCTGATGCGGGGACCTTGTGCCGTAGGAACTGGGGTGCCTGTGGAACTGTGGCTGCCAGCCATGGCATGTTTTTGGGGCGTTTTCTGTCACCCAGCGTTTTTCCAGCAAGTTGCATGATGAGAAATGGTGAGAAAAATGGGATGTGCATTTGTAAAAGCCAAAAGCCCTGCGCTTTATCTATTTATTTCTCGTAACTTTTGAATTATTAAAGTGCGTTCAGCGGAGATTAACTCGCTCTGCTCAATATTTATTATTGTTTCATTTCAGTGGAAGTTGGGACTCATAGAGCTGTGATAAATGGTCTGAGAGATTCTGCAGTTTCCTTACAGTGAATCTAAATATCCCTGTACCCTTTGCTGAAAAAGCTAAACTGTAATTTCCTACAGTAATGCCGCCTAGTGAATTATAACCATGTGTGTCGGGGTGTGTGTGTATGTGTCTGCTTTTCCTCCCCAGCCCTTTGCTGGGGGAATACCACTGACCCCAGAAAACCTCGCCAAACCTGGCACCCGCTGGCCTGGCAGTCAGAGCGTGGTCCCTGCTCTGTGGGACGGGTGGCAGCCGTGCCCTGTGAGCATCCCCGGCCAGGTCCAGAGGGAAAAACCCAGCCTGCTTACAGCGAGCGTCGTCCCTCCTCTGAATAATTGAAGAGCCTTCCTTTTGAATATTTAATTACAATAATATTTGGTTAGCAGGGATTGTTGGTCTCCTTTTGTGCTACTGAGAGTTGTTGTGAGAAAACAACCAGTTAAAAAAAGAAAGCTTGTTGTCTATGATCATTGATTTTATTTTTCTTTTTAGCTAATCAGTTATTCAGTCAAAATTGGTTAATTAGCTCAGTTCCATAAAGACTCTTTGGCGTTTAAACTCGATGTTTCTAAATAATTATAGTTTTGCCTGCTAAACCTGCAGCCCAGTGTGACCTAATTGCTGTTACCACGGCCTGCCTGTAATGAGTTGCTGCTGGGCCGAATGAGATGACGGTTCAAAGAGAAGGGGCCTGCACCCCAGCACAACTCCTGCCGGAGCAGGGGAGGTTTGGATTGGATACGGGGAAGAATTCCTTCGTGGAGAGGGTGGCCAAGCATTGGGATGGGCTTCTTGGGGAAGGGGTGGAGTCCCCATCCCTGGATGTGGGGGATGCAACGTGCAGATGTGGCCCTCAGGGATGTGCTTGAGCAATGAGACTTGGAAGGTCTGCTTGATGGTTGGATTTGATGATCTTGAAGGTCTTTTCCAACCTAGATGGTTCTATGGTCATATTGGTTCAGGACTGCTGCTTGGAGCTTCAACCCAAAGGGAAGGAGTGGGGCTGGATTTGGGGATGCTCCTTGGGGGGATGCTCCCTCGGGCATGTCTTCGGGGTGGGTGGGAGGTGATGGCAAGCTCCATCCTTCCAAGAGAATGGTTTTGGATAACAGTTGTAAATTGCTTGTATTCATTAACAAGCAGGCGGATTACTTTCAAGGGCTTTGCAAAGTAGAGGGGGAAAAAAGTATTAAGGTTTTTTTATTTACTTATGTATTTTGATTTGGAAATAACTATGCCGAGTAATTAGGGACTAGGAAGGCCTCAGGTATGTGCTTGTTAGCGCAGTGAAAGAAGCGTTTAATATCTGGGGAGGCATCCAGGCAGCATCGCTGGTATTCAGAGCTGATTAAGCTATAATTTATGTTGCAGTGAGGCAAAGTGGTTGCTGGGAATAGGCAAGAGGCTGCGGAAATCCTCGCTTTTAGGCTATTTCCTTGCATTTGAGGTGGGGGCATTGTCATGACTTGACTTGTTTAATATTTCACTGCTGCTTTCTCCCAGTTATGGAGTCCTGCTACTGTCAAAACCACACCGCTGTTGTCCCAGGCACCCAGGTTTTGGTTGCTCAAACCCAACCAACTTTTCCTTGGGTTGCTTTGAGGTTTTGATGTCTGTGCCCGGCTCTGTTTCTGTTTATTTCCTTACTTGGGACTCCATGTGTGAGTCGCGCCCCTCTGCCAGAAACACGTTTTGTGTCAGCCCCCTTCCTGTTGGTGCCAAATCCTGCACCTCAGGAGGAGGCTTTGGGATGGGGAATGGTGAGGACTGAAGTTTTATAGAGTTTTTTTATTATTTTATTTTTATTTTGCAGTCAGATGCAGGGCTTTGATTACTGGAGGCCTCCACTTGCTTTAGCCAAGGCCTAGCCACAGGGGCTGAACTGACTCATTAACATCCTCGTGAGGGTCCTGTTGATGTGGGGATAATTGCTTTTTGTTCAAAAGAAGTTAAATCACCACAGAGGAGCTGGGAGGGTGTGAATTACATCTTCCTCAGGCAAATAAGGAGCTCAGCAGAAAACTTGAAAAGGAAATGCTGGACTTGAGGTGGGATGGGAAAAAAAGAGGTGCAGGGTCCTGCCAGTTTGGCCACGGGAGGCTGCTGTGCATTTTTTTATTTTTAATTTTCTCTTTCTAACCAGAACTGCTATTCATATCTTGGGCCAGGTGACAGGCTGAGCAATTTGGAGGAGTTGGACACTTGAGAAGTCCTGCTGGAGGACAGCCAAGTGCCTATGGAGGGACTTGAGCCCTGGTGTCCTAGAGACAACCATTGGGGAAGTGGACTTCTGATGCCCTTGGCCTCACAACAAGACCTGGGCTCCTAAGTACAGGAGGTTCCCTAAATCCACCTCGCATTGCTGTCTAACCTCGGGAGTGTCTCTTGGAGCTGGAGGAGATCAGGCAAACTTGGAGCAATGGCTTCAGTTCTGTAAGTCTGAAGCAGAATAGGATGTGCTGGAAGTCGGGCGTATGGACAAAGGAGCAATGGGATATTTCCAGGGAGCTCTGTGAGGCATCAGCTGTGCTTTTAATTTGAAACAAATGTGTTTGAAATGAACAAAACTTAGCTTTTCAAGATTACCAGAACAGCTGGCTGTATTGCCAGAAGTGCTTCATGCAATGTTTCCAAGCATTAGAAGACCTCTGCGCTCGAGCTGCCTCAAGCCGTGTGCCCCCGGTGCTCTGTGTTTTGCTCTCCCATGGTATGCAGCAGCTTGGAGAAGCTGTGGCTACATGGCTGCTTTGCCCCTGCATTAATTATTTGTGAAGTATCAGGGGTCTTGGTGTCCTTCAACCTGTGCTGGGAATAATGGCTGCAGGAAGCCTTGTTCTACAGAGCCACAGTGTCCCCTGAGCAAAACCCCACAGGCCTGGTGAAGCTGTCCATAAGCTTCATGCAGGTGAGTAAACTCTCTGGAGATTATGCCGGGGAGGTTTAGATTAGATATAAGGAAGAATTTCTTCATGGAGGGGGCAGTCAGGTATTGGAACAGGCTGCCCAGGGAAGTGACAGTCCCCACCCCAGAGGTATTTGTGAGATAGGTGGATGTGGTTTAGTGTTGGGACCTGGTGGGTCAGGCTGATGGGTGGCCTTGGTGATCTTGAAGGTCTTTTGTGACCTGGGTGATTCTGTGGTTCTGAGATGTATGGCCTTTGCTGTCCAAGCCTTTCCACTTGAGATAAAGTTGTTTGTGTGGATTGGATCTACATCTTCTGAGCCCTTCAGGCTTTCAGCAGAGAAGCTGTGACATGCAGCGAGGTTACTCTAGCAGAGCCAACTCGATGCACGGTGGCTGGCACAATCTCCTGTGTCCAGGAGTGAGTTGTCTTCTCCGGCAGGCCTGGTCCTCTAGCTTTGGTGGGTGCTGGCTGGTGGGATCTGCAAGATCACAAGCTAGTTATATTCTATCTCTGTCTAAAAATTGGCTTTTATTATCCCTCCGTGCACCACACCTGAGTTATTACCGAGGCAGGAGGCTGCTGAGCTGAAAGGCCGGCTCTCCAGCCTGCTGGAGGCTACAAAAAAGTGCTCATTAACTTCAATAGCCTTCAGCGGAGGCTGGAGGGAAAGGGCTGCTTTGAGGAGGACACAGCTGTGGGCACCCTCCTGCTCTGCCTTTGTGAGCCCTGCCCGGCACGGAGGAGTGACGTATCAGGGCTGGACCTGGTGCATGGGGCTGGCCAGCCCCTGTGTGTGTGAATGGGGACAGGAAGCCCGTGCTCTTACACTCATCTCCTTGCTTCTGGTCCAGGTGCTGCTGAGGAGCATCTTGCGTCTCCCTGGGCTGCATCCTTGATCCCGCATTAAGCAGCAGCCGTGCTGCGGGGCTTTGATGCCCGGCTGCTCTCGGGCATGGGGCCGCTGTGATGGAGCAGGGATCTCTGTAGCACCGCGGTGTTTGGGGCCGCCTCACGGTGCTGCACCAGCAGCCCCAGAACTGGGGATGGACATGCTCCAGGTGGTAGTGGTGAGCTGTTCACAAAGCGCGACCAAAATTTTCATCAATTCCTCCTTAAGTGTGTATGGATGATACAAGCAATGATACTGCTGTGAAGCGTGGAAGGAGCAAAGGTTCTTTGTGTGGTGTTTTTTTCTTTTTCAAGCCATATCCCTTTTTTGTACAGGATTCTGGTTGTGGTAGGGAGACATTCCTTCCTGTAGGGCTTCCTTCCCTGTCTCCAGTCCGGCTGTGGTGTCAACCTACCTGTGCCAGCAACTCCAATGACCCCACACCAAACGTGACAGGGATGTGCTCCACCGGGTTGGCTTGGTCGCTTCTATGTGCTGTAGCTTGAGTCGCCAGCCTGGTGGATTTTGGAGGTAGTTTACTGCAAAAGTGTTTTTATTTATTTATTTAAAGTATTGAAATGTTCAGGGAAATTGCAATGCCTTTGAAACACTTTAAGTATTCCTAATAGTTTACCTTGAAAGCTTCCTTAAGTCTTGAATGAATCAAAGTGCAAATGTTTATAATGCAACACCCACACAGAGTAGGAGAGGCATTTTATTAAGGCAGGAGAGTCAGAAAACAATAATAATAAAACATCTTTTATGAAGTTGGTGAGAAACTTATAAACCAGGTGAAGTTTTACAGCATATGAAGTTGATACAAGTTGTAAACTTGAATTCCCAGGCTGGTCCTCAGGTCTTGCTCTTTATTACCTGAGATAACGTCCTCCACTTCTAATAGTTTGCTTCGGCAGAGTGAATGCAGTTTAATCTTCCTAAATGATAGGCTGATAGAGCCTTAAGTCAAACTCTCACCTATCCCGAAGTCTTCAGTCCTTCAGCAGGGAGGCTTCCCTGGGATGTGATCTGGCAGCTGGCAACCCCTCGGTGCCCGTTTGGTGTCCCTGTCCCAGTGGCCATTGTCCTGCTGGGCAGCAAGTGCCTGGATGCCTCTGTAGGGATGGAGATCTGGCTCAGGTTATTCCTTGTTAGGAAATATGTGATTACTGATGTAAAGCTTTCTAACTAATTGCCAGATTATTCCCTTCAAAATGGGAAAGTAATTAGGGATGTTTTTTTAAATAAGCTTCCCACCCTTGGATCTGCTGGGATTAGTGTATGTGGGTGTGTAAATATTTAGTTTCCAATGACTCTCTTTCCCCTCCTTGAAGAAACAGCAATGATGAGCAATTGAAATGAGGCAGCAGCAGTGCTTGGACACTTCCCACAGCATCCCGAATATAATTGAAATTAAAGATGACCCACAAAGGGAAAAGAAGTAAGGCTTCTGCTAGCATGATGCACAAAGCAGGCTTACAGTCTGCCTTTCCACGTAGGGGTTTCATCCCACGGGGTGTTGGTGTGCTCGGTTCCTGGTGAGCATCCAGAGTCAAAGGGGGAGGCAGCTGTGGGTACTTGGGGACCTTCCTGGGGCTGCAGGGGATGGCTCTGCTGGACACTTTATGTTGGGAGTGGGGCTTGGTTGGGACTTGTGCCCATGGGGAGCGTGGAGCCCGCTGCTGGCTCGGTGGAGCTCACCGGCTCGTCTCCGTGCCTGGAGCTCTCTTTGTAACACCTCAGCAATTCAGACTTTTTGCAACAAGGTGCTCTCAAGCTTGGATTCCAAATGCTCTTTTGTTTTGAAACTTGTTTCAATGTTTGCTCTGCTTTCATAAAGCAAAAACTGAAATACGGAGTTAGGTGCACAAATGGTTTTAATTGAATGGTCTGGTGGAGCTGCGGGTTAAAGGGATGGCTGAAACCAGTCATGCACGCAGCTCTCCTAGCAGCCTGCGTCCCTGGAGGTGCCCAGAGCCCTTCCTGCAGCCAGCTGTAAGTATCAGAATTCACCTTCCCTTTCGGATTAAAAATGCAAAATGCCCTGCACTCCCGGTGCCAGAAAGCCACCTGCAAGGCGCTGCCTGCGGCTCAGGCTAAATCCCCGTCACCTGTGGGGTTTGGTCCTGCACCATGGGATGCTCACAGGGGCTTCAAATGCCGTGTGCACACCTCGGTTCTTTTTCTGGCAGGGGTTATTTATCGCAGACATCAACCTGGGGCTGTCGTTTGTCTGCCTTGTGTCTGTTTTTTTAGCAGTTGCAGCTGTGATTGGTAACTTTGGTCTTTTTGTTTCCTTGCTTGTGCTCTGGAAAACCTTCAGAGGTTGTTTAAGAGGAAAGGGGCTGGGGACCGTGTAGCTTTTTGTGTTATTATTATTATATATTATTATAATTAAAACATATTTTTAGCAGCTGAAACCCAAGCCCGTCTGGGTATTTATACAGCAAGATGTTTTGGATGAGGAATAGGCCAAGACAGTCACGTGGCCGGGGCCAACATGAAACAAAAGAATCCATTTATTATCCAGGCAGGAAATTTGTTCTTCTGGATGCTGTAGCTGCAGACATAATGATTTCATTTCCTTTGGTTTGCCCAGATTAATGGCTTGCGCTCTTTTGTGTGCGTGCCTGCGTTATTTCTGAAACGCGGCCCCCCCCGGCCGGTGCCTGCGTGTGCGAACGTGCCGCGTCCATGTGTCCGTCGTCACCTGTCCTCCGTCCGCCTGAGGGAACGTGGAGCTCCCCAGCACGTGGGGCAGGGGGGGCAGAACCTCACCCGGTGCCGGCAGAGCCCATCAACATCATGGCCACCACCAGGGCCGAGGCGAGGCGTTGGATCAGAAACACCGGTTCCGCCAACACCGACGCGGAAGGGGCATTTGTGTGAAGCCTGGATGGTGGGGAGAGCTGGTACGTCTGTGGGAAGAGCTGGTACGTCCATCATATGGAAGGTGACGGCCGTGCCTCCTCTACTTGGCCACGCTCATGGGTGTAAGTAGCTGCTGTGAGCTCTTCTCCCGGAAACCTCCACCTCTGCGTGGCCCCATGTGTCAGGAAGAGCTCTTCCCAGCCACGACGAGGCGCAGGGATGCGGTCACGGTGCTTTGGTGCTGCTGTTCCCTGGTGAGCATCTCCTGCCCGTCACGTCCCAGCTGCGAGGCGCTGGTCCCACCGCCGCCTGCTCGGCCGGAACAGCGGGCAGGTTTTTGATGCAGGCGCTACAAGATTAGCGGCAGCTTTAATTGCTCCCTCTCTCTTTTTGAGTGTTTGGCTTTTGAAAGCAATGTGACAGGCAAACAATGCCTCTGCATTGTTATCGCTCGAGCAGTCTTGGCGGGGGTTTGGCACAGAGCTTTTCATTTACTGCTGGAAGCACGGTCGCAACGCTGCTTTGGATTGATCTGGGGTGACCTAGTGGGGTTTGCACGCCCGCGTGCCAGGAGGAGCCGGAGGCGGGACGCGTGGCTGGGAAAGGTTTGGGAAGCGCCCAGCCCTGCCTCCATCCTCCCTTCGGTGTTCCCGTGCAATCTGCCCTAAGCAGGGGCGCAGAGGGGTTCTGCCACCCTCCTGGAGGAGGTTTCAGCCCAGTGAAAGCTCTCGCTGTGGGACAGCTCTCCTGGCCATCAGGGCGCATTTGCCTGTGCTGCATGCTGTGGTGCTAAATCATTCTGCGTTGGAGCTTCCATCTTTTGGGTGCTCTTGTGTTATGATCCCGTCTCTCCACCTGCTTGCCTGTGCATGGCAGTGGCTTCTGGTCACATCGGTCCTCCCAGGGGCTTCTGCAACACGTCTCCCCGTCCCGCATCCCGCCCGGGTTGCCCAGGTGACAGAACCCGCCAGGATGTGACAGCTCCGTCGTGCAGGCGGTGATGAACAGTAATGAGGCCCAGAGCACAATGTGCACTTACGGTGATTTATTTCAGCAAGGAAACCACAATCAGGGAGGATGGGTCAGTGTCATCAGGAGAAGAGGTGGTATGGAGATGAGCTTACGGGGAAGTTTATCATCAGCTGGCACCGCGTTAAAAATGAGTGGTGTTGGTGTTGTGTGGAGCGGAGCCGTGCTGCTCTCACGTGTGGTGGATTTTCAGGTTGCGGGATGGCTGCAGGACATGGGCAGCGAGTTTCCCATGGGGTCTTTGTGCAAAGGGAGGCCTGTGTGCCCACGGTCAGCCATGGTGTCACCAGGATCCAGCGGGATTCAAGCCCAAGCGGAGGCAGTGGCCCCGTGACCGCAGCGGGAGCTGCTTCCTGCTCCTCTTGGACGGGAAAGCCCTGCGGATGCTGGTGCCCGTGACCTTCCCGTTGGGACTGTCCCCATCGCATCAACCTCGGTTTGGGAGAATTTGGGAATGCCCCTCTGGTGGTGGCTTCCACACCCAGCCCAGAAGTGCGGCGTGGAGATGCCGTGCAGGGAAGCTCTGCTTTGTGGCCACGCCGCTTCCTGCCGAAGCGTTTCTGCGAGGTGTTGGCCGCTGGTGACAACGGCCGTGCGGGAGGAGAGGAGGCCGACCTAACACGGGAAAAGGGGGGTGGTGTGTGGAAAATCCATCCCCCAGCACGCCTTGGCGCGGCTCCCGGCGCGCAGATGGCTCTCCTCCCGCCTGCTCCGCTCCAGCCTTTTCCCAGCTTGCGCTCGTGCAGGCGGCTGGGCTGGAGGCAGGAGCGTGCGCGGCCGGCCGGGAGCCAAGCATTGCCTCCTTCAGCTTCCTCCTCCTCCTCTTCTCCTCCCTGGGGCCGGCAGTCCATGCTGTGTAACGCTCAGCACCAGCAGCCTTGCAATTGAAGGTTTTCTCCCTCCTGCTGGAATATGTGTGGATTTGATTGCAATATAATGCCCTGCGCTGATGGCTTTTTTCTTATTTGTGTCTCCTCTCTGCCCCTGTGCTCCTCTTCCATCCCATTCCTCTGCTTTTACAGCAGGACCAGCAAACACTGGCCTCACACCTCATTTATCAACGAGCCAGCGCTGTCCCACAGCTTGTTGTTCCGCTACAGAGCCCCCGACCCACAGAGACACGGGGTGAGCGTTTCTCCCTCCGCCCATAAGCGTGTCCCAGCTGGGCTTGGTGGGGCCGGGAACTGCAGCCGGGGCCCCTCCGAGGTGCAATTCCTGCCCCGGGAAGGTTTGGCCACAGGCAGCACCGGTGTGTGTGGCTCCTGGTGCGCCTCCACGGCCCGGCAGAGCCGGCACGGGGCAGCAGCAGCCCCGGCGGGCGTCTGGAAATCTTGGCAAACTAACTTTATTATTTACTCCACAGACCAGCTGTCGCGTACGCGCGTACCTAGAGACCGCTCAAATTGATAGTAAGATGGTTCAGGAGAGGATGTGGGGCACAGCCAGGCACTGTTTTGAAGAGATCTGGAGGGGGGAAGAAAAAAAAAAAAAAAAAAACTGAAAAAATTTGGATTTTGAATGGGCTCCCTGTGCACCCTGGGGCTCCAGCGGCCGGGGGAAGCAGAACAAACACCCAGTGCGAGATTTTCCCCATCCTCCGACCTCAAGCTGTTTGTAATTTGCTGTGGGGATGGTGTCGGACCAGAATGCTGCTGATGTTGCTGTTCAGCAGCTGTGAAAGCAGGCGGCCAGCGCTCCCGAGGGCTGTGTTAACCAGCAAGGGATGAGTCCGGGTGCGGGAAGCACCACTGGCTCCTTCCCCATGCGGGACTTATAGGGTAGGGCTCTGGTGGATGGCTTTTCCCCCAAATTGTGATGTCTGGAGGAAACGCCGAGGTCCTGGCTGCATCCTTGATTCGGGAGGAGGTGGGGCAGGGCGAAGGGAAGCTGCTCAGTGACCCCAGAGCCAACGAGCCGCACTTGTTTGCCGTCTGAGCGGCCCGTTGTGTTCGTAGCTCATGCAGAATCCCTCTGACATTTTAAACTAAGATCTAGTAAATAGGAGCTGGACGATGCCAGGTGCATCTCTTGTAGTGAGGGCTCCTTGACAGCACGGCTGGCATTTCCGACGTAGGGCTCGGAGCTGCGTGTTTTTGTAGCAAGCTTGTAGCTTTTCTGGAGAACACAGGCCAAGACAGTGACTCATCCCGAATCTCTACGGCAGCGGTGGTGTGTAGGGAAATGCAGGATAAATGTTTTGATCCCGAGAGCTTCCCTCATAGGCAGTGCTACCCTGGAGCAGGGCAAAATAAGCCCTCTGGGGAAGGAGAGTGGCAGGGAAAGGGGGCCAGGTTTGGTGTGTTGGTTCAGCAGAGTTCATTGCAGCTGTGCCGTTGTGCTCGTGGCCGGTGAGGTGGCTGTAGGCAGGACCGATGCCGTTCCGCATGTGAGCAGACCCCAGCTGCTGGGGGAATCCTTCTGTGGTCCCGTGGGTGCCCACCGAGGCATGAAGGCTGTGTGTCCTTTTAAATTATCCTAACAAGCGTAATTGCGGATGCTGTTGACGTTTATGGCTGCTCGGTCTTCTCAGCTGACTGACTGCGCTTGTAGGCTGCCATTTCCAAGGGAATCCCAGTTGATGAGGAGGCCGTGGTCACTGGGCCCATTAAGCTTCCTCCACCCTTGTGTGTGAACTCTCAAACCACGCTCCTGTTTTTTTCCCTTCTGTTGGCGTTCCTTGCTTTCTCACAGGATGGACAAGGTCAGTCCCGCTCTTCCCAAGCACTCCCGGGAGCGTGCCCCTGGGTGGCGGTGGTGCGGGTGGAGAAGAGGTTGGGCTCAGCTCAGGCTCGAGCACTGCAGCTGGTGGCACGGAGACCCCTGCTGGGGCAGGGCCACGTGTGTCCCAGAGCTGTGCTGGAGGCTGGAGCAGCAAGTCACCGAGCACCACTCACCTCCCCGGTGTGTTTCCTATGGGATGTCTTCTGCAAAGCTCCCCCGAAGGATTTCACTTCTCCACGAAGAAAAGTCCTTTATGCAAGCCAGACCCTCCCACACCATTTAGCTGGACCTCAGATGGGAGGGTGCCACTGGTATCGAGTGGTCCCACAGCTTTTGGGGGTATTGGAAGCCTCTGCCCATCCCTGGGCGGCCGAGTTCCTCTTCCCTGCCTTCCGGAGGCTGGAAGGGGAGGCTGCCAAGCGTGGCATATGGTGATTTTGGGGGCAGACTGTGGAGTTCAGTGATGCTTGTTGGCAACCCAGCCTCGAGAAAGCAGAGATGAGGATTTAAATGCGTAGTGACATTGTTCTGGAAGATGTTCTCCCGAAAGATAGCCTTGTCATTTTGCAGCCCCGAATCACTCCTCCGGCGCTGGAGCGGAGGCAGAGCCGAGCTCCCGGGACTCCCGGCTCTGTCCTGGTGGCCCGTGGCGTTCCTTAAAGCCCCGTCTCAGCCCGGGATGCTTTTTGGGTTGCTAAACGCATCTGTGCTGATCTGTAAACGCTTCCACGTGGTCCCATGGCGTGGACTACAGCATGTGCACTTTGTGTGCCTGTGGCCTGTGTAACCGTGAGCAGCCCGGCCCTGGGAAGCTGCGTTGTCGCTCTGCCCCCGTGGGGGCAACTGAGCTGTCCTGAGACCCTGCGGGGCCGCTGCCTTGTGTGAGCTCAGCGGATTAAAACTTGTTCCCAAATTTTATCAAATAGGCTTATAATTTGGAAAACAAGGTATTGAAAGCACTATCTCACTTCTCTTATCTTTGTATTTGCTTTGGTCCCCTTTGTTTTTTTTCCCCGTGATGTGTGCTTTTTTGTAATTTTCTGCTGTTTCCTTCCCTCTCTCTTATCTCTCCCTCTGCAGTTCTCTCCCCTTTTTCTCTCTCCCTCTCCCTCCCCCCTGCAATTTATTTGCAGGCAGGTTGTCTCTTTGATTTACTGTATCTCTCCTCAGTGGGATTATGATAAATGGCTTGTACGGCCGCGGCTGAGCTGGCCCAGCACCGCGTGCTCGCATGGGGTCAGGCCCCTTTGGAGCACGAAAACCGCGCAGAGGTGCATGCGGAGCGCTGCTGCCTGTACCAGACCCACACCTCCTTCTGCCCCACTGTTATTTCCCTAGGTTTGAAGAGCAAGAAAAGGATCAAGAGGGGAGAAAACCTCCTTGCCACTGGGGAAGGTGATGCTGAGAGCATTCACGGTGTCGCCAAGTCAGTGGTCGCTCCCGTGTGCAGCTGCGGTAACGTCTTGCTGCGGCTGTCCAAGGGAGGTTCAGGGTTGGCCGAGGGGACTTGGTCGTGGTGGGGAACCTTTTTTGATGCTGCCTCAATTAGTGGCTTGTTCAGCATGTGCTAGGCATTGGTGGAGCTTCGTGGAGGGCGTCTTGTCTGCTTTGCTGTGCCCCAGTGCGGTGGGTTGGCCGTGCGCGCGTACACGTGCGCTTCCAGAGACGGGGGCGGGTGTTTCCCCGGCACTCTCGGCTGCATCAGCCAGCGTGTTCCAGTGTGACACATCCTGATACAGGTGGCCTCTCCTTCTTGTCATTAGGGTGTTCCATCCAGCTGTCACAGCAGGCACAGTTTATTGATAAAGTTGTTTTAGAGTTGCTGAGCCAGCCCCCAAACCTGAGCTTCGTTAAGTCGTCGCCCACCCCACTGCAACGCGTCCTCCTTGCATGCTGAAATCCATGCCCTCGGTGAGGGTCCAGGGGGGGGTGGGGCAGAGCTTGGTGCAGCCCATCACGACGTGACACAGCACCTTTGTGCTCAGTTCATGCATGTGCAAATCCATTTTCCAACACAAGTTTTGGTTTTTAGCCGCTCCAAGTCAGCCCTCATGGGCTGGTAGCGTTGGCATAGCCAATACATCTTCATGGAGCTGCTCCTCTCTGACAGGTTCGTCACAGAGACCCCGAGGTGCTGGTGTTCCCATTCAAAACGATGGGCAGAGAAGGCTTCTGGCTTGTTTTTGTTGTTTAGCTCGTCCTCTGCGATCTGAACTTGGTTTGTTATTCTGGGGATAATCCTTCATAATGAATCTGCGGGAGATTGATGGGGATAGCTCGTTATGCACTTCCAGAGCAGTTTCACTGTAATTCTGTAGCAGCAAAATGTACCATTAAAGGCAGAGAGCCATGGGAATGATGGGACATAATTAGTTGTTGCTGTAATATTTTTGATTGAAAGTGTATAGATACTGCACGCGGCTCTTTTGGAAGCTGGGGCTCTCAGGGAGTGGCGGAGAGGAGCGGTGCTTCGCCGGTGGGAGAAGGCGACCTGCTCTTCCCCTGCCCGCCTCTCCGGCACCATCGTTAAAATGGGGAAGTCCTCCTGAATCCGAGATGTTGTGGGTCAGATGTGTGCCCAGCAGCTCGCACGTCTGGCTTGCTCCTGCTTTGCTTTTTCTGCCTTGGTGGAAGCCCGGGACATGTGGAAACCTTGCAGAGGGAAGCCGGGTGGCAGCGCGGGGTTGGCACCCTTGGAGCATCGTGGCCCAAAGCAGGGGCTGCCATGGGTGCGGGGAGCGACCCGAAATTACTCGGGTGACCTTCTGGTGTGGGCTGGAGCCCCAGCTCTCTTTGTGCATGGGGAACAGCAAGAATTAAATTTGAGCACTTCCCCTGCCACCTGCGGGGCTTCTTTCCCACCGACCTTAAGAGGCTTAATCCAGGTTGAGCGGTGATGAAAGCTATGGCGCAGCCTGGCTGAGCTCACAGCCACGGCATCGTCTCTGTCAGCGTTAGTTCATGCTGGTTTTTGCAGGAAAGCTTCTTGGCTTTATTTTCCCATTGTTCCCTCTTTCTGCTGCTTCTTGTTCGCTCTGGGAGCAGGACCGCGTCCCCAGGCACCCGCTGAAGCATGCAGCAGGGAGGGAAGCGCTCTGCGGCGCATCCAGCTGCTCCCTACTCCCACCCCCCAAATTTCTCACCCCCCCAGCTGCTCAAACAATGCCAGCCACCCGTCAGCTCCCCCCAGCCCCACCATGGCACCTCCTGGGTGCTGGTGCCACCGTGCACAGCTCCGCAGAGGGTGTCCGGGACCTGGGACCGCGCCGGTGCTGCTGCAGATGGACCCGCTGCCACGCAGCGAGGATGTTCCTGCATGCTAATTGCTGGCATCTTTACTCGTTACGAGTGTAATTGTGAGTAGACGTTTGTTTTTGTATTGATAATTAGGGACTGGAACAGATGGTGGAGGCTTAGTTTAAAGTAATGTGTCCATTAAAGAAAATCTACTGTATACAGCTGAAGATTCTTCACTCGAAGAGAGCTTGGCTCTCCGCAACAAAGCTCAGCTTCTCCACAATGAGGGCTTCAGCGCTGACCGGAGGCTCAAGTCCTGGCCCGTGGGCACCTCTCCATGCCCACGCAGCGAGCTCCCTCCTGGGCAGTGTCTGGAGCCCCCTGGGCACCTCTCGTGCCGGGATGACGGAGCCGGGCTCCTTGCAGTGGTGCCCAGGGACAGGACAAGAGGCACCGGGCACAGACCCAAGCAGAGGAGGTTCCCTCAGGACGTGATGGAGCAGTTCTTCACTGCAGGTGATGGAGCACTGGAGCAGGCTGCCCAAAGAGGTTGTAAAGCCTCCTTGGAGGCCATCAAAAGCTTCTGGATGTGGTCCTGGGCACCCTGCTCCAGGCGGCCCTGCTTGAGCAGGGGTGCGACCAGAGGGGCCCAGAGGTCCCTTCCCACCTCAGCCCTGCTGTGGTTTGGTGATCAGCCTGGGGTTTTGGTGGGGCCAGGCTTTCCCTGAGGCTCAGAGACAGGCTTTGGGCTGCTCTTCTTGTTCCTCCTCCTCCCCCCAGAGGAGGGCATTGCAGAGAACCCTGTGGTAGACTTGCCCTCTGGATAAGGGTCAAGATCCCTGGAAATGTGGAGGAAAAGCCTAAGTGGCAGTGTGTGAATTCAGATGGAAAGATTACTTGGTTTTCATGCCTTGTTTTCCATCGGTTAATTGTCCCCTTGTCCTCCTGTATTAATTTGCCCCTTGCTCTGGGCTGCTACCACAAGAACGGAGCTTTACCTGTATCCTGTGGTTTCAGGTAGGGGCATGGCAGTGGGATGAGGCAAGAGCTTTTTGGCAAGGAGGCAGCTACTCCGCTGTTGGCTTTGGATTCTTTTCAATTTATATATTTCTCTTTATTTCTAGTCTCCTGCCTAGGGAGCCGCTGTGTGCTGTGTCATGCTATTCCTCCCAGTTTTCTTTCCAAAATTCAGAGCCTTTTGGGTGCTTTTGGATCGAGGAGCTGATGGGGAGGGAAGGGCTGAGTTTCTGGGAGGGGATTGGGCTGTGCATCACCACGGTGCTGAAATCCTTGCGAAGCGGGCACCCTGTTTATTTGAAGGGCCATGGCAAGGACTAACGAGCGCTTAATGATGTGCACGGCTGTACTTACAGCAAGGGGAGAAATAATATTTGCGTGGTGCTGGTCCGTGTGGGACACGGATGCTTGGTGGGGACACGGATGGGAGCACAAATCATCAGCAGTGCTAGAGGGAAGCTGTGGCCGAGATGTGTTGGTGTTGGCCAACACGAAGAAGAGTCAAGTCCTGAAAGGAGCCGTGCTGTCCTGCCTCGGCTGTGGAGGGACGGACGGGTAAATTCTGGGCATGGGCGGTGCGTTTCCTTCCTGTGCTTGGTTGAGATGCAGGAATCGAGCAAATTCATCTGCATGTCTGCTTGCTGAAAACAAATAAATAAAACCTGGAGGATTTTTCCCATCTGTTTCTGTATGTTGTTGCTCTCACTATTATTGTTGCTACTCTTTCTTGTGAAAGAACAAGAAAAAAAAAGCAGGGGACTGCCAGCTGTAGTACAGCTTTTAGATATTTCCCACCAAACCTGCTGTGGAAAGCCCCCCGCAGTGGAGCACCGCTCCAGCAGCCCTGTTTTAATTCACGTGTCTGAAATCACTGCCAAACCACAGCTGCATGGAGCTGTCACGGGCCAGCGTGGGTGCGTAATGTGGGATGTCCCAGGTGGTCCTGCGACACACAGGTGCTGGGGGGCTTCTCCCTGGTTTTCCTGGTGCCTGGGGGTTGATGCAGGCACGCACCTTGGGTTTTTGCAGGTGTGGATGATGGCTCCTTTATCTTATTTTGTTTTCTTCTTGTGTTTCCCCAGAAACCCTGATGGACACGCGGACGGCGACGGCTGAGCTGGGCTGGACCGCCAACCCACCCTCGGGGGTAAGTCGTCCTGTGTCCGACTACGTGCGCTCCTTCTCCTGAGGCCAGGTTGGATCCAAGCCCGTCCCCTCCCTGCCCCGCTGTCTCCTCCATCCAGGCAGGTCCCCGTGCTCGCTCCTCCCCATCCTCCTGCTCATGCCTCCCCTCTCCCTGTACCACAAGGCTTGTAATTAGGAAACATTAGCAGGCTCAAAACAGCTTTCATACCTGGAACATCATCCATAATTGCACTCAGCAGTGCTCTTCCCTGGCTATTAATGTCACTTTTATGAAGTAATGAGGAACAAAACACCCTGAGGCACTTAAAACATCTTTTTTATATAATACGAGTCTTTGAGGGATGGAAGCATAAAATAACCTGACTCACATTCCCCTGACAGAGAAAGTGATAGACAAAGACAGGCGCAGACAGGGAGGGGAGCAGAGGGGTGGGTGGCAGGCTGGTACCCGCGCGGCGCTGGCCCTGTGCTCCCCAGAAACCACAGCTGGAGAGCTGGGCTGTCGGGGTGCCAGGCGCCTTGTTGGGTGGGCTCAGAGCATCTCCGGGGGTTTTGGGGCTGCCCCGCTGTGCTGTGTACCCACTGGGGTTCGTTGGCCCTGTGGTCATCCCCTGTGAAGTTTGGACAGACCTGAAACAGCTCTGCCCAGGGATGTGCAGTTAAATGCGTATGTGCAGACATGTAGGGATGTGTAATTAAATAAGAGTACACAGCACCTTACCCTCTGTCCTCTAGGAGATCAAACAGGGTGAGCATCCTTAGGCTGTCCCCTAAATGTGTTTCCCAACCTATAAGACATTCTTGTCACCTTTTTCCAAACACTTTTTACATTTTTCCCTTTGATGTGTGACAGGAGAAGCCCCCACTGGGGGTGGTTCCTGGGTTTAACTTTTTTTTCTGGGTGTTATTTTGCTTAACTGATAAGTGGTCGAGCAAATGGTGCTTCTGGGAGCTTCCCTGCTCCCCGTCTGCTGGGGCTGCTGTCCGGCCCTGCTGTCACCGGAGCGATACCCGGCGAGGGGTGGGAGAGCTTAAAGGGAGAGGGCAAAACCTCGTCACCGTGGGGCTGGTCTTGGTCCTCCAGCTCTTCTGGGAGGAGTCGACGCTCGGTGCTGCCCCTGCACACACAAACGCCCGCAGCTGCTGCCGCCGTGTTGCCCCCAGGAACTATGCACGTATCTGGCGTGCTGCTTAAAGATTGCCGTATGAATAATGCCGTTATGAGGAGACTGTAAACATGGATTAGTGAAAATGAATGGATTATGAGGCTGTAAATCTGTCTGTGGGACTCTAATTCCATCATACCCCATTCAGAGTTTGCTGCTGTCCCTTAATTGAAATTGTAGCCTAGATTGTATTAATGCCCTTCTATAAATTGAACCGTGAATCTATATTCTCTCTCTGCTGCGGTGTGCTTTGGTGATGCTTTATTTAGCGAGGTTTTTTTGCCGGGGGAAGCAATCCTGTTGTGCCAAGAGCTTGAGGCTGGCCTTGCTTGTCAGCTCATGTGTTGGCTCGGTCTCTGATGAAGACACAGCCTCATGTATTGCTGTTCTTCATTTCTCAAAGTGCTTTGACTGCCCATCTTCCCATTTGTATGTCCTCCTAGCCTCCTGGGGCAGCTGAGGCAATTTTCCCATGTGGAAATGATTTAGCCTCAGCTGGGAGCGTGGGGCAGTGAGAAGGAGGTGAGGTTTCCCCCTGGTGCTTTTCCCCTGTGTACCTGGGCTGTCTGTGACGGTGCTCCTGGCCCCCCTCACGAGGTGCAGCCAGATGACCTCTGGAGGTCCCTTCTGACTGTCACCAGACTGATTTGGGGTCCTCCTTTCAGGCCATCACTGCCTTTGGGGTGACAGGTGCCTCCGGTGCCAC
The DNA here is from genome assembly GCA_011076525.1 of Nettapus auritus. NCBI lineage: Eukaryota > Metazoa > Chordata > Aves > Anseriformes > Anatidae > Nettapus > Nettapus auritus. The sequence continues at coordinate 10,189,927 of CM021773.1, forward strand.
CTCCAGCCCCACCGCCTCCCTCTCACGGCTTCTCCTCTCCTTTGCGCAGTGGGAAGAAGTGAGTGGCTACGACGAAAACCTGAACACCATCCGGACGTACCAGGTGTGCAACGTCTTCGAGCCCAACCAGAACAACTGGCTCCTCACCACCTTCATCAACCGGCGGGGTGCCCACCGCATCTACACCGAGATGCGCTTCACGGTGCGGGACTGCAGCAGCCTCCCCAACGTCCCTGGCTCCTGCAAGGAGACCTTCAACCTCTACTATTACGAGACAGACTCGGTCATTGCCACCAAGAAGTCCGCCTTCTGGACGGAGGCACCCTACCTCAAAGTGGACACCATTGCTGCTGACGAGAGCTTCTCCCAGGTGGACTTTGGTGGCAGGTTGATGAAGGTGAACACAGAAGTGAGAAGTTTCGGGCCCTTGACCCGCAATGGCTTTTACCTGGCTTTCCAGGACTACGGGGCTTGCATGTCTCTGCTCTCCGTCAGGGTCTTCTTCAAGAAGTGCCCGAGCGTGGTGCAGAACTTTGCCATCTTCCCAGAGACAATGACGGGGGCGGAGAGCACCTCTCTGGTGACCGCCCGCGGCACCTGCATCCCCAACGCCGAGGAGGTGGACGTGCCCATCAAACTGTACTGCAACGGGGACGGGGAGTGGATGGTCCCCATAGGCCGCTGCACCTGCAAGGCTGGCTACGAGCCGGAAAACAACGTGGCCTGCAAAGGTAGGGTTGGCCTTGTTTTGCGAGGTGCTTTGTGCTTCTGGAGCTTTGCTGACGTGATGTTTGTCCCCAGACAAGCTGTTGTGGGTGATAGGAGTGGCCTGGAGCTGATTTCCAAATGGATCTGACGTGAAGCTATTTTGCTCGGGGGGGACCAGGCAGGGATCTGGGAGCTGCGGTGCCCGGATCTGCTCCCAGGTCCCTAAATGTTGAAAACATGCAGAGAGGCTGGTGTGCATCGCTTCTGCCCGTGCACAGGGAGACCCCAAAGCTTTGTGGTGTCCTCTGGGGGTGCGGGTGCTCTCAGTGCTGCTCTCAGTGCGCCGTGCTGGTGTGATGCTGCAGGGCACGTGGCCCCTGGCTGCACCCTGATGTCAGCCCCTGCTCGCAGTGGGGGCACTGGGTCCTCCAGGGGGATTTGTTTGTGCATGGAAAAACATGGTAGAGCGTGGAAGGAAAACCTTTGCTTAAAATTAGATGGCGTGCAAGGTGTTGTGTTGGTCATTTTCAGAAGGCTGTTGGGCCACTTTCTCAGTGATGTGTGTTTTATTCTGGTGCCCCTGACCTACAGTCACTGATGCCCCTTTGCAGAAGCGTGAATTTCCTCTCCTATCCAAGTCTGAATCTGTCTTGGTGGTCTTTGCCCCATGATCTCCCCCATGAGAGCACAGGGCTGTGCTGCTTTGGAGCAGAGGCTGCTGTGCCTCTCCTGCATGCTGCCGTGACCCAGTGTGGAGCAAAAATGGTAAGAGCAGAGCAAAAACCTGCAGCCTCAGGAATGACTGTAGCATGCAGAACCCAATCTGCATTCTCTTGGTGCTCTCCAGAACTTGCAAAACTGGCTGCGTGTCTTGGACACGGGCATGCATCGTGATGGGGACAGGGGCACCCATTTGATGGACCCCCTCTGCCACCGCCACAAGCGTGCTGGAAGCCGTGGTGATGGGCTGCCTTCGAAGGGCGATGCTCGCTGGCAGAGCCGCTTTCATCTCCTCGTTATTTCCTGAGCAAAGCTTCAGGAGCTAGGCAGCCGTCACCGACCTGACCGCCGTGCTGCTGCTCTGGTTCTGGGTATTAATTGGTTTTGCTGTGTGTTTTTTGCTGCTTTTCTGGGTTCCCCCAGCCATGCCGCTGGTGTGCAGCTGCTGGATTATAAATATGGAAACGGTGCTCGCTGCTTGTCATCTCCTTTTGCAGTTCTGATGAATATTTCCCAAATAGGGTTGGAGGATTTTTTTTTCCTTATTAGCATTACAAGCTGCCCTTTCAGTCTCCTCTCCTAAATTATGGTCGTGTTTCTGTACCTTGCTTGGAAGCAGGGGAGAGCAGAGGGTTTTTGCATGAGAAGGGCTGTAATCCCATCCATTAATCCCGTCCATCACCAGGGGGAATGTTTGGGAAGTTGCTTGTTCGTGCTGCTTTCCTGACCTTTCCTCATGGTTCATGCCCTGTGCTCCTGCTCTGCAGTGCCAGAGCTGAAGAAAGAACTCCTGCCATCGCTCTGCAGAGCTCCAGGCTGTTGTTTTGCCTTTGCGTGGTGGGCATGCATCACGTTATGGCTCCTTTGGGTGAAAATTTAGGCCACCTGCAGGTCTAAGGGGGTGGGAATGTCTGCTGTGGGCTGGCCAGCAGCATCCTGAAAAGCACCATGGTGTTCTGCAGGTGCAGCCTGCTCTCGAAGCTGGTGGCTCAGGCAGGTGGTTAAGCGGTCCCATCAGGTGTGTGACCACGGTCACCCTTTTCTGGTGGTCTTGTGAGTGCTCTCAGGTGCTGGTGTGAGGCTGTTGCCGCAGCAGAGCTCTGATAACGCTCCTTTTACAGCCCCGTACGAGCACTTCCCAGTGTGGCAGAAGGACTGATAAAGGCTTGGGCATCACGTGGGACTGGCACATCTGAAGATGTTTTTAGATGCTTGGGAGAAACAGCAGACCAAAAAAACCATCCATTCTCTCCAGGACGTCCAGTAAAAACAGCCCTAAAAGCCAGGGCTTCACTCAGGTCTGTTGGAAAGTTGACCACGTTTGAGTAAAAATCTGGTTTTGGGTTGGACTCTGGCTTCTTGGTGGCTTGTGTGGATCCTTTGGTCACGAAGCTCTCCCTCATATCCTTGTGGGCCTTGGGGACCACAAGGGAAGATCTGCGCCCACCGCTGCTGTTCTGAAACTTTGGTGGGCAGGGGACAGCGCATCTTGAGGCTAAAGAAAAAGAATTTGCCTTTCTCGTTGGACTTTGTTGCAGCCATGAGGGTGCAACGCCTCATGGGGTGATGCCGGTTAGGGATGGGCGCCCACCACTTGCTCTGGGTCTCCTGCAGCAGGATCTGGGTCCATCCATCACGGCTGCTCCTTGCGGGGCAAGGTGCAGGATCGCACCTCAAGCATGAGCATCTCTGTCGGGTGGCTTCGCTGCCGCCGCGCCGGCTCCCGGGAGGCTGGCGCTTCTGACATCTGCTTGAAGCCTTCGTCAACCTGAGCAGCCGAGATGAGCCACTTAACGAGCCCAGGGGAATTGTCACAGAAAAATCCGTGGTATTTTAAGGTTGAGAAAATGGGCTTAATTCCTCAGGGAAAGAAAAAAAAAAAAGGGGAGGGTTGAATTGTTGAGCTCCATCGCCCCGATCTTGTCCCTCCCGCCCCAGGAGTGGAGGCAGTGCTGTGGTGGGGCTGGCGGAGTGGATCAGGTCCAGGGGCTCGTTAATTGGGATTATCGTTATGTGTTGGGTGTTCAGTGTTTGGGGTCCTTGTTTTCCCTGCATATTCCACGCTGGGTGGTGGGGCTCCATGCCTGAAAGCCCAGGTGGGGCTGCCCCAGCTGCTCTTAGCCTTGGGTCGATGCGAAGCGGAGGCTGTTCCTGAGCCCAAAATGAATAATTCATTCGGCACGATAGCCCACGCGCCGTTCAGGTGGATATTAAACCCATCCATCTCGCCGGCCCCGGCCCTCAGCCGTGCTTTATGGCCTGCCGCCCGGTCAAGGCGCAATGCATCACCGCGCTGGGAGGAGGCCTTGGGCGCGAGCGCCTGGCACGTTCCTTGGTTCCTCCCGGAGGGAAAGAATTAAACCTTCCTCTGCTGGGGCTTGACTCTGAAACCTAATGATGGCGGGCGGCTGGGCACAGGGGCTGCCTGCTTCTGCCCCAATGGGGAAGGGGCGATTCTGGCTTGAGTCTGGGGAGGTGGGGGAGCACCGCGGGGGCCAGCCGGTGGTTCGGGCAGTTTTGCCTTTCCCCGTGGCCAGCTCCACGGAGACACCAGTGAAGGAAACAATCCGAAACGAAAGCAGCCTTGTGCCACGCTTTTACTCTGTTTCTAAAGGCAGAGAGAAGGGGTGAGAGCGCCGTTGTGCTGCTTCTCAAGCTTTTTTCAATCTTTTTTTTTTTTTTTTTTTTTTTTTTTTTTTCCCCTCCCTCTGTTGGCAAATTCCCGTTTCTTTGTCTCCACTTCGCCTTGCCTCCCGCCCCTCGCCGTGCCGGTGCCCCAGGAGGAAGGTTCCTTCGGGTGACGAAGGCGACGGCAGCTCTGTCCCATGGGCAGATGGCTTCAGGGAGGGGGGCTGCAGAAAAGCCCTTCATTTTCTGCTCACCCCGCGTTGGCTGCAGCCGTCCCCCTTCCGCCGCTGGGTGGAACAGGCAGCACGGCTCTGCCAGCGCCGGGCAGCGATGCGCCGGAGGCACGGAGCTCTGGGAGCGGGGGGAATAATCATTTTTCTGAAGTTACGCCTTAATGAAGACATCCGCTAACAGCCGTACCCATTTCTCAAGGAAAACATCCAGGAAAAGCTTGTTAATTTTTTTTTTCTTCCCCTAATGAGCATGGTGGGTTTTAATGGAGGTGTTAATTGGACGTTATTAGCCAAAAGGCTCCGTGGGTGGGTTTGGGCCCTTCCCGGCCCCGCGTGGACACCCAGAGGAGCCGGCTGCTGCCGGGGCAGGATGAGGCCACCGAGGGCTCGGGGCGGCTGCCCGGTGCTTCGCTTTGCTGCATGTGGGCGTTTTGTTTTATTTTATTCTTCCTCAAAGACTACCGTTTATATATTCCCTCCCATTTACAGCGAGGACTTTTGAGTGTTGTATCGATTTTAGCCTTAAAAGAGGCAGAAAAAGCCCACGGATTTTTTTTCAATATATATATATATATATATATTTTTTTTTTCCAAGGGTCTTTTCAAGAGCCTATTTACAAACAGGGGAATAAATCTGCCTCCGACACGCCGGCTTTGTTCCACCAGGCTTCCAGGCAGGCCTGGGAGCGAGCCCCGCTGCCCGGGCTCGGCCCCGCGGGAGCTGGGATTGTTCTCGTGCACAATGGCAGGGCGGCGAGGAAGCGCAGGGTCCGGCCCGCGTCCGGCACCGCATTGTTCCCCGCCGATGTTTGCAAAAACGCCAAGCACCTGGCCAAGCCGGTGACTCATTCCCAGGAGCCCGAAAACCTCTCTGCGACTTTTTTCCCTCCCGCTTGGTTTGTTGGGTTTGCGGTGGGATGCGCGGCGGGGCCATGCCTCTGCTGCGCTCACGCCTGCCGGCGATTTCGGTCACGTATGGCTATCGAAGGCGGCGTGTTTGTAGGGAGCCCCAAAGGGCAAGTGACGTTTCGCAGCTCGGAAAAGCTCCCGGAGCTGCCCACGTACGGAAAATCCTGGCGGCCTCGCTGTGTGCACAGCAGGCGTTAAGGATGGGGGAGACTTCTCTCCTCCTCCCGCCCACTTGTTGATGCCACGCTGGTGTCGGCGCTGTTTGCAGAAGGGCCGTTCCCAAAATCCGGCTGGCAGGGTGTCCGGGCAGCGGTCTTAATCTCTGCTCAGCCCGGCGGTGCTCACGAGCAGCTTTGCTCCTCTTTTTTTTTGTTGGTTTTGCTTTTTCCCCCGTTCCTTCATTTCCTATTTCTATCTGGCAGTGGAGCCAAAGTGCCACAGGAAAGCACGCTTTCAGGGGATTTCTCCTGCAACCTTTCTGGCAAGCAGGGGGAGGAGGGTGCCTGCCGTGGGGTCCGGCCCCTCGTGCCCATGGGGTTGTGCCCTGCCCGGGGCTCCCTCCCCAGCCGGATCCGTCCCAGTGCGCTCCCGCCGCTAAAACCAGCGCTGCTCTGTGTCCGTGCGTCCTGGCAGCGCGAGCGTGGCCGCGTGGCTGGAGCCCTCCACCAGCACTATCCCGGGGTGCCTCATCCATCACAGCATCAGCACTAACGAGGAACCACTTCAGGCGTAATTAATAAGCACTTGATGTTGTCTAGATCGAGGGGCTACTGCCTGGCGTGAGCGGGCGATGGAGGGAAAGGTGCTTAATGAGCTCCTGGCAGGAGAGGGAAAGGTTTGTAACCAGCACAGAGCGTTTGTGCGGGGCACGGGGCTGCTCCAGGCGCTGGTGGCACCACGAGGTGCTCCTGGCTTCCCCATGGGGCGACATCCAGCGGGTGCTTGCTGGGGGCCCCCGAGGGACCCCGATGGTCACAAGGCAGAAAGCGGATGCATTCCCAGCTGGTCCACGACTGCCTGCTCCCTGCCAGCATGCCTTCGGTACTGCCTTTTGTCCCTAAGGAGATGTGACCTTGCTTGATGCAGCACCTTGCATCCAAATTTGCTTTTTGTTTCTGCAGTGCCTGTTTCCCGTAGTGTTTCTTAAGAGCCAAGCAGAAACAAGCTTGAGCAGGCGAAAAAGGGGCTCATAAAGTGACCTGGAGTTCTGTTTTATTCCCCTTGGCTGTTTTTGAGGGCAAAAATGAATTTTCCTGCTTTCCGCCGAGCTGGCAGACTTGTAGCATCATCTGCTTTCCTTTTTACATGTTGAGCTTTGCTTTTTCTACATGAATAAACCATTGTGGGCCAGCCTCGGAAGCTGCTGACTTTAATTTATGTGTGTCCGACGGCAGATCTAAGCCTATTTCTCCAGAGGTGAAGGGCTGCCTTAATTAACTCGCTGCGTCAACGCGACGAGACCGGAGCTGCTTATAATTATGTTGGGCGGGCGCTCAGCTCCCAGCCTTTGGTGCGTGTTTGGAAAATGGGGTGAACTGAGATGGTTTAAGGCAAACAGGGAGGGTTTTCTCCTTCTGTAGATTTCTCCAGCTTCCCCGGGCTGAGGACTGGGAGGTGGGGAGGCTCCGTGGTGGTGTGCACCCATTGTGGTGGCACACCAGGAATACAGGGCGGGCTGGTCCAGGAGAAGACCTCACCCTGATCTGAGGTTGCGTCCATGCATCCCCAGGCCACCACACATTGATTTGTCCCCCCAGGAACAGTCGGGATGGGATGAGCGTGATAAATGCCCTCAGATCACCTGGGGCGTAATCGTAGCATCCTCTAAATGTCATTTTTTCCTACAACGTGCAATTCCAGGTGGGCGTTTATTTGCCTTTATAGCATCTTTCATCCTCACTTGTAGCCTCCCTGTGGTCCGTGCTTGGAGGTGGCGGCGTGAGAAGGAACGTCGCCTCGCTGCTAAAGCACCCTTAAAACCCCCTAATTGGGGCTAATCATTGCTGGGAGGCTGGGAGATAGCGGGGCTGGTTTTGGAGCAGGGGGCTCAGGGACCGGGGAAGGCCCCGGGCTCAGCCTGGAGGACTGAGGCGAACCTGCTGTAATTACAGGAGAGCAGTGCTAATTGGTAATAGTAACAATTAAGGGCCACGTGCTCGCGGATTACAGGAATTTGCAGAGAAGTGAAGTGATAAAAGAAACACGAGGATGCCGGCTTGTGGAGCGGACTTTGTTCCCTTGTTTTGACAGGTGTTGCTTGGCTTCCTTGTAATTAAAAATAAACAGAACCCTCACCCCGACCCACCAGGGCGCTTAAGCCAAGGCCTGTTTGTATTAAAGCCTTCCTCGTGTCATCCTCCCTTGCTCTCCTGTTGCCTGCCCTATGGGTTCAGGTGGACATCCTCCAGTCCTCTCCTTCCTTATCCTCGTAGGCACCCAGCTGTCTCCCCATGCTTTTCCAAGGGGAAAAAGGCATGTGGGGACCACCGTGTATAGGGACAGCACGGGGAGGGGTGACATTCCAGCCCTTGGCTATGGTGGCTTCTGCTTTGGCATCCTGATGGTCACCTTCAGGGCTGGTGGCCCATGTGTCTGGCTGCCTGCCTGCATGAGCCCCTGGCTTGTGGCCCCTGCGTGCTTCCACCAGAGGCCACACGTGTGGCGCAGGTGCTGCGGGACGCAAGGGACAGTGCTGGGTCCCTCTGGGATGCTGCGTCCCCACGCTGTCAGGAAGAGCTGGTCCTTTGTAAAGCACCAGTGCCACGCCTCAGGCTGGGGGAAGATCCCCTGAATAATCAAATCATAAAATATTGTTTTGATTTATTCCTTTTTATCATCTTTTAATATCTGGAAAGACTGCGCGAGCAAGAGGCCTTCATGAGTTTTGAATGACAGGTTAAAGGGCTCCAATAAAGATTAGATGGTCCACTATCTCCCAAGGAAATTGCATCAAAGTGGTTACTCCTGCTTGCTCCTATTAATTTCCTCTTCATGGCTGCTAGGAGATGCCTCATATCCTGATGCAGCAGACAGGGGCTAAGAGGCACTTCCCATTATCTCCATCATCGCCGTGTTTATGAGACACTTAGTGTGGTTCTTTGCCGTGCGGTGTCCCGGAGGTGGTGGCACCGCGGGGCAGAGCTGGGAGCAAGCAGCCACGGGGCCACCACCGTGCAGGTGAGGGGGGAGCCACCTGGTCCCTCTGGTACAGCCATGGAAATCTGAGAGCTCCCTTCTGCAGCCTTGGGTCTTTTGGGGGTGTCAAGGGCAAAGGAGGGGCATCAATTGAAGGGGCATCCATTCGTCAGCCCCTCCTTGGTGAGGGCCACCATGGCGGGGTGGGACAGGAACAAGAGACCCCATCTGTGTCGCTCCATCTTTACCCTCTAGCACGGAGCAGTGAGGTGGCTGGTTAACGAAGCCTCCTCCCTTTAAAGGCTCGAGGGGATGGTGGGGAGCAGGGATGTCCACCACCACCTGGCAGAGCCCCAGCTCCTGGCCGTCCCATCTGAGCACAACCTCTCTGCTCTTCTCTTTGCAGCCTGCCCGGCCGGGACCTTCAAGGCCAGCCAGGGCGCGGGGCTGTGCGCCCTGTGTCCCCCCAACAGCCGCTCCAGCGCCGAGGCGTCGCCGCTCTGCGCCTGCCGCAACGGCTACTACCGGGCTGACCTGGACCCGCCGGCGGCCGCCTGCACCAGTGAGTACCCTGAGGGCACAGGGGACCGAGCTCAATCCCCACAGCTGTGTCTGCACTCGCTGTCTTGTTCCTTGTCTTGCGGAGGGAGTGTTTTGGGGTAGGGGAGAGGGGTTCTGCCTGGTGCCGTGTGCCGTCAGGGGTGTTTCTGGGGTGGTGGCTACGGCTTCAAGCCTCATTTTTGGTGAGGAAAGAGCCCAGGAAAGAAGAAAGGACTGCTGGTGCTCTTCAGCCTGTTGGGAGTGTGGGTCCTGGTCTCAACACCTCCTGAACTGCCCCCCCCAAAATTACCACTGACTCAGGTCTTTAAGCCAGGAGCTTTAGCACCAGGATGTTACAGAATATAACCAATGAAGATGCTCTCCCTTATCCTCATTTGCAAGACCTCACCGTTTGGCTACGAGCTGCTGTGGGGTGCTGACCATCTCCTCCTCTCCCCCAGGGGCACATCCCTTGCACTGAGCCCCAAAGCCCCAGTTGCACAGGTCGGTGGTGACAGCACTGTCCTCTCCCCTTTGGCTGCCTGGCCACCTGGGGGCCAGCGTGGAGAGTGGCTCAGGGTCTGAGGATTTCTCATCTGCATCCCCCTTGTTTTGTTATTTAGGGGGTGTGGCTGGGACTTCCCATGCTGTGTTTGATCCACAGCTCCTTAGAAGATCTGTTGTAGATGAGCTTAACCTACAGAAGCCCTATTTTTGAGGACGATGGGATGTTTCCCATGCTGGCCACCTCACATCTTTCTCTGAAGCCTGCATGGGTTGGTGTCATTGTGCTTGTGCCTGCTGGGGTGCACCTGGTGCCAAGGAGTCCCTGGGGTTCCCCTCCAGAGCTGGAAATGTGTTTCCATGTTGTGCTGAATCGCTTGACCAGTCAGAGCAGAAGCTGGGAGGTACAACACTTGCGGATGAATCTCTGCCTTCATTGTATCTTGTTACGTTGCTGATTTACAGTATTGCTCCGTGAAAGGATTACAGTACAAAAAAAAGCCCATTTACTGATTTTATTTTTCCTTCTCTTTGAAGCATAGTTTTCAAACAGGCTCATTTGAGGTGCCAGCTGTTCACTGATGAAGTTGTTCTGTGTCACAGGAGTAAATACTTCTCAATCTTTATTTAATTTATTAGTTGAGCATTAATGGGAAATCCCCCCAGTAAAGCAGGCCACAGCCTCGCTGGTGCTTAGAACAGGGCGGCTACTGCCAGAAACTCTTCCCCTGTTCTTTTCTTCTTTTTTTTCTTTTTTCCCAAAGAGCCCTTAAAGCTCAAAACATTGCAGCTGGAAGCTGCCACCTGTGTCAGCGCTGTGGTCCTGGGTGCGCCAGGAGGACTCACAGCTGGTGGAGGAGCGAACAGGCAGCGCGGGTCCTGGGGCTGAGCACGGATAACTGGGAGGTGTGCTCGCGGTGCCTTGGTTTGGAAGAGAGCCATGCTGGGCAGGCAAGCGGTAATGCTGGGAGCACAAGAAGCTGGTGGCAGGAGCCTCCTTGACCAGGGCAAAAGGCTTTTTCTCCTTTTTTCTTATCATCTGTAAGGGTCAGAGGCCGGGGGCATTGCCCGGCCCCGTGATAACCATGGGAAAGCTCTGTTCAGGACACGCAAATCGCACCTCTCCTTTTCTCAGCCATTTTCCCTTCTAATCTCATCATTAGAGCTGGTTCAAGGCTGTGTCTCCTGCCATGTTTAACGAAGCTGTCCTTGCGGCATGGCCCCGCTATGTGTGATGGTGGTGGTGACCCCATCCCCAAGGATGCCCTGCAGCAGCGCCTCGAGCCCGCAAAATCCCTTGCTGGCAAGGGTGCCGTGCTGGCGGCTGCTCCCTGACAAGCGTCTTCAGCCCAGTGGAGGGGGAAAGAATTAAATGGATCGGATTTTTGTTATTTGATTCTATTTTACTTGTTGCCTGTTGCCTCCCCTTCCAGGGAATAATTCCTCCATATCCCCAGGTTTCCCAGCACACATGTGCGAGGTCCCCCAGGACATTTTTCCTCTTTCATCCTCTTCTCTAAGGTCAGGTCCTCCATCATTTTTATTGCTCCCTCTGAACTCTTCCTGACATGGAGAAGTCCTTTTTTTCTTCCTAGGAAGTGCAGTGCTCACACCCGAGCCCTGCCGGCATGAGTAATTAATTGTTCTTCTGGCCTTAGTGTAAGGCAGCAGACAGCTTTTGGGTTTTCAGAGGCGGACCCACCCGGATGACACAGCTGTGCACTGGATTTCTCTCCCTGGTGTGGCTGCCACCTCTTTTGTTGCTCCCTATCGATCCCAGCCGCGTTTTGCCAACGTACAAAATCGGTGCTGTATTTAATTCCCTTCTTCCGAAGCATCCGCCACAGCTCCCATTGCGGTACTACCTGCGGCGTTGATCAATGAGCTCTCTCGTCTGACATCCCAGCTGCTAATAAAACACTCCGACGCTGTGGGTAAATACCCATGCTCCCAACCTGGAACACTGAACCGCCAATAACCATTTACTATTTTTGACTCTTTTCTCTCCTTGTTCCTGCGTTTCTGTGAGGTTCTGGCTAGGTGACATGTCAGAGTCCCAGTCTGAACCCCGAGCCCCTTCTGCTGGAGGTGTGGGGGGGTGGGGATGGAGACAGGAGAAGATGGGGTTGGAGGTGAAGATAGGTGGAGGTGGGGATGGGGAGAGTCTGCGCCGTGTCCAAAGAGGTGGTGATGACATCCCTCCTGCCCAGCCCCAGAGCAGGCAACATTTGGTGCGAGGACCTGTCTCAACCTCTCTTTCCCCACAGGCGTCCCCTCCGGCCCCCGCAATGTCATCTCCATCGTCAACGAGACCTCCATCATCCTGGAGTGGAACCCACCGCGGGAGACGGGGGGCCGGGACGACGTCACCTACAACATCGTCTGCAAGAAGTGCCGCTCGGACCGGCGCGCCTGCTCCCGCTGCGACGACAATGTGGAGTTCGTGCCCCGGCAGCTGGGGCTGACGGAGACCCGCGTCTTCATCAGCAGCCTCTGGGCGCACACGCCATACACCTTTGAGATCCAGGCGGTCAACGGCGTTTCCAACAAGAGCCCCTTCCCGCCCCAGCACGTCTCCGTGAACATCACCACCAACCAAGCCGGTGAGTCCCGGGGAGCTGGTTGCGATGCCAGGACCATGCCTGCTGTTTATTCCCCACTAGACTTATGGGGGGTGAGGTGGCACTGGCTCTTCCCCGCACTCCTGTGGTGGGAAGGGGAAAGTGGGTTGAAACCTGGCCCTTCCCAGCGGGACAGGGAGCCCGACTGTATCAGAAGCACAGGAGGCAGAGGGGATGGGGAAGAAGGGGATGGTAATTCATGCTTTGTGCTGAGAGCGTAACGCAGGCAGCCTTTGTTAACCTGCTCCCTCAGGAGAGCTCAAGACAGAAACCTGGTGTAAATTTTTTAGTATCTCCCCTCCTGGGAACGCCGATCCTGTCAGGCTCTTGTGTTATGTTTGCGGCTAGCTGTCATTGGTGTCTTGTTAACCATGTGCAATCAAACCTGCTCCTTGCACCAAGACCTTTTCTTCTGGAGTGCGTTTTGGGGGAGTATTTTTGCTGCCTCCTGTTCCTCCATCGCTGCACGTCCCCTTCTTCTTCCTAGCTCTGCTTTCCTGGAGCTGGGGTGGTTCTGCCCGCTGGTCACCGTTTCTTCCCCATCTCCTTCTCCCCCTCTTCCTTGCTGTATTTGCCTTGTGAATGCTGGATACGAGCATGGAAATGTATCTGTGATGGGATGGGCTGTGTAATAACTGTGATGCCATGTGTTGCATTTAGTGCTCTAAGGGCATTGCCAGTGTTTGTGAGACTACAAACAAATACCTCCATGGGGACATCCTGATCTGTGTGCTTACTGATGCACCTCAAAACACCTCTCCTACTCTTCCACCTGCACCCAAGCATCGCTGTGTGCCCCCCTCCCTGCTGCTCTCAGCACTGCAGTGGGCTTTTCCACCTGGTTTCAAAGTGGCCTCGTGTTTGCCGGATCCAAACATGGCCGGATCCACGCAGGTTGGTTGGTGTTGGCTCTCCCCATTTGGGCACTGGACGTTTGCACAGCACCATCCCTGCCATAGACAGGCAGGAATGTGGGGGGGCTGTGAACACAGCAATTAACAACACAGCAATCAACCTAAGTGTTTAAATTCAGAAAATGAATGTCTTGGAGCAAAAGTGGAAAGATTTAAGGGGAAAAAAAGGATTAAACATGCTGGATAAACAAAGGCAGCACTGGACTGACGACATCTCCTGCAGCATGGTGAAGGCATGCCACTCGTTCTTATGTGCTGAGCAGGAGGGAGCGATTATCCTCCCTCCTTTGTCCTGAGCATGGCGAGAATGATGATGATGATGATGAGGGCAGAGAGGCTGGAATATGGAGCTGACCCTGTGTGGGTCACCTTGGCACAGCTGCAGCTCTGTAGGGCCTTGGGTACCGTTCCTGGAGGCTTTTCTTAGGAAGAGGGGCATGATCATGGCCACACTGCCTGGCTGTATCCCTTTCGTGTGCATGTTGGAGGGCAGCAGGGCTGGGGTGGTCTGAGTCCGCGCTGCAGGTCTGGGCTTTGGAAATGGAGCTCCTTGGAGGCTGGGCACTGAGGCTGAGCGCTCCTGGAGAGCCCTTAAGAGTGGAGCCAGCAGTGAGCAGTGGATGCAGGCGCCACAACCAGGTGTCCCCTGGTGTGCTGGGGACATGTCCTCAACTGCCCCAAGTTACAGAGCGTGCTGGGGAGATGGAGCACTGAGGGAGAAGGAGCACTGAGGATTTCCAGATCCCTAATTAAAAAGAGTAATTGGTTTAAATACCAGAATTCCCCTGCTGTCTCGCCACTCGGGCTTTGTGTGAGCTGCTGCACTGCTGCTCTTCCCAGCGCTAGACGGCTGTCCCATGGGGCCAACAGCCGCAGGTGCGACAACCAGGAGATGGGTGTAAATGAGAGCTTTCACCCTCCCCTGGGGCCGTGCAGGCTCAGTCCTACCCCTCGGCGTTAATTTTCCCCATTCTCTTGGCAGCACCCTCCACCGTCCCCATCATGCACCAGGTGAGTGCCACCATGAGGAGCATCACGCTGTCCTGGCCGCAGCCGGAGCAGCCCAACGGCATCATCCTGGACTACGAGCTCCGCTACTACGAGAAGGTGAGCCGGATCTGCACGCCCGACGTCAGCAACACCGTGGGCTCGAGGCCGGCAACGGTAAGCTCGGGTGGGAACCTCACCATGGAGGGTGGGCAGGGGAACAGTGGGTGCAGGGTGGGCTACAGCAACACCACGACCCTCCCAAAACGTCCATCGCTGCCCTCTCGGCTGACCCCTTTGTCTCCCGGCACTACCCACAGGACCACAACGAGTACAACTCCTCCATGGCCCGCAGCCAGACCAACACGGCCAGGATCGAGGGGCTGCGCCCCGGCATGGTCTACGTGGTGCAGGTGCGAGCACGGACGGTGGCCGGCTACGGGAAGTACAGCGGGAAGATGTGCTTCCAGACGCTGACCGACGGTGAGCGAGTGCCCGGGGTCCAGGGGGTCGAAGGGGGGAGGAGGACACGTTCCCAGCCGCAGCTTCAGGCTCTAATTGGATTAAATGAACTTGTCTCTGCAAACCTCTCCCCCAGCGGGCAGCGTGGCAAAAGCCAGGTGATTTACAGGGATGTCTTATTAATTGCCAGCTGGAGGAGTAATCTGCTGTAAATCTCCTATCTGTGTTTTCTCCCTTGCTATTTAGCTGTGGTTTTGTCTTTCCTGCATCCATCCGTGGTGTTAGGGCTGGGTGCTCTCCAACCCAGTCGGGTCCCCTCCCTGCTCTCATTTCTCCGGGTGTTTGAGTCGTCCCTCCTATAAATCAGTCCTTCCAGCCCTTTCATCAGCTTTATTGCTTTTCTCTGAATAACGTCAATAAAAGATGCAGAGAGCAGAACAGATGGATGGAAAAGAGCCATGCCTTCTCCTGCCCCGGGTCATCATCCATGGTGTGCTCAGCACGCTGTGGTGGGGAGGAGCGGAGGCGTGCAGGCCCCCCAAATGGACATTAAGCTGTCCTGAGGTGTTCGGAGCCACATCTGTGTCCTTTCAGGCAAACCTTGAAGGCTCAGACCCATCTCTCCTGGGGTTCCTCACCCCCAGGTGGTACACTGGAGGAAAGGGCAAGTCATAACCTTCACGGTGTCTTCTGGCTTCCTCACCAGAGTCTTGCTGTGTTCTTCTTGCCCCAGCCCTTCCCAGTGAGTGGACACCCAGAAATACTGCATCCCTTTAGGCACTAATAACTCATGGGATGACTTTTCATCACTCGTGGCTTTGGAACAAATGCAGGAGTCAGTGAGTGGAACAAGGCTGCGTTCTTGGTCCTTCTGCCCCTCCAGAGGCTGAAGCCCTTTCTCTGCTGCTGTCAGCCCAGTTGTGCTCCAGCTGGGTGACACCTGTGGGTCCCAGCCCACTGGTTCACCAACCTCTGCAGGCTGGTGAATGCCCAGCACCAGGGCTACAAAACCACAGTAGTGCTGGCTGCAGCTCCCCAGGGAGCCTTGATTGAACCCGATTTTGAGGTCAGGCTGCGTGACAAACAACCATTTAATATCTTTGTTAACGCAATTAAAGTTGCCTTTGTGTTGGCCACATCTTGGTCATGAGATATGTGTCCTGCTGCGATGAAATGGGGTCTGCAGTTGGACTATCTCAGGGTGGGACAGTGCCCTGCAGGCGCCCCATAACCCCAGCCCCAATCTCCACCCTGGCATCTCCCCCCAGAACTCGTGGTTTTCCCGGTCCGGGGCCAGGTACCAGCCAGCTGCAGGATGCTCAGAGCAGGGCATGCGTTGGGCAAGCTTCTGGCAGCGGGGAGAAGAGGGAAAAGCACACAGGGGACCGAAAGGAAGGAAATGGTAATAACCCCCCAGTGCCTTCAACATCCAGGATTAGAGAAGTGAGAAGAAAAACCCTGCCTCAAATAAGCAATTAATTGAAATTTAATAAGAATGGATATTGTAGATTATTAAATAATAATTGATTGTTAGAGGAGAATTTCTTCGGATTTGAGCAGCATGCAAGGGAAAAATCTAGCTGCTGGTAATTAACTGCAGAGCAGAAAAATACAGATAAAAGGGTGTTAAATACTTCCTTTTGGAGTGAATTGTATTTTAATCCTTGCTTGTGGCTTCTGGCGTGAGCGACAGGGCAGGACTGTGCTGGTTAGGTATTACTCCGCAGACCTAAATACAAACAGGTCAAGCCTGCTTCTCGTTTACACCAACATCCTTTTGCTTTAATGTGGCCTGAAGCTAGGTACAAAAGTCAAATGAAAGTGGCCTTGATGAGGTTTGCAGCCAAGTCTGATGCTTTCATTTGTACCCCTTCTCTGGAGGGTCTCTTCCCTGCCTGCTTTCCTGGAACGTTTAGGAGCTGTGAGACCCCATGTTAAGTCTGGTTGAAATGACCAACGGGTCTAAATCTATTGAGCGAAGGCACAGCCAAAGTCACCCTGTAAACCTCTCCCCTTCGGGAAACTGGACCTAAGCTCCGCTGGTTTGACTTCATTCCTAGGACCTTATCTTCCATATTTTTAGCCCTAGCCATGTGCCCACCTTGCTGATCACCCTTCCCGTAAGAGCAGTCCCCATGGGGACGTTTTGGGAGCTCTGCCCATTCCCAGGGGCTGTGAGGGAGGGCTCACCTTGTCCTTTCTCTCCTGCAGATGACTACAAATCCGAGCTGAGGGAGCAGCTGCCATTGATCGCGGGGTCTGCGGCAGCTGGAGTGGTCTTCATTGTCTCGCTGGTGGCCATCTCCATAGTCTGCAGCAGGTGAGAACGTGGAGGAGCAGCTGGAAGAGATTCGGTGCAGGAGGGCAGGGATGGCGAAATCACTCAGGATGCCATCAGTGAAGAAGGGATCTGGAGGTGGTCACCATGGTGTGGGTGAAGGCACCGAGGTGCAGGCTGCCTGTCGGGGAGTGTTTTGTGGAGCTGCTCACAGAGTTTTCTGGTCTCTTCTCTCAGGAAGCGTGCGTACAGCAAGGAGGCGGTTTACAGCGATAAGTTACAGCACTACAGCACCGGGCGAGGTGAGCAGGGCAGGGGAGAGGGGTCAGGGTGGCTTTGTGGGGTCGTGGTACTGTTGGTGGGGAGGGAGAAGAGCAGCAGGGGATGGGGAGAGGATGCTGTGAAAGCTCCCAAAGGCAAGAAGGAGGCAAACTGATCATAAAGGAGCAAAGCAGCAGCTCCAGGTGGTAATTGTGACCCAGCCCTCAGCTCCTGCACAGACCTGGCACACCAGGCTTACAGCTCTGTGCATCATGAGCACCAGCAAACCCCATTTACACCCTCCTGGAGAAGTCTCCCAGGTGGATTTGCTTCCTTTCAGAGGACTCGGTGCCTGGAACAAACGAGATTAGGCTATTATAAATTAATTAATAAGCTGATGGGGAAATGTGCCCAGGTCTGTGAGCAGATGGCAGGGAGGTGCCCATGTGGGGTTATATACGAAAAGGTTGTATATTGCATTTTTAGCTGTATCCTGGCTGGCAGCAGTCCCTCTGCGTAGCCTTACAGGGGTTTTGCTGTGCATGTGGGAGGAAATCTCCAGTGTGGGGCTGGGTCCTTCTGAAATACAACCCACGCAGGTGCACGGAGGCTGGGATCCAGCCTGGGAGAAAGAGCAGCCAGCACCAGGGGCTGGCAGCTGCAGCATGGCAGGGCTCAAAACCAGGTAGAAAAAAGGTGAAACGGGTCTTGGTATTTTGTTTTTAAAGCTGGGCGATGGGAGCACATAAAAACTCGGTCAAGGTTAGCAAGCCTCCAGGCGCGTGGTTGTTGCATGTGCCCAAACAAAACAGGTGGGAAATTTGTGGCGAGCGACTAATGGGGAGATGAGCTCAGCAGCGGAACAAACCCGCTCATTTAACGACACGGCAATTAGAGCATCCTCTTACAGCTCCGTGTGGATCGCCCGAGGGGTGTCTGTGCTGGGGCTGGTAACTTCAGATTTAGAGGTGGTGAGAAGTGGACTGCAATTTCTCATGCCTCATCCCTGCGTGATGCTTTGAGATAGCCTATGTGCAGAAGGTGCCCTGCAGCGTTCTGGTGTCTGAGGGTTAGAAAAAACAACCAACGGCCTGAGGTGCCCAAGTCCCGCTCATTTGGATGGGATGGGAAATGCGAGTGCCTTAGGGAGATTTGGGGGGAGCTCAACCTGGTGTTTGCTGAGCCCGGAGCACGTCAGAGGGTGTTTAAAAGCCAGCCTGCATTGAGAGCAGGCAGGAAACTTTGGCGTTATTTTCTCCTTTATTTATTCATTTTTTTGATCGGTGAGTCAGTCTTGGTTACGATCCTGTAAATCCCTTTGTAATCCTGGCTGGAGCATCAGCTGCTCTTGTAAAAAAATTTATGGGGCAGTTAAAGTGTACGAGACAGAGCCGTAAAGGGATTTATGAACTGGGAGATGCACAGATGGCTTCATTGCAGTTGTCGTCACCCGCCCCGGAGGTGCAGAGCTCCTGCCCCAAATGCCCCCGCTGTGAAGGAGGCGATGCCATGAGCCGTGTGTTCAGCAGCTTTAGCGATGCGCTGGCCAGTGCTGGTCCTCCAGGTATCCTCCAGGTTAACCTCAAGGACCAAGTGCCCCCGCACTGATGTGCTTTTAGGGTCAGGATTTACTGTCACCATCCCCTGCCCTTCCTGGTTTGTGGTCTGGCCTGAAGGCAGCGCCCGTGTCTCCCTGCGGTGTGGCTGGATCCTGCTGCTGCCCAGCAGGGATGGATGAAAGGCCAGCAAAGCTGTGCTTTTACGGCTCCATACAGGTTTTTGATTATAATTGCTGCACTCTGTCAATTTAGTGGCAGCCACAAAACTATCAGAGGCCTTTTTGGGTAAATAAATATTTCTTAAATAATGCATCTAGCCTCATAAAGTTGCCAATTTCCTTGCCATAAAAACCGCTAATTGTAGTTGTGGTCTGTCAGTGTCCCTGTGAGCTGGATGCTCATCAGCGGCTCCTGCCCACCTTGTTCTCTCTCCTCTCCCCTTCTTCAGCCTCTGCTCCCTTCTCTAACCTTGCTGGAGGGGACAAAAGAGGAACATCGTAGGCTGTTGGAGGTGGTGTGGAAGAGCAAATAGCAGCTGATTTAATGGACATGGGAAGGGGAGAGTGTGAGAACAGCCTTCAGGTCTTGGCCATAGCACAATGACTTCTGGTTTTCTTTCTCTTTTGCCACTTCTCCTGTGTTTCTCATGACAAGGTTCTCCAGGGATGAAGATCTACATCGACCCCTTCACTTACGAGGACCCCAATGAGGCGGTCCGCGAGTTCGCCAAGGAGATCGACGTCTCCTTTGTGAAGATTGAAGAGGTCATTGGAGCAGGTGGGTCCCCACATGCCCATCTTCCTGCCCTCTCCACTCCTCCTGGGTGGACACCGGTGGACCTGGGGCAGTTTCCTGGGGGGTACATGAATGGTTTTCGCTGGGAAATGCAAAACCTTTAATGAGGCCTCGGGATATCAGCCTTTCGTGGATTTTTGGTGGATTAGGGAATATGAGGTTGATTTCTGCTCTCAAAGTAAGTTTCTCTGAGGCTGGGAAGAACTCTGTTAATGTATCTGCTGGGTGACCGTGGGCTTTCCTAGTTTGCTTCCATGAGGTAACAAGAAAAAGCCAGATCTCTTTCCAGTCTGTGCCATATTCCCATACATATGTATATGTACACATGCGAACGCGTATCTGTAAGTCATCTGTGCTGCTTTTATTGCAATTTTAAATGACTGTGTCGTACTCATAGAAGAGAGTACGAAGCTGGGGGGAAAGCCACAAGGAAGCAGTGAACTGTTTCAGTCGGGATCAAGTTCAGCGATGTATCAGCTGCCTTTTGCTGCTCATCAAGGCAAAGCAGCTATAAGCCTGGCTTAAATGTAATCCCTCCACAGACAAATTTCACCTTGGCGAAGGAAAAGCTCTCCCAGTGGAAACAAGAGGGAGCCTTCTCTGCGTTTTAAATCAGAATGCAGCAATGAAAACAGACCAGTTATTTTCCATTCCTAGATAAATGATGTGCAAAAAGGTGGCTGCGATTATCGACGCTGGCACCTTGCACGTGAGGGAGCCCTTAAAAGTTTGTGCTCTGCCAACATTCCCTTGGGATTCACAAGAGCAGCCCCAGGCTCCACGGTGTTCGGTGATGGGCTCTGGCAGCCTGGAGAAGGCTGTAAGCCCACCCACATCCTCAGCGCCTTTCAAAGAGGATGAGCATATAGACTTGTGAGCACCATTAGGTGTCAGCTGTTTGAGAGCACTGTTGGGTGTCAACTGGCTGTTTTTCAGCTGCTCCAGGTACTGTTCTGTGCAGTTGTATATGGAGGTGGTAATGGATGGTCTTGGACTTGCAGGGGAGTTCGGAGAAGTGTATAAAGGCCGCCTGAAGCTACCTGGCAAGCGGGAGATCTACGTGGCCATCAAAACACTCAAAGCTGGCTACTCGGAGAAGCAGCGCCGGGATTTCCTGAGCGAGGCCAGCATCATGGGGCAGTTTGACCACCCCAACATCATCCGGCTGGAAGGGGTGGTGACCAAGAGCCGACCCGTCATGATCATCACAGAGTTCATGGAGAACGGGGCCCTGGACTCCTTCCTACGGGTAAGGCAACGTGGCGCTGTGCCAGCTGTTGGTCAGCCACAGGATTTGGGATGTAGGCTCTGTTGCCCTATCTCAACCTCATGCTTTCTCTTTCCGATCACAGCAAAATGACGGGCAGTTCACGGTGATCCAGCTGGTGGGGATGCTCAGAGGAATTGCTGCTGGGATGAAGTACCTTGCAGAGATGAACTATGTCCACCGAGATCTGGCAGCCAGGAACATCCTGGTCAACAGCAACCTAGTGTGCAAAGTGTCAGACTTCGGGCTCTCGCGCTACCTGCAAGACGACACATCCGACCCCACCTACACCAGCTCCTTGGTACGTGCCCCGCTTCCTGCAGCAGCAACCCCACCAGCCTGTTGAGGCTGGTTCTCTAAAACTGGCAAGTTTGTCTACCCAGCGTTGGTCTACCCAACATCACCCGTGCCGCACTGTGCCTGCTGGGTGGGGGCTGAGTGCTGGGTGTGCTCTCTGTCTGGAACTCCCGGCAGGGATGCAAAGTCCTGCTGTGGGTCTTGGGGGGAGGGTTCCTACCGGATGGTTAAGGGCTGTGGTTCCCACCATGGTAGCGGACTGGCCCTTCTAGCAAGGGTTCTGGGCTTGAGAGCAGCATGGGTGCTCAGAGGGGCTGGTCCACCCCTTGTACCTCCTTGCTGCTTTCCTTCCACCAGCAGGGAAGGCTCTACTGCTCAGCTGCTGCCTTGTTTGGGAAGGCTGGCACTCTGACTTTCCTTGTTCTTATTCCCTTTTTCATCATCCTCTTTTTCTTCCTTTCTATTCCTCCCTTTTATGAATTTTCTGTCTCCCTTGTCTCCAAAGCACCTTTCTGTTCTGTCCTGACCGTGCCATACGAAGGGGTTAGGAGGAACCAGGGAGACACCCCTAGGCAGTGTCTGCAGCGCATAAACCCCTGCCAGCAGGCTGGCGAGGCTGTCAGCGGCGTTATGGATGAGCAGACAAGAAGGCTGTGAGTGCCCTGTTGACCTGCTGGGCTCTCTAATTGATTAATCACTTATTAAAAGAGCTAATAACCTTCCTAACTCTTTGCAAACAATTCATAATACAGGGGTATAACGTGTGGCAGGGTCAGGCCTTGAAGAAGGAGAATGAAGGCAGCGCCTCTTCTCCGGGCAGACATCGGGGCAGCGAGCAGGGGCAGGGGTTGGGTGCAAGAGCGAGGATGCACGTCCTACTCCAGGCCCTGCAAAGCAGTTTCTTGGGCTGCCAAGCTGTGCCCAGGCGTGCTTCGGCGTGACGTAGCTTACAACAGGAGCCCCAAGGAGATGAGACTGTTAGGATTTCATCAAATGGAAGTAAACGGATCAAGTGAGTCACGCCACAGCCAGGGGGGTTAAAGCGAGCTGTGGGATTTCTGGCTGGGCTCGGGTCTGCTCCTGCTCCCTGCCCAGACTCGTCCTGCGGCCGTTGAGCAGAAACGCATCAGGGTTTTTGTTTGAAGACCCCAGCAGTAGCTGCTGGGAAGAGGCCTGGAGTAGCCTTTTCCCACCTTTAGAGATAAAAGAGATTATCTCATCTGTGTTTTTATTTAATTTAGGCCATAATAGATCTCCTCGGCAGCTGGGAAATGATGCTGTGCCTGCGATTACATCACTCTGCCTCCCACAGCAGGTTTCTAGCTCTGGGGAAAAGGCAGGAAAAACAACCTAGCAGTTAATTTCTCCATTTGTAGTTATTCAAATCAAATTTTTGCCATTCAGCCTTAAAGAACAGCTGATGCTTCATTGGAAAGGCTATGGAAAACAATTGTGCTCAACGATTTACAATGCAGTTCTGCCCCGAGCACATAACACACGTTTCTGTGTTTGTTTTTTTTTCCCCTCTGTCCCTTGGCTTTCTGCTTGAAGAGCTGGGCTGTGCTTGCCCAATAGTGCTTGACTGCAAGGCACTCGCTGGCTTGAGCAGGATGTGTGCGCAGGCTGCTGAGGCTGGGGTGCTCACCAGCTCCTGTTCTTGGCAGGGTGGGAAGATCCCCGTGCGGTGGACGGCCCCGGAGGCCATCGCCTACCGCAAGTTCACGTCGGCCAGCGACGTCTGGAGCTACGGCATCGTCATGTGGGAGGTGATGTCGTTCGGGGAGAGGCCCTACTGGGACATGTCCAACCAAGATGTAAGTGCTGGGGGCTTGCTGCCAGAAAAAAAAAAAAAAAGGCAAGAAAAAAAAGCCCTGCCCAAATGGAAATCGAGGGGTCAAGGCAGTGCTGGAGATGCTCCAGACCCCGTCGCCTTGGTTTTTGAGATGAAACAGGCTGGCGGACGAGAGGGATGGCGGGAGGGAAGCTGGGAAGAAAAGCCAGTGGGCTGGTAATTGGAGTTCAGGAAGCTGCAGTGCCTTTGAAAATGTTCAGAGGGCTTGTGAGCTGGGAAAGAGCTTTGGTAGTGCGACTGCCGTACTCGATGCGATCTGCCGAGATAACGAGTGGCAGCGCTCTGCCGCGAGGAGCTGCGGCGCACGGAGCATCAGAGCGGAGATTAACCTCCCGCGGCATCTCCTCCTACCCGCTTTGCCGGCAATCACGGCCTGGCAGAGCTGCCCGCGTGTCGCCGTCCCGCATCCTCACGCGCTGCCTTGCTCCCTGCAGGTCATCAACGCCATCGAGCAGGACTACCGGCTCCCACCGCCCATGGACTGCCCGGCCGCCCTGCACCAGCTGATGCTGGACTGCTGGCAGAAGGACCGCAACACCCGGCCTCGCTTCACGGAGATCGTCAACACCCTCGACAAAATGATCCGCAACCCGGCAAGCCTCAAAACTGTGGCTACCATCACCGCTGTGTGAGTGCCCGAGCACGTGGCTTCCCTCCCTCCCAGGGATGAATTCAGGAGTCCCGTCCTCACCCCGGTGCCTCTGTCCCCTTCCAGGCCTTCTCAGCCCCTCCTCGACCGCTCCATCCCCGATTTCACTGCCTTTACCTCAGTAGAAGACTGGCTGAGCGCCGTCAAGATGAGCCAGTACAGAGACAACTTCCTGAGCGCTGGCTTCACCTCCCTCCAGCTGGTCGCCCAGATGACATCTGAGTAAGTCCGGTGCCTCTGTGCAGGCAGCAGCTCGCGGGGCTGCTCAGCGTGGCTGTCCATTGATGTCCGTCTGTCTGTCTGTCTTTCAGAGACCTCCTGAGAATAGGGGTGACTCTGGCTGGGCACCAGAAGAAGATCCTGAATAGCGTCCAGTCCATGCGAGTGCAGATGAGTCAGTCTCCAACCTCGATGGCGTGACGTCCCTCGCTCGACGGGGAGGGGATGGGGAGGGCAGGCGGCGGAGGCGGGAGGGGAGGAACTGACGGAGCCGCGGTGCGATGGTCGGAGAGGGGCGACCGCGGCCGGGGGCTGCGCCTGCCGGTGAAGGATGCTCCTGGGACTGGCCTCGGCCTGGTGACTTCCGTTCCTCGCCAACAGAAGCACACTTACCGATGTCACGGGGAACGGCGTATAAATAAGTATAAATATGTACAAATAGTATATTTAAAAATGAAAAAAAAAAAAAACACAAAACCACACACAAAAAAACAACCAACAGTGAAGACAAACCAATGTACGTTGGGGAAATGAACCCACATCCTAGAGACCAGACTCCACTCCCACTGCCAGTGAGCAGTAGTCAAAACTGAGGTGGAGGAAGGGGCTGTTGGAGAAGGGAGAGGCACCAGATTGAGTTCCCCAACTGGAGGAGCCACTGGCAGCGATTGCCTTCCTTCCTTTTTGCTTCCTTTGCTCTCCCTCCCTGCCCCAGCCCCTCCTGCTGCCCCCGTTCCCTTCTCTGCTCACGGCCTGGTGGAGCCTCCTCAGCAGCCTCCACAGCTGGCCCCGTCGTGTCCGGGTGTCGCTCTGCCAGCTACCAAAGGACTTCGCTGACCACTGCAAGGGGGGGATCCGACTCAATCCAGTTAATGTCTTCATATTGAAGAAGAGATGTACCTTCAATAGAAAAACCTTGGTTTTTTTCTTTTGCTTGCATTTTTTTGCAAAAAGGAAAAACGACAAAAAAATATCCATCATGGAAAACGGAAAGAGGTGTTCCCGTGTGTGTGTGTATGTGTGTGCGCGCGTGTACCTTGTCAACCTACCGTGGACTCGCTGCTTGTCCGTATCCGGAGGTTGCCACCCACCCGAAGGCAGTGGATGGCCGGGTCCCAGGCCTGGATCCGTGCCTGGAGCCGGCAGAGGCCCCAGCGAGGCTGGCACTCAGCGCGGCGCAGGCAGGACCAGGACGAGGATGAGGAGAATGCGAGGGGCCAGCGGGGACAGGACTGGAGGAGCCGCGGCGCGTGGGTACTGGGTTGTGGAGGAGGAGGAGGAGAGATGCTCTGGGGAAGAGACTGATGAGGCCTCCAGAGCCTCGGGGATCTGCAGAAGATGGCTACGGAGAACTTTATTTCCCCCATCTTGTGGACCTAAGGATTTTGATATTGGGTTACAGACTTGGGTTTCATGGCTTCAGAGGTAGGTCCATTTGTCTTGTGTACTTCTCTGTCGGTCCATCCTTCTCTGTATTTTTCTGCTTACTTCCTCGAAGCCTCTTCCAGTGAATATTTCCGTGTTTAATTTGATATTTTTTTTCCCCACTGCTGATCTCCTTTGCAAATTGATCTAGTTAAAATTACTAGACGCATGTCAGTGTTTACACAGAATATTGTAAGTCTGGGCAATCTAACTTCCCTCTGCGGACTGCGCGGAGAGTTTATAAAATGAATGAACTCTTAATAAGGCTTTTACTTAGATGGCTGTGTGCGAGTTGTAACGATCCATCACCGCGGCTGGCAGCTGGAGCCGGGGCTCGCCGTGCCCCGAGGGCTGCGGGTCCCTGTTGGAAGGTGTTGGGGCTGCCTGGTACCTCCCAGCCCTACCGGGTGCCTCAGGTGTCTGTAAGATGCCCTCCATCCTCCTCCCTCCAGCACGTGTCTGTCAGTGCCATGGGGATGCCTCATGTCCATCTGTCCCTTGTCCGTCCATGCTGCAGGGACACCCTGTGTCCATACACGCCATCGGGATGCCTCACAAGGTTTGCTCCCTGCCTGTGCCACCTGAGGGGACGAGCCCTCCCTCTGCCTGCTGCCTGGTGGGGCTGTTGGGGTCCTCTCCCCTTGGAGTCCCCCCATGGGAGAGCCAGCCCTTCGGGAGCAGGGTGTGCAGCTCAAGGGGGACGGTAGCTGACACTGCTGGCAGGAGAGGGACCCACGTGTCGGGGTGCTCTTTACTGTGGGATTATCTTCCCAATCGTCTAAGGAAACGGCCTGCCTTGCTGCCGGGCAGTGGGAGCAAGCAGCAGGAATGAGCTTGTTTCGAATGGCTGAGCTCCCTCCGGAGAAAGAGGCAGAGAAACACACCCCGTGTTTACAACGGTGGGGACTGCTCCTGGCCTGTCAGGTAGACGATCGCCGGTACCTCTCGGGATCCTCGCGGCCTGAATCTGTATGCCGGGATGTTGTCGCACTGCATACAACATGCAGATGGAGCAGGCGTTGTGCATGCTAAAGCGCTGCCTTGCCACGTTGCTGTTCACCGCAGCTGATGGATTCTTTTTTTTTTTTTTTTTTTTTTTTTTTTTTTTTTTATCATTCCTCTTTTACTAGAAGGAAGCTAAAGGCATTTAAAAGGACAAATGGCAGTGACACAGGGTAAATACCAAAACTCCCCCTTTGCGGCTGCTCTGCCCCGCTCAGTGTCCTTCTGCCACGCGCCTGGGGCTGGAATGACGACGCGACGGCACCACTGCCTGTACCTAACCTGCAGCCATGAGCATCCCACGTGTACCCCACACCTCCTGGGCTGTGGCAGGGCAGGCGATTCCCTGACCCCAGCTCTTCTCACCGTCTCTCGCTGCGATGGCGTTTTTCACTTTGGGCTGGAGCCGCTGTGGTGGCACCAGGGCCTGGAGTCCCCTGTGGTGTCACTTTGAGAGCCGGGGCTCTACAAGGAGTCTGAGGATGGCGTGACCAGTTCATCCAGGGCCCAGGCACAGCTGGCCAAGGGGTGGCTGTCTATCTGATGCCCAAAGGTGGGCCACCTGGTCCCATGCCTTCAGAGACTTTGTGCGCTTCTTTTTCTCTTCAGACGTAGCTGGGATGCAAACGTTGTGGCCTGAAGCATCCCTGGTACCACCAGCGCTGAGCAGGTCTGGCTGACAGTTGTTGCCTCTGGATTTAGAGGGGGTTGCAAGCAAGCGGCGGCATTGTCCATATCGTTCAAGAGGTCCCTTCCATCAGCAATGGATGGAGAAGCTGCACAGGTGCTCCAGTTGGGGCAGGAGGCTCTGCCTTGCTGTTCTTTCTCTCCGGACCTAGGAGGAATGTGGATTCGGGCCAGGCGGATGCTCTGCAGACTGAGAGGGACTCCGCCAAATGGTTTCAGTGAGGAAAGAACCCCCAAAAAAATCTGAACCACAAATGAAAGCTCCCCTTTCACATCATTTGCTCTGTGTTGTGCTTGGTGTTCCTTTCCTTGATCCTAAATTGGAAGGGGTGTCTTGGAAATATTTTTTTTCCTTGAAGTTTCACTTTGCGTAGGAAATAAAAGGGGGGAAAAAAGAAAGATGTTTCTCATCGAAACAAAGAGATTCCCCCACTGCACTGACCTTTCCTTGGGCCCAGGGTTCACCCAACACACCTGGTGCTGGCTCTGGGGTCCTTCCATCGCTGGGTGCCACAGGGACAGATCCTGCCCCGTCCCCACTCCTCACCCCCTGCTGTCACAGCCGTGCTCCGTGGCTCACGGCTCCTTCTGCGCATTCCTGCAGCAACTGCCAGGGGCCTGGGGGCGAGAGCCCCTCTGCAGTTTGGATGCTTTGTTTTCCCTCTGGAACTTGCTGCTCCTTTCCCAAAGCGTGGTCCCCGGCATACGGCGTGGGGAGGAGGCACTTGATCAATAGCGGTAATTAAACCAGCCGTCGAGGGGAGCCCGGCACGTCCAGGGCAGGAGCGGGGATGAGGTGTGTATGTTAATAGCAGCTTTGTGTGCCTCTTTTGAGAAAAAAAGAGGAACGCGCTTTGTGCCATTTAATGACCTTCAAATTAGCAGTTCTTTGAAAGCACTTATGTATATTTAATTTTAAATGTTGCCGCAAGTCAGAGCGGGGCTGGCAATGAAAGCAGCAGGCGGCCGGTTTTTAACTAAGAGCAATCCCAGAGTGTGATTTCCAAGCCCGTCAGCTTTTGGTGCTTGCCTTGCTCTTTTGCCTCGGAGAACAGAGGGCTGCGGCCCCGTCCCCCTGCACCGAGGAGCCTGTTCTGGAGGGGTGGGGATGGACACATCGGTGTCTGTAAGGGGCTGAATTGAGCCTCTGAGGCATAAAGAACAGCCTGTATATTTGGGTTGCCCTCTGTTTGTATTGGGGAAAAAAAAAAAAAAAAAAAAAAAAGGATAAAACATCAAGCAGTTTCTAAGGTGAGAAATGGATTTACAGAACCAGCAGTGGAGTTGCAAGCTCTTGGGGCTGTGTCACGACCACAAGGCCATCCTGCTGTCCCTGTGACTCCCTGTTAAAATGCCGATGGGAAGTTAAAATGCCATCAGGTCAGGGTTTCACATCCACCTCGTGCGTTCATCCACGTGCTCTGCGTCCCCTTTTCTGGTGGAGTCCCCACAGCACAAGGAGCTGCAGGCGGTCACGTAACGTCCCTGTCGGCATCGTCTGCTTTGGTGCCCCATTTATTGATGCTCCTGCCGGAATGGATGCCTGTCTTGGTACAGCTTGGGTGCCTCCAAAATGATGCTCCAAGAGATGGAAGGAGACCTTTCTGAGTGATGCTCCTCTCTGTTTCGGAAGAGCCCGAAACACCCCAAGCAGTGAATGAGCAGAGGCATCTCCCCCATAGCCCATCGGTGCTGGTGGGACTACCTCAGCACGGGGTCTCCCCCCAGCTGCTCCTGCCCCACAAACGGCTCTCCCATGTCCCAGCTGAGCTTGCTCTCCTCCAGAACTCCTCAGCTGCCTTGTCCTGCTCTCCTGTTTCTATTGCCTGTGGGTTTTGGCTCTGCATCCTTCTCTTGGGGGTTTCTGCTGTTTTGGGTCCATGTTTTGTGTGATAGCAAGGGGAGGAGAAGCTGGTGGCTCTGCTTGTGGCGTGGATGTGGACGGGGTCACCCCTTGGCACGGGAACGCTCCTGGAGGTTAATCCAAAGAAATCTGCCCTGTGAATTGTAAGTGGATTAGCTGAACGAGCTGGTTCCCAAAACAGGCGCGCCCTTCCAGGGCGGCCGCGGAAGTGGATTAGGCAAAAATCTGCTTACGGCCGCATTAACTCCGGATAAGCATTGGGGGGGATTAGCGCAGTTTGTGTTATCCACTTAAAAAATTAATTTGAGTGAACTTTTCTCCGTGTTCCCGAACAAAGCCTCGGTCACCTCTTCATTCCCATTTCTTCTCCCTTGTCCGTCTGTCTGACACGCACGCTGCCTTTGCCTGGGCACTTTCTTTGGGAGCAGCTTCCCCGCGGGCCGAGCCTGCTCCTCTGCCTTCTGCTTGTCCCCAGGGGTCTCGTTAGGCGATTGAACCCTCGTGCCAAAGTGGGGAGAGAGGGCAGGAAAATTACGGTCAACATCAGTGCAATTATCAACGCCAATTAGCGCAGAGCAGGACTGGCAGCCGGAGATGCAGCCCATGCCAGAGGCTGCCCTCTTCCCTGGGGATGGCTGGTGGAGGCGGCACACTCCCTGCGAGTAGCACCTGGGAATAACAGAGGCGTTTGCACTCTGCTTGGTCACAGATGTCTCGGATGTGCAGCAGGCTTTTGAGTTTTTAGGCTCACTGGGGCCAGTGTGCTGCTGGAGGCGATGCCGATGCTCGTGGTGCCTCCCTTGCAAAGTGGATTTTCCTTTCAAAAATGTGTGTGCAGCTGCATCTCTGAGCGTGGCACCAAAAATGGACCCTGGTACATAATAAATGTACAGCAATAACTTCCCCCCCCCCCCAAACACTGTTTACTTTCCTTTCTGTCTTCCCGACATTCTTTCTGTCTTTCTGATAATCTCAGTTTCTCTTCCCTTCCTTGCATGCCCCCTTTTTCCGCCAAGCACTAAATTACTAAATAAAAGTTTTATTACTACTGGATTTGCTAGAAATGATTTTCATTCAGCAGAATGATGAATTTTAATAGGAGCAAAATGTCAGCCACAGCTGGAATTTTTTTAAAAGCACTGGCACATTTGTGCAGAGGTGCCCTAGAATAATTATGGCAGCGGTCCCCGGTTATTGGCGGCCAAGCAAGGGGTGCAGCGGTCAATAGCATTGTTATTTAATGTAGCGGCTTTATACTTCTGAGGTGCAATTCTGTATTAAAAGCATCTTTGCCTCTTGGAAGGGACTAAGAAATGGGATTTTGCTGCTGTGCGGTGCTTGGTGGTTGCTCTTTGGGTTTGTGGGCCTTTCCTTCAGCAGCAAAGGGATGGTTTCTTTTACTTTGGGATGAACAGTTTTTGGTGCTTGACCACTGGCTTCTGTGTTAGCCCCAGGGGTGCTTGTATTGCAGTGTGGGGAGGGGAAAAGCACCTTTTGAGGGGTTGCTGTCTTTTTTTTTAATTTTAGGAAATGCAGCATACAGGCTTTGCCAAACCAGCTCCCAACCCGACTTCTGCATGCTCGAGGCGATCCCCGAGTGGCATCGGGGCTGTACTAAGCCCGCACCATGCAGCTCTGCATGGGACAGGCTCCTTCTCACCCTCGTTCCCCACTCTTCCCTTGCAGGGGTACGGATGCACCGGCAGTGTCGCCTCTCCCACGCCCTCCGCCGCCCACGGGATGAGCTGGGACGTCTCCGGAGCCCCGAGCCGGGCTGCGGGAGCCTCCGCTGCCGCAGCATGCCCCGTGCCGGCCGGCAGCACCCCGTCCTGTACATAACAGTGAGGTGTCCGTAACAGGTTTTCACCCGTTGTAATTTTTTTTTTTAATTATCATTTTTTATTTCTTATTTTTTGCCCCCTCCCCAGTTTGTCGATTGTGTTGAACTTGTCGGAGTTTGTAACGGTAACTTTCAGAGAATATTGTACTAAAGAGAGAATTGCACTCAATAAAAATAATGAAATAATCCTGATCCTTTTTCTTCCCCTTCCCAGAGGCGGTCTTTCTGCCGCCGTGTTATCTGCAACTTGGCCATGAATATTCATATGGGGAGCTGGCAGTGCTCCATCACTCCTTGACTTACCTCGAATTTTGATGTATATCAGTTTTGGCTCTCCGGTTTGTAAATGAAGTGACTTTATTCCCATTGATCCCTATCAGTGGCTGCTTGCTGAAAAAAAAAAAAAAAAAAAAAAAAAAAATCTGCAAGAAGGAATTTTCTTGGCACGGGTTTTTACACACAGCACATTTCAAAACACTCATGTGCAGTCATTTGGGGAAGCCGCGCTGGAAGTGCTGACTTGGATGAAAGTGCCGGCTGCGTGGTGTGAGCACAGAGGCTCCTCGCTTCCCCAGGCGTGCCGGGGCCTGTCAAAGTCCAATGCTCTGCTTCAGCCTATACCTACAGGTGTATGCGTTTATTGGGTTCAGAAAGGAGTTACTGCTGGGGCTGAGGGTTAGGATGTCCCGTGCCCCTTGTTTTTTGGGTGATGTAGGTGGGGCCGACACATCCCTGAGGTCACTGTTGCCCTGTAATTCTGCATATGAAGCCCCCAGCAAGGAGCCTGCATTTGGAGGGTTTCTCAAATCTGGTATCCAGAGCTCTGAGTCCTTGCTACGTCTCTGGGGTCATTAAGAGCTATTTTTTTCTGATGGCTGCAATTCCTGCAGGCAGGACTCTGCTGCCCCAGGCTCTGCCCTCACAGATGCATGGTGAGGTTTTTCTCCCCAGTACCCTGACACGCAAAACCAGAGCACCCGTGCCATAAAACCCAGCCCCTGGCAGGTCTTCTGACATATGTGATGCAAAAGCAAACGGGCAGTGGCTGACCCATGGCTGTGCTGAGCTCGTTTGTGTGCTTTAATTGAATTGATATTTGATTTAATGGGCTAGTGGTGTGGTTTAAATGAGTGCTTACATTTCTTGGCTCCTCTGGGATTTGGGGCGCTGAGAGGGTATATCCCTTACACAGGTCACCTGAGGTTTCCCCCTTAAGTAACCAAAAGACATTTACAGCCAGTGCTTAAAGTTCCCAGAGCAGCTTGTCTGTGAATATCCTTTTAATAGGGTCTGCAGGAGCCCTGCTGACAGCTTGATGGCTTAACAGGGCTCCGAAGGATGCGGGGGGAGCCCAGGCATCACCACGGGGCCAGTCCCTGCCTCCCCATAGCTGCGGCGATGGGACCGCACAGCAGGCACCTGCGCGCTTCCTCGGATCCCCACCTGGCCTGGAGCAGCTCCTGCCTCCCAGCCAGAGTGAAATGTTGTTTAGGGAGCCCACACAGAGGCCAAAAAAAGTTTTCCTGAGCAACGAATACAGATATAGGCGGCTGTCACAGCCCGCATGGAGACGAGCTCTCAAAATGAAAAATCTCCTCTTCATGGCTATCGGGTTTGAAAAATGGAAGCGGCGTGCTGGCTCTGATTACTCTCCAGCAGCTGTGAGAAATTTCAAGGAACTCCAGTGCCGTCACACCGAGTAAGTCCTGGCTTACCCTGGTGTAAGCAGAAAGCGGGGCTGGGGCTCCTGTCGAGCGGGCGCAGGAAGGAGCAGTGGGGCTGTGGGGCTCCCCTGGGTCCCCCGCGGGGTGCGTCCCCGGTGGCTGGTGGCAGGTGGGTGTCACGGCATGGGGGCACAGGGATAAAGGGTGTCAGCAACACGTGGGGAGGTGGCACTGCATTCGGTGGGAGACAGGCAGGAGCCCGTCTTTTCCCTGCCGTGCTTGGCAGTGAAAGACAGATAAAAGACAAGCCCAAGAGGACTGTAGGCTAAATTGTAATTGGAGCAATATGGTCTGATTATAAAGTTATGTTCCAGCCCGCATTAAACGGCAGCATCTGCTGGAGTTATCGGAGGTGCCTCGTTGCCTATTAAAAGTGATCGCTTTGCCCTGGAGGGCTGGAGAGCTGGAGCTGGGAGGGCTCAGCCGTGCCCAAAACCAAAAGGGCAGGGCTGCGTGCCCAAATCTTGGTACCTGCAGGGTTTTGGGGTCTGCTCTGGTGGGCTCCATCTCACAGCCGTGTCACGGTGCTACCAGCTCTTCCCTCTCCTTGTGTGCATCCCCCTGCCGGGCTCCCCATGGGGAGATGGGCACTGGTTGGCATTCAGCACGGCGCTCGCTGCGGGCAAGGCTGGGCCCAAACTCGGAGCCGTCAGTCAGGTTCTGCTCAACAGATGTGTGTCCCTGCTGTCCTCCCAGCCCCAAAGCTTTACGTGGTGCTTTCGGGAGAGGCCGACAGCAGGAACCTCTGCCAGGGGGAGGGAGCCGGTGACCAGCAGCCGTCCTGGTGCTATGGCAACTCGTTAAGCCCTGGGTGTTGATTTAATGCGTTCTGCCGTCCTCGGCCACTTTACAAACCACAGCCCCTGCGCTGAGTGGGAATTGCTCCCCTGAGCCAGGAGACCACCTCGGAGACTGCTGCAGCCTGGCTGTAAATTCCAGCCACACGCCGGCCTGCAGATCGCTGGGAGCCCTGGTTGCCATCAGCCTGGCAGCAGCTTGGGGCTCACAGGGAAGCTGTGCCCACAGCAGAGGGGAAGGGGCTGGAAACCCTCCTGCCTCCTACCCTTGGCTGTGGGGGCAAAGCCTGCTGCGTGCTTAGCCCTTGACAGGCCTGCCAGCTGCCCCAGCAGCAGGGCCACATGGCTTGGCCAAAGGTCCTCTGCTCCTTGCCCTGTGCTGCTTCCCCCAGTGGAAAGCCAGGGGAGGCCTGCCCCACGCTCTGGCAGCTGTGGCCATCCCCTGACTTTGTTCTCATCTGATCTGTAGAGGACAAATCCCTTCCTGTGCTGGAGGAAAGTTTTTAAGTCTGTGCCCTGCAATGCTTGCTGCCAGCTCAGCCTGCCTGACCCCAGGCTGGTCAGCCCCTTGCCCTCTTCCTACAGCTGGGCTTTGTCCAAGTACAAACAGATCCCAGGGATCCACTACCCAAGGTCTTCAGGAGGGAAACGTGATTGTTGGGTGTCCTGCTTCTGTGGGTGTCTTGAAAGGGTCCCT
Organism: Nettapus auritus; assembly: GCA_011076525.1. Classification (NCBI taxonomy): domain Eukaryota; kingdom Metazoa; phylum Chordata; class Aves; order Anseriformes; family Anatidae; genus Nettapus; species Nettapus auritus. The sequence goes on from CM021773.1 coordinate 10,223,501, forward strand.
GTTCTCACAGAGATCCATGTACCTGCCCCTTGTCTGAAAATGAGGCCCTTTAAGGTGCTGCCAGTTGGTCAACCAGCAACACTGATTGCTTTTAGGACTGTTGGCTGTGAAAGCTCATTTTGTGCATTATTTGACATTTAACGCAAAGGTCTGCTCTGAATCTGAAGATCTCTGCCAGGCTCGCATGGCTAATGCACCGGATTTCATTGTAGTCCATAGCAAAAGGGGTGGCTTGCAAAGCCCGTGGCCTTGTTACCACCTGGTTTGGTCCCCAAGCTAAATTAACACTTGGCTGGACTCAATCAAGCCTGATGAGATATTTGTAGGGCCTGCGGGCTGACGGCAAGGAAGTTCAAATGCTCTGCCCCTCAGGGGCCATCCCTATAGATGGGGGGGGGGGGGGGGGGGGGAGATCCTCCACCAAGCTCCCTACTGCAGGTTGTGCTGGGCCAAAACCCACTGCTGAAAAATCACCTGGAAAAAGCCACGCAAGTCTCAGTGAGGTTTCCTGAGTGTGCAGGACTACAGGACTCTTGATCAGCAGCAATACGGGGCTTCTCCCTGGCTGAGCTGTGGGTGCATCTCTTGCAACGTTGTTCTGTGCTTTGCACATCTCTGAGGAGCCTGTTCTGCTGTTTTTGGCCTTTGTGAATAGCAGGCAAAGGTGCTAACAAGCTTGTAATGCCTGTGGGGAGAGCCACGGCAAGCGGCAATGATTGTGCGGATGAAATAAAAGTTGTGAGTTGTTTTGCAAATATTTCTGAAGCCTGTGATACAGCAGCAGAAGTAGGCGTAATTACACGTAAAAATGTATCTACTTTGTAGTCTTTTAATTATCCACTCAGGTGAACCATAATGTGAGGGGAAAAGCTTTAAATCTGTTCATTTCTAGTAATAAAAAATGAGGCGGGAGAGTGTTATTTGAATGTAATTAAGAGAAGATCCAGTTGGATGGATGAGCTAGAGAGCAGGGATCTGTGCTGTACTCCAGAGCCCTCAGGCTCTGCTGCCTTCCCCATCTCCACCCGCATCCTTCTCACTGGAGGAAGCTGCTGGGGAGAGCAACCCAGAAACTGGGGGGAACAAACTAGAAATTGTTCCCTTCCCCCTCCACTGCTCTGCTTGCTGAGCTACTGTCAGGTGAGGTACCTTTGAAAATGACTTATTTCCATCAAGTCTGCTGTAGCACAGAGCTTTCTGAGAGAGGAATGAGTGCTGAACTTTATTTTTTCTTATAATGGCTCCTCAGAGCCCCAGGTAAGATGGAAACCTGGCTCTCTGGGGCTGTGTCTGCTACTAGTGTGGTACGCATCCTGTAGCACTTGGAAGTGGGATGGGAAATCTACCTCCTGGGGAAGAAAGCTGAGGCACGAGGGAATAGGGCCGCTCTCCCAGGGGAGGGGATGTGGTCTATCCCAGGGGTGCTGCAGGAGCTAGCTAGCAAATTGGGAAGCCTAGGCTGATTTTAGCAGCGCACGTGCTTTCCCAGAAAGACAGAAGGCCTTGCTGTCTATCTGCTCTTCTTCTGTTATCATGAATGTCAAGCACTTTACAGACAGAGGCATTAAATGTCAGATCCTGTCCCTACAAGCCCTGCTTGTAATGCGAATGCTCAGACATGCTCTGTGGTCATCTTGTTCCTGTTTCCTTCCTCTGATAAGCGTTGTCCCCTGCGCTGCTGTGTTTGGAGATGAGGCCACAAAGCTGTGCTCTTTGTGCCGCTGTGGGCGCTCACCCTGACATCCACATCCTCTGTCCTGGATATTTGAAAACAGTTGGGATCAGCTCTCTGCCTGTTCTTTAGGGACTCTGATGTGCATTTTGGCATGGTGTTCAGATCCCAGTGACTCTGGTCTCTGCCTGTGCTGCTCCTGTCGCTGCTTGGGCTGGAGGCTCAGCCTCTGCTTGGTGCTGAGGCCCAGTGCTCAGCCTCCCCCTGGGGCTCGGTGGCCCCAGCTCTGTGGCTGCTGCTCTGTGACCTCTGTGGGGCTTTGCCCTCATGCTTCCCTCGGGCAAGCAAGATGAGGCATGCTGCATGCGGCACCAGACTGCAAACCATGATATTTCATGGCTTCTCTCCCCTCCTATTTTTCTATCAGTTCTCAGCCTTTGCTGTCATTTTGGAGAATAGGTGATCTGGTTTGTGCCCTTAAAGGGGTAACAAGGCTTCCCCACTTTTGTGTTATTGCTTTCCCCTTGGTATATGCACCTAGCTGGCCCTTCTTCCACACCTCCTGCTGTGCTCAGTGAGAGCAGGCACCGTGGCTGCTGTAGCTCTCCTGTTGCTTGTCCTTGATGTAAAGCTTCTCCCTGAGAGCAGGGGATATGCCAAGTCCACGTGCATTGGTGACACAAAATGCTATAGTATATCCCATTTGGTGCCGTTGAGATGGATTTCTCCTTTGCACCGTGGCATCGACACACAGTAAAATAATACACAAAATACATATAATAAATTAAAGCAAATACTGCATGTTGATGTCTGGAAATTTGGAACTTTCTGCGTGCTCAGTACAGGCTAACAAGATGCATTTTAATAATTACAAACGAACCTGTGGCCAAAAGAGCCTTTACTGAGCACACCTGTAATGAATGCTGATGTGGCCGTTCCCCACAGAATGCTGATAATCACATTTGCTAGTGCATTAGAGCTGATTTAGGGGTAAACAATAGCTTCCACCTGAATTTGCTTTACAACCTATTGACGGTAGCGGGTAGCTTTTTCTCTTATTGAAATATTTGTAAATATTTTACCAGGCCTCCACACTGCAGTTGTGCGTTTTTTTTTGGTTTTTATTTTGTTCTATTTATTGTGAATTGACAACAATCGTGTTCACCCTCCGTATGACCCAAGGAGCTCACGCTTGTCCCCCCCCTCCTTTGTTGGAATAATTGCTCTTCCCACAGTGACTGCCGCATGGTTTGTAAGCTTATTTCAGGCACAACTGTGGGGATTAGTGATAACGCTGCCTATTGTACCAAGGTTCATACTATTTAAAATTGGAAGCAGAACAAAGGCAATTCAATTCCAGTCCCTCACTCTATGGGTAAAATAGCATTTTCTGACACCGTCCAGGAAATGTACGGAAAAGCTGAGTTTCTGCCTGTTGCCTGTCTCTCGGGGCCGTGGCCAGGCTGCGTGTCCTGCAGGCAGGGGTGCCGGGCAGGCTGCTCCCCAAAAATTCCTTTGTGGGACGTTCAAACAGGCGAGAGCCCCAGGCCACACGGCCCTGCATCCCATGTCTTTACTCTTAAAATTCCTCTTAGGACTCAAGGGTGAAGAAAAGACATTGCTGTGTCCCCTCCAGTGGTTCCTTGGGTTAATTTTCCCCTCAGCATCCGGCCCCCCCATGGTCCCTGTCCTGCCCCGCGGCCCTGCCCGGGCAAAGGGAGCGTGGAGCGTGGGGGGCGGCGAGGAGCTCCGCACACACAAAAGCTGGAGCAGCCACCAGCAGCTGTAACCCTAGCAACAGTGTCTCAGGATTTGAATGTAATTATACCTCAAACGTGATAAACACTCCGAAGGACTCCTTATGTGGAGATCATACTAAACAAGTCTTTGAAATTACCCTCATCAAATATTGATAGAGGGAGAGTTTGGGGGGAAAAAAAAAAAAAAGACCCAAAAAAAAGGAGAGAGAGAAAAGGCGAATTCTTGTTCTTGCCCACGGGCCGCAGGTTAATGGGAATCTGTTGGTTTATCACCGCAGCGCAAGCCCCGCCAATAGCTCCAGCTCACAACAAAATTAAAAGCGGGGGTGGGAGGATAAGAGAAATAAAAGCATCAGGTGAAGCAGCCATATCGATTGACATTTTGTTTTATGTTCAGCATGCAGGAAAGCGATCCCAATAAACACCATTTATCTTTCCCAGCCGCGGCCAGCAGGATTTAATTGCTGCACGAGGGAGCAGGGGCCTTACTGGGGGGCTGCGCGGGGCCTTGGCTGTGGTGGCACTTAAGGCAGGGATCCCCCACCTGCCGTGTGGAGCCTGCGGGGAGAGCTTAAAACTTCCTTGAAACGTCAGCCCTGGAGATGTGGAGGGGGAGTAAAGGGGGGTAAGAGCTCTTCACTCCAACTCTGTGAGTGGTGAGTGTCAGAAGAAAGGCAGCTGGGGAGAGCCAGCCCCATCTGTGGCACTGCCAGTTGTGAGGTGCTCAGTGGTCCTGAGGCTGCACTCAGTGCGGTGAAAAGGCCAGCAGCGGAGTGTCCTGGGGGTGGCTGGCAGCACGAAATGCTTGTGTGCAGGCAGCGGCTGCCTGGGCTAAGAGAAGCCCAGGGGTGAGGGTGTTTGCCCCACGTGCAGCGCTGAGTTAGCTCCCCATGCTTGTGGCTCCTTGTCATTCACTTTTGCAGAGCAAACCTGAGCAGCAGTTGAAGAGGTGGCCACTGGCACTGTGAAGGGAGTCACCCATGGGGCAGTGGCCAGCGCTGCAGGCAGGGAGCACACGGGACACTTTGTCTGGTGGCAGCACCACTGCTCACGCCCTGGGGAGCCGCGCTTTGTTTGGAGCAGGCCTGGCTGAATCCACACTTAAAAGCACCTTGTATAGCACTGCTGGCAAACCTATGAGCAATAAGAAAACCACTTTTCAGCTCCAGCCACCACGTCTGCAAAGTCCATCTGAAACCAGAAGATGTGCTGGGATAGGTGAAGGTTTTAGAGCATGGGGCCAAAAAAAAAAAAGTGGCAGGCAGTCGAGTCCCCAGCTGTGCGCCCATCGGTCCTGTGCCCCTAGCTCTGTGCCACAATAACCGGCTCTTTGCTGAAAACAGCTGGCAAATACAGTGCATGAACACGGTGCCTTGTCAAGCACTGCTGGCTATTTTACAGGCTGCTTATAAACAGAAGAAAACCTCTGTAATGCCAGTGCTGAGTATTAGTTACTGCTGATGTAGCTGGGAGAGGAAATGAGGGGGAAATGCATCTTTAAAGGTTGGTGGCAGGACGCAGAGGGTGACTTTATGCAGCGTGAATTGGCTGTGAGGGACCGGTGGAAAGCAGAGGGTCTGCAGGCTCCTGGGTGCTTGGAGATGCTGCTGAACAGCCTGTGGTGTTGGGGGAAAAGGACTGTGTGTTGTCTTCTGGAAAGTATTTTTATATTTTAAAGAAAGCTGTGCTAACCCTAAGGCTACTCTGCCTGCTGCAGAGCTTCTGTCTGAAGTAGTTCCCAACCCGAGAGCAGAGCAGGTGGATTCTGTGTAGTTGGTGATGGTGAGCAGCTCCTGTTGGCTGGACAGCATTTTGTATTTAAAGCCCCTGAGGAAGGATCCAGATGATGTCTGTCTCTCTCTGTTATCAGGGGATTAAAAATAAATAAATAAATAAAAATCTGTGGCTTCCTTTCCCAGTGAAAATTGTCATAATTTTCCCTTTCTGGAGCCTTTGGAAGGGAGGGTGGAAGATTCCTCTGGGTTCCTATGGAGCATCCCTGGAAAATGCTCCTGCCATCAGCAGAAGATGTTAACAGCTGCACAGATCCTTTAGAAGGGAGAGGCTCAGCACCACGGAGCTGAGAGGTGTGAACAGGAGGGTAAGCGTGGACAAACAGCACCCAGGGCATTTGCAAGGACGAAGTGCTGGTCCGGGTTAAAAATGATGCTTTGACTTTGTGGGAGAGCTGTCTCTGTGAGGTGACTGGGCTGCTGTGAATCGGGTAACAGAAATTAAAAGAATTCCTGGGCTGGGCCAGGCAAGCAGTGGCTCCCAGGAACGCTCCCTGAGTTCATGCCCAGGTGGTTCCTTTAGAGGTTAATTCCTTCTGGAAGCACCTGGATGGAGACCTGGATTGTTCAGCAGGAATTAGGCTCAGTACAAAAGGTCTTAGAGTTTGTGGGTTTCTTGGTCCTCATTTTTAAATGTTACATTTTTCTCCTATTCATTTCTTTAAAAAAAATAAAATAGAAATCCCAAGCTTGCCTCCCAGTGCAGAGGCACAAAGAGAGAGCCGTTCCTAGAGTCAGTAGCAGGGTACGCCGCACTTCCTCCTGCTCCAAGGTGGCAGAATAAAGAGCTCCTGCAGTAATCTTTTTTCTAAGAGTTGCATTGTTAAAACCTTCCTTAGGGAAATCCAGGGAGCGTAATTGCTCTGGTCTGACTCTGCCCGCTGAGCCGCTTGAATTAAGTGGGTGTTTTGGCATCCTGAGCAGAGCCTTGTGGGAAGTGACCTTCGCCTTCCGCCGCTGCACTCTGCAACCTGCCGCTAATTAGGATGGAGAGAGCCCTCCTTTGTTTTCAAATACTAGTTTACCTCTGTCTTAGCTTTCTGCCGGGAGCTGACCGGCGTGACTCGGTGCATAATGAACGGGGCGCAGCAGATGGTAGTGCTCCAGCGCCGTGAAACACAACTTTTAACACCACAAAGCGGAGCGGGAGGGAGAGGCCAGGCTTTGAACTGCTTGCGGAGTCTATTCACAGCAAAGCTTATCATTACCCAGAGCTGGAATTAATGTCTGAAACAGCGCTTTGTTTAAAGAAATTCTTTTCCACGGCTCCTTTCATTCAGTATTTGCAAACTTGGGAGGCCTGGATGAAGAGGCAATTCGGTGGATAGGTGAGGCTGAAGTCTGTGGAAAGACGTGCGCTGTCGAGGGCAGGTGCCAGGCTGTGCCGTGGCCCCATGAGAGGGGGCTTCGGCTGCTGCCTGGCTTCCCTCTGCGGTCACCTCTCCCCTGTAAGGCTCTGAGTCCGCCTCGGCATCGGGCACTGGTGAAAGGACGAGGTGGGTGCTCCGCCTTTTGGAAAGCTCCTTGTTTCCAACCTGAAAAATAGGACAGAGAAGATGAAGTTTTCAAAGGTAAAGCTCAGTACCTCCCATGCGGCAGAAGCTGGAATATTGAGCACTTAGAGGGTTTAAGCCAAATTTGCTCCTAAAGAGGATTAGTTAAACTGCGCTGAATTTCTATGTGAACACCCTCATTCAAATGTAATCTGGTTTATCTTAATTTGCTTTGGAAATGAATTCAGTAAACCCAATTAATGTCACTTCAATTCTGAATGAGAGCGTCCCCGTAGGGATTTACTAACTTTAAAGTAATCCACGTTAAGTTCACACCTTCAACTAATATGTACAAACTTTACTCAGCACTCCTCATCAGACAGCACCTAGCCACATCTGGAGGCAAGCAGACGTGACCCACTAGGAGCCTGACAGATCTATTTGGGTGGGTGAAAAATCTCTGCCCAGGGTCTTGAAATACCATGGTTCTGAGAAACCTCGGGCTGAGGGCATCCTCACTGAATAGCACTGGTCTTGTGGTACAAGGCAGTGGGCTGGAGATGCAGGCTCCCTGTGTGGGCACTTGATCAGCTCAGTTCCCAGGACATCTGTGCAGCTAGACATCACCTTCATGTTGCGTGAGGGTGAGTGTAACGTGCTCAGCCCTGCTTGGAGATAAGGGACAGGGAAGGCTGGCTGCTGGCTTACCCCCACGTGGCCATGCCTGCGTAGGAGGCAAGGAGGCTCCCACGATTAAAACCAGGAGGGCGTGGAGGCTTGCACGGAGCTTTTCTCTCAGAGAAGGGGTGTGGGAGCCCTGCTCTGATGTGGCCAGCACGGGGAGCACCTGAGAGAAGGAGAGGACAGGAGCCTACTGCTGCCTCCCAGCCCTAGCATGCAATGGCTGTTGGAGCGAGCCTGTGACAAGCCCTCCTCTTCCCAAAGCATGAGGGAAACGCCTCGGGTTATGCGTGGGCAGGCTGCTGTGGGCTCACCATGGTGTTGCAAGGCTCCAGATGTGCACCTGAACAGCCAAGCTCCATCGATCCAAGGGCAGGAGGGAATGGCCTAACGCCATACGTGTGTGGTGTAAATAGGAAGACTTCTGCAGATGTTGGGTTCAGCCCCTCGTGCCCTGGGGCAGGGAGCTTCACCTGGACCCCTGCTTTACAGCAGGGCTTCAACCAGATCCCTCTGGCCCACAGTGCACTGTGAAACCCAGACAGGCTGGTGGCACCACGCCTGATGGCATACAGAGCTGCAGTGCTGAGCCACAGAGCCACACTGCCTGCTGCCAGGTGCCCGGTAATGCTGTCCTGCACCCGGTGTCTGTGCTGGCACTCCTGTAACACACCCTGCAAAGCAGTTGTGCTCCTGGAACCTAAGAAAACTGATGGACAAGGGCCGTTCTTCTAGGAAAGAGCCAGTGTGGGCTGAACCAGGTTGTGTCAACATTGCTGCTTCCTCCATGAGGAAGGACTGCAGCTCCAGGGAGAACTGAGCTCTTGGGAATGGAGCATGTGTGTGGGGAGTTTGTGGCAGTCAGCAGGATGGGCTGGAGTTAACACAAGTGCCACAGCTCCATGAAATCTGTTGGAAGCACTCAGGTGAGCTCACCTCCTGTGGGATGGAGCAGCCTGGCCTCAGCACAGGGGCGCAAGGCTGCTCATGCCCCAGTTCAGATCCTTCGTGTGGCTGGAGCCAAGCAGTGCCTAGGGTCTCACCTCCCGAGGGTGTCTGGCATCCTTGGCAGGGTCTGAGCACCATGAGGAGGACAACAGCGGGCCCTAGGTTAGAACTGTGATGGGATAACTGTTTGAAAATTGAAGGCAGACATTTTCATATAAAAAACTCTGACCTCTTCCTCTGTGTTGGTGATGAAGATGGAAAGGAAGGGAGTGGTTTATTAAATGGGGCCTGTTCTTGCAAATCTTTTCAAGCCCTGCAAAAGCTCTCAACAAGTTAATTGTTGACCAGATTATTCCTCTCTCTCCCCTCTTGGTGTCTGTGGTACTGTTTGATTTATGCCAGCTGAGAATTTGACCTAAATGCAAGTGTCCAGGTGAAGAGGAAGGTTTGCAAAACTCACAGATCACACCTGTGTGGTGTGGCTCTCAGTGCTGCAGTTCACTCCTGAGCTTGGAGGAGGAGAGGGCTGTACCTATATCATGCCTGTGCTGCTGAAGCTGGAGGTGCTGCACCCTTGGAGAGGCAGATGAGGACTTCTGTGGTGGAATTCAAAGTTCCCTGGTATGCTCACCCTAATTATGTGTTTTTTTTTTTTTTTTTTTTTTTTTTTTTTTTTTTTTTAGCAGAAATTAGCTGGTTGCTCAGCATGCAGAGAGGTGGCCGTACCTGCACTGAGCACTCCGGTTGTTCTGTGTGCTCTGAGCCACATCCAGGGGGCAAGGGCTGATGCTGGCATCCTCGGTCGTGCTGCATGAGTGTAATCTGGCATAGGCTTTCTAGGAACTGCTGCTCAGTAAGGGAAGTGCTTGGCAGAGCAGGGCTTGGGGCTGCCTACCTGCCATCTCCTTTGCTCGTTGCTAGTTTTCCTTGTGTTCCTGGGTACTGCCGAGCGATATTGAAGCTTGGATAGAAGCGCCGAGTTGGCAACTTTTAATATTGCTGAAACATAATCAGCTTTTGCTTCTACAGCAATTAGCATGTTATTACCCATAATGTTTTGCATGGCAATTTTCTTGTAAACATTTGTACTAATTCACCATAACCTAATTATTTTTATGACATGTAATTATGAAATATTTTTGGAGGAGGAATGGTTTCATTTTCTATTTATACCATTATTTCCTGGAAACAGCAGATATTTTTAACATTGGGAAATACATTTCCCCCCTTCACCAGTTAGTTTTTGTTTTTATTTTATTTACTGCCTCAACTTGTCTGGATAGCTCAGTAGCTTGGACCGCACTCTTTTACAGAGACATGTGATGGGTTCCAGGAGAGATTAATTGCACTGTAATTTGTGGTAACGTAATACTTAAATGGAAGAACATCACAGGTGTTTTTCTTCACTGCTCAGTGGGTAGATGTGGTGAGTCCCAGTAACAGCATCTGCCATAATGTCCCTTTTCTAAGTAGTTAAGGAAAGAGTGACGTGGTGAAGCTGTTTCAGGAACACAACCCCTCTGAATGCAGGATCTCTTGAGGGAGATACTGGTGGCTTTTGGTGTCAGGAACTTACTGCTCAAGCCTTAGATCTGGGAGGGTTGGCATCCCTGGACTTTGCCAGCTTGCTTTCTGGCTTGGCGTGGCTGTGTCAGCAGGCTGAGAGGATGGGGAAGCAGGGTACCACTAGGTGGGTGGGGATGTCTGCCACCCCTGCTTAAAGATACTGGGAGAACAAGAGCAAGGGAAAACGTCTAGGCTTCAGTTCTGGCTCCAAAGAAAGACTGTGAATCTACAGAGGCAAATACAAAAATAATGTCTGGAGCAAAGCAGTGGGGAACTCAATCTTTAGGGAACCTTGTGGGATGATGTGAGAGGTAATTTTGAATTCCTGCAGCTTGGGAAGGAAATTGAATTTGTCTTGCCTGCTCCCCACATATATTCTGCTCACTTGGTTACTGCACCAAGCAGGGAGCTGCTCACCCTGCTTTAAAAGGTTGCAGCAGCAATCACGCTAGTATATGTTGCACATGCTCAGCCAACATCTAATGGCAAGAGGCCTTTCTTAATCTCATTCATGGAGCTGCTGTATAGAAAATGTGCAGAATTCAGGCTTAATCTTAATAAGCATGAAACTTGGCAGGCTGAGAGACTTGTATGTCTTGCCTGATCTCCAGTCTGGAGAGGTCTCAAAATGGAGCAACGTGTACCACATTGACATGCAAGAAGAATTTCTACAAAAAAAAATGTATTTTTAGATGACTGCATGTCATATAAATGAGATTTATTTCAATGCCTGTCATGATAGTTGAAGCAGTAACAAATTCAGTAATTGCTAACCCTGTGGTCACACAGGCTTTGAATGTTTAACTCTGAGCTGCATTTATAGATTTGGTCACAGCAACTTTTAAATAGTATAGCCAGTCCTTATTATAACCACCCTTATATGCAGAGAGGCGAGTGTCCTGGCTGGTGTCTGTGTAGCTGTGCAGTGTGCTAGCCGTGTTGAGCATGCTGAGTGTTACAAGCAGACTGCTGTCTCAGAAGTTGCCTAAAATCATCTGTTAATCCTGTGATACTGATGAGGAATGTGGAAATTGGGTTAAGGAAAATTCACTGGCTTTTTTAATCTTTCTTGATGCTGGATATTAGTGAGAAGTCACACTTTCAGAAAGCCTACAAGTAATCAAAGGTGCAGATCTGAAATGATACAGTGATTTCTGTGACTGCAAGACCTGAGAATTGAAGTGGGCTGTTATGTGGAGAATTTTAGCAGATTTTTGCCCTCCCTGAATGCCAACAGCTTCCCCCAAATTCCCTCAAAAGCAACTTGTTCAACAGCCCTTCTTAAAAGAGGTTGCTTTACTGGTGGGGATATTCATTGCCTGTCAGAACAGAGAAGGTGACTTACAAAGATCTTTCATCTCCAAAACCCAGTGTTATCCTTGATCTTTCTGCAGAAGTAATGAATTGAGATAGTGCTGTAATGTCTATCTTATGAAATATCTTGAAAATGAAGTGAACTCTGCACTGAGTTGTGACGTGGCTGATACTATAACTGAGGTATCTGTTAGCAGAAGTTAGTTACTTTGAGCCCAAACATTGCTGTGATTTTATTATTTATTTTTCAGGGACTATGTATCAACAAGGATATTTGTACATCAACAAACAGTCAAAAATGTGTCAAAACCTGGTGTTGTGTTTGATGCTTATCAGCTGAGCCCCCTTAAAGGCACCCCCAACAAGCATGCTGGCCACGGATTTTGAGAACGAGTCAAGGATATCTAGGAGGTCCCAAATGGCTGGTAATTGTTTCCTCATCCTGCTGATAGCATAGAAGGGTCGCTTTTGTACATGATGAATTTTCTACCCAGGAACTGTAAGTCATTAGCAGTACAAGTGTAGCTGGAACTGATGAAAATGAGTTAGTCCTGCTATTCTAATAGGTATAGGGAATTGTACCTTTAAACTTGCTGTGAGCAAATAGAAGGGTGTTTCTGTACTTCAAAGGTATCTACTAAAAATTGGACTACTTTTTTTTTTTTTTTTTTGGCCTTGTCTAATATTACAGAGGTCAGGAAATTGGAAATGGCAGTTCATTGCAATGGAAGTTTCCTAGCTTATGACTGGAAATAACACAGTCAAGAGGTTTCTGATATGCTTTGATATTCTAGAAGTTATCTATCAGGTTGTGTCACTGCTTTGTGTTCTTGCGGAAACAGGTAAAATATAAAAATAATAATAATAAAAAAAGTATGCAGAGAAAAAGAGCATCTCTTCTCTATCAAGAATCTTATGAAAAATCCACCCCTTATCTCTGCTGGTGGTCTTATGAAGACTGAGTTAACTGTCTCTAAGACCGCCTGAGCCGTATCATATTTGGAAGTAGCCAGATCAGTATCATCAACTCATAAAAACCAACAGAACACCCCAGAATATTCCATCTGCCTCAGTTTCACTGACAAAGCACGTTCTCCTCAGCCTTTGACATAACCTGGCGTGCTGCATGCTTTACATATATGTAAAAATAATACTCTATTAGCATATATTGCTGCGAGGCTTGGCAGAAGGGGCATGAAGACAGGCAGCTTGCAATGGGCAATCTTCTTGAAGCAGCTGTCTTAGAGTGCTTGTCAAAACAGATTTTAAAATGACTTTAAAAGGTCATGCAAGTGTCAGAAGGTTATTCTACAGTGTACCGATCTGTGTCAGCGTGGCGGTGGATGAAATGAAAGGCACAGCTGACAGGTATCTGAAAACCCAAAAGTCAAATGTGTATGATCTCATAATGGTCATGAATTTCATTTATTTGCTGTGATTATGCCTGAAATGTGCTTGCGGGTTTTGTAGTGCCAGGATATTGAGGAAAAATCACAGGAGCCAACAGATGGGCCCGTATGTGTACTAGAAAATGGTTGAGACATAAGCGTTCAAAATTTATGGTGGTCATAAAGACCTGTGGAAATGATTGATTCTACTCATTGCACATGCAGATCATGACAGATATTAGAATAAAGTAAGAACTGATAGCCTCTGATCTAGGAATTAAATTTCTCCTTCCATGATGTCATTATGATGTCATACTTTATTGCCTATAATTTTAAAATCCATCTGGGTCCGGAGCTGTTGTCACCGTGCTGAGGTTCATGTGTATGACACCGCACAGTGTGTCAGCTCCTGTCTCTGATGGCAGTGCTCTAATCATTGGGCGGTGCTTTTCATTTAATCTCTTTTTTTCCTTTATGATTGTGATTTAAAGCGCTTTCCTGTCCTGATACGGGAAGTTACTGCTTTCTCAGGGCATATCATGTTCCAGGCCAACTGTTTCTGTTTCTGAGGAGGCAGTGTAATTTGGAAAGGTCTTTGGAGGGCAGTGAGTGCAGTTCTTAGATGCAGTTTGTTCAGAAAAATATGGAGTTTTTTGGCCTGGAGGTCCCTGTCAGGGTGAAAATGATTGTTAGGGGATGAAAGGGTGACTGACGCATGTAATCCCTGCGTCCTTTGCCTCCTCTCTCCCAAAGGCATACTAAACTGGTGTTCTTTAAGAACAAATAGGACGGAGAAGAAATATCACCTGGTCATTGAGGCTACAGGCCAAGGCGTGCGTGTGGGGAGGTTAGCTGGCAGATCTTCATGGCTGTTGTCGGAACATGCCATCTCCAGCTCAATTGTGAAATACTTGAATAAAACAGCTCACACAGGAGAAGTGGTGTGCTTAACCCCAAAACGCTTTTAATTCCTATTCCAGGGAAGCATGTCTTGCCTCACCAAGGCTGAAAAAAAGGTCTGAGAGCCAAGGGCCTTCCCTCAGAAAAGGTGCTCCTGAGGTGCACAAACAGTGAAGCCGGGCCGCGGCGTGGGCTGCTCGGCTTTAGTGAACTACTGGTGCGGGTGTTCGGTTACCATGGCAATAAGCATGGCTCCCGACCAGGCCTAGATCCCTTCTTCCTGGCCAGCAGGTGCGAGCCTGGAGCAGTGACCTTGCTACCATGCTCCAGTGCTTTATTTTTTTTCAGGCGAGAAAGGCTCGCGGGCCTTCCATTGATAGCCTCCTCCTGCCTCTAGTGTTTCCTCACCGAGTGCCTGGCAGCACGCAGTAGCCCTCTTCATCCCTTTGGACTTCCATCTGTAAAACGATATGCTGGTTATTTTTACAGGAAAGGATTATTTTGAAACTATGGCTGTGTCCCATCTTCGCTTCAGCCTCCTTCCCAGCTGGCTGAATCGTATCTGGATTCCCTCTGACAGAAGGGTAGGCACAGGAGCAAAGTCTGTCATTTTCTTTGCAAAGCCTGTGGTAGCAGATTGCAGAGTTTTCTGTCAGTTCATTAATTACGGGGGCTTTAACTTCCGAGACTAGCAAACACTGGAAATACCAAGGTTGCCTCTTAGATGTTATAAATAACCCATTGGGTACTTCTGAATTGGAAGAGGGCTCACAAGCTGCCAGGTTTCCCTTGTAGTACCTGTGGCTCGGAGCAATGTTAATTGAAGAGCCGGCGTTTTGCTGGCACAGCAGCTCACGCAGTGTGGAAGCAGCAAAGAGCACACGTGGGATGCCTGGACGTGGAACGACTGGCTGAGCTTGGTGTGAGCCTGCTGCCAGGGTATGAGCCTGTAGGAACCACCGTCCCAGAGTAAGGTGATATTCTTCTGGGACTGTGGCTGATCAGTTGTCTCAAGACTGCACCAGGAAACCTTAGCAAGTTGACAGTGATGCTGTGAGCTTAGTTTCTCTGGTGGCTGCCAGCTACTACAGGAGGAAAAAACAAATCAAAAGCATAGCAGCAGCAGCAGTGACACTGATGGGGGGGCAGGGGGGGGAAGCCCCTGTGGTGCAGCTGGCTACTTGCTCAATGCAACAGCACCAGAGAGGAAATTCCTTCCCAGTGCTCACAGGTGATCAGCTTACACATTGAAGCATGAAGTTTGATTACCCTTGTAACATTTTATTAGCTTGCATAGCTGCAAATGTTATTAATGCTCATAAAATTATCCAGTCCCTTAAAATGTCTGTTCCACTGGTGCGCGTCTCCATGACTTCCTGGGCAGTGGATTCCAGAAGTGACTGTACTGGGTCAAGTCGTATTTTTCTTTTATTTGTCTAAAATCTACAGCCTTTCTGTTCCATCAAGTACCCTCTGTTTCCCTTTTAAATTAAGGAGCTGGTTAATGTGAAGCAGCAAACCAGTTTTCACTGCAGACTGTGCTTTTATTTACTGCAGTCAGCCTATTTTTTTTGTCTGATTCAAAGCTTCTAGTGCATGGATGTATCCTGTACTCGCCGGGTCAGAGGGGACCTGTCTATATGTGCATGTCACATCCATCCCTTGCCCTTGTCACTGCTTCGGTAGAATGGCAGGTATCAGAGTGGTGGCTGCTGTTTCTGTGGGGAACAGGAGTCAGCCTGCTTGCCTGCCCTGGGGAGGAGGCAGCCGGGTGTGTTTGGCACGGCTGCATGCGCACGTAAGGCTCAGACTGAAACCTGCTTCACTTGTGGAGGTTCTTCTCCAGCTTTGACATGACATCCATCTCCATTTTCTACATACAAATATACACGTGTTTGCAAGTAACCTATATATGCGTTTGTATAGATGCAGACATTCTTGCAAATGTGTATGTATGTCTGTATCTATATAGAGGCACGTATATTTACTGTGGCACCATCCAGCCACCTAAGGACCTTCCTGGGTGACTTGGATGCCAGTGGCTTGCTGCAGGGGATCACCACCCCTTGCTATGTTCCTGTGAGGGATGCTCTTGGAGGCAGCGTAATAACAGGGAAGAAAAATGTTGCTCTGGGCTGTGTGTCAGCAGACTTCAGACACAATGGGGCCTGTGTTTCCAGAGAAGCCTTTTTAGCTAATTAGCTTAAAAAAATTTATTTCTCTTCTAAAATTCCCTGCCATCTATCTACCTAATAGAGTCGAGCAGCTATATATTGTGTGTTGGGGTATGCAGTGCATCATCTGCCTGGTCTCAGGCCTGGTCTCTCCATCTCTCTGTCTGCAAGAGCAGCCAGGTTGCTCAGGCTGACCGCTCGTCCTGGGAGCCATGGGAGTGCGAATGTGCTGGAGCTCTCCTCCCCTTGTGCCTTCTCCTTTGCTATCCCATGCCAACTCAGCTGTGCCCATGCCTTTGCTTGCCTATTGAAGAAACATCCAGCAAGCAAAGGATAAACTAGTGCAACTGCATGGCCTGGGTCAGGGGCTTTCTCACCTCAATTTGTAAAACTTTTGTAAGGTTGCAAGGGTGTTACTGTTACCTCTGCTCTTGCCTCTGGAACTGGGATGGGGCTCTGGGGATACCATTGAGGGCCGTGGTTGAAGCCCAGTGGGTGAGTGCTGGACGGAGGATGGCAGTGGGCACCAGCTGATTTGCAAGTCAGAGAGGCAGATCATCCCCTTATGAAACTACCTGCACATCCTGCAAAAGCAAGCAGGGGCAGTTAGCAGCATCTAGCTTCCAAGGAGGTCAAATCAGAAGTGGGGAGAGACATGTCGGGTTTACTTGCTGTTACTGTTGGGAGTTCAGAGCTGTTCCATCCTAGTAGGGGTGAATGCAAGTGGTCCAGTTTGGCATGGTAGTGCTTTGGCTGCAGCATAACTCAGGCTGGAGGATGCGACCCTGAATTCTGGCCACGTGGCCAACCACTTGTTATCAGGTGGGAACATCTCATCTGGAAAGACATCGAAATGTCACAGACCCACATGGCAGCAATTTTCACCTAAGATCTGTGTGGTGTGTTTTTTTTTTTTTTTTTTTAATATATATATATATATATATATATATATATATATATATAAATTTCAAACTCCAGCCTCCAGCTGTTGGATTGCCGTTAGCAAGATTAAAGAGCCATTACTATCAGAAATCATTTTGTGTAGGAATGTACAGACCAGAGTCAAGTTACCTTTTAACCTTCTTCTTGGGAAACTGAATTGACTGAACTCCTTAAGGTTCTCACCTTAAGGCTGGATTTTCACACCCTAAATTATTATTGCAGCTATTATTTGAACTCTCCATTTTTGACACTTTTTTTTTTTTTTTCCTCTCAGAAGTGTGAATACAGAAACTGGACACAGTGTTCTTGACAGCATCAGGTAGCAATGCAAAGTACACCTCCCTGTGTGCTCCACCGTGCGGAGGAAGCGTGGTTAGCCTCGGCTTGGTGCTGGAAGCTTGCGTTAGATGTCTAGGCTGACCTTTGCTTGCTGCTCCGAGCAAGGCTCACTAAACCTGCTTCTAAATCCCAGTGAAGTGTGTTGCACTTGACGATGATGTATGCATGTGGGTTGTCAAGTACTTAGGGATGACAAATGCTTGTTAAATGGTGAGCTGGTTGCTTCTTTTCTAGGCTCCGTTTTTGTTCTCAGCTCTCTAGATGTTTGAATAGCGTGGAGCCAGCTTCTCTGGCTGGAGGAGAGGTGCTGCTGCGATGAGTGGGTGTTTGTCTTGGATCTTTTTTGTCTGTTTACAGTCTTGTGTTTGCTTGTGTGTAATTGTTAAAGTGTCATTAGTTTACCAAGAAAACGGATTTCCTACGTGTTGGTGACCTGTCCAGTTACTGTACGATTACCCTTTGCATTTTCTGCAAGTGCTTTCAGCCATTTTCCAACTTATTGCTGAAAACCTTTGAATGTTAACACTGAGCTTCTGTGCTCTGGCCCCTACTTCATATATATTTTTACTGCACTGCTTGTTTTAATAACAGAAATTAAAGTGTTGGGCAATGGTTTATAAAACTGTTTAAAAACAGAACAAAAACCCCAGAAAATCCTGGAACAGAATGCCTTTGTTGGCTAGAGTTAAGGTTTGTAAATATTTATTCTTCACGAGCAAAAAATATCAGACTGTTGTGATAGGAAAAATTGGGCAATTCAAATTTAAAGTGGCAGCCCCCACGTACAGACGGCGTGCTTGTGGAAATGTCGATGGGCCGGAACTGACCGCTGTACTGGTAGGCGAGCTCCTTCATCGCCGGAATTTGTAAGAGCACTTTCTACCCTTTGCTGTAACTTTAGAAATAAACAGCAGTGCATTTGTGTTCGTTTTCTCTCAGTTTGTCCCAGTTCTCAACCTGTGTTGGAGCCAGCTGCTGCCCAGAAGCCACCCTTCCAGCTGCAGGTCCCTGGTGGCTGCTGCACGTGTCGCGTGGTTCTGCTGATGTTCCGCTGCCCACAACCTACCAGTGTGCGTGGCACCTCGCTTCCAGTTCGCTAAAATGTTTTGGAGGCGGTATTGTCTTAAACACCTTTGCCATACAAACCCTGCGGTGTGTTTAGTTGTGAGGCGTGTGAGAAAGGCTCTGTCAGATAAGATTGCTCCGCAGCCCTCGCTCCTCGAGGGATCGACCCACCCTCGTCGTGCCAATTCTTCGCTTGGCCCCCGGGTGCAGCAGGAGCCGGCTGCACCAGCTCGCGGCAGCGCATGTGCATGTCAACTGGCGAGTTCTGGGAGATAATTCTGTGCTCTCTGGATGCAATGGGAAGACCTTGAAAATGTTTTTCTGAAAGAAAAACAATATTCTATGGCAACTGGCTGGCCTTCAGAGTGTTTTATAAGCAGAGTAAGGCACGGAGGACGTTATGCCAAGAAGGACTTACATAAATCGCTTTCTGCTGAGATGCAATGTGAAACCCTACGACGCAGCTCTGTTTTCTCACTCGCTTTTGGCTCTGCTTCTCTCACTGCATTTTGAAGCAGGGTGGAACAGTGATCCCCAAATGCCTTCCCTGGCTCCTGCTATGGGTCAAAGTAGCTAATGGAGTTTGTTGAACTACCAATAATGGGGCTCTGTAAACCTCGGTGCGGTCTCTGAATGCACATGACAGGTATCAAGGCTTAGTTTTCAGCCCCAGCACAGGTCTATAGTTGTGGGTTTTCATGTGTGGTTGACTTTGGAGTAAAGGCCAGAGGCTTTGAGGAACACCAGCAGAACTAAATGAATTCTGAGTTCCTGTTCCAAGGGCTTCTAGTCCCAACCTTCCTGGGAAAGACAAATCCTAGGAGCTGCAGCAGGGGAGTTGCAGTATTTCTACCATATGTTCTGTGGACTGACCTGTGGAGAACAGGAACTCAGGTTGCTGCCTCCCTGCTGCCAGAGCTCATGCCTGAGGTTCCCAGGTGCCTCTGCCTGGCTCGACCTTCTCAAACCAGAGTGAGGGAAAGTAAGTCTGCCGTCTGGGAAGTCTGCCTGGGACATAGCTACTCAGGAGCTTTGCTCTCCTACAAAGGTGGGAGATTAATATAGTTCCCAAAATAATCCCTTAGCTTTCTTGCATTTGCAAAGTCAGAGTTGGAAGTTGGGTGCTGGGCATGGGAAGTTTTTCCTTCTTTGAAGAAAGCAGAATGTGAGAAAGTACATGACAAGGTAGCCTTTGTTCTGCTTTGTATTCTTGCCTTGGAGTGCTCCATTCTGCTCTGCATTAATCTCTGGTTTACTGTGCAACCCTGGTGCTTAGACAGAGAATCCTCAAAGGAAAGATGTGTGGAGATATTCATGGAGGTCACTTCACCCTAGATCTTTAGGGCGCAATTCACTTTTTGTGAGCAATAATTCATTACTGCTGTGATACCTTGATTTCCCCATCATAGCGGGCATGTGGTATTTGGACAGCAGGAAGGAAAGCTGGGAGCTGAACTGAGCAGTGACTCCTGAAACCAGAGCAGCAGTGATGAAACAGCTTCGGCAACGAGCTGAGGAAATGACAGCCGTGAGGGTTCTGGAGCCTCCTTTTGTGATGACCTTTGTGATCCTGAGCAAAAGGTCATGGGCTGTAGCAGCAAGCAGATCCCTTCAAAAATAAGATCCTCTCTGAATCTAGCAGCTGAGAATTAGGCTTGGGGCTGACGGAGAGCTCAGCTCAGGCCTCAGGCTGAGCTATGTGATGGGCATTAGCAAGCTGCCTTGTTTCCTCTCTGCTGTTCTTCAGAATTGCTGCGTTTGGCAGGAATTAATGGATCTGGAAAAGGATGCGGTGGTTAAAGTGGCCAGGTCAGGTAACAGCAGGCCTGGAGGTGACCGGGTTTGCTCCACCAGCTGTTTGACAGTCCTGCCTGCTGCTGCAGCATCGTGCAATTAGAGTTTCACAGAGCATATCCCTGTGCTCTGAGCTGTGAAGCTCCTAATTTTCAGGCCCCGCTATTTGGTCCTGGGGGCGTGTTCCGCCTTATGAAAATGGCCACCTTGTGTGCCCTGGGCAATTACGCTGAGCCTGGTGTGCTGGTGGGTACATGTTTCACCGAGGCTGTTCCATCTCCCCTGCTCTGGTGTCAGGTTTTTGTGGCTGCTTTCTTAGCTTCTCCGATTCCTGCAGGACTGGGGAGAGCAGGGAATTTTTATCGTATCCCATGCAGTTAATTAGGAAGCATTCCAGCTTGTGCCGTTTGGTGGGGAATGTTTCCAGGCTGTTCAGTGATGCTAACAGAGAACAGACCTTGCAGACTAAGTAGGAATTCCTAATGCTAGTACCTAATTTGGGATGAGCTTAAATTCAGCAGCCCATATTCTATAACCTTTAAGTCTCAAGACTGCTGCCTTTGCTGCACTTGCTGCCACAACTGAATGGGAGGGCGAGGGAAATGAAATACTCTGAGTGGAGAGGTCAGTCTGTCCTTGGGACGGCTGGCTGTGCTAGGTCAAGGAAGTGGTGCAGGACTTAGCTGATAGAGGACACTTAGTTTGGGGTGAAACAAATGGATTAGTGACTCTAGGGGTCTTCATGCCCCAGACCACCAGCAGCTCTTGCTGGATGCATGGCAGTGGTTGGCTGAACAAATCAGTTTGGTAACCGAGACAGCAAACTGCATTAGAGGAACTTTGTGATTAGATGAGGTCTGTGATGGAATCAAGCCATGCCTGAACCTCCTCAAGAAACCCTCCCCTGGGGAAGGCATCTCCAAGCCGAGCATGCAGCGAGCGAGCAGGTGCAGCACCACGCAGCGCCCGAGCGAGCTCCTTGTTCTGCATTTTCTCACCAGCAACTGCTGGGGCTTCATGAATGAGAAAGGGACTGCCCACGCGACTCAGGCTGGGCAGGATAATCTATTTGTGTGATTGACACCAGGAAAACATTAGTGAACCCTTGCAGTAGGGTGGCAGCTCATTGAGATGCAGGGCCGTGCTGCGCTCAGTCACTATTCATCCTTTGAAAAACGCACCACCTGGCAGGATCATGCACCTCGGCCACCAGCTCTCCGTCACTGCTGGGGCCATGTCACTGGAAATGACAAATTGGGGGGGAGGAGTACGGGGTGGGGAGAGAATTGCCTGGGGAGCGTATGAAAGCCACATCTGACTGAGATGAGCTTGGGGAAAGTTGAAAGAGCAGCTGCCTTTGTGTAAGCACCTTCTCCACCCTCTTCTGCACAGGAGGTGAGACCTTCGTGCCTGCATGGGCACGAGGCCTGCCGGTGGGACGACGTGGCGTGGGGAGCAGCAGCCTGAGAGCAGGACCCTTTGGGACATGAGAAGTGCCCCGCTGAGCCAAGCCAATGTGTTCACCTAGCCCAGCACCCTGCCTGCAGGCATAGCAGGTGCCCTGTGAAGAGAGCGTGGGGATCTGGCCCCTCCTGCCATCCCTTCCCCAAGTGTTGGTAGGTCATTGGAAGGTATCTCTCTGCCGTGTCCCTGTAGCCTCTGGGTTTTGATCTATCATTCATGAATTTTTGATCTTGTTTTGCTTCCTGGTGGCTGACTTAGTTGTCGTGCTCACTGCTGTTGTAATGTCGTGTCTGTTACAAGGGCTGGGGAGCCTGCCTCTTCCAGCCTGTCCTGGTGGAGGAGGTGGGTCGTCAGCACTGCAGCGGGACCTGCAGCCTCCCTGCCGTGACAAGGTGAAGCTAGTTTTGCCATGGCCTGACAGCTCGAGGGAGCTGCTCGGTGCTCTGCCATAGCGCTGTGTGCGAGGTGGCCGTGTGAGCTGTGCTCTGCACTGCTCCATTCCTCCTCTTGGCACGCTTATGTTTTTTGGCTTAGCTGGAAGTCAGATGTTGTGCAGTAGGGGTAAGTGTTGTTTCAGACCTGATGTGTGATCTTTGCCTTACCCGCCTGAGCTGTGGGTGTCCTGCTCCCACTCAGGACTCAGTGGCTGTGCCAGTACTGGGGCTCTGCTGAGCTGCAGCTCCAGGCAGAGGGATGAGAGATGGTGTCTGCAGCGGGCTGTTAATCTGTGTTGACTTGATATGTAAGCTCAGAGTGGATCACTCTCCTCTGGGGTGGCACTTGTTCGCAGTCATTAACCTTTATTTGGTTTGGCTTATTTACTCACCTAGCGAATTAGGTCAAATTGAAGTGGCTTACATTACACTGAGCAATGGCCACTTGAATCTGGAGTGACCATGTCCACACAGAGGTTAATGCAGTTCAACCCAATCACTTTAAATCTACCCTTGCTGCTAACAGGAAGGATTTCCGTCGAGGTCCCTGCAGAGGTATGCCCTGCTCCCTGCATGTTCCCAGCTTGAAGAGGGGATCCCAGCCCTGCTGCTTCGGCATCTCACCGCAGCCTCCCTCCCTCCTTGCCTTGATCAGCGAGCCCAGCTCTTGGCAGTGTGAGAGTCTGTTTGTGTGCTGATTTAAGATTTTAGCTGAAATAAAATGAGTAATGCTAATTGCTGTAATTAGACTCCTTTTAGTCTCCATATGAATTTTACCGCTCTTATTACACACAGGACAGGAGAACAAGGTTCCCAAGAGGGGCAGAGTTAACTAGTGAAGTAATAAATCTCTTGCTTATTGGCAGGTGCTGTAGGCTTGTACTGACCCTGTAACTTTGTCAGTCTTTGTCTAAGTGATAATAAATGGGACCCAGTAAGAGAACTGGAACCCCTGAGCATGCTTCTTGAGGACCTGGAGGCAGTCCAGCTGCCACAGCTCTGACCCAGGCCCATCAGTTGCAGCTGCAGTGGGGTTTGTCTGGCCTGCAGGGCTCATTCTCCTGGCTGGGGACTGCAAAAGCTTCCATCCAGTTGCTGATTCTTTGCTCCAGCATGAACTGTCTGTCAGACCTCTGCAGATCTTCACACGATCTCTTTGTGCCTGAGTCCAGTGGAAATCCCCCCATCTCTGTCTCAGAAGGCATTGTATGTGCACAGGCGGCAAGGTGTTGGCACACTTCAGCACACTTCATGCAAGGTTGCATGAAGAACTACCTGAGGTATGTGTGGGAGACGGAGGCTTCCCACTTGAGATCCTTCTGAAGCCTGCTGCAAACAGGAAGTCTGTATGAAAATATTGGACAAAGGAAATAGTTTTAGGGCCCAAACGGCTCCCCAGGCAGCAGGACTTGCTATAACCTTTGTCTAGGAAGGTCAAGGTGCCATCCCTAAAATGCTTCTCATTCAGCACCATTCAAAGCCCCACTGCTCTCCGATGGGTGATCGGCAGCGGTGCTGTCATGGGATCATTTAGCTAGGATCACTGGGACGCGCCTGCCCACGTCAGTGACTGCCCCAGTGCTCGGTGGCAGCCTTAGGACTCCAGTTAGGACCTGCCTTCAGGAGCGGCTGCCTTGTGGAGCTGTGGCTGGGAGGAGGAGCTCACGTTGCCGTTTCCCAGAAGCGGAGCCTGGCGCTGTGCCCTCAGCGCAATTTGACCGCTGGGAGCTGAGCCCAATGGGATGGATGCTGCACGGCTCCATCCCTTGGGAAGGCTCTGGCTTGTGGGAGCCAGTCTGGGTGTTCGGGACCGCTTCTGCCCTTCAAGTTCATCCCTGTTCTCTGAGCAGCTTCCCAAAGTGGAAAGGTGGCTTTAATCCTGCCTGTGAGCAGGAAGAAAAGGGGAAGGAACCAGTGTAGCTGAGCGGTGTTGGAGATCAGTGGGAAGTCAGCAATCCCCAGCTCCACAAAACACTAACTTCCCTGAGAGCGAGCGCTGGATGCAGAAGGAAACAAGGAGACAGATAACTGATATTACCCTAATGAATAAACAAATGTTTTAAAGGATGGACTCCTCGTGCAATGCGTTATTTTTAACTTAGTGGCAATTTGCATGCTAGTCAATTTGCATACATTAAATACATCTCCCCTTCTGCATCGAGTCCCCCTCCCCTCCGCTATAACATCTCATTATAGTGCTGCTGGGACCGAGGAGCCTGTGGCTCTGGAGGGGATATTAATTTGCCCAACACATGCTGTGGAGGTTTTTATCACTCGGTGCACATTGGACCTGGTGTCTTTGAAGTCGCTAATGCCTCAAAGGGCCTTCTGCTTGAGGTGGCTGGCATGGAAAAGAAGGAAGGGGTGGGGGTGGATGCCTGGAGGAGAAGTGTATGGGGGAAGAAAGGAAATTGTTTAGCTCACGTTAATTCAAGAAGAAAGAAAATGAGCAGCGCAGAAACTCTCCCCTCTGCCAGAGAGGCTGGGCACTTTGGGTAGGTAGGTGGCTGTTGGCTTTTCTCTCTGAAGTAAAATGTGCCGTCTTCCTGGGAGGCACAGAGTAAGAGGCTCAAGAGCAGAAACCAGCCCATGAGATCCCCAGCAGCCACCACGAAGCTGGTTTCCACTGGCTCTGCGGTGCTCGGTGGCTTGTGGGGTAGGGGCTGGCTTTGGAGGTGGATGTGGGGCTGGTGGGCGGGCGCCCCGCTGTGATTCAGCATGCAGGGCTCTGCCTGGGGGCCCAGGGGAGGCCGGTCTCTGCTGGCCCCCGCTGCTTTTGCTCTATGCTCCAGCTTTCCCACATGAAAGGTGGGATCAGCAGTGCTGTGGCTGCTCTTTGCTCTGGGATCTGCTCACAGAACGTGCTGAGGGAGAGGTGAGGGAATGCTTCTCCACAACCTGGGTGTTGTGTGAGAGATGTCTTGGTGAAAACGTGAAGAGGTGTCATGACATTCCTCTGTCTTTGATAGACACAGAAGTCATTCGCAGCCCTAAGATCAACATGCAGGCTTTCAAAACGCTGCTGACTCTGTGGAAAAAGCTTTTGCTGTTGTATAGGGGAGCCTAGGGTTTTTTTTACGGTTCCAAGTACTGACCAAAAACCCTGGAAATGTTTTGAGGAAAGAATGAAAAGGAGAATTTCTTTCAATTTGTTCAGCATTTTTCAACCAGTTCTGGTTGCAATCAAGAACATTGTACTGAGTTCGAGTGTTCCTTTCAAAGAGCCTTAAAAAAAATCAGCTGGGGAAATGAATAGAGGAAGTGACCCAAGTCTAATCTAGACAGATACACTGTAGAAGACATCTCTTTACCGAGTAACAAGGTCCCTTTGCTCTTCCTATGCAACAGTAATCTTAGCCAAGGCTCCTGCAACGTGGCAGTTCGGGAATAAATGTCAGCAGCTCCTTCATGCCAAGAATATTTGGATGTCAGCAGAAAGAAGAAGTGTTTCTGATAAACTGATGCAAATGTGATGCTGGGATCAGGGGTGAGATCGGTGCTGGGTAGCTCTGATCTCACGCAATTTCCGTGCTTGGAGCATAGCAAACCACCGCGGAGCAAAGGGTCTCGTGCAGGTAGCTGACAACCTGCCCCATCCTTCTTGGGGAACGTTTAGTGTAGCTGCTTCTTTTCTTCCTCACAAATACCAGCAAAGGGGCATGAAGAGCATGGCATGCGTGCTTTTTTTAATTAGGGAGCATGCAAAAATCTGTACCGCCATGGAGCAAGCCTCGTGCTGTGTGTGATTTGAGTGCTGCAGAAGAGAGCTCCTGCCCTCTGAGCTGATGGCAGGGCAGCAGGCAGGCAAGATGGAAAAGGTGTCTCAGGGTGAAACATCTTGCCCCAGATGCAGTGGGGGCTGAAAAATTGGTAAGAAATGTTGGCCAGAAATAGAAAAATCATGATAGTTGCTGGAGGGGGGATCAAGTTTGTCATAGATGCACGCCGGGAGTCCACTGCAGTTCATTTGTAGGTCTTTGGATCACAGGCTCCGAGGAGAGCATCGAGCTGGAAGAGCCTGCAGGAAGGCTGAGCTTTGCCCCGAATCGTGCTGAGCGGCTGCTGCTGACCGCCCTAGCGGAGGACGCCCAGCTCCAGCCCCGAGAGCTCGTCCCTCTCGGTGAGCGACGGCTCACCCTGCCCTCTTCCGAGCGCTGCTTTTCAAAGGGAGTATCATAAAACGTGGCCTTTGGAGGCCACCCTGTCATGCAGGATATCGTCAGAGCTGCTGAGTGAAGTATCCGGCCTCACTCATTCCTGGCTGGCCCCACCGATGGGATTGTTTCCACGGCGAGAGAACAATACCTCTCCTTCCATCCAAGAAACATTTATTACATGATATGTTTCAGATGTCTCTTTGGGAGGAGGGGAAAAGCAAAGGAGAAATAGATCTCTTTCTTTTTTTTTTTTTTTTTTTTTTTTTTTTTATATGGCGGAGCAGCGCATGTTCCATCCCATAATGGATTAATTATCCCCGCGCACAGGCGAGGCGGGGAGGGGACGTGTGGAGCAAGTGCCAGGGTTGCGTTCCAAGCTGAGCAGACATGCGTTTCTAGCCTCCTTTTCACAAAATAAAGGGGGTAATTAATTAATAGGGCTTCATGTTCATTGTAATTCCTTCCCTCTCCCTCTTTTCCTTTTCCCCTTTGATTCTGCTAAATACAAAGAAAGGTAAGGACTTTAGGAGCCTATTGTGCTCCTCCTTCCTCAGCCCTTGTCAATCTTGCTGTTTGCTTTCATACCTTTGTCTCATTTTCTCCCTTTTTAAAGCCCTCAGAGGTCAGAAGCATTTCCTGGTTTTCTTTTGTGTGCCCTGAAGGAAACAGTCTGGGCCAGATTATCTGCTGGTGCAAATCAGCACTGATGCAGAGACTTTGCTAGCTGAGTATTTCACCGTGCTTCTGGAAACTCCCTTCCATCCATCAGATGGTCTAGGGAGGAGAACCATCCCTCTGGGGCTCCTGCTCTTCAGCTGGGGAGGAAGACACGGGACTAATACTGACAACTGCAAACGCTACCCAGGTAGAATATAGAGACTCCAAAGCCCACGAGGTAAATGCTGTTACGATGCCCTTTCCTCATTCTTTCTCGTTTTTTATTTCCACCTAGCCAAGCTGCAACTCAAGCAAGAAATATAAATCCTGCTGTCCCTGGACTCCATCTGCTCATGGAGCTAAAGAGATATAAAGCATGTAGCTGGAGTGAGCCAGTCCATTAAGGAGTATTCTGTAAAGCAGGTTGAGTCAGAGATGGAGCCAGGGATTAAAGGACATGCAGGAGCAATTGCAGCCTCCTTGAACAAAGCATGGCTTCTCCGAAGCACCTTACAAAGCCTACCTTTCCCAGGGAGAGAGGGTTGGAAAAATCCCTGCTCAGAACTGTAAGTCCAGTTTCTTTTAACTCTCCAGGGCCCAAAGATGGGCTGGCGGGAGCAGTTTTCAAATAGACATCCCCCTGGAAGTGTGTTTGGATCAGGAGCCCCTGGCTGAAGAGCTGGGTGCGTGCTGGCAGTGTGGTGCCGGTCTGTGCCTGGCTGCCTGTCCTGCCTTCTGGAGCAGGGCTTCCACGCAGCCCAGCCCGGAGGAGCTCGGTGGCTCCTGCAGCACGGCTGCTGCTGTTTTGCCTGCCCTTGAGGTAAGGGAGGGATGTGGACCTCCAGCCACCCTATCCATGGAGCCGTGAGTTCAAGCCACTACCACTCTCTCTCCTGACCGTGCCCTGTGCATATTTGACACAGTTGGGTTGAAGGTTAAAAAACAAAACAGAACATAAATTCCCTGCCAGAGATGACACCTGGCACCTTTTTTCATTTTCCTTTGGTGAAAAAAGGTGTGCTGGTGAGCAGGGAAGGAATTCTCTGCGTCTCAGCCTTTTTTGCTCTTTTTGTCTGCCTGCCTGGTGTGCTCATGTGTCGTTTGCTGATCTTGGCAGTGGGTGGGGGCTTGTGGAGTGAGAACGTGAAGTTTCTCCCTCTCCTGTGTTGGTATGCAGCTTAGAAGGATGGGTTGTCCTGGCTGTGTCTCTCAGCGCTGCAAAATAAATAATGGGAATATGAAGAACTGCTGTCCCGCTCAATGTTGCATTCAAAGGCTCTTGCTCGACTAAAGAGCGGGGAAGGCCGTTTCCAGTAATGGGTTGTCTGTTGTTCTTATGCCTGAAAACAGGTTTAATGAAGCATTTGTTCTTTTACTGCCCTTTTCCTAACTGCTCAGCTTTTCTCCAGAGCTGGGTGACAAAAGCAAAATTGTGTCCTGATGTGTTTGTTTGAATTCTTAAGTGAATTTGCTTGGGCGATATTCCCAACCTTTCTCTGGTACCTTTCCAAGAACATTCAGGCAATGAGATTTTTACTGAGGGGAAAAAAAAGTCACGAAAAGCAAATTTCAAAGTCACATTTGCAGTTTTTTCCCCCCCACTATTGATACCTGCAGTGCTAAAATATCCTGACATGGTCTTAAAAGAGATTGGGGAAGATTTTGATGAATAATGAATTGTGATTTCTTTTTATTTGCCTTCTGGTTCTGCTTGAACTCTGAAGCACCTAACTCTTGCATTTTTCTTTGCAATTGTGGGGCCTAGAAACTGATTTTCTTTAGGTCTGAAACGATGTGTCTCTGTAGCTGAGCTTGCTCAAATGTAGACTTTTGTACTCCAGCATTTCTTCAAATGTTGGGTTTGGTCCAGTTTGGACCAAAATAATTTTTCCCCCATGTTTTGCTATGAGCAGACAATTCTAGTGACAAACTTTTGCCAAGGTATGGTGTTATAACCCTCAAACTCTGTTGCCACTCTGCATAACCATCATTTTTGTTGGCTTCACCTGCCACTGGAAAAAGGTTTCCAAGAGTCATAGGTGGGAAGGGGCTCAGGAGGTCTCAAGTCCCACATGTTTCTCAAGGCAGGGTTAGGTTTGAGATCAGACAGGGGGACTGTCCTTATGGACAGCTTTTACCTGTTGTTTCCCATCTTGCTGCCATGTACTTAGGTGAAAAGCCTGGGCTGATCTTCCTGGTAGCCTCTGTGCAGGCAATCTCCATTCTGCTGCCAGCCCCCAGAGCCTGACTCTCTTGATCTCTCCTGATGGGGCATCTGCTCCAGCCTCCGACCTTCTTGGTGGCCTCCACCAAACTTCAGCTGTGTTGCTGCAAGGGTTTTCCCTTCCTGGGGCATGACTTTTTTTGTCCCAGTTGAATTTCATAAGTTTTTTGTCAGCCCCTTCCTCCCAGCTATTTAGGACTCCCTGAACAGCAGCGTGCCCCTGAGCATATCCGTCGGCTCCCCCAGTTTGGTGTCACCTGCAGACTGGATGAGAGCGTGCTCTGCCTCTCACAGTCACTGGTAAAGCTGCCACGCGGGACAGGTCCCCACTATAAGCGTGGCAGATACCACCTGTAACTGGCCTCAGGGCAGAGCAGAACCCGGTAACCCCAGCCCTCTGAGCATGATCCTCCAACCAGTTTTTTCCCCTCCAGTTGTCCAAGCCTTCCAGGCTGTAACATCTCCAAATCAATAGCAGGATATTGTTGGGAAGCCTGTCAAAAGCCTTGCTAAAGTGAATGTAAATAAAACCTCCTCTCCCTTCACCCACAGATCCAGTCATTCCCTCCTAGAGGGATGTCTGGTTCGTCAGGTATGTCTAGCCAAGGTCCTTGGAGCAACTGAGAAGCGTTCTGTGGTGCACAGACAAAGGTAGCCCTGAAGTGTCAGCCTGTACTTCATCAGTTAAAATCGTGAGGCAAAATCACTAGTCCCCATCATTCATTGCCTTCTTATGGATATTGAAACCTCTGCTTCATGGAAACATCTTCCTGAGCAGGTTGGGAGATGATAAATAGTGGGAAAAATGCCTGGTATACCACTATTTTGGATCCTGTGTGTTTTCCTGTGCCTCTCCAACTCCCCTTGTAAACCTGTGCATGGCATAGGATATCCCGAGTTCAAAGAACATCAACCAGACCCAAACTTCCCAGCTTTTGGCTGAAGATGCAGAGTTAATAGGTGACTGACACAAATGCATGCCCCTAACCTGGGAAAACAGCAGGCAGGGATTTCCGAGGGCAGAACGCATATAGGCGCCTTCCCTTCAGCTGCTGCAAGTCATTTGGCTGTGAGGAGTTTCTGATGAAATGTCTGCTTCAATGGGTTATTGCTTTCCAGCAAAATTTGATTTCATCAGAAAGACAACTGACCAGCTCCTTTCCTAATAAGCGCTGCCAGATCATCTGGTGTTATTGGTGAAAGAACAAAGCTGGTAAAAGCTGCATTTGAAATTCAGTCATCATTAATACTGGGGAAAAAAGCCTAACTTTTCTACTGCACTAGGGAATAGCAGAGTGCCAGGGGATTAACTAAACAGCACAGTTCATATTTTAAATATTTGCTAAGTGAATGTAGAGGCAATTGTTTGGGGAAGTATTTGTCAAATAAACTCAAACAACAAATGCATTTGAGGAAATTGGATTTGTCCACCTGATATTGCAGGAACAGGAGAAGAGGCTAAATTCATCAGATAAACTATACATCTGAACTGTTTGTTCTCCTCTATCCAGCCTCCAATCATTATTTTAGAGAGACTACAAGTGTTCTAGGCACTGCAGAAAATTTATAGGAAACAGATCTCTGGCTGCTGAAGCTCGCAGTCTGGATGATGGACGTGGCAGATAGGGCAAGATTTAGCATTCAGCAGTTTGCAGAAGGAGGGGAGCCTGTCTCAATCTACAGAGTTATGAATTTTAGCCCTGCATCCCTATTAGTGATTCACTAGGTTTATTTCCTTTCAGTTGGCTGCAGCATGGTGGTGGTGACATGCTCGAGGGTCTCACAGCCGTGGTGGTTTAAGTCTGGGGGGGCTATGTCATGGGCTGGTGCTGCTAGTCTCTGTCTGCTATGTATAGGAAGCCCTTGGCCAGGGACTTGGAGCAAGGAAGGTAAATATCACCTACTCCATTTTGCAGCTGCAAAAAACAGTTCTACTTCTGCACTAGCCTCCCAGGGTGCCAGATGTGAGTACCCCAGGGTTAACTGCTGGGGTCTGGGGCCATTGTGACTGCAGAGCAGGAGGGGTGGCCGCGGTCTCTAAACCATTTGAAATGGTGTCTGAGAGAAGGAAGAACAGAGGAGAGGGGGGTCAGTAGGTTGGGATTTGATTCCCAGAAGTGCAGATCCAGGGAATGATCTCAGATTCAGGAAAGCAAATTATGCACAATTTCTGTCGTCAGAGCACAAATGAGTTCCCAAATGGCTTCGGAAGCTGAGATCGAGACAGGAGGTGACTACAGTTTGGAAATGCAAGATGTTAGGGTCAGAAGCCAAATCTTCGAGCTGCAGAAGGCAGAAAGTTGAAACTGCATCTTAGGCTTGAAAGGGGGAGTTGGAGAAATGATGGAAGAGCTTGTGACAGCAAGGCGGAGCAGAACTCAGCAGCAGCAGGTGCAGCAGAGCAGGTAGAAGGAGAATTTGGGTGTGCAGCATTTGTCACATTTACTCTGTAGGGATTCCAGCTGAGATCCTGAGGCCTGTCTGGGTACAAGTCCTTTTCCTCAGAGACCGGGATCTCCTCAGTGGAGCTAAAATAACATGTGCTAGACAGGCAGTGGGCTTCCTCTGCTCTTCCTGTGCATGGAGGATTTGCCTCTAGGACTGTCAAGACAGTATTTTCCAGTGCAAGAAAAAATCAGCCTAAAGCCCCTCAGTAGAAGTTTTATTTCATAGCAGAAATGAGCAATGGATAGAAATAGCTAATACGGCTACATAAAACCCAATATGAAAGCCTGTGGGTTAGAAAATGCAGGTCTTCCTTCTGTGATTGTTCCTTGGGGCTTTTGGCAGCTGGCTTTCACCTGGCTGCACCTGGAGGAACTGGGAACATGCCTGCCCTGGGTGGTGGTGGGAACAGGCTCCTTGTGTTCGGCAGTGTCTCCAGCTGCGTCTCGCCATGGCCTGCGCTCTGGGCTCGGCCTGTGGCACGTGCTCGTAGCCTGGTTTACAGACTTGCTGTGGGTTTGCTGAGCTGAACATAGGGACCACTCGAAACTCCTTGAAGGGGGACATTTTCTTTACATTAGCCAGGTAAGTGATAAGAAACACAAGCTTTTGCTTGAAATAGGTATTGAACACAAATTGTTGGGGGGTATAAGAAGAGGTTAAAGGAAGACTAGGAATTATTGAAAGGAAGCCTGCACACTGCTACTTTTCCAATTTGGCCCCAACTGAGTAGCTGGATGGATGAACTGGTGTGACACCAGCTGCTTTCCTGCCATTCCTGGCCCAGCTGCAGCCTCCAAATGCACTGAGCTTACATGGGGACAGAAAGGGCCATCTCTGTCTGTAGGCTCTGTACACATAACCAAGCTTTCATTTGCATCTCCCCAAAGTAAGGGCTTTACATGATTGCCAGGAGGGGATTTGTGCTACAGAGCAGCTTGCGTTCGCTTTGTCAGCTAGAAATGAAGTGCAAAGGACCCCAGCAGTGTGGAAATGTTCTGTGTTTGAGTGGGGCTGGATGCCTACGTGACCCTGCCTCCAGGCCTCCTTGTTGCTTGAGGCTTGACCTCCCAAAGGACAGGGATGGTGGTGGGTGGGAATGGCTTTCCCCCGTGGGAGCAGGCAGACCGGTTCCTTGTCAGCGGCGGCCAAAGCGGGGCCTGTTCTGTGGGATCAGCATGTGGCCCGGTTGTGGGGTGTGGGAAGGATTTTCTTCCCCTAGTCTGAGAATTCAGGTTAGTGGGTTTGGCTGCTTTTGCTCTGTACAGAGGGATTCAATTTCCAAGAACTTTGACTCAGCTTCAGCAGCTGAGCTTTGGATTTGGTCAAAAAATCCTGACCAGAAACTCTGAGCGTGGGCTTCTTGTGCTCCAAGATCCCATCCTGCTGTCCCAGGATGTGCCCCAAGAGGTGCACCCGTCCCAGCCTCATCAGTTCCATAGCCTTGGATGTCTTTGGGGTGCAGAACGGGACTCCTTTGTGTGAAATCCTCTCTCGGCTGTCATGGTGATCCAAACCAAATCCACCTGTTGGAGCTCTGTGCTGCCCTGATGCAGAGCAGATGTGTTTGGGCAGGTGCGGTGTGGGAAGGCTGCCAGGCTCAACCACACGCCTTTCCAGGACAGAGAGACCCTCCAAAGATAAGTCTGCAGTTCCGATGTGGGGGTATTAAGTGTTTTGCTTCAGGGCAAACGCTGCCCAGTTTATAAATGCAGCTGCTGATGAAATCATGTCCATATTCTGGGGAACTCTGGAAAGAGGCAGATCCATCCTTTTCTGGCCCAGTAACCCACTGCCTTACTTGTTTTCATTCTGGGGGTTACAGCCTGGCTAAGAAACTTGTCTGGGTGATACGTTGCTTGATGGCAAATACCATCTGTGTTGTGGTGGGAAGATTTATTTTTTCTTGATGTAGCAGTAGGTGAAGGTGTGCTGTGTGGCTTTGCAGCCGTTTCCTTGAATGGGCCTTGGTTTCTTGCCCTGTGTGTTACGCTGCCATCACAGCTTTTTAGGACTTACCCAAAGGAAAAAAAAAAAAAAAAAAAGTCTGTAACTACAGCATTCTGTGCATCCAGAGACCACTAGGTCTGGAACTTGAAAAGACTCGCTGGTTCCCGAGCAGGCGTATATGAGGGGTGACTGTCTCTGATACATGCAGCACGGTGAGACCACGGGGCCACCCCTCTCATGGCGTGGCTGCCTGCTGCGTATGAGGGTGACAGAGGGTCAGACCCGCGTGGCTTAGCAGGAGCTGCTCCGTTTTCTGGCCGTACAACTTGTCCTCATGCAGAACCGTCTGAGCAGGACCCTGTGCATCGAGCACGGGAGGAGGCCAGGAGCTGTGAGCTCTGTCCCCTCCAGGGGCAGGAATCATTTGTCGCCTGGTCTGTTGATGGCTTGGGGTCAGAGCCAAGAGAAGAGGCAGGAGGATGGAGCCTTGCCTCTGCCTCTGTGCTAGCAGCAGCTCCTTTGACACCTGCGCTTAAATTCTAGGCCAGATGCCTCGTGCCACTTTAGTCCCCGGCCCAGCTATATTAGAAGCAACACTAATCAGCCTTTAAATGCTGGAGACATTAGGAGAATTATCTCCATATTTTATAACTCTCTTGCGAATATTCCGGTGCAACGCAGATGCTAGGCTGTGGGCATGACTCATGGAGTGGGGACTCTGCTTTACAGCGGGCTGCATCCTGAGGTCTTTCCCATATCGCTGCATAATGTTGCCTAGCTCCAGAGCAGGGATATTGAGTATTCTCTAAGCCCAGATTATTGTGTATAGCCCTTGTTGTATGTGCCACAAATGAGCGTACGGGCTGCCCATCATAATAAAAGGGCAGAGAAATTAACTTGATAGAAGAGGCTGGTGGAAGCGGCTTGTTTGTGATCTCCCCTAGGAGACGGAGCCATTCAGCACCATTATGGAACAGGGTCTGTTGCTTGCTTTCACACAAATCCTGTACATTGCTGACTTATTTAGAACTCATTTTATACCGAACAAAGCAAGAACAAAAAAGGCCTCTCCAACACTGCAAAGCCAACCCTCTTGGACTTAAACCTCCTGTTACACTGAAGCTTCTGGAAACCTGTGCTTAACAATAATCCTTCTAGTTGCTCTGTCAGGTTCTTTTGGTGTTTGTTTTTCCTCATTTAGCTGTGTGAATGAAGTCAGGATTTGCCTTCCTGACCAGCTCCCTCACAGCTTGTTAATGAAGCAGATCCTGTGACCTGATCTAGCAGCCAGCACCCTCTGCACGGCAGAGTCTCTGGCAGAGCAGGCAAACGGGGGGCTGTGCTAGGCCTTTTGTGGAGGAGAATGATCTCCCCCTCTGCTTTAGCTGATATATTGAGGTTGGAAGCTGATCCAAGACTTGGCCCAGTGCTGTCTGTCTGTCCCGGGGTGAACATAGGGAGCTCCAACCTCCCCAGCCAGCCCAGTGTGCCTGTTTAGATGGACTGCATCTCCTCCTTGGCCCTGTCCCAGGGCAAGCAGGACGCTTGGGCATAGGAGGGGTTTCCGCATGGCACTTGTCTCGATGGCTGCAGCGGGGTTTGCTGTGTGCTTAGAGCTTGGAGTGTGTTTAAACAACTTCTCCCCCTGCCCCAGCTTCTCTGCCTGCAAGAGTGAGTAGTTTTTTCCTTATTGACCTCAGCTGTGAAGATGGATGAAAAGAAATTGCTTGGAGCTCTATTTGCACTTTCTTCTGGACCTGCTGAGCAGTTTCCCTGAGAGATTCATGACACGGGGAAGACAGAGCAGGGTAGAAACCTCCCACCTTCCCCCTTTCCAGCAGCTTCAGCATTGTTTGTTTTCAATTGCATCTTTCTGAGAAATATTTTATTTAATAAGAAAGAGGTTAGCTTTTTCCTCATGGTCGAAGAGAAAAACATTTTCTTTAAAACAAAGCAAGAAACAGAGAATTGGAATTATTTTCCTAATGCTTAGGCTTTGTCAAAACCTCATTTTCTGATGAGAGAAGAGATGAGAAGAGAGGAAGCAAGGCCAAAGAAAAGCCTCTAACTTGTGTCAGAATCTTATGTGCATGAGCATAATTTGTACAGTGTTCCCTTTGCTTCTCCTCTTTCTCCTCCCCTCCGCACATTCCCTCTGACATGGCCTCCCTTCCAGGGCCTTCTGCCTCTAACATTCTTAAAATTGATTTCTCTATAGTGCTGGTTATTTCTTCATCATACTCCAGGCTCCGTCTCACTCAGCCGTTGGCCTCTGAACTTCCAGATGGACTCTTGCCGCTGTATTTTCTTTTTATATCCTCCTTACCGTAATCATTTCTGTTCCCCTCTTGCATTCCCTCTGACCAAGTCAGCAGATCCATCTCTGTTTGCACCTCTCCATCACCTGCTCTGCACTGAAACCTCGGGCACGGTGCTGCACCGGGGCCAGCTGACAGGAGCTGACATTGCCCCCGCACCACCCCGTGGTGCTCCCACCTGCAGAAATCTTCATCTGCAGGTGGATTTTCTTGGCTTTTCTCTCTCTGTTCCAGGCTCCTCTGCTCAAATCTGAGGCAGTGATTTAGCAGAATTTGTTTTGACAATAGCAAAGGATATTCCCAGCCAATTAAAAATATGGTAATGGAAAGATGGGAAAGAAATGCGGTGCTTCCTCTGCTTGAGGGGTTTGTTGTTAGCTGTCACTGTGCTTAAAGGGATTAAAAGTGCATGCTATAGGTCCATGTCAGATTGAATGTTAAGCTCCCAAGCTACAGCCATGCTCTCAGGAGCAGGGAAACAATAATTCATTACTGTTGGGGATGGAAGGATTACTTCAGTAATTTGCTTATTGACTGGTATTCTTTCTCATGCAGGCACGTACAGACATATGCACAAGCACACACAATTACAACACTCATTTTATTAGCATCTCATGCTGCAGATGATTGAAATCTAGCATCATTTATAGAATTTGGCCTCAGATGCCATGTGCAAGATGCCTTGTGGTGCCAAGGATGGGCCAGGTGACAAAGGCTGGAGGTCTGGGAAGACGTGAACTCACATCCCTCCTCCCACGTGAGGGTCTGTAGTTTTGTGCAAGTTTCTGTGTGTTGGGCTGCCATGGGTAACAGGTGGCCTGGCCCATCCTCCTCTTCCTCAGAGATCCTACAACAGGTTGTAGGATCACACCTGTAGGATCACAACCTGAAGTTGTGACAGGATCCTCAGAAAGGCAGTGTACAGCTCATAGTTTCCTGGGTTTTCCACCCGTGGAAGAGCTCCACGAGCAGTTTCTCCTATGGCAGTGGCTTGCAATGCAACAGCTGTCAAAGGAGGTTAGTATGGGCACAGGGACTGTGGTGGCTGAAGCCGAGAGAGTAAAAATGACCTTGATACAAGCACCTTGTGAAGGTTACTCTCATCTGTATGCAGGTGTGCCACGGCTGCTGGAAGGCCATGTCCTGGGGTTCTGGAGTGGGTCAGTAGGTGTAGGCAAGGAGCCATGGAGAGTCCTGAGGTGACAGCTCAGGCTGTTTTCAGGAATGAGACTCAATGCAGAAATCAAGTGTATGTAATAAAAGAGGTGGAAAGAACTTGGAGATATACTTCCCTTTTCTCTGGGAGAGACAGAAGTACTTGTCTTGGCAGGGGCAGGATCTTTAATCTCTTCCCTTTTTTTTTTTTTTTTTTTTTTTCTTCCCACTGCTTTGTGCTGTTTGCTGCATCTACTGCTATTTGGTCATTTTCTTCATTTTCTCTTGCCTTTCTTGATGGGTTACCTGCTCTCTGGAAAGGAACGTGGTGAAAGGAGCTCGGCTGTCAGGCAGTCTGTTGTGGACCCACTCTTGGCTTCTGTGATGAGGAAGACACGAAAAGGGCAGGCCTAGCAAAACCTCTCCCACCTAAATTGCAGAGAAAATAAAGATGTGTAGGCACACCTGGAATCACCACCTCTTTGGGCTGCAGGGAGGACGGCGTGTCAGTGGCTCCTCAGGGGGTGTTTTATGCCTCCTAGCCCACCTCCTGCTTGTCAACAGACGGCAGACTGAGGCCGAGCCTCCCACAGAAGCTCCTGGAGCAGCCCCTGTGTTCCTCCCTCCGCTCCTGCTCTCTTGTTGTGATAGTGGTGGCAAAAGGTGAGGATTCGCTTCACTTGCTGTTTGAGGGCTCCTGGCACAGCACAGCTGATGTCCCGGTGTCTCCTCTAAGAAGAGTTGTCTCCCTGCTGCCTGGCCCAAGGTCATTGCAGCAAAATCTTTGAGGTTTGATGTGCAGAGCCGTATGGGGTTGAGTTGCTTTCTCGCAGGGAGCTGGAGAAGCATATAAAGGGTTACATCAGACAGCAAGAAAAGACAGACTTTATAGCAGTGCTGTTTTTTAACAGGCAGCCCAGACTTGTAATATCAGCACTTACTGAATTAATTTGCTATGTAGCACCAGTAAAGCTCAAAGTTCTTTCAGTGAATTCTAGTTTTGAGAAAAATCAAGAAAGTAATTACTTGGTTCGGTCATTAATTACTCACTACTGGACATTTTCGAAAGTGTAGTATGAAAAGCCTGAGGCAGCTATTAAGAGTAGCTCTAATGCTATTGATCTATTTGTGTTTATCGTGAAATTTCTCTACTTTTATGACATTTTATTGAACTGGAGGATACAGGTGCGTGGGGCCAGGGAGTGTGAGCGCTTCTCTTCCATGCTTGCCCTCTTGGTAGGGCAGCAGTGACTTCTCAGAGGAGAACCTGGTGGGATGGGGGGACAGTGGGGACTCTGGCCATTACCTGGCCCCACAACTGGGGCTGGAAGGCTCCAGCACGGCTCAGGGCTCTGCCTAAGCCTGCTGATCCCCTGGCACTGGCCAGGCTGCTAGTAAGACAAACGGACCTCAGCAGGGGAGGGAGAAGTGGAGCCAAGCGAAGTGGCTTGCCTGTGGTCTTGCGAAAGACAGAGCAGTGTCCGGATCTCCTGACATCCAGATCTGCTGTTCTTGAGCAGACCAGCTGGCTCTTGAATCACTTTTGCTGGCACTTCCATTACTGTGTTTGGCTGGTGACAGTTCTCCAAATCTCTCCCCTGCTGCAGACAGCCCCCAGCACCTGCTTCCTCCATTTATGGCTCCCCTCTTGCATTTCACTCCTCTGTAGCCATTCATGGGCATGAACTATTGTTTGTAATCAGATGTTATCTGGAAAAAAGTTATCTGCTAAGGAATCGGGGCAGGCAGGGTGTGCCTAGGCAGTGGCACTTGCTGCTTTGCTTCATTCCTCTGTAACCCCTAGGGTAATCTTTCCTGTTCCCTAGGCACAGCCTAGCTGCCATCTCTGAGTGCTGCAACACAGATGAGGTTAATCCTGCTGGCAAGAAGGAAAGGTGTAAGCCAACAGCAGCGTGACAGCTTTCTGGTGAGCTGGAAATGCAGCAGGGAACGGTGACAGCTTCTGGAAAAGGGTAGGATTGTCATTTGGTTTCCAGGGGGTTTCTCAAGGCAGAACGAGGTCTCAACAGGCTGGTGTTGGTTGAATCGGGGTTTGTTCTGGCTAAGCTCCCAGTAGAGAGAAGTGCAGTCTTTCCATGTCCAAGCTTGGACAGAAAATGCCACCAAGCCATTATTTTATTTTATTTTTTTTCTGTACCCTGAAGAACTGGAAGAAGAAACACACATTTAACAGTGCCAAAGGGATGCGGCTGCTCAGCTAGTGCCTCCTGGCCTTTCTCCTTCTCCCATCATATTTGGTATGCAAAATTGAATCACACCCTTCTCACCCGCTTCCCACTGGGGGAAAGGTGGCCTTTAAATCATAATATGATTGCAGACGATGTTGCAGAAGGGGAAAATGAGATGAACTTTAAACTCCCCTTTGCTTTACAAATTTGTTCATGTCTTCCCTCATAGCTGCTTAGTCATGCCTATTAGATTTACCATTTTCTAGGAAGGAGAAGTGGAAGGGAATTTTATTATCTCTTCAGCATCTGACTTGGTGCTTTCCTCCCCTCCTTTGTCTGGTTTAATCAGAAATTTGCAGAGGTTTTGATTGGATTCTTTTGATCCTAATGCAGAATACCCTCAGGTACAGGATCATTAGTTCTCATTAGGAGAAGAAACATTTTTCCGTGATGGTGCACATCCTTGTACAGCTAATTGAAGAATCATCACAGGGACTTTATGGCTTTGTTACTTTTCATGGGTGCCTTAGATGCTCACAGTGACTGACCAGGTTGAAAATGAGTAGGATAGAAAACAAAGAAGGGAAGGGACCAGTTGTTGAATTAATTAGCAACTGCTAAAGGAAACACTTTGCCTTTTTCCATGCAGACTGTGCAATACAGTGCTACTGGATGAAATTAAGAAAATGAAATCAAGAACTTGGCGAGTTTTAAACGGAGGCTGGGTCTATATTTGCATATCAAAAGTAGCCAGAATTTTTGGAACAGTAGCACACATTTTAAAAGGGATTTTACACTTTGTTTGAAGAGTTAAATCAGTTTTGGGTTATTAGAGACTGCAGAAGGAGACCTGATTTGCATATGTGCTGTCGGTAGGAATCTTATACTTCAGCCTGGCACATCCCCAAATTGGACACTAGACAACATGGCCACGGGCCTGCTCCTGCCTGTCAATTCTCCTGGTCTTGGATTTGTGGTGATGGGATGGAGGAAATGGAAATGAATGGGCAGGAGGGAGAATATTTAATAGCGAAGAAGAACTTCTCTGCAGTGGGCAGAGAGCCAGCAGGTCTGCACCAGCCATGTAGGAGCCTATACTCAGAGCAGGTCACAGAGCTGGATCTCAGCCCTGGCACTTCTGCAGCCATTTCAATTAATGTCATCGTTCAAGGCAGAGCTCCTGGATGGAAAATGTGCACTACTGTGAAATGTGATAGTGTTGTGCCCTGGGGTTCTTCTTTGGAAAGTGCTGAAATGCACAGTGCCATGTGAGAGGAGCTGATACCTGAGGGCTCCTTGCCAGCTGGTGCCAGAATGGGACCCACTGACTCAAGTTGGAGATGAGAGAGACCTAGGTGTGAGCAGTACTTGTTTTCTTCTTTGTGTATTCCTTCTCTTTCTTTTCCTTTACAGAAAAGGTATTTAGGTGCTGGAAAAGATCACAAGGAGATGTAAGCAGTTCTCCCTCACTGGAAATCATTCTCAGGCAGTGTTGGATACCAGTGTAGAAGATATGTTGTAGCTCCACCAGGAGACACTGGTTTCCATGGAGGATGTTTTGCCAGGAATTGTTAAATAGCCAGACATCATAGTAACACCAGGCCTTCCTGGCCTTAAAATCTAGAGCTGGCCCTAGCAGTGTGATCCCACCGCATGTCTTGTCCCAGATCCTGTTTGAGTCAATTCTTGTGACTGGATTTTCAAGTCCCTTATGCATGGTTGTGCCCCTGTGTTGGTGGACAGGCTGTATATAAACAGTCAACATCCTGTGGCCCGTTCCAGCATAAAGGGTTAGAATCATTTATATTGGAAAAGACCTCTAAGATCATCTGGTCCAACCCTTAACCTAGCTTTGCCAAGTCCACCATTAAACCATGTCACTAAGCACCATATCTACATGTTTTTTTGAAGACCTCTAGGGACTGGGAATCAACTGCTTCCCTGGGCAGCCTGTTCCAATACTTTACAACTCTTTTGGTGAATAAAAATTTTCCTACTATCAACCTAAACCATCCCTGGTGCAACCTGAGGCCATTTTCTCTCATCACTTGGTGGTTGGGAGAAGAGATTGATCCTCACCTTGCTATAGTCTCCTTTAAGGTAATTGTAGAGCATGATAAGGTCTCCCCTGAGCCTCCTTTTCTCCAGGCTACACAACCCCAGCTCCCTCAGCTGCTCCTCATAAGACTTGTTCTCTAGACCTTTCACCAGCTTTGTTGCCGTGCTTTGGACATACTCCAGCACCTCGATGTCCTTCTCGTAGTGAGGGGCCCACAGCTGAACACAGTATTTGATGTGTGGCCTCACCTGAGCTGAGTACAGGGGGACAATCACTTCCCTGGTCCTGCTGGCCACACAGTTTCTGATAGGAGCCAGGCTGTTGTTGGCTTTCTTGGCCACCTGAACACACTGCTGGCTTAGAGAAAACTGGGGAAAGAAAACGCTTTGTAAAGCTGTTAAAGGAGGGAAGGCATTTCTTGCAGAGCACTAACTCATCACACCTTAATGTGTATGTCTGGACAGGTGCTCGAGTACTTTGCCTGGGAGGTGTGGGGACCAGAATGGCACCGCAGCCATGTGCCCCTGCCTGGCTTGAAGGACACAGCTTCACGGGCCCCTGCAAGCTCCTGGGGGCAGGCCAGAGAGATGGACGCTGCACTGATCAGTGGGACCTATGCTGCACAGCCTGTGGGAAGCGAGCCCTGGGGATCTGTGGTAGGGATGAAGCTCTCGCTGTTTCACACCTTCCTGCTGGGGAGAACTCCCCTATGGGGTTCTGATCTTTGGGAGCAGGTGCAGGAATCTGAGAGATGCACCAGCAGAGAAGGGTTGGTCTGGTTGTCCGTGTGATGGTTTTACTCGGGTGGGCAGCCGAGTTCCACCACAACCGCTCTCTCACTCCCCCTCCTCAAAGAGGAGTGAGGAGAAAATACGATGAAAGGGGCTCAAGGGTTGAGATAAGGACAAGGAGATCGCACAATAATTATCGTGACGGGCAAAACAGACTCAGCATAGAGAGAAAGTAAGATTTATTGCTTATACTAACAAGCTAGAGAAGTGAGAAACAAAGAAAAGAAACAAAAAGCACCTTCCCCCCCATCCACCCTCTTCCACCTCCTCCCCCCCGAGCGGCGCAGGGGAACGGGGGAATGGGGGTTATGGTCAGTCTACAGCACTTCTTCTCTGCCGCTCCTTCTCAGTCACTCTTGTCCCCTGTGCTGTGGGGTCCCACCCACGGGATGCAGGCCTTGCCGAACTGATCCGGCGTGGGCTGTCCACAGGCAGCAGCTCTTCAAGAACTGCCCCAGATATGGGTCCGTACCACGGGGTCCATCCCTCGGGAGCAAACTGCTCCAACCTGGGTCCCCCACGGGCAGCAGCTCCTGCCGAGTCACCTGCTCCTGCGTGGTCTCCTCTCCACGGGCTGCAGGTCCGGCCCGGAATCTGCTCCGGCAGGGGTCTTCCACAGGCCGCAGTCTCTGTCGGGGCACAGGCTCCACCGTGGTCTCCTCCACGGGCTGCAGCGTGGAACCCTGCTCCACCGTGGTACTCCATGGGCTGCAGGGGGACATCCTGCTTCACCATGGTCCTCACCACAGGCCGCAGGGGACTTCAGCGCCTGGAGCACCTCTCCCCCTCCTTCTTCACTGACCTTGGCGCCTCCAAGGCTGTTTCTCACTCCTCTCACCCTCCCAGCTGCTGAGTGGCGCAGCGTTTTTTCCCTGTCTTAAATATGCTCTCACAGAGGCGCAAAACAACATCGCTTATTGGCTCAGCTCTGGTCAGCAGTGGGGCCCTTACCAAACATGGGGCAGCTTCTAGATCCTTCTCACAGAAGCCACCCCTATGGCCCCCCCCGCTACCAAAACCTTGCCATGTAAACCCACTACAGTCCGAGAGCAGTGCCCTTGTCCAGCACTATGGCACGGCCGGGGTTTACACCTGGTGGGAAGGGACTGAGGACAAAGAGTTAACTCTGGCACAGCTCCCTGTATGTGCTTGTTCACAGCCTGATAAAAGCCAAGGGAAGAGCTGTTTGTGCTTGCCTCATTCAGTATGTCTTTTCTCTGTGCAACTGGTGGGGGAGATGGGGCACAAGAGAGCCCAGCCCGGTGTGGCCTGGCCCTTCCTGTTGTGTTCTCCCATCCCCGGCCTGTGGATGTGTGATTTGCCTGCAGCACCAAGCATAGGTGGCTTTTGAGAGCAGAAAGGTGCTGAGTACATACTCGCTGCTATTTATCATCCCATTTGCTATGTCTGAGGGGGGCATGTGGGCAGTGGGAGAGCAGGGTGTGAAGGAACGAAGGGCACTTCTGAGCTGCGGCTGTTCATCACCATTGCAGAGATCCTCCGGTAAGGCAGCCAGACAGGCACGCACACTCCCCCAGCCTCCTGATCACATTATTATATTACA
Organism: Nettapus auritus; assembly: GCA_011076525.1. NCBI lineage: Eukaryota > Metazoa > Chordata > Aves > Anseriformes > Anatidae > Nettapus > Nettapus auritus. The sequence continues at coordinate 10,266,737 of CM021773.1, forward strand.
CCTGACATTCCTCATTTCTTTTTTTTTTTTTTTTTTTTTTTTTTTTTTCTTTTCACTAATATGTTATTTTTGGCCTGACAGCTTTATGAAGGAGAAAAGAGAAATAGAGAGTGAGACACGCACCCGGACAGACACAGGCAGTATTCATTCCTTATCAGCGAGGAAGGGGTCTGGCTCAGACGCAAGACTTGCTGATTGAAACATCTTGCTGTCTCCAGTAGCTCCCTCTGCCACCAACGGGAGGTCCCCAGTCTGCAGAGGTGAGGGGAAGGGGCAGGGGAGGATCAGGTCTGCCGAATTGCTCCTCCAGCACTTTCCTGGCTTGAGCCATTCCCTGAACTCTGCTGGGATGTCTAGTTAGTCGGAGAAATCATGCTGCTGTCTATCTTGGGCTGTTGCTGACCTGGTGGGAGTATGGTGGTGTGGCTGACCACATCACCTTTAGTGCCTGATTCTCGTGTTGGGTAGACCAGGCTCTACAGACAGTTACATCTCGTGGAGAGCTGTCCTGCCTGGGTAAGAGTTCAAGGAAGAGCAGTGACCCCAGTGTGTTCGGAATCTTAATGCGTGTTTCACTTTGCAGAGAGGAAGAAGAGAAATGAAAAAGTGTGTGTGTGGGAAATGCCATGTCAGATGTGGCCACTAGTTATTGTGTTGTATTCAAAGGCCACCGGGCAGAAGGAAGTGTGTGTGGGAAGTGGGAGAGGCAGGAACGAAACCTAAAAGGCTGAGCGTTGTGATTGTGAAAGTGGAAAAAATGGGTGCAAAATGAGCAGGAGTTCATTTGAGCTGGATATTGGCTAGAAAAATGTAAAAAGGAAAAGAGGAAAAAAAAAAAAAGCTGAGGATGAAACCAAGGGGGACATGGCTCCAATATGAAAATAATGCTGAGCTCTTCTGTCTTGTGTTCTGTGACTCATCAGGTCACCCAGAAAATTAACTGAAGAGGAGGGTACAGGGCATGCACAGGCCACTGGCTGGTGAAAGAGCAAGCTTTGACAGCAGATCCCCTTGGCCACACTGATCCCAGGAGTGTTGGCTGGGCACAGGACCTTGCAGGATCATCTTTGGGCTCTTTGGCCAGGTTGTTCCTCTGCTCACCCTGCCGCAGCAGCGGCAAACACCCTCTCCCTGCTGTGCTTGCTTGCAATAGGAAAGGTTGAGCTGGCAAAATCTGTACATCTGTGATGCTCCCCTTGGATTGCCTTGTGGTGTTTATCTCATTTTTTCTTGCTCTGATTTGGGGTCATCACGTGGGCATTGACCTTCGGAACATGTGGGAAGGCAGACGCAAGGGTGCCGGGGCAGGACTGTTGCTCTGCTGTGTGACCAGTCACAGTCCTGTCCAGGTGCAACAGGGGAGAGACTCCAGTCATGTTTGACTGCCAGGTTAATGATCACAGCCACAAATAGAGCCCAGAGGAGTTTTTAAAATGCAGTTGTCAGCTGGAAAAAGAAGCAAAAGTCCAGATCAGTATGCTGCTTATGCATATGCTTCTCTGCCTTTGGCCCATACGCTTTCCCCAGGACGCCTAACTTCACTGAGCACATTCTTTGCAATAATATTTGCATTGGGCAGCTCATGTGCTGTCCCCACCATAGCCCTTTTTGCTAACTGCATACCAGTCTGTGTTCATTTTCCAAGGAGAAACAAGATTCAGCCTTCTCTATTCCCACATTTCAGCAAAAATGTCTCATTCCCAAGCATTATGGGAGAAAGACTGATCAAACAGAGCAATTAATTCAACAAACAATACAATTAAGCCATGATCCCAGTGTAGTTTCCACCCAGAAACAGAATAAACAGCCTTCCCAGCATGGATAAATAAACTCACAGATGGAGGCTTTTGTGAGTGGCAAAGTTTTCCCTCCACAGCTTTCTTGAGAGCACATAAAATTGTGGAGTACATAAATCTCTGGCTCTCCATCCTTGTGGATCGCAAGGAAGGAACTGTGCGCCTGCTGTGGGGCAGATGTGTGTTGGCTTGAGACCCAGGGAAGGGACCTGGGGACTGCGCAGAGGCGTGCGCAGAGAGGCTGCATGCAAACAAAGGCTGCTACAGCTGGCTCCTCCAACCTCCCCTGAGGCCAGCTCTTGTCACGGTCTTGACACAAAACACATGGCGTGAAAAGCTGTGAAGGAGAGGAGTGACCTGCTTCACACTTGGCTGGACTCACTTGTTACTTCACGAACTGATAGAAATCCCCTTTTTGAACTGGGTAGCAAAACCGCCTGAGCTGATGGTGGGGGAAAAAAAAAAAGGTTTCTGCAGAGTCCTTGGGCAGTCTAGGTATGTATATATACCATGATATATAGATATGTATGTAGTATACATGCAGAAAACAGAACTGAGTGAGTCTTTTACCCAAGGAAATGGGAGGTAAATCTTCCCAGGGATGATGGTGGCCGTGTGGAGGTGTAGGTATTGGGGCTGGCTGCTTTGACCCCCTCTAAAATCAGCTAGAGACCATGCTGGGAAAGGCTTTTCTGTTACCGGTCAGCACTGGCCACCGTCGTGAGCTGCTGGAGTCAGTAAAATGTTACCTCCCTTGAGGGCTAATAGACAGCAGGATCATGAGGGCAGCGTGGGGAAGGAGGTTATGAGAGCTTGGACTGGAGACCTACAGGAAGAGCAGTCCCTCTGGGGAGCACTGGAGTGGCAATGCTCTGTGGGGTCAGGAGAGACAGCTGAATGGAAAGGAGCAAAGGGCAGGCTCAGGTTATGCTGCAGCTTGCATGGTATCTGGGGTAATTTCTTTTAGAAGCAGTCAAGTCGGAAGCGGGAGGGAATCGTGCCATTTCTAAGAGGTGTGAAAAGCCTGAGTGATGTAACCACGCCTGCGGTGAGCAGTCGTGGCAGTCTTGGGCGCAGATGTTCTGAAAAGAGAAAGGAGACCCTTGTTTTTCTGAGAAGAGCCTCCATGGTGCTATGCCCCCATTATTGAGCTGGGAAAGGCTGGCTGGAGGCCACTGAGACATGGGGAGAGATGGGTGCTTGTGGAGTGCCCCCCACTTGGCAGCGCAAGCAGGCGTGGTGGCAGCCAGGGATTTGGCAGCAGCAGGGCTGAGGGAAGCTGGTGGAAGTCACTTCCCAGCTAAACCCTTCCCCAAAAAGAGTTGAAGCAGAGTTCTCTCCTTTTTCCTGCTAGAGGATGTTGTTTTTCTGTTGTTCTTCTTTACCTCCTTTCCTGCACCCTGATTGCTGGACATGTTGCTCAGAATCCAGGAACTTGTTGTACGCCCAAATGGCTCAATTTTAGCATCCAGGGTCTCTGAGCAGGGACTTGAGGCAGTGAACCTGGCACCAGCCCCTGCTGCTGCTGTTTGAACCTTGGCAGGCTGTTGTGCTAATGATGAAATTAGCTGGGGAAACAATTCACAGCCTCGAACTGGGTAAATCTGAGGAGTGGGAAGAGCAGTGCCGAGGTGTTCTGGGCTGAGGAGTGTGCTGTACGTGATGCACGGAGCTCAGGGCTGGTGCAGGAGCACCCTGGGTCAGCAGGCAGCTCATGAGTGCTGGGAGAGCTGCACGAGCCTCGTGCACGGGCCAGTGGGAGGGCAGGGACACGCTGTTCCGGCTCAAAGCCAGCCTCAAATACAGCTGGTGGTCTCTCAATGGAAAAACCTTCAGATACATGCATTAAACCCAAGTCCGTTGATAAGGGCATGCATACCATGACCTAGCCGTGGTTTTCTCACACTGTGAGAGATGTTTGCTTGGGCTGATGATATATTTTCTGGGACCTACCCTGCTGTGGTTTCATATTTGTTGTTGCCTGTTAAGCAGCGGTTTTGATCATGGCTGAGCAGAATTTTAGGGCTTACATCTACTGCTCGTCGCACCCGAGGTAGGGTTTTGACTTGAAAGAATGGGGAAAACATTCCTTTCATCCTGACTACTGACTCGCACAGGCTGAGATCAGAGCCCTTCTGCTTCCAGATAGGAAACAGCTGCCATTATGTTCATTCTCTAAAAGCTTCTAGAACTGGCCGTCCTCCAGCTTCCCTTAGCAAAAACCTTTGGTGAGCTGGGAGGCTACAGGTGGGCCAGCTGCTGCGACGCTGCCGTGCCTGAGCCCTGCCGTAGCTGCTGACACAGCCAGATCCTGGGGTGGAGGGAACAGTGAGGATGAGAAACTCGAGGTTTTCAAGCAAGGGTGTAAACCACTAGTGGCTTGAGAGACTTTGGAAGGGGAATAGCTGGAGAAGATTTGGAAGGCAGATGCGTGCCTGTGCTCTGAGCTGACCAGAGAGAAATCACACGGCTGCAGTTCTGTGGTGCTGAGCTAAGGAGTTTCACTGGAAGGTAAAATACTTGGCTTGGGCTTGGCACCATTCTTGTTTGACTGCGTGACTTTTGGCCATCTCCAAGTGAGCTCACACCTGCCAGTAAAATGTCATGTGGCTGTCCTGTGTCGTGGGAAAGGCCGAGAGACTTGCTCTTCATCACCATAACGGCTGCTAAACTCTATTTAGCTCAGCACTTCTCAGTGAGAAAGCTCCCTTACCCTAAACCACTTCTCTTCAGAGCTAATGATTTCCAGGGCAAGGGTCTTGTTCAGTGGGAAGGCTCTCCAAGTGGAGTAGATCTCAACATCTACAGGCAAACAGGCTCAAAATCCCCTCTTCCTCCCAGAATTTGGTTCATTTCTTGCACTGTACAGAAACCCTGACACAACTGATGATGCTGACCCATGTCTGTCCTGTTGGCAGTGGAACTGAGGTGGGAACCCATCTTCTAGAGGCGGGCAGTGGTCTGGCTGAGAAATGACCTGCTCCAGCCACTCTGGACAGTAGTTTGGCTGGTACTTCTGCAGCCTCTGCCCAGAGCAACAGGCTCTCCAGGAAGTCTCAAGGATTTTACTTGTGCTTTCCTAGCAATATGTTAGCACTAAGTTGTTGGGTGCTGAGTTCTGTACCCTGGATGGTACCTGGTCAGAAGGTCATCACCATCCTGGGTGATGGAGCATGGTCTGCACAGGGGCATCACCTCCTTCCCCCGAGGAGGCTTCATCTGGGCAGATACTCTGTGTCTCCTCGATGTGTGCTTGAGCTGTACCAGATCAGGGACAGAGCAGGGAGGGGCGTCATAAGAAGACAATGCACTTTCTCTGCTTCTCCCCCACCCAGAAATTTTGGCTCTCTTTGCAGGTGCACTCTGCTCCCAACCTGCTCCGGCGCAGTCTGCAGGGCAGTCTGCCGCAGGGATTGCCCAGCAGAAATCTAAGTAGCGTTGGTTTGCCTGTGTTTGACAGGTAAGCAGTGGGGGAGCTGTGTCACCCTGACCCTTAGCTCTTGCTGTTACCTTTCTGTTGTCATTTACAAATTTCAGGGCCCCTTTCAGCAAATACTGTCACTACTCCATGACAAAGTGTGCTTCCCTTGTTGGCATCACTTTTCAGATACCTGTTGGACAGACTGTTTGTACTCATTGACATGGAACAAGCTCAACTGAAATGAAATCATTTATAAAAGTCAGGAGAGGCTTCGGATACTGTGGTTCATTTCCTGCCGCATTCACCAAGCGGCAATTAACGTGGACCTGAAAGATTACACAGTGCTACTTGTCTTCTTTCTCCTCTTTCATCCTCTCACTTCCTTTTGCCTTCCTCATTTCCTTCTCTTCTGAGCTGGCCGTATCGTATGTCTCCGTTTTTACTGCTCTTTTTTCCCTCTTCCTCTGCTCATTCTCCACTTCACCCCTTTCCCTTCTCTTTGTGCTTTTTTTTTTTTTTTCCCTCTTTGCTTTCCTTATCTCTTGTATTCTTTTTTTCCTCTTGCTTTCTTTATTCTCCCTCTATATTTAAACCCAGGCAGAAACAAATTATTTATGAAGGGTTGTAATTTATGATGCGTTCTTAATGCCTTGGAAGACACAGATAATTTATTTAATGAGTAAAGACATGATAATTCACACATGATGATTCCAGTCAGAAAATTAGTTTCATTAATTTGCTGTAAATTCTCTGCCTTGATTTAGTGCAGAAGGAGTTCCTGAAACCAATGCAAATCTTCACTATGGTATTTTTTTTTTTTGTCATCACAGAACCAGTGTGCAAGTGTGCTGGCTTCCTCACCCCTGCTTATCTCTGTTGTCCTCCTGCTTTCTGCTTCTGCCCCACCAACACTAAGCTGCAGACAGCAGAAACACTTTTTCACCGTGCACATGGCTGGGAGGCTCGAGTGGAGTGGGGATCAAGGTGGTATTTCAGTTAAGTGTATTTTGCAAAACCACATGCTGTTCTGCAAGATTTTGCCCAATAAGCTCAGCTCTAAGAGAATAAAAAAGTGAGTTTCCCTTTTTAATAGAGTATAGAAGGTACTTTTTCAAATTAATTTCAAAGCAGACATTTTTACGGTAGAATGTTGCTGATAACTGCAGTATATATAAATATTATAGGAAACCTATAGAAGTGATTCATGGTGTACTATTGATCTAATCAGATTTAACTAAGTGTTTGCATCATTCCTTATTAATCACAGATAATAGGGCCCCAAGGACACCGTGCAGAATCAGGACTTTTCTTTTCACAAGTGAAAAATGTTCACTTTCATTATGGATGGAAAGGGTCCACAAATTCTGGCCTTATCTTGATGGGATCACTGCAATGCATGGAGTTTCCCCAGGAGTGAACTTTCCTACAGTATGTTACTTTTTTTTTTTTTCTTTTTTTTTTTTCCCCATAAAACAGATCTATCGATCATGTTCTAAACCACCTTATTGGGGGTACTGCTCTGCTGTCTAATTGATGTCAGCTTACAAATGTTTTTTACTGGATGAAAAGGATTACAATTTGAACCAATGTTCTGTGAATTGTAGAGTTGGATGGGGGAGATGTCTATTACCACTGGGTCCTTTCCTCTTGTTGCTCATGCCTGTCTACCCCAGTCCTGCCTCTTTGGTTTATAAATTCTGTGCTGAGTTCCAGCTGTTAAATTCTACTTGTCTGTTCCAGGATGAGTTTTGTAATTCTGCTTTTCATGGGTTACCCTAATCCCTGGAGTCCCCTTTGTATCAACACCACAAGAGAAGCCCCATCTCAATGGTCACGTACAGAGGAGTTTGATAAAGAGCAGCGATAGGCTGGAGGATAAGACTATTAGCAGATATTATCAGCACTGCTGTTCCTGCATGTGACAGAAAATTGAGCACAGGGTGGGATCCTCTTTGCTGCTTACAGGTTTGGATAAAGCTGGTTCTGGGACTGATGTTTTGAGTATCTAATCTCTGTTGCCTGTAATATGCAATTCCACAGACAAAGCTGCTTCGTGAGTCTGTTGTTCATGCTCTCTGGCTGCCTAGGTCTTGAAAGTTAGGTGCATTTCTCCTTGGCTTTGCTGTATGGATTGTGTATTTTGATTACCGCAGTTGAGTTGATACAAGCAGTTCTTAAGATGCTGCTTTAGAAATTTATGTGCATGCATCAGACTGGGCAATCCAGCCCCCTGCTCTCTACCTACAAAATCCCAAACAAAGGGCTGTTCAGGGCCATGGCGGGGCTGGGGGAGGTGAAGGATTACCCTTCTGCTGAGGTAGCCTGAAGTGAAAGCCTCCAGGAATTTCAGAAAATGCTTGAAAAAAGGGGGGTGGGGGGGTGGGGGGGGTGGGGAGGGTCAGACATCTGATTAAATGCCCAAACCCTTTTCAAAGGTAAGTGATGTTGGTGAGATTTGATTGTGTAACTCTCTCAGGGTCCTCTGGTCAGCTCAATCAGGAGGGGCGGTCACCAGGGACTAATGATGAAATGTGGAGGATGAGGCCTTTCAATGCAAGGTCCTGGAGGTCTTTTATTTGGTGCTTTATAGAAGCTCCAGGAGCAGAGAACAGCCCAGGGAACAGAGGTTGAATGGCTGTGTGAGTCTCTGGGTCTGTGCGGAGGCAGGCGGGTGGTCGATGGGGTTGCAGGGCTGGGTCTGAGCTTGTACAGAAATGGATCAGCCCATTGGCACCTGGGTGCTGCCCTGGTGTCCCTGTGCATTGCCTGTCCTAGTGCTTCTTGAGCTTGGGCTCACTTTCCTTTTGCTGATATTGCATGAACCATGGGCACCTGTAGCTGTCCCCAGCTTGCTTCTGGAGATCTGAGAGACATCTTCATGTCCTCTCCAAAAATGTTTCCTTTGCAAAGAGGGGATGGGGGCTTCCCTGTGCCAGAGTAGGGGTGTTCAAGGTCCTTTGCATGGCTAGGCTGTGTGTCCTGGGACCTGTGTGCTGAACACCTGATGCGGGTGGGGTGCAAGACATGGGTCTGCATTCCTGTTGCCTAACTCTTTAACCCAACTCTTTCTTCTCTTTGTGTAAGGGGCCTGTGCGCTGGTTTGAATTTTGCTTGAAATTCAGGTTGTGATGAGCTGGCAGGGGGGGCTCAGCCCCTGAGTAGAGTGAACTTTCTGGATAAACGTCACCATAGCCTGCTGCAGGTTGAGGGTTCAAAGCCCACTCATAACCTGGGATAGCATGATTTTACTGCACTTGGCTATGCTGCCTGCCATAGCTCACTCCTCCTCCTTTACTAGCGGTTATCACAATGTGACTTGATTGCATTGTTCTTTACGAGGAGCCAGAGTTAGATCTTGGCAGAATTTGTCTTCCCTCCCCCACGTATGGGATGAGGCCTCCCCAGGTGCTGTCTCTAGTGTACACTCGAGTGTTTGAAACCCCTGCTTGAAGCTAGACAGATGAGGAATGAATATCCCACGTGAAAATGTCCTGCCTTGCCCCGTGGTAGCAGTTTTGTGGTGTGCTGGAGCCAGCTGCACAAACACGGGAGTGCGGCGCAGCCATCAGCGCCTGCCTCGCAGCCTCCTCCCCGCCGTGCTGCCTCCAGCGCCGGCCCTCTGGGGGCCGTGCCAGCTTTGGCCTCAGGTCCTCAGGTGGACATCGCCTCTGCCTCCAGCCTCCCTGGCAGGGGGTGAGCAGCTGGTGGGCCTGTCCCTGCCAGGGGCAGCTGTGGCCCCATCCTGCTGCAGGACTGGGAGCAGCCAAACGTAGTGGTGTGACTTCTCCTTGAGTGTCTTCCCTCTAAATAGCTTTGGAAAGCACTTGATGTATGACTTGGGTATGTGGGTTTGGTAACAGGCCAGCTACGCTGCTTCAGACTGTTGCTCCCGAGCTCGCAGCACAGCCTGGCTTTGGCCTGCCAGTACGGAGGTGGGAGGGGAGTGCTTGCCCTTCAGCCTATTTTGTTCTGCTCTTGGCCTCTGGTGGACTCCAAAATAAATCCCCATTTTCATAAAGCCAGCACAGAGCACAACCCTGCTGCTCCCCTGAGCAGCTCCTCAGGTGTCTGCCCTGAGCACCCCTTGCCCCCCACCCCGTGTGCCAGGCCGGTGTCTCAGCAGTTGTTCCCGCTGAGCTGTGCACAGGGCACAGGCTGCCATGGGCTGTCACTGGAGGGTAGCAAGGAATATATATATATATATTTTTTTCCTCAGCCGTTTTGAAATCTCCTTTCTGAAGGTGGTGTGAGGTAGGCTCTGGCTGCTGTGCCGGGGTGCTCGGCATTTTCCTGGGGCTCTTCCCTCTGGAGGGAGCTCCTCTCTTCCCCACGGAGCCTGCTGCACCTGCCTGCCCCCAGGAACGTCCTGTGCCACCAGTCAGGTACCAGGGGCATTGTTTCTTCAAGCGTGGCTAATGCTTTTCCAGCTGATGTGGCAGAAACTGCCAAGAGGGCACAGAAGTTGCTTTCCCTTCCCTATAGCTGGAGATAAATAACCCCCTGGCACTCCTGCCCTGACAAAGTCTCTTGGCTGAGAGTGGGGTTGGTGGGTTGTAGGAGGGGTTCACCACTTCGTGAAGATGTCAGGCTGTGCTGGGTGATTGAAACACAAAGCCCCCAGGCTGTCACAGCCCCAAATTGAGCAGATGATCAGAGAGGCTCCCTGGGAAAGACTGTGGATTGCCGGGATCCCAGGTGAAGAAGAAATTAGGGGCCTTGCAGAGCGGCTCGTGCTGCCTGCTAGATGCAAGTTCATGTCCTGAGACCTTTTTCAAAGCATGTAGAGGAATATCTGCCTGGGGAAGTCGGTAAGTAGTGAGTCCACAAAGCAGTCTGTTTGTGCTAATCTCATATGGAACGTAATAATAGTGCTGAGCACTAGCTAAGTGCTGGGCAAATATTAGTGTATTATTTTACTTGTTGCAGAACCTGAAACTTATCTCTCTCAGTAAGCTACATTGTCTGCTCCTGTAAGCTTGCTGCCCAGAGCCTGGCTTTCTTCTGCAACCACCTTTAAGGGTCTTGGGACAGGATGTTTCAGCGGGGTAGCTGGGAAAGCCCATTCTTATTTTCGTGTTGCACTTTTTTTCCCTCCCCTCTTACTTGACTCCAGTTTTAAAGGCTGTCCTGGTTAGTTGCTCCCCACACCTATTACTCATAAAAATCCCCTGCAGAGACTCACCGGGAGGTAAGCTGGTGCCAGCAGCTACACCAGGGTGCAGCATACTGTATTTGCGTCTGCTCTGGTGTTGGCTGCCCTCTTTCTGCAAGTGACAGGCTCTGGCAAATACCAGGCTGTTCATTACCATTGCACTGCTCCATGCATAATGAGGTAAAATGAAAACAACTCCTCTCACTACAGCTATGTGATCTGGGAACTCATAAAGGCTAAAGCGCTTTTAATTATGAGCTTGTTCCGATTATGCCCAGGCTTTCTGTTTCCTCCCATAGAGCAGGGCAGCCCTCTGAGGTCAAGATGAACTTCAGTTAGAGAATTTCTGGCACACAGAGTTAGGAAAACTGGAGAGTTCCCCCCCCCCCCTTAAAACTAGACACCTGCAATGTGTGATCTATTGTTCCCCAGAGGCCCATTCTCTTGGCTATAATCTTGCTGAAAGCAGAACAAACATTTATTTCTGGACACGAAAGAGCCTCCCCTTTTTCTCTAGCTCTGCAGTACACCATGAGCCCCGTGTTCTCCTCCCAGATGGGAGACTGCAGGCCTGGTGAAGATAGGGTCCTGAGCCTGTCAGCTCAAGCTTCTCACTCCCGGACTTGGAACTGAGATTTCTTAAGCTGGACCTGCTCCCTTCATCCTGAACTTCAGCTGATGTGAAAATGAAGTACTACCACTCTCTGGACAGGGACTGGACAAGCTGCAAGCAGAGATTCAGTCTGGAAGGACTCCCCTTCAGTTCCCTGCTCGTGCTGACTTGGGGTGAATCCCTGCTTGTGTCCCTGGGGGTAAAAGGATGGCTCAGGTGCTAGCAGCCTTCTAAAGGACATGACTGGGTGAGGAAGGGAGGCTGGCTGTGCCCCTTGTCTTGGGAACTGAGGCCGGGTACAAGGCTTTGGGGCTGAAAGCCCAAATCTCTGCCACAGGGCAGGGAGCCCTATGGCTTGCAGCACTGGCTAGTTGTGTAGGAGCAGAGGGAGCAAAGGTGCTCCTGTGCCAGAGTCCCTAATATATTTTGGTACATGTGCATTCAGCTTCTTAAGAATCTGTGGGAACTAGTAGAAGTGATTTCCTATGAATTTCACTTGCAGTTCATCTACAGGACCTTTTCTCCAGTCAAACTATATTGAAAGCATCATACGAGCTAAAACACATTCCAGCTCAAATCAGGATAGATAGCTCAGGCCTTTCTTTAGGGAAGAAGGATACGTGTGGGGATAACGCATGGAAGTCAATGTGCTTGTGACTACTTCTCTAGCAGCACTGAGGGCAAAAGGTTCATTTTTGTCAGGGAAACTCAGTGCTATTGCATCTCTGTCTAAGAACTGTTGCCCCATCTTTTGCTGGATGACAGTACAGCTGTAATGGTTATGGCCAATTAATTAGAACTGTTTCCCCTTGTTTTCCCCTTATAAATCACTTCCTCTTTAGTCAGTCCACAGAGAAAACAAGGGAAGAGTGAAATAAGTCTGAAATAAAATATGAACCTCCCTTTTATTCCATATTTCAGACAATAGCAGTCTGCAGGACACCCAGGGAATAGGTTTTCTGAGCCAATGCTCTGTGAATTCACACTCTCTTTATGAGCCTCTTCAGTGTATAAAGTGAAGTTTTTAATGGCTGTTGCTGTTCCTTTTGAATGGCTGTGAAGTCTGGGTCATCGCAGATCAGAGTAAATTCCCCTCCTCTTCGCTGCCATCAGAATTAGCTTTTCCAAACTACAAAGCCTGATGAGGGCGGGTCAGCCCGGAGCTCTTCCATGATGAGGATCTTAATCAGGGTTCCAACCAGTGTGCTTGCACTGATTGGGAAGGAAGAGCGGGGTGATTTTTTTTCTTGTGTTTTGCGTTGTGTAAAGACTTTTCACGAAATGACCTTTGGTCAGGTCTACAAGTAGAGAACTCTGCTACTTGCTGGAAGGGAGGGAGCCTGCAGTGGATCTGAGGTCTGCATGAAGCCTTGGCTTTACACAGGCCCAATTTCCCTATATTTCAGCATTATGGCCCAGATGCTTTTCTCTGTCACTCCCTGGCCAGAGGCAATGCTGGCTGGACCTTGCTTCACACTGCGCTGTGACCTGGTATGTCCCAGGAGCAGTCCTGTGCCCTGGAGGGATGCTGGTGGGGTCTCTGGCATCGTGGTGAGGGAGAACATGAACAAAAATGGACCAGACCTGCTCTGACAGGATGAATCTGGGCTTCCGTACTTACACGTTAGAAGGCTTCATGGTCTTGGCTTGGTCTCGTCCCAGCTGAGGGCTCTGATGACACCTCCCTATACAAGGTCGCAGGTATGGATGTGATTTGCCCAGAAAGCAGCAGGTGTGCAATGGGTGCTGGCAACCTGCATGGGCCATGTGATGGATGGGCCTGATGTGCGGTGCTCTTTGAACAAGTGGGGGAAGGGGAAAGAAATAACCCAGCTCTGCTTTCCAAACGTCTTTGGCGAGGTCCCTCCCCAGAGGGAGATTTACGGTGGCAAGGTGAGGATGAGCAGTAAGTTACTGTTAGCTATAGATCAAAAACTGGCTAAGAGAAGCGAGCAGTAATGTTGAATGATTGCAAAGCTCCTGCCAAGCTGAACTCTACCAGTGTCTGTCTGTTCCCCGTGTTGTTCCCATGTGGGTTCATCCTTAACAAGTTCCGTGGCACTGGACACATGTGATGTTTCTTGGGTCTAGAAGGAGGATAAGAGCTGCAGGATCGTGAGTATACCCGAAGAGTGGGTACCTCCTGGGTGCTGCAGCCAGCTCAGGGACCCTCAGTGGCAGGTCTGGGGTCTTCCTGTGCGAACCTCTGTAACTTTGCAGACTGCAGCCAAATAAACCCCATCTAGCTGACTCGGGCAGCTGTGCTAGTGGCAGAGATTCCTGCATCAGGCCAGAGCAGGTCATTAAGACAGATATTCAAGACCAGATTTAGTCCCCAGTAGGTGGATGATGTATCGGTATCTATGGGAGAGCATCCTCTGATGGGCAGGTCACGGAGTGTGGTCATCGGTACCACTGTCCTCACATCTGAGATGCTCGTGCAGTCCCCTGATCACAACCCCTCACTGCTGATACACAGCTCTTGGTTACTTATGCTAAGCCAAATGGGGTGACCTACCCTCCCCTGCTCTTTTATTCAGCAGCTATGATGCCTTTTGTTTTCTGTAAGCTGTTGTTTCCAGCTCTCTGGTGGCTTCCCAGAAGGCTATGCATGCAACATCCAGCTAATGGCGATCCACGAAGCCACACGTCCTTCCTAAAGTTTCCATGAAAGGAGAAGTCCAGGCACTGTGTGAACTATGCTAAGGTTTCTCTCTTATCCAAAAAATGAGAAAGCTTAAACAAAATAGCCCCTTGGCATTGTTCCTAGGAAACCACTCACCAGGCAGTCTGAAATAATCATACAGATAATTTACTTGAATGCTGCCGATATGCACATTTTATACTTCTCTTTCCATTTCAAAAGCAATTGGAAAGAGGGGCAGTGTTACCGTCTTTTGAGAAATAATGGAGGCAGAGGGTTACACAGGCAGCAATTCTTCAATTTCTTTTGTGGTATTAAGGAAAAATTGCGGAAACTGCAAGTAGCAGTAAGCAAGTAAATTCTTTTTTTTTTTTTTTTTTTTTTTTTTAATACATAAGAACAAAGTTAATTGATATATTTTTTTTCTCTGTAAAAGTATCCAAAGGGTATTTGGAGTTCAAATGAGAAATCTTATTAGTCTCTTGTTTTGTAGAGGGATTAACAGAGAAGTTTAGGTGAGAAGCAGATTTTGGCTGACATGGTTGCATTGTTGCAGTCTTTGCCCCCCCCAGACTTCCAAAGTTTTCATCTTCCAAAACTACAGATTTTAATTTAAAAAAAAAAAAAAAAAAAAAAAGTTTGGGGGGGAATTCTCGGCCTTTCAGCTCGGCAGCACATACAGACAAATAAATTAAAAAGTGGGAGAAGTGGAACTAACCCAATAATCCGTGAAAACCTAATTTCCCTCACAAGCGTCGCTGACGCAAGCATCTCCCCTCTCCCTTCCCATTCTCCAGTTCAGGGGCAGTGATTGGAGAAATTGGCTAACAAGATCAGAAAATTTAATTACTGTTCTGCCTCCCCTTCCCAAGAAATTGGATGTCACACTTCCTTGTAGCCTGTTTTTAAGATCCGCTATAGCTGATTTTCATGGCTTGAACCTGACTCCCTACCCTTTTCCCTCACCTTCCTCCCCCTGTTCCCCAGGGGAATGTCCATCCTGTAGCACAGCTAATCCTAGGTCCTGAAGTAGAATTAGAGCCCACAGCCCCGTTTAAAGCCATGCTAAAGCTCTACCTGCCCTAACTGAGCCAGCCTTTGTTCCTGGTGTTGGAGGGAGCATTGAAGGGAAAGGGGAGGCTTTAGGTCGCTTTGCACCACAGAGCACCAACCTCAGGTGCTCCTGGTCCCTCTGCTTCTCACTGCTATGCAGCGATGTTGTGTTATCATTGTTATTCTGTCTGGTTTGGGGATCTCTCTCAAGCCAGGGGCTCAGTTGTGCCCCAGCCTGTGAAAGGAGATGGGACTGCTGCCTGCAATGGCTTAAAGTTGTATCTGACTAATGCTACCTGCTGAAAGGAGTTCAGGAGTCCCAGACCCAGCTTATGTGGACTTTGCTCGGCAGATCTTGGTGCTAACAGAGGGAAGAGAGAATGGAAGGTCCCCAGCAGTGCCATGCCCCCAGACCTGGTTTGAGCGTGCCAGCTGGCAGTCGTGGAGTGTCTGCGCTGCCCTGAATGCTCCTCCTCAGCTGCCCTGCACCTCCCGGGGGTCTGTCCCCCCTGCCCGGCCTTGGGTGCTCTGCTCATTTGCTCTTCCTTTGGCTCTTTGATCCGTACAGCTGTATCAAGGCAAAAGGAGACGACGGGGCCAGGGAGGGCTTTGGATTAGCATTATTCTTGCTCCTTTGGTTTTATGCCTGGGCGACAAACTAGCACACGGAAGAGTTTCCCTGCCTATTCAAGATGCAGGTCTCAGACGTAAGCTCTTTCTTTTTCCTCCTCACTCCCAGGCTTTTGTGGGAGCCCTGTGGATATAGAAGAGCTGAGGCTGTTACTGCTTGGCTGTTGCACAGGTCCTAGCAGGGCAGAGATGAATGCAGTGCCGAGGAGAAGAAACATGGCTTGCTTTGTAATGTCACTTCTATCATCGGAAGGGATCTCAGACACATAATTAACTAAAAAGGAGGCTGTTCTGCATAACACAAGCCCGTTGTATCCAGCTCAGCAGGCCTGGTGACCCAGGCTTTGGTCTCATGGCTGGCGATGTCACCAGAATCCCCTGGTAGCAGAGCAGCCTCACTGGAGACAGCTGCTCTATTTATTTTTCGATTTGTATTCCCAGCATGTCCTGTTCTGTGCGAACTGTAAGCTGGCTTAGAAATTCAGTGCAAGAGCCTTATCAGATAATGAATAATGATTTATTGAACATATGGGTAAACAGCATAGATAAGGTATAAATACACTTCGGAAATGCAGTTGCATTTGTAAGAATGTATACCGAACCAGCCCCGTGGCTCTCAGTGCTTGTTGCAGCTGCCACAAAGGCGTCTCCTACATGGGCTGCCATGCGTCGCCACGGGGCCCCGTCTGTGCCCGCGTCTGCACCAGGAGACGCCTCGGGATGCTGCGTGAGGGCAAAGTCACCTGCAGTGAGCCCAGGTGTGAGGTTGGATGGGATGTGAATAAAACTGAAGATGGTCATCCTCTGTAAATGAGCCAACGCTGTGGAAGCCGTGGGTTTTATGCTGGCTGGGTCTGGGCTAAGCTATGGAGTGTGGTGCAGGGACCCCAAAGTTATCATCTGGGGACAGCGTAAGGGCTGGTGCTGCCTTGTGACCAACAGCCTCATGTTCATGTGCACCAAGCTGGGGTATATGGCCACGCTGTGCCTCAGGTGCCATTGCATGGCGCAGCCCCCAGCAGCAAGCTTAGCTCTCTGAGCATGTGTGGGTACCTAATTTTTACCTGTAGCACTGCAACTGCCTCTGCAGAAGGACAGAAGGTAGGATTCAGTTGTTAAACACAGGGTTATGTCTATGAATGTGGTGACTAGTTTTTGTTTGTGATGTCCTGTGTGTGCAATGGCCAACTTTTGCTTTGAAGTGACTCCTCCTCAGCAAACAGCAGCTTGCAGGCCCTGCTCCCTCTAAGCTAACAGCTGTCTGTGCTGCCTGCAGTCTGCCTCGTGCTTGCTGCTGAATTGGCAGCACCTGTTGGTGGAAAAAACCTCCTGGAGATCCAGCATGCTCCTGGTGCTTCAGGAATGGTCTGAGAGTTGTTGTAATGCTCTGCCACCACTCCTCTGCCATCCTCAGGTACGTGCCGTCCTCCCCTGTGTGCTTCTCCTGCATCTCGGCAGCAGCCCCTGCCTGTGGCCGAAAGCCCAGTTGTGCCGAGATGCCTCCAGCCCCAGGAGGCGGACAGGCTACCCCCTTAGTTAACTCTCACTGCAGCCCTTCAGAGCTGCTCTGCCACTTTCTGGCTGGGAGCTCTGCTGTAAATGAGCCCACAGTATTTGCAGTCCCCCGCTCCAAGGTCCCAGATAAACGATAGCCATGCCTTCCCCCTCGGCGCTAATCAGCAGTCACCAAAGGCCGTGGCACTGAAATATATTGAGAGGAAAGTCAAACCTCGGGGAGCTGGTTGTTAGGTGTCTGAATCTTGAGCAGCAGGGGTGTAAAAAACCTGGCTAACATGGGTATATTGCAGAGCAGGGCCCAGAGTTTTGATGGTTGTGATACCAGCTTTCAGAGTTGCGGGAGACAGAGGTGTCACAGGTACTTTGCAGTTAATACGTGATAATCCTTTAAGACAGAGGGGACACAGTTCGAGGCTCCTCTGAGATCATCTTTTGCGTGCGGGAGGGCTGTGTGGTGAACAGGTCTGAGCACACAGCTTGTGTGAGTTCTCCAGCTTCAGCCCTGCCGGTGGAAAAAATGTTTTTCATGTGCTGCGTAGCTGTGACTGTGGCATTGCTTTCCCCGAGGCTCTTGTGGAGAACTGGGGAATTGCTTCTTTTTTGACTTTAAAAATTTTCAGCGTCGTACAGCGTGAATGTGCTCCTCTCACTTTCCCTGCTTTGTGCTCATCTTCCCCTTGTTTTTCCCCAGCAGGTCTGGTTCACTGTCGTGTGACTTCTGGGCTAAAAGGTAAATTTCAAAAGCCCAGGGACTGAGAGCCTGATAAAGCTTTGTGATCCAATCTGTTGGTGAATATAGCCACAGAGAGAATTCGATTTGCATACATTTCCCACCCTGAATTCCTCCGGTGCTATTAGGAGTCACCATAGCTAACACAATCTCTGAACTGTGGGGCTTATGTGCGTGCTGAAGTACACCTATTTGCCTTCTTGGAAAGAGATTTACTGAAGCGTTTTTCATGTTATTGTCCACCCCTCCGCCCCCCTTTCTCCCCATCAGAGGATTTCGTGCCGCTGTAGAGGCTCTTTGATCTGAGTTAATTCTTTGATGAAACTCCACAAGACAATGGAGGAGCTGAGCACGCTCTGGGGAGGATGCTTCCCTCTCAGAAGGAGTGGGACTCTGATAGCTGGGCAAGGTGGTGTGGCCCCAGGGCAAAGAGCCCCTCCGCTGCTATTTCATGGCCAGACACCAAGCTGTGAGTACTGCTCTGGGCGGGGGGAAGATGGGGAAAGAGCCCTCGCCTGAGGGCTGGTGGTGTCAGCATGGCAGGGAAGTGGGGCATGTGGTTATCTCAGTGACGGTGGGGAGCCCCCGGGCTGAGAGATGGGGGCCATGTGTGCCATCCTTGCTGGAAGGGCTTTAGAGATCCTGGTGTTCTGAGGGCCGGGAGGACAGCCCTGCTGTCTCTGGTAGGTTTGGGAGAGACCTCTTCTATTTCAGCCGACCCAGGCACGTCTGGAAGTTTCCAAGCCGAGCTCTTTTCCCAGGTCTGCATGCAAGAGCAGGGCACAGGGTGAGAGGGAGGGCTCTTGGCTTTCACATACAAATCAGAGTGGATGCTGTCATGGATTTGGGTCCTGCCACATCAGACGCCTCCTAGCTGATCTTCGCCTTGGTGAAGCTTCCACGAAACAAAGCTATGTGCTGGTGCGTGAGTCGTGTGTGCTGCGGGATCAGCTCCCGTGGGAAAGTTACCAAGCTGCATCTTGTTGGCCGTGGTCGTTCCTCCTTCCCCTGCTTGTCTGGCTGCCCCGTTAATTGATTACTCCACTGTTCTGCTGTTGGTTCTGGAGCTGAATGCGTTGAGTTAAACTGTGAGAGCAGGAAAGGGAACAGTGATTGTGAGTGCCAGGCTTGCATCTGAAAGATTACGGCACAATCTAATGAGCTCATTAATTTCATTTCATTAACCAAACAGTGCTTGTGGAGAATGGCAAATATTTAAAGAAGCCCAGCAGGGTCAGAAACACATTTAATTAATGTTGTCACATGATACTGAGAACAGGAGGGGGGAATAAATCCTGATGCTATATATTAACATCCATGGTGACTTCTCTTTTACGTTTTATGTGCTTCTTGGGTGAAAGTCCTCCCTCTCTTGTCTGGCTCCTATTATGGCAGCGCCTGAGCACCTCCCAGACTTGAATGCATTTCCCCTTCCTCCAGGCTCCCCGTGGGAGCGAGGCAGTGCCGCTATCCCCTGTTTATAGGTAAACACTGGAGGCGAGAGCAGGAGAGATGACTCCCTCACGGCTGTGCCAGGGGTCATGGGCAGATGATCCTGGTTTCCCTGCACTTCCTCTCTTTGGTGGGCCCTGCTCCTCCCTTGGGACTGCGACTCGGATGTTGAATGAGCTCCGTGCAGAGAAGAGATTACCTCCTGTGCTGGGCAGGTATTGGTACCTTCAGAAATGCACCCTTTGCCTTGCAGAAAAATAACACCCCTCGCTGCGTGTGCCATGGCAGCACTTGATGCCCCCGTCTAGACAAGGACTTGGTGATGCTGGGTGACTACCCAGTGATTATCCCAGTAAATTAATCTGAGCTCATCAGCTTCTTGTTTGTCCAGCTGGGTGCCCTAGATGCCTCAGCATGAGCGAAATCTGAAATGCACACAAACAGGGAAGAGAGGGTCAACCCCTTTTTCAAACCCTTCCAAGTCTGGTGTGTTTGGCTTGGCTGTTTGTAGAGGCTGGTGTGTGTCACAGCAACGTGGGATCTCATCTGATTCTCCCCCGTGTCGGAGGCAATTTGGACTGGGGATTTTGTAATGAATGAGCTGTGAAATTATTAATCTCTATTGTTGAGGTGGGCTTTACTAAAAGTTTGTTGTGATTTGGGGGAGGCTGTATTCCTTTGTAGTTCAGGAGCTGGATCTGCCGTGAGGCATGTTGCTTTCTGGTTGTCCTGGTACGCTCTGCTTCTTTGTGTAAATTGAGTCCGGATGGATACCCGTAACACACCTGAAGGTCTGGGTTTCTCATGGGCAAATCATTTCTGTGGTGTCTGGATCAAGAAAAATCCCAGCTCAAATAATCCCAGCGGGACTGGAACTTTTTTTTTTTTTTTTTTTTTTAATACCCCCAAAATATCCTGGTGCTCCTGTGTTTGTGTATGTATGTTTGTAGCTGTGGTGAGGCACCCTACTGTTCAGAGGAGGAGGAGAAGGCAGCTCAGATTTAGGGTAAATGGTCACCTGAGTCTGCCTGGAACATTGCTAGGGCCAAGCCTGCCGTACCATGCACATGAGCTTGTCCAAGGCACTGCAAAACCAGGTCAGCTTTGCTGCTAATGGCAGGTTTGCAGCATGCTAGGAAGAAGTCCCAGCCTCCTGGGGCAAAGCTGGTGGAGGGGGGCTGTGCCTGCACAAATGGGGAACGCTTTTTCCATCAGCATTTGCTTCTTATGGCAAATGTGCTGTTCATGGCAATATTCCTGAGCGGTGATTATAGCAGTGTTAAAGAAGTGTCCACTGTTAATGTGGTATTGATACTGTGAGGGGTTCAGAGGAGCCGTGCCTGCTGGCTGAGCAGGTAGAGAGCCGGGGGGGCGAGGGGGCTGCTGTCATTAATTGCCGCAGCTGGAGGAAGCAACCGGCTGGAAGGCCGAGCGTAAATCGTGAAGTGCCTATGAATTAGTCCTCTGGTGACAGCTCTCGGTGTGGTCTGGCACTTCCGCAGGCACTGCAGGCGGCTGGGGAGTGGCGGAGGGCACCGGGCAGGAGGAGAGGGTCTTCCTTCACCCTGCTCTGTGGCACTTTGCCCATTACCCCGTCACTCACCCCTCAGTTTCTCACGGTGTGATTCTACTTTATTGCAATAAAATGAAGCTGCACTCAGGGCTGGTGAGTTCATCCTCCATCACAGAGCACTAACTCTGTGCTCTCAGCCAGAGGGAGCCTCACAGGGCAAAGCCTGCTGCTACTGCTGGGGATCCCCCTGGGGAGAGAGGCCTGGCGCCGAGGGGTCTTGGCACTGCTCTGGAAGTGCTCAGCACCCCAGCAGGAGGCTGTGCTGGCAGCAGGAGGGATTTGTCCCCTGCACCAGGGGCTTAGAGGAGCTGGTGGTCTGGGTGAAGTCCCTCGGGATGCCAAGGGACGTAGCAGAGAGGAGGGCTCAGTACTCATAGTCACACTAAGACTGGATTGTAGGAGAAACATCTGATGTAAGTGCCTGCTGGTTGTCTGGTGGTGACCTGAGTGTCCCTTTTTGTTGGCCTGGATGGAAAGTCACTGAAACGAAGCAGTGGGGCCTGTGTCCTTGGCAGGCAGGCGTTGTCCACAGGGAGCCCTGGGGCTTGTGCCGGATGCGTTGGATTAGTGTCCGAGAGGCAGATCGCAATGATTTCCACGGTGAGTTGGTTGGCTTGTCCTTCACGTTTCTGCCATATGGGCCCTGGGCAGGTCCAGCTCCTGCCTTGTGCTGGGGTGGATGGTCCTGGTATCAACACAGCATGGGAGGAGGCAAAATCCCTCCCTGCTGTGATGACCTGACTGTGCATCGGGACGAGCAACAGCTCAGCATGACCTGGGGAGAGGTCCTGCAGGTCTATCCCAGCCGTGGGGCAGGAGACGTCCTTGTTGGGGCTGAAGCTGTGGCCCAGAGCAGGAGGTGCGAGCAGCAGGAGATCTGGCAGGGCTGAGCCTGGCCTGGGGGCTCTTGCCAAGTACTTGTGGTGCTGAGAGTCTGATAGCATTTCTGTTGTCTCGGTGACATGCGCTGCCCTTTCTCAGGAGGCTCCGTTTGTGTCCTCTTGTTCGCCAGCTCCAAAGTCTGTGCGTGGGCTTTCTCTCCCACCCTGCTGAGCGGCCGCCCACAGCATCTTGTTGAACCACTTCTTGTGCATGGGAAAAAGAAAACCGCGTCCTCGTGCATGAAATCACAGGGACAAAATCTCTGGTGGCTGAGGAAACAGCTGCGCCTTTAGTCGCGTCTTTGCAGCCGCGCTGCCTCCAGGATCGCAGATTGCTTTATTGCAGTCGCACATATTAAAGCAGCGCTTCCCCGTCACTTCCCCACTCCCTGAGAGCCAGGTCACACCAGGGATGTGACAGATTGGCTGGTGACCTGGAAGGACATCAAATGGAAGGATTTAGCTTCTGGAGGGGGCTTGTCCAGGGAACTCGTGGGTGGAAAAACAAAAAGCTTTCCAATTCCAATGCTGTCTGTTCTGCAGTTTCTCAGAGGAAGAAACTGGAATGAAAGGAGCACCTGACAACAAAATGCTCCCTGAACTGCAGCCATTTCGTACAGTTCCCATTCCTGGCCTCTTTGAGTAAGTGTTTGGCCGTCTTTGAAGGTGTTTTCTAGTTCACTGGTGTCATCCTTAAATAGATTTTCTGGCCCTACTCTCTGAAATTTGGACCATGACTGGAAAATTGCTTATCCCCCTTTTACACTCAAGGTGTTTGAATCCCTGTCAATCGACCAGCTTCCGAAAGTGGAACAAACTTTTCTTCTAAACCTTTCCAGCCATACTGCAAAAACAGAATATTTATTGTAGGATCAGGAAAACCTAGTGTTGCCAGTAGAAATCTGAAAGGTAGAACATAAAAACAAAATTGTGGGTTTCAACAGAACTTAAAATAATACTGTTACATTTTTATTATTGTTTTTTTTTTTTTTTTTTTTTTTTTTTTTTTTTTTTTTTTTTAGAGAGAGATGGAGATTCCCTTCTCACGAGCTGAAAGGCAAAGATTTTTTCCCAGCTCTAGTAGTGGCACCTTCTGCTGTCAGAATTGATAGCTTAGATTCTAAAGATACTTCAGGCTTCTATAGTTATGCTCTCTTAACTGAGGTATTACAGATACTATGGATTTTTTTGAGCACATCCTTTACTTTTTGTTGCTTTCTATGGTTCAATGGTTGCCTCTGTGGGTGAACTTGGAGCACGATCCAGAAGGTAAACAGAAATCCTTAAAATAAATAAATAAATAGAAGAAAGTGAGTCTAAATATAAGTCTGTCAAAATCAGACTCTTCTCTGCAGCAGCATTAAAGGAGACCAATTGATTGCTGGTGTCTGTGTCCGAAGCGCTGAGCGACCGAGCCAGGGGGAATATTGTCCTGGTGGCTGTCAGCATCGCACTTGGCAGCTGTGGTGCCGGGTGTCCATTGTGGACCAGGAGGCAGATCAATGAGCTGCATGTAGGAACTGCATGAGTGAGGTCTTGGCTCTGCTGAACTCTGGGGCAAAAAATCCCACAGCCTTCCATAGATTTCGTGCTTGGGGGAAGAAAAGAAAAAAAAAAAAAAAAAAAAGGGCATGTATTTTATCTCAAAGTTTGACCTAAGCATTTATCTTCCAGCTCAAGTTATTGGTTGTCAGCAGTTTTTACTTCTAGAAGATGCCCTGTACCTTCCTCCAGGAAACCCAGCTGCTTTACTCCTTGGAGATGTGCACCCAAAGGCACTAACAGCTCAGCTTTTGAAAGTCTTGACCTTGCAGGAACCCACATGAATTGGTAACTTTTGTTAGCCTGACTCTGCTTCACTGCTTCCACTCTCCCATTGCAGTTCTGCCTAGGCACTCTGGCAGTCATCTGAATTCACGATATGTTGGGTTGTGGCTGAAATATTTTAGTTTTATTTTTTTATTTATTTTTATTTTTACTGAGGAAGAAAATCTTTCTTATGGAAAAGTTTAGACAAAAAGATTTTTTTTTTGTTAGAAATACTCAAGGGAAAGGACTAGGAGACAAATCCTGTTTTCTGAATAACTCTTTCAAATACCAAGGCAAAATCTTTTATAAGCCCTTTTAGAGGAGTGATTGTAAACAGAATTGTCCATGAAAATGGAGTACGTCTTTCACATCCTGAAAAGCACTGGGACATTGTTGTATAGGGGCTGCTACTGCTCCATCTCCTTCTGGTTAAGGTGGAGGCAGCAACACACTGCATTTAAGCACAGCCTTCAGGCAAGCTTTCCATATTCATAAGACAATGGCTTTATCAGAAAGGGAGGCATTTTGGGGAAATGTCAATATAAGTATTACAGTCTCTTTATATTGTCCCCTAAATTGTCAAAGTGAGGTTGTAGGAGATAATGTGTGATTATGCTGTCACTAAAGTTTGTGGATCCATACAGGAGCTTTTGAGAGAAATCTTTCCAAGTGCAGAGGGGGCATGTGTTCCAGTCTTCCTCTTCTCTCTGCTGTGCTTCAAAATGGGCTGAAAACTGCGTTTGACTGCGTGTGGGAAACTGTCTGGTATTTGAGAGCGAGGTGTTCCTGCTGTCCTCTTCAGTGATGACAGTGTGAGTGGCACTGGGATTAGGGGATTCCAGAGGACCAGCAGTGGCTGCAGATGAGGAGATGCTGATATCTCATGTGCCCACCTTCAGGAATGTCCTTGAGCCTCGAGTTTCCTAGCAGTCCCAGCCTCCCATGCCATCCTAAGGGCACAGTAACAAAGCTCCTGCTCCCTTAGCTGGTGTGTGCTGTCTTTTCATGGACAGAAAGCTGGGCATCCCATCTTGTCAGCTCCTCCTTGCACAGGGGCCAGATCTGGGAGAGCTCAGAGGGGACAGGCTTGGGGAGAGGAGCTTCAGAACTCAGGAAGGAGGGATAAAATCACCCTGGAAAACAGATTTTGGGCACCTTGATGTATTTCTGATGGAATTCTTTCTCTCATCACATGCTGTGTTCCTTAAGTTTCTGACAGGTTCTGTGGAGTGTTACCCCTGCTGGGTGGAGGAACCAAAGGCATGAGGCAGAATTTTGGCTGCAGTGACTCACTGGCTCCCAGAGGCAATTCTCTGAGCAGTGAGATGGGGCCATGCCTGCCCTGCCTGCCAGCACCTTGCAGCAGGACGGCACCGCATGCTCGGGGAGTGGAGGTAAGGCTGGTACCTTGTGCTGTGGAGTGTTACAGCCCTGGGGACAGGCTCCTCTCACCTCTCCTTTCTGCAAGGGATGTCTCCATTTAGTGATAAATTTTATTTTTCATTGTATTTATTATTCATTCCCCTCATTTAATATTTAAACACGTGCAATCTGTAAATCACGTATCCTGTAATGACAGGAGCTAGGAAAGCTGGAGTGCTTGAGGCGCAGTGTTGATACAACACAAACATAGCCAGAGGGTGTGGGAGAGCACTTGAGGGATTGGGTTTAACTGCCCTGTTGCTGATGGGATGCGTTGACCTCTTCTTTGTTACTTGGATACGCCAGAGTCTGTCCTCATGAGTATTCCCTGGGTCTGGTTCCAGCAGAGCCCTATAGGGTGCTGAGGGCATGGTGCAGCCACCAGGGCAGTGTTTCGTTTGTGTCCACATGGAATTGCAGAAGGCATTGCTTGCTGCAGCAAGGACCTGGTTTTGCTGGCCCAGGAGGTCTCTCCCACCTCTTCATTTCCCCCCTCTGAGAAGGCAAAATCCATTTATGCTTGACAGGCCCATTTGTACAGCAGCATGGAGCCCAGCTAATGCGTAGTGGGGATCGTTCTGCTCTGAGATGAAGTGTCTCCAGGGCTGTGCAGTCCCATGTCCCGGGAGACTTTGCATCAAGGAGCTCGTTTACCTTGTGCGGGGCTTGAAAGCTCCTGGCTGGCGTGCTGAGGCTGTGTTGAAGTGTCCAGGGTGATCTGCTCATGAACCTGGTGCATGGGACAGAGGCTGCAGGCGCTGCCTCTTGGTAGCCAAGATGAAGCTGCTGTGCCTGAGTGAGAGAAAGTAAAGGAGCTCAGAGGAGCAGTGGGTAAGAAAAGCCTTCTGCTGCCAAGTGGAGGAGTTTTATTGCACGTCTTAACGGTATTTACTGTGTTTTCCTAGAGCCCCAGAGCCAGATTTCATGCAGTTCAGCTGTCACTAAAAAGCAAATGTACATTTCTAGCCCTCCTGGCCTTGTTGACATGCTGGAAAATACGATTCCCGCATGTGGAAAAGCCAGCAGGCAAATACCTGCTCCCTGAAGCATACTGTCCTCAGATCCCATAGCAATGCCTCGCAGGTTGGGAGGCACGCTGCCGTACGCTTGGGTTCATCAATACTGAACATCTGTCCAAATTCTCCCTGGCTTGTTCAGGCTGTCTCCAAGACCCACAAGGCCTGGCCTGAAAATGTATTATTCAATAAAATTGATCTGGGTGGTAGTGAGCTGTTTTATTTAATTGCTCTCTCTTTGTTTCCTTGGGCGTTTTCGTTCATTCTTTGAAATGCAAGTCTGTCCTTGCCAGTTTAACCTTACAGAGAGGAACCCGGGGGATTCTCCTTGCTGGCACGCCAGGACGTGGCCAGGGAGCGTGGTGGGGGCCGTGTGATGGGGATGGGTTATGCCCCTCAGCCCTCCCAGCATCCGAGGACTGGGGGCTACTGCTGGCTTCTAGGGCCTGGAGGAGGTCGGGGAGCAGGGGTGCAGCCGGGGCAGGCAGCATGAGTGTAGGCAGGCAACTTGGCTGAGAAAAGCATCTGCTTTCCCTGCTGCCTCTTCTGTTGTGTTGTGTCCCGTCCGCCCCCCCTCCCCCCATTCCCATTAAGATAATTAAATCAGAGGTTATGATCACGGGTGGGGGAAGGAGAAGTGTCAGACAGCCCTCCCCGGGTGGGGTCCCTGTACCTTCCTTCCTCCCTCAGTGCCACCTTTCAACAGGCGTCCGGTCTTTTTTCCTTTTTTTTTTTTTTT
This sequence comes from Nettapus auritus, assembly GCA_011076525.1. Classification (NCBI taxonomy): domain Eukaryota; kingdom Metazoa; phylum Chordata; class Aves; order Anseriformes; family Anatidae; genus Nettapus; species Nettapus auritus. The sequence continues at coordinate 10,293,186 of CM021773.1, forward strand.
TTCTTTATTTATGAATAAATAACTGCCTCTGCGCAGACTAAATCAAAAGTCTCTCACTGCACTGATGCTTTCAGCGAACTGGTTCCTCTGCCTTTATCCAGCTCCGGGTGATGCCTGGCAGAGCCTGCGGCTGCCGCACGCTCCCCGCTGCTTGCCCTTGTCCTCCGGGCCCCGTGCCCCCTGCGGCAGGTGCTGCCCCCGGCCACACAAGTGGCAGGGTTTCCGAGGCTGAGCAGCAATTCCCAAGGCGAGGCGGGTGGTGGAAGCAGCACAGAGGAGCCGTTTGTTGTTCCTTATGGAGCTGGTCACTTGGCGCCGTTTGGGGAATTTGCTCTGGGATGGTTTTGTGTTTTCCTTGCGGTGTGTGGAGCAGGTTGAAAAGTGTGGGGTGCACAAAGTGGGACCATAGTGAGGGGGGAGGAAGCTTTGTAGCGTGTGGTGGGGCTTCAGGAAAAGCAGGTGTAGATGGGTTGTGAAGAGGTCAACACGCTCTGTCCTTGTTCCCCAAAAGCTAGCAGGTATTTGCAGGAAAAGATTCCCTGCTATTTTGCGTCGGTTAAAAATAAAACTAGATAAAATAAGTGCTGTTGTGCTGGGCACATGCTAGTCTGAGGAAGCTTTTGTCGATGTAAACATGCCTTCTGACAACACTTGTGCAAACAGCGAGGAGAAAAACTTCTTTCTGACCTGTGTCTGCATGGAGGCGAGCGGGTGTGTGTGAGGATGGCAGGAACAGACCAGCACAGAGGAAACCTGGCTGGGAACTGTCTGTGTTTCTCAGCCTGCCCTGTTGGTCTGGATCTTGCTTTGGGTCGAGCTTTTCAGTGCCCCGTGTCCCCAGCACCACCTGCCCTGCAGAACGCTGAGCAGGCTTCTCCCAAGGCCCAGTACCAGCGCCTCTCCTTTGTACATTTGCTTTTTTTCACCGCAGGGGACTGGTGCCAGGGTGTCCCTTTAGGCAGCAGAGGTTTTACGGTGGAGGTATTTTCTGTCTTGTAGCCTTCCTTCTGGCCACCTCTCCCTTCGGTCCGGGGTATTGGATAGGACCAATAAGTAATGCTGTGAGACCCAGGGGCTGTGAGGGGCCTGCTTGGCTCCAGCATGCTGCGTGAGTCCACTTCATGCCAAGCCAGGCGCCTGCTGCTGGCTGCCCTTCCTGGGGCAGTGTCCCAAATGGGCTAGCCATTGGCCAGCAGCTGCTAAATGAAGTGTGGGTGCATAAATCTCCATGCTCGTGGGTACTCAGCAGCTGACCCTGACAAGGAACAGGTCTCTCAGAAACCTGGGCAAGCTCCTAAAGCTGTCACACAGCCACCTGCCAGGCTGGAGCATCCGGCTGTGGATTATGTGTAGCTTGAGTCATCAGTGGCTTTTGGGTCAAGCCAAATCTGGGCCTTAGCGTTCTACCCTGTTGCATGTTTCCACGGGGTGGTGGTGGTGGTGTGAGATTCTTGTCTCAAATCTCTATTTTGCTCAAGGGCTTTGCATCTAATTTTGCAGTTCTGTGTAAACTTTGATATCACATGATGGGTTCTCAGGGAGTTGCATCTAAATCTAGAAACAATCTGTGTATTTTTTTTTTTTTTTCTCGTTTAAACACTGCTCCAATCAATTTTGGGTTAAGTTCTTTACTGTGTTAGTCTTCAGCTTCAGGAAGCATGACAAACATATGATGTCATCAGTTGTGTACTATCACATGCTTCTAAAATGCCGTCAGACTTGCTAAATATTCAGTGTATATTTTCTGTCTCAGCAGACTGTGTTGGCTGAAACTGCTTATGCAAATGAAAAGCTGTACCTCTTCAATAGGTTATTATGAGCTGATCCTGAATAATTGGTGTTGAACTGAGCAGTAGGTGGGAGAAGTCAGCAGAGGCAATAATTAATCAAGTGGCTTCTTGTCTAGCCTGGATGCGGATCCTAGAAAACCTTCTCTGAAGACAGGACGGGCTCCTTGGAGCCTTGTGTTCGTGCCTAACTCCTTGCAATAACATCTCTCCCATGTGCAGCTCGAGTTCTGTGAAAAATTCGTTTAGGTTTTGCCCAGTGACTCCCAAGGGAAACCTGTCAAAAAGTCTTTCTGCTCTGAGCCTCTTAGCATGTATTTCTAAATTCCAGCTTATATTAATTCACAGCTGCTTTGTTCCCATTTGTTCTTCGACTGAAATGGCTTTTTTCACCCTTGTTTCCTCTCTCCCTTTTTTCTCTCCAGTTCTCCATATATTTCTAGACCACAGCCATGTTTCTTCTTGGCTTTTGTTTTGCTAGACTAAGTGAGCGGAGCTCTTTTCATCTCCTCTGAAAAGGCAAAGCTCTCTGTTTCCTGTATTACCCTTTATTTTGCAGCTCTTTCCAATCTGAATTGGACCCAGCCGCCTAAATCACAGCTCTGAAAGACAACAGGGCCCTTTCCATTGTGCCTGAGCAAGTGAGAGCTAGGAGCCCGCTTTCTGGCCATGAAGAGCAAACCCCAGAGAGAGGTAGCAGAAGTACCCCCCCCCCCCCCAAAAAAAAAAGGAAAGAAAGAAAAACGCAAATGCAAGGAGTTCGTACTCAGGCAAGTTCACTGCTAAAGGGAGATTTTTTCCTGTTGTAAAACAAGGTCTATACAAAAGAACGTGGAATTGATTTATCTTGGTGGCCTGTTAAGAGTTAATCGATAAAATAACAGTTGCTACCTTATTACGAGAAACTAGCTGATTAGAAACTTGATTAATGGGATGATTTTTCATCACTATAATTAAAGCACTGCATGGCTTCTCTTATAATTGATATTTAATGTTTACAGGGAAGGCTGGTTGCCTATAAGAAACAAATCTTTTTTTTTTTTTTTTTTCTCCAGTTGTTCACCTGTGGGGCAGGCAGAGGAGGCCAAGAAGCTCTTCTAGCAGTGGGGAAGAAGGGAGAAGAAGATGGGGATGCAGTTGGTCAGGATCAAAAAGCAGTCTTTCTATTGCTAGAGAAATGGAAGATCAATATTTCATAGGCTAAGATACGGCTGGGTTACTGTCTATAAGCAGAGAAGAGTTGTTGTTTTGTTTAGTTTGTTTGTTTTTCTGACAGCAGAGGTCTTGGTAGTCCAAGTTGCACAGACCCAATAGAAAATCCAAACCAGAAACAAGATCCTACCTTTTACCAGAAGATACAAGAAGGGCTCTGCCTGCTCAAGCTTGGGAGTCATCCATCCTATATCATCTCTTGGACACCAGAAAGCAGTGCACATTAGCAGATAGTGAAAAGTTAGAGGAAACGTGGTTAAGGGGCTGTGGTGCTTCTCCTTGTGTCCTGTTCCAGCTCCAGCATCAAAGTTAGAGAGGCTTCCTCAGCCAGAGGTGGTACCTCTGCGTTTAATTGTCCTGGAGGAACTTTCTTCATTGACTTTGTCCACAAAATTTTGGGCCACTTCCCAAGAGAGGCAGTGGAATCTGCCACATTGGATGCTTTTTCTGAAAGATTTGCTCTAGTCCCTCCAGCCTGTGTTCCCTGGGCATCAGTCCGTAATGTCAGTCTTCTTCCCTGGCCTCGATGTCTGTTAACTATTCAGCTAAAACTAATGCATTGGATTGCAAGGATGCAAGTCCTTCTGACTAGCAGATCCTTCAGCAGTGCACACGCCCAGTGTGATAAAGGCCTGACCCAAAGCCTGCGTCAGATTCTGCGCCAACTTTAACTGCTTTGAGGCAGGCCTGCAGGACGTAGATGTATGATGGAGATACAGAGCTATGCCAAGAATTTGCATACAAGAGTTTAGACCATAGTTCATACTATGTTACCTGATCTAAATTAGATTACTGGGACATACTATATGCATTTTCTCCACTGAAGAGCAGCTGTTAAGTCCTAACCACCACATTGTCTCCTTTAATTACCAGCATTAATCCATTTTTTTTTGCCTCTAACAGAAGACTGCAGCCCTCACTACAAGGAAACTGTCAGTGATGGTGCCAGTGTACGAGCACGAGGCTTGCTCCTGTGTAAAAGCAAGTCTCCAAGTCTCTGTGCATCCCAGGTCCTGTCTTTGTGTCGGCCAGCATGGGTGGCAGCTGTGATGGCAGATTGGGGATGGGCCAAGGTTAAGCAGCGAGGCTGCTGGCACCATTCCAGCTCTCAGTCTGGCATCCTTCGTGCGGGGAGGTCATGCTCGCTCCTGTCCCCTGTTGAGTGCTGGGCTCCTCTCTTCCGCATCAATCCGTCCATCGCTGTCAGGATGGCGGCTTCCTTGGGGTGGGTATGTATGCAACGAACGTCACACCACCCCGAGCGAATCTGCAAATCTAATAATCAAAACCATTGCTGATGCATTATTAAAATTGTTTTGTTTTTCTTTCCTGCAAGCAAGAACCGGAATATTTGGAGGTGGGTAGATAGTGCTAAATTGTGTTTATTGCACGTCTGTTGAATATATAACACGTCTGTGCGACCTCCCTGAAGAGTTATACAAGCCTTTGCACAACATAATAATTCTTAAACACTTAGAAATGCATACAAATACCCTGGTGCGACGACAGGAATCTTAGACCTCACATGCTGGGTGACGGATGCTGCTGGGGGGGCCACAGCTGCCCAGATCCACAGAAGACCTCTCTTGCTCTCCAGGAGCAAATTGTTAATGCATTCTCCAGGAGCAGCAGAGAAATCAGCGGTAGGTTTTAAAGCCGATATCTGCGAATGCTTTTGAGAGAGATGCTCTGGAAACTCTTGATGGCACCAGCCAGTCTGCAGACTTTTACCTTGTAATCAGCCAAACAGTAAGAAATCTTCATCACAGAAAGTTTTCTTGTCAGTTTTATTTTGAAAGTAACGTAATGGAATGTGTGGGCTATGCCAGATCTGATTTGTTAGGATTCCATTAAAATTCATTTTTTAAAGCTGGGAGCGCATACAAATTTTTATTTTTTAACTTTAAAACACAAATGCTTTTACTCTGGCTTTAGATGACATTTTTTCTTTAAACAAATTAACTGAACCCCACCAAATAACATTTTATCCTGAAGTATTGGCTCAGAGTGCTGACTTTTTATTTTGGTGGAAAATATTTCATTGTCTCACTGCAAGTTAGGAGATGGCAGAATTTTTCAGGGTTATGATGATTGATCCAGATTCAGAAAGGAGGCTAAATCCAACACGTGTGTTTCTGGGAAGGGATGGAGCCTGAGGCAGAATTCTCTTCTCTTAATAGCTCCTGCAACTCTTTTCATGGGCAAACTGGGGTGTGAAGCTTTACTATACTGTAATTGTATACAGCATGCACTTAACCCTGATGTTAAACTGTGTTAAACCCCAGGGAGAGTTAGACCCCTTGGATGAAATCAGTAAGAGTTAGTGATACAACTTTTGGCAAATTGAGTTTGCATATACCTACGGTTATTTGGTTACATTCATCATCTCTCTCTGGCTGGCAGCTCGTGTTTACTGAAGTTGGCTGACTGAGAGTCCACTTCCATATCATGGAGTTTGCTCCTTGGCTAATCTTATTTGGATAGCTGGCAGATAGATATGCTGCAGGCTGTCATTGCCTCTGTTTGCTTTGCTAATATCAGAACAGTTTCAATATTACTTGCTCTGGAATGTGTGTTTTGACAAGATCAGAGTGCAGCTTGCTGTTGAAATGGGTCAGATTCCCACATCTCCCAAAGTTTGGCTTGGGAAGACTGTTTCACAAAAGAAGAACTTGGCTGAAATAGCCATGAATATAAACCCAGTTGTGTATGTATGTGTCGCCTGTAAAACAAGCCACCAGCACGTATTGCCACATATAGTGGGTACAGATCTCTCTCCTGGGGTGTTGGCTGGTGTCTACCCGCCAGAGCTCTGACTGGAGAAACCCATGCAATGGAAAACTTTACTGGTCCAAGCCTTCTGCCAACTATCAAGTAATTAGTGATGAGAAACTGGTTTGGAAGTCTCCCTGAAATACTTACCATGGGCTTGTGTCTCCCACAGAAACCCGGGATGCTGCAGGTGGACTGTATCTCAGCAGAATTCTGGTGAGTAGGCTAAACTGGTTGTCTAGGCTCCTGGTTGCCATATTTACTGATGTGGTCTCTTTGAGAATGTGCTTGCTGCTGGGAGAAAGGGAGTTGTTAAAGTCCTCTGAGGGAGAGCAGAGAAACCAGAGAGCTTAGAAGGCTTGTACAAAGCAGGACTTGGAATCTGTCTCCAAGATGTGGTTTATGGCTCTTGCAATGAGATTCCCTGTGACTGTTGCTTACCTTGACCATATTTGCCTAGCATTTCCCCCTCATTTTTGGGTTCAACGTATGGACATGAGTGTCCGTAAATTGGAGAGCACTCTGACTTGGCTGGGAGGGCTCATCTAGGTACTTGCATTACTGCGTTACAATAAATTACCACGAAGCACTCAGTGCATCCCCTTGTATTTCCATGGCAAATGGGAAGATTTTCAGCATCGTAGGATTGCCCGTGGTTGTGCCCGAACTGCTCCTGTGTGCCTGTGGTCCAGGAAAGTGTGTGTGCATTAACAGTGAGAGCAGTTTGTGGGGCCAGCTCGGAATGGCTTGGGCATGTGTTCAGTTGTCCTTCCAGGAGCTGTGACAGCCAGAGGAGCGTGGCGGGGACAAGACACCCTGCGGCAGCTTGCCTGGCTCTGCCCTTCCAGCACAGCCATGTTCTCCCTCTTTGGCAGTGTGAGAGAAATTTCTGGCTGTTCACAAAGGGGCGGGAGGGAAGAATAAATTAATTTTAAAAAATTAGAAAAAAAAGTCCAGCTACTTTTCATTTTCCAAAGTACCCATTTTCTTAACTATTCCTCCAAATTATCATCTCATTAGATTTATTCTGTTTCCTTGATGTTGTTGTTATTCTGTTTATCCCACGTCACTCAGCAAATGTCTCCCGTCTCCTTCCAGCCAACTTGCACAATACGTTACAATTACATAATTACGCCATTGTAATCAAATAATTAAGTTGCACATTAAACACGCATTAGAGCTCACAAAGGAAGGAGCTTCAGACATGGGCATGGAATAGGAGGGAGTGAGCCAGTCAGTGTTGGCACTAATTGCATCTTGCTTTTAATGACTCAAGGACTCCTGTTTTTTGGTCTCAGGTGGCAAAATGGGAGTGTGTTGAGGCTGCTGAGTTTTAAATAAGCAAGCAGGTTTAGTGAGCAGACTCCCCTGTGGAGAGAAACAAGGCTCGGTGACCAAACACACACAGAAAGAAAAAGGGAATAATTGTGAAGCCTACTGCCTTCAGGTCTATTGAAATCTGCTTTAATTGAGGCTCCGAATCAGCTCTCCCAGGAGAAAAAGAAAACCTGTCTGTTGCTGTCATGGGACACAGCCGGTCTAGCAGGAGAAGGACGTGGTTTCTTTGGGATGTGGTTGTTTTAGCAGCGGTAGGGGAAGAGTGAATGAGTCTGTGGGTAAGTTGTGTGTGTTTTTTTCCCTTTTTGTGTTCATTGATTTGGGTAAAATAACGCCAAGCAGATCCAGAGCTGTTTTTTGGCCTCATCCTTACGTGTTTGCTCACCACAGAGACACAAGGAGGGAGTGTTTGGGATTTGCTGTTTGGTGTAGGTCCCAGAGGCAAAACTGTGCGGTCACTGCTCTTAATTCAGACCCTGTAGGCTGAGCACTGGGAGAAAATATGGCCCTGGTCTAGTCATGCCACAACCAAAAATCTGCAATCTGCTCTTTGAAACAATTTGGGGTCATCCTTTTGAAGGCTCCTGTGTGAGTTTGGGGCAATAAAACTCCCCTGAATCCTCTGTCTCACAGGTGATGCCTACCAAAGCACAGGATGCTGAGGTGACATGGCTACTGCTCACTGGGGTTCAGAGGTGGGTTGGAGAACAACATGAAGTCTTTGCCTACATCTCTACACCTGTGGTTCTGGGCTAGGGATATTAGAGGTCAAATTCAAATAGAAATTGCAGACATTGATGAAGGAACCTCTGGAGAATGACAGCAAATGTGTGGCCAGTTTGATACACAGAGCTAAAAGGGTTTATCTGGTAGGCAAGTAGGCTCCTCTCCTAAAACCTTTGGTTAATAAGTCTCTAAGATATATTTGTAATGATATCTTTAAACTTGTTAAAAGCCTTAAAATTAGCCAAGGTTTTTACTCTGTAAGTACATGTGGGTGTGTGGTGGAAGGTAAGAACTCTGAGTGAATAAGAAATAGAGGGAGAAAAAGAGTTTATAAATCAGGAAGTGGTGAGTGGAGCCCGCTAGGCTCCCTGCTTCTTAGTGACCCAAAGGACAGCATGCCAGCTGTGTCCTCTTGGGAAGTCAAAATGGCTGAATGCTGCAGAAGCCAGCTGAGAAGCGAGGAGCAGTGAAGTACTCTTCTGAGGTCCACCGTGCAGCCTGCCATTGCTCTGGTACCATGCTCACCACACTGCAGTAGCTGTTCGGGTGCTGGGAGACATGCAGAGCTCTTCTGGGCTTCCTGCTGTGCCACGGCTGACTTACACACCTATTCCAGAGAATCGGACTGCACTGTGGTCTGTCTTCCCGTTCAGAGGTGCCCATGTGGCATCAGATAAGCCATGTCTATCTCAGGCAGCCTCTTCCCTGAGGGAGGAGAAAGGTTGCAGCAGGATCCATGGGTCGTGAACTGGAGAAGGAGACATGGTGGCAAAAACAGAATTTCAGACTCCCCCCCAGCCACAACTTAGCACCATGTTTTTCCCTAAATCTCGAGTAAAATAATGTGATTCAAAAACAATTTCCACAAATCTCAACTTTAAGCACAAATACGCACGCTTAAGTAAAAGATTGTTGAGCTTTAGATAAGAGCTCTTTGCTCTATTAAATCTGATTTACTGGGTTCCTGTACCATGTACAGACTTGACAAAATGCAAATTGTGCAGATTAGATAAAATGGTGTTTAAAATGGGGGGGAAAAAGTCTGGCTATTGAAAGAAGATGTGATTCGATTAGCAGAACCAAGGCTGTAAGAGGAGATCGAATGGGCTATAAACAATTTAAGGCTTGGGAGGAGGCCAGCACTGGCTGGGTATTCATTTATGGTCCAGTGTGCTGGCTCTCTAATCCACTAGGAGAAAGCAAGCCAGAATGGGAAAAAACATCTGGGTAGAGTGATCTTTCACATTGAGAGCCCATCATGTCACCTTCAAAGCTTTCTAAGCATGTCCATCTAATATTGGATACATACTTAAAATACTAGAGCTGTATATTTCTTCAGCCCTTCTACACCTATTGGCCCTGTGTGTGTGTCTTGTTTAAATCTCATTCTTTCTATTGCACCCACACCTAGGTGAACTGTTGGAGATACCTGGGTGAACTATCAGTGTGCCTCGCAGTTTTATGGTTTAAGTATGGCTGTAAAAGCAATGCTTCCATCAGCTGCTTGCTTATTTCATTGACCTGCTCCTGGAATGTTATTTTGCATGCAGTGACAGAGTTTACTTAAAAAAAAAAAAAAAAAAAAAAAAAAAAAAAAGTTTGAGAATGTGCTACTTGAGATTTTTTCTGGGTGCGCGAATATACTGCATTGCTCCTTTGAGCTTCCTGCGCTGCTGACCGGAGAGGCATGCTAGGGGCTCTTACGAGAATTAATATTTTCTTACAGCTCTGTTTCTGAGAATTGACTGTTTATATAGCTTGCGCTAAAGGAAAAAAGGCTGCTGAGAAAAAAGCCTGGGAGGTGAAAGTTGAATGTACTCTGAGGTTGGGAAATTAGGCCAACACCCCACCCCCAGGCTTTTTGGATATTAAGCAGTGGGACTGGATCCCCCCCCTTCCCCCCCCCAGTGACTCTCTTTGGGGAATAAATACTGATGTTGTCTGCAGGACCCTCATGCTGAATATCACTTATGTTGTTCCTCCTTTCCCCTATTTTCTGGACAAACAAGCAAGCAAAAAAGGGGTTTACACATGGCTCTTTGAAGGTTAGATTTGACGTGAACTGGTCAGTGATATTTTTTTCAGAAGTTTTCCTTTAGAAAATTTCTTTTGGAATAGAAATGTGGCTAAATTTTTTTTTCTGAAGGGAACATTGTGACAATATTGAAATACCCTCTTTTGATATTTTTCAGAGTGGAATATGTTATGTTACCTTTCATAGTGACTGCCTTTTAAAATGTTTTAATTGTGCTGAAGTCAAAAGGAATGTTGTTTCCCCAGGCACTTTATTACGGGGAAAGTTTTGGGTTTTGCTTAACAGCACCTACAAATTTGAAATACCAAAATCCTTTGCAGAGCAGAATTTCTGGTTGCTTGAATGCCTTTGATCCACTCTCTAAATCTGTATGGACTGACGTTTTTCTCCCCTGTTCTTTATTTTCCACACTGATTTCTAACCTGTCTTCTAATTTGTTTTATGTTCCTGTCCTTCCCTGGTGATGGCAACACCTCCTAATATAGCTTGGTCTGCCAGTTCTATTATTTGCTCTTTACTTCTTTTTCCAGCTCGTTAATGTAGAGGTGACAAAAGATGGGTCTAACAGTGATCTCTTCCGAACCCCACCAGGTACATCTCCCCATCTTGACAAGTTGCTGTTTATCATTTTGCTTGGTTTATGGTTCCTTACCCGCTTTCTGAAGCACACAACATCTCTCATGTCCTAGCAGATTTGAATGACTTCTCGGAGAGATCTTTCATGGGTTGCTGGATCAAATGTCTTTCTAAAGTTGAAATACGGTTTTCTACGCTGGCTCTGGGATGGAGTGGCGAGAAGATGTTGACTGAGTAGGGGCTGAAAAATCAGTGGTGTTATTTAAAGCTGCGTAAGTATTGATAAGGGTAAGAAGTGCTTCTCCACCATGTCCTGATAGCAGGGAATGGGCCGTCCGGGTGGAGTGGTAATGATAGACCTGAGGCACAATGTGAAGGAGTTGAAGGCCTTTGAGAAAACAAATCGAGGAGGTGAGGTTATAACACAGTGCTACCCACCCAAGATATCCCAACTGAGAGCTTCCTTTCGTGAGGGAACTGGTCTCTGGCCACCTCACTACTTGATAGGCCCTTTCAGGGTGTGGTTGCCACCAGTGGGGCAAGAGAAAGGCAATAAATCCCATACGACAGGTTTCAACAAGAAGTGTGTGTTGATTTTCCTTGATTTTCCTCCCCTCCCTTGCCTGGGACAAGGCTCAGACACTGTGAGGTCTTGGCCTGGCCCTCCTCAGACCCATCGGGATATCCCCACCTGACTGTGCTCCAGAATGGCCTTTGCTCATAGGCTGGCACAGCCAGGACTTACCTTATGGCATCTGATTATTTTTCCCTCCTCCCTAATTGGTTCCGTTAATTTATTGTGGACAGGAGCTTGCTCTGCCAAGTCCTAATTGCAAAGGTTATTGTTTCTGCCCTTTTTAAAGCGCAGCAGGAAAACCTACAATTCCATCAGATGAAAAACAAGACAAAAAAGGCAAAAAGTTTTTGGACTGGATGTAACCCCCCGCCCCCCCCCTCCCCCCCCCCCCCAGCATGTGCTGCTTGGCCACTGCCTTCCAGTCACAGAAGTAAGCCTCCTGTCTCTGGGACGCAGGCTTGGGGTCATCACCCTTGTCCCTGCTGTAAAGCCCCATCAGCTTGAAACATGTCATTGAGTAGAGGTATCCTTCATCCTCAGAGCTGTTCAGCTCTGGATTTCAGAGGCAGGATGGGTGCATTTGAAAGTTGGCTGCTGATGAAGTGGTGCAGTGGCTGATGTGGCTGTCCTTCCTGTCCCTGTGCACACTGCAGCCTCTGGCCGAGGAACAAGCCTGGGCTCACACAGGGTAGTGGCAGCCTGTCCTCAGCTGCTCTTCGGCCTGCTGAGCATTGCCTTCTCTGCTCTGTTAATGATGCTCATGTTGTTCATGGGCTGGCTGAGCTGCCTGTAGTCCATCCCTTTCCTGGTGAAGAGAACTAGACATGCTTTGGCCTGTGGAGCCACTCAGGAAGAATTTTCCTCTTTTCCTGGCTGGAGAAGTTGGGTGCCTTGGGCGAAGTGGGATTTCTGCAAAGCCAGGCTTTTGCCTAGCATGTGAGAGAAGGAACAGTTACTTCTTGGCTGGCTTTTCTGGAGCTGCCATTTGCTGACAGAGCTGTAGCATCTGCCTGGATTAACCTGGATTTTATCATCGGCAGAAGCCATCTAGCCCAAGTGCCCAGCCTTGCAGTTCTAATGTATTTTGAAGGTGATAGCGCTCTTTGGAAAAGCCTGGATTCCTTCTAGGGCATTGCTATGTTGCTCTAAAATGTGGCTAGGTTCTCCACATTGACAAACCTGGCGTTGCAGCCCTCAAGGCTGCAGCGGAGTTCTAACCTTTACTTGACAGTAGGTGTTCACACCATGCACGAGAGTGTGCTTCGCTCGTGTTTTGTGTGGTATCTATCCCTTGTGGCTCTGTATTTGCTATCCCAGGCTTTGTTCCCACTGCAGTATTTACTCTGGCTTGTTTCCTGTTTATCACATATCATGGCTGGAGTTTGTTTTTGTTCGGCAGCTCTGAAGCCTTTGGAAATGAGTGTTTATAAACAGAGGGATGTTTGGGACCACAGTTACATCCACAGTAAATCAGCAAACTGCAGCGTTGTTTTATACTGATTATGAATATGACTTTACTGTTTCTTTTCTACTCCACCCTCTGGCACAATATCCTTCTCATTCAGTCTTTTCTCTTTTATAGTACTCAACCCCCCTTACTGGCAGATATGTACCAGAGTACGTACTGGAGTACCAGATAAATGAAACATACAGGCAGTGCTTAGTTTCCTCTGGGTGGCAAGTCTGGATGGCATCTGTGGGCAGTACTTTCATGTGAAGGAAGATCAGTTAAAATCTAGATTCTAAGGGAAGAAGAGTGTATATCATATTTAAAAGAGCTTTTGAGCTTACTATATGAAGGAGATTTATGTTTTATACTGTAATTTTAATAGTTGAGAAGCTGTATCTCATAGTGCTTTACGAAGCAATGAGGTAGATAGTGATAGTTCAAGCAATGTGTAGGAAAATGTGCCAGCCATATGTGTAGCCATATCTCACATGCAGCCTTGGAAATAATTTATTTTTATTGAAGGGATGAATTTGCCAGAATGTCAAGGCTGTCTTCTGCACTTTTGAAGAAGTGCCATGTTCTCTTTAATCTACAAAGACTGGAGACGGGAGAGGAGCAAGCATTGCCTCACCAGGTATCTCCTTCTTTTTCCAAAATGTTCCTGCATGTTGGTGAACAGAGACCAGGCTCAGCTTCAGCACATGGCCTTTCTGCTGTTTAATGAAGATTCCCTTTTTTCCTGTCAGGCTTCTTTCTTTCTGTCCATCCTTCCTTCCATCTGTACTTCTGCCGAACCATCCTTCCGTTCTTCCTCACAAACTCGCATATCTGTTTTCCTCTTCTTCCCAAATCTTGGCTGCATTTCACTGCATCCTGTGATGTGCGCTCTCATAAGGCTTAATAACACCTGGCCAGGACAAAAGTTTGACCATGTGCAGCTGCCTGTGAGAGCCAAAGGGTGCAACAATTTCACTATGTTGGCCAGAAGACACATACATGTGTAGATCTTCCAGGTGTCCCAGGACTTGTCCTAGGACTCATAATATATTTGCCAAAAGCCGATTGTAAAAGAAAAGCAGCTCCATGTGGAGCGTTAAATGTTTCATTTTATGTGCCTCAAATTGAGCAAAAATGTTGGAAGTCCAAAATTCTATCAAAAAGAAATCTTTCTTAGTTATCCAATTTCTGCAATATCATATTATAGGGAAAAACAACCGCTATCTGCCTCATAAAGGTTAATATAATAATAAGCAGATACTGACTTCTATTGAGATGAACATGATGATTTATTGACCCAAGAGGTAAATATTCAGTGAAGCGAGCCACAGTCAATATTTACCATGAGGAGAATAAATTCTTATATTTCCTATGGTATGGAGACCATACAAACCAGTCACCAGTAAAATGTCAGCTGCTTTTATGGTGATCGTTGCCATTTGCAAGGAGACAGCTAAGTATGGCAGACTACTGCCAGGTGCTTCACCTCATACTTTTGTAGCAAAAGTCAATTTAAAAGCATTTTCTTTCCATACTTTTAAATACGTAAGAAAGTATTATTAAGAATAAAAATACTTTCCTAAAATCAAATAAAAATGCAACTCTCAAGGGTTATAGTGGTTTGGAAAAGTTGGGTGTATTTCTTGAATAACTGTTATAATTTTATTGTGTTTTATTTTACTTTATTAGAGAAACATTCAGCTTCCAATTTATAAGCCTGGCAACTTTCAACCAAATTGGAGATTTTCTGCACATGTATTCATTTTGATTGCAAAGCCATTTTTCATTTAAGAAATGCTTCAACACATAAATGTCAAGCATCTCTTGTAGTTACCATGGATAAAGACAAGCTCTGAATGTTGGCACCTGCTCCAGTGTTCTGTTCCCTGGGCAGGATTATCTTTTTCAGACATCAAAATCAAGGGGAAAGGGTATAGCGCTGTTGTCATTGTCACCACACCAAGGGCCCTAAATTCTCCCATAGGGAGAGATGGGAAGAGTTTGGGCCATTGAGAAATGTGGGACAGATTTGGTAGCACGAGGGATCCTCTGGCAAGAGAGCTGTGATGTGTCCTTGAAGAGCAATACGTTCATGGAGGCTTTTTCTCTTTGTTTGCAGGGCTGGTGGATGCGGGCTGTGTCCTTTACACCCTTGCCCTGTTCTGTTCTCTGCTGTTTCTGTGTGGTGAGGACTGACCTCCTCCAGAGTCTGGGGTAAAGCCATTGGAGTTTGCTCCTGCCTCCAGCTTTACGGTCTGGGTCAACTGCACCCTTTTGCAAGACTGTTATTCTAGGAGAACGTGCATGCTCACCTGTGTGAAAACTGCAGCGTGTCTGGCTAATGCAGTCCATCTCCACATAATTGGTCTCAGAGCACAAATGGCAGAAGGGCAGTGGCTTCAGCTGGTGGCATCCTGGTTTTGCTGCTGCAGTAGGCTCTGCTGGTTCTGGGTGGGTTTTGTGAACAGGGAGATGTAGTAGGCCTGTGTGCAGACAACTTGTGTTTGTCTGGGCCATGGCGGTAGCGCCTTTCTGCAAGAGGCCTCAGGTGTGTTCTTCAGTTTGCCAGGCAATGTGCTTGGGATCACAACCGTTTCCTCACGGATGCCCACAAAACATCACCATGCGAGATGATATCTGTCAGCTTCTCTCACCTGGGTGAGAAATGTGAATTATTGTGTGCTCTGCCTGCCTTGTAACACGTCAAGGTCTTGTTTCGCTAGTGATGTGAATGGTAGAAACCATAAATACACTTCGTGGGGGGGAAAGGGAGGAATTGCACCATCTATTATCCAACTTGAGCAAAGTGACATGAACGAGGATATTATTTTAGAAAGTTTATCTCTTTTGTATCTATGGTGACAAGATCCTTATCGGAGCAAGACAGACTCACGGGCTTTCTGCTCCTTGTTATCTCAGTGTAGGATGACAGTATAAGTATCATGGCTAGAAATGTTATCTATCCTTTATTATTTCACTTGTGAGGGGCTAACAAGAGTGTTATCAGGGTGTTTACAATCAAAACACGTGCAGCTCAAGTGATAAAAGGGAGAACAGACATCTGATCTCCAAGGATATGAAGACAATACAGCCTTGAGCAGGAGGAGATGGATCTTATTATTGAAAATGGTTTGGCAGGCTGGGAATGGACAAACAAGCCCAGGCGACCGCTCACATCATAAGTTTGAGAGACAGGGTGGGGAGAGAAGCACACATACGCACACACATACTCTTGCAGAAAATGAAAAGGCGATCGTATCAACAGCACTCTCAGCTGAAAGAGAAATATTTTCCAATAATTTTGTTATGATTTTTTTTCTGTACTCTCCTCTCACTTGGAGCGGTAATGTGGCAAGCTGTCAGGACCAGCAAGTACAGCGGAGTTTCTTCAAGTGAGTCAGAATCTGAGAAAGCTTACCCAGGCTCGGAGGGTGGAGAACAGACAGCTGCCAAGATTACTTGTCAGGGGTTTCATTCAGATTAGCACAGCACTGACCTGAGTTTCTGCAAGGTAAGGAATTAATTTAGGGGTGCACAGACACAGGGTTAGTGGTGACCGTAAACATTATCCTAGATCTCCTCAGGGTCAGAGAGGCTAAATCCCTAACGGACAGAAGTCTGACCCTGGGATGCTTCTATTATGGATCACTGAAAGGAGTTCAAAGATGTCCTAGAGAGCAGATTCTCATTAGTCTACAGTGTGAGCAAACCAGGTGCAAGATGGTGTCAAGTTCTGATTTTCTTATTTGACAGGAATTACCCTTAGCTGCTAAGGATGGGGCTGGGCAGTGCATCACTCCATCCAAGTCCAGGCCTTGATCCTGGAGGTGGCTGTGTTCTCAGGTCGAGTTCATTGGCTGTTTTTCTCTTCTGTTGGAGAGGTTATGGCAGGGGACGATTCCTGTCTTTGTTCCCCTGTTGGTATTAAAATTTTCTTAAGCCAAGCAGAGGGGCTTTTGTCCTGCAAAATTAATGTTTTTGCATCATATTTTCTCACTTGCTTATCTGTCTCATGGCACACTAGGGCACAGAAGCTTGTGCCCCAGGAAAAAGCAGGATCTGTAGGCAGGAGAGGACCCAAGCTGAGGGCATAAACACCAGTGCCAGGTTTCTCCCTCTCCTGTTGGGAAGGAGATGGGGAGGGTGGCGTGTGTCTCTGTGGGATGTAGATAGCATCAGGCATTGGGATGGACAAAGGAAGGGTCAATTTGTGGGCTGCTAGTGACAGCCCCATCTCTGAACATCTCAGTTTGACAGTATGGCTGGCTGAAAATGGAAAGTAGGTAGCTTTTTTGGATAATGGGTACAGAATGAGCATGAACATCTTACAAGCAGCATTATTCTGCATTAGCCTGTCTGCTTAACTCCATATTCATCTTGATTTGGGTATTAGATAAAGCGAGCTGCTTGCGACCTGTCTAAATGACTCTCACATCACTCTCTAATGGCTGTCAACTCCAGGTAACCCTTCTTCACCTGTGGGTACTGGCAGCAACACCTCTGCCTTGTTTATGAGGAATAATCTCTGGTTGTAATACACGTAACGTTTTTATTTGAACCCCTAGCTTTGGAGGGCCAGTGGGGCCATTTTGTATGGTAATGTATGACCCATCACTCCTCTCCTGCCCTTCATCTCTCACACCTTTAATTGCACTTGTGTTTCTGAAGCATATGGAATTCATTATTCAGCAAACAGCGTCCTTTGCAATATCAGCCTTAATTAACTGTTCCCCTCTGCATTTTCATGCTCTTATCCTCTCCAAATCTACACATTGAGACAGGCTGATGGCCCCCCACATGCATCAGTGCCAGCCACTGAGCCATGACTAGATAAGAAGAAATGGAATTCCTTATCTCTTTTTTCTTTTTAAAATACATACACACACAAACACGCAAACCTGGAAAAGGTCAAGGTTGCTGGGAAGGGAGAAGGCCCTTCAAGACAACAAAACCCCCTTCTCTTTTAAGTCTCCATAGCAACTCGATGGAGCATCATGGGATGTCAGGATGAGAGAGGCCTATTCTTTCCGTGCAACACTCTTTCCACTTCATTAGACTCTTTATCAAGTATCTCTGCACTGGGCTGAGTATATTTTTTTGTGTCAGGGAGCAGCACGGATGACTCAAAAGCATGCTGACCTTTTCAGCAGGACCTGGGAGTTCCTCGTGGGAGTCGCATCCTCTTCCCTTGCCTTCCTCCCCCACAGCCCCCTTGTCTCCAGTTCACATGACCCCGGTCTGCATGGCCTTCTAATCAAAACCCTGTGGCTGGTGAGGTATGAAGGGTTTCTTTATAAAGAGAAAGGAAGAAAAAAGCAAAAAGAAGAGTATGAGAATGTCCTTCACTGGCACTGGAGGTGTCAAGACCCTAGCTGTCAGAGCTGTGTGTCTATGGGGAAGATTAATGACTCTGTTCAGAGAAAATCCAAATAAAATGGAAGAGAATAAATACCAAGCGACTGTGTGGAGGATGAAGGGAAGGGTGAGGAAGGAGTAAGGGATTGTGATGGGGCAGAGGTATTCCTCAGTCTCGGAAGTGTTTTAATTCCCCAGGGAGGAACAAGTTAGCATAGGAAAGCTCTTTGGATTTAGTCCTGTGGTCTTGAAGGGATGTGTCTGTCTGTGGGTATTGATCAGTGAGCGTGCTTCCAGAGCACTGGTTGTGGTAAGGTGCAAACACTGAATATTTTTCTTATCTTCCCTGGAAAAGTACCCACTGTAGAGAAGCCTTTTGTTTTAAGCTTGTCACCCCACTAGCCTGTTTCATCCTCAAGGTATCATGAATGGCTTTGCAAATCAATGCACTGGTCGGTCTTTGGAAGCTTCAGTGCCAGTTTTATGTTGGGCAGTAGTGCAAAGTGCAGCGTGGGGACCTGCAGGCCTGGCTCTGGGGGAGGATGTCAAGTGATTGGGACCTTGCCATGGGTGATGACATTGTACTAGCTTGCACTATAGATGCAGTAGGACCTTGGAACCAGCCTTGTTGGGCTTACCAAGACACCATAACTGCATTTAATTTTTAAGATGATTCTTTGAATTTTTACTTCTTCCAGGGAGCCATTGTGTGACAGTTTGCAGCTTAATTTGAACAGACTTCACACTATGAGAACCCAGCTGAGCTTCTTACAACAGCTCACGGTGTGAAACTCCGTATGGTTGGAACCGTATGAATTGGACGAGGAGAGGGGCTTGTTAGCATGGATGACTGACAAGGCCAGTCATTTAAGCAAGTGTTTGTAAAAAGCCTTGAACCTGGGCTTGCTTACACTGTGTGCTCCTGAGCTAGATGATTTACATGGGTGTTTTTAGGGGAAAAAAAAGAAAAACAAAAAACAATAAAATAAAATGCTCTGCACTTACAGAAGGAGTCAGGGTTATGAATATCCCAGTCCAACTGCTTCAGTCCTCAAAGGAGTAATTTTGAAGTGGGAAATCCCATTAATTCATAATAGGACTCTTAAGTAGTTCTCTCTGATGAATTTGTGGCACTCTCTAAGTCCCATAATTCCCAATATACAGATGAGGAAACTGAGGTTAAGTGACTTAGCCAAGGTCACGTAGGAAATCAATAACCACTCCAGCCCAGGAAGGCAGCACCTCTCACTGACTTCACATGACTCTGACTCCCATGAGCGAGTTGTCAGCACTGACCAAGTGGGAATACCATCCCCACTGTCCTCCTGGTCCCCGTGAAGGAAACACAGGACGAACGCTGTGTGATGTTACTAACCAGGTGCACTCCTGTTCTGACACAGTTGGGCTGTGGGAGCACAGTCGCGGTGTTTATTCGAGCTTTTCAGCTCTAACGAATGTCCCCAGGCCTCAGATGAGGCTTGGCCATGCAGACCGGGGTGGTTGGTGGTCTCCAACCCCAACCAGAGCAACGCTGCTTAACTGTCCCTGACAGACGGGTGCCGTCTTGCTCTCAGGATCCTCAAATATGGAGACTCTGCAGTCTCCTGGTCCCCTGCTGTCCCAGTTTATCCCAGTGCCCTCTGCCATCTGTCTTAGCACCGTTGCTTTCCTGTGGCACGGCAGGCAGGAGCCTGAATCCCATACGCTCCATCTGTGTAAGGTGCTCTGGTTGTGCTTCACAGTGTGTTTCTTGTCATCTGCAGCTTGTGTCTGAAAATGCAGCAAGAGCATCTCTCCTGCAGGTGGTGTGATCCTGGGGCAGGATTGTCTTCTGGCAGGAGAGGGCCTCATGTGGGACCTGCTTGTGACGATAAGTGCCTCTGCCAGCATCTGTGGGAGGCCTGTTAGCTGGTGCTCCGTCCTTCTTCCCTGCTGACCGAGTCTCTTCGCTCCTGATTCACCTTCCTCTGCTCGCTGCTTTTGTCTTGGGCTTGTGGTGGGGATTGTCCTGATTTAGGGGTGTTTCAGGAGTGGGGATGTGTATGTTCGATCTAACTTCCTTCCCATGTGTGGCTGCTCCTGCAGAAAGGGGCTGTTCGTCCCACATCAGGCAGGCTGTAATACTTAGCTTGCTCGTTGCAGCAACACCGACGATCACCTACGTGATCACTTATGTGTCATCTTTATCTCTTGCCCTCTTACCAGCACTGCTAGCTGGAATCACATGGGAGCGAGAGGTGCCAGACTGGATGCAGACTTCTAGCATGGCTCAAGTCTCCAGAAAGAGTCCTTCTTTGTCCAGCAGTGGCTTGCTGCCCTGTTGCCCGTTTTTTTTTTTTTTTTTTTTTTTTTTTTTTTTTTTTTTTTTCTCCCACAGCTTTTCCTTAGCTAATTCATAGCTATTTGAATTGCTGATTCTGCTCTTGCTGTTACCGTAGCCCAGTGCTAATGATCTGGCTCTATTTCCTTCCCAGGTAAATCGTACAAAAGCACAGCAAGCAACCTGGAGCCCGCTGTCTGAACAAGCATGTGTTGGGATTAACCTGTTGCCAAACGGCTTCACTGTATTTTCTGTAGTGCTTCCTGCAGCCGCACCTGACAGTTCTCCAGAAGGCTGATGAGAAGCAGTTAATGATAAGGTGGTGTTCTTGATGCTAGGCTCCTTCCTACTTTGCTCTAAGGTCTCCCGAGGATGGTGTGCACTTCACATTCGCCTCTTCTGATCAGCATTTCTACACTCATTTGTCACTTTCTAGACCTCTGACATCTTCTCCCCTCTTTAACTTAACCTGTAGAAAAGGAGAAACTCTGAGGAAGGGTGCAGGTGGACTT
Organism: Nettapus auritus; assembly: GCA_011076525.1. Classification (NCBI taxonomy): domain Eukaryota; kingdom Metazoa; phylum Chordata; class Aves; order Anseriformes; family Anatidae; genus Nettapus; species Nettapus auritus. The sequence continues at coordinate 10,313,843 of CM021773.1, forward strand.
AGGGGTCTCTGGACAAAGGCTGAAATGCTCATCTGGGCAGGAAGGTGTGTGGGAGCCCCTGCAGAGGAAAGCTTGGCCTCGTGTAGCTCCTGGAGGCTGTCCAAGCCTGGCATTGAAGCTGGCTAGCTTGTTTGACACTTTTCTTGACTTTGGGCAGTTTTCTCAACTTCTGTTGGGGTTGGGATCGCAGCAGCCTCTGCTGATGCTGGGAGAATGCTCAGGGAGAGACGCAGCCTTGAGGACATTCCCCCATTCTGCAGCGCGTGGCAAAGCGCTGGTATTTTGGATTCAGTGGGTGGTAAAGGAAATATTTTGAACTGCAGACTGTAGCTTTAAAAAAACCATTCTGCATTTTTTTGAGGTTTCCTTCCTGAAGCCTTACTGATTCTGAATACATATATATATATTGCATCCTTTTTTACATGCAGGTTTTAAGGCAAGACGGACTTAGTCCATCGATTATTATGACTGCAGGTATTAGCTGCTCCTTTGGAGGAGGGATAGCTTAGGTCCCCATTCTCTGCTACTGGTTTGATTTCACCTTCGTTCTTATTATGGCATTTCTGAGAAAGCTTCTTGTTTTATATAGCAGCTGTGTTGTCTTAATGCAGCTGTAATGTGTGTTTGTCCAGGCATTGCCTTTGGGGGACAGCAGGACTAGGAAGATGTTTTATTAGATCATTCACAAGTCCTAATAATCTCTGAGTCTCTGTAATATCTCTGGATGTCAGCTGTGCGGCTTTCACTGTGTGGTATGGGGTTGTAACCTGGAGATGGGAAATCGCTTGTGTATGATCCTGTATCAGTTTCATCTTGATTTTAGCTCTCCCCTCCTGGCTGTTTCCGGCAATCAAAGAGGAGTTAGTCCTCGTATGCCAGATCTTAAACTGTACGTTGGCAGTTCACACATAGAGCGGTGTAGCAGCATCAGGGAGGATCCTAATCACTTGGAGCCTGGCTCGTGCAACTTGCTGGTAGCACAGAAGATCTTCCCCTGCAGACTGGATCCCAGACAGCATTCCCATCCCTGCACCTCCAACTGCCAGTGTCTAGGCTATGGTAAGGCTGCGGCTTCCCTGGCTCTGAAGTGTTTGTCTTGTGTGTGCTCTGCTTCCAGAGCTAGACTTTGCCAAATCCTATTGCTTCTGCCATAAGAATTAGTATTTCCTCAGCCAGTTATATTTGGATGGGAGCTCCCTGACCAGCGGTGAATTTGCTCACTGGCATACAAATCCATTATTTGCTAGGCTCCATTGCCTTGCAGCTTATCCGGTGTGGGGGAGTTCTCTAGACCAGAAATGTCTATTGCACTAATGATGATTTTTTTTCTTTCTTTCTTTCTTTCTTTTTTTTAAAATGTAGTGCATCCCCTCTATATATTGCTCTCGTAAAGTACTGCTATATTGCTCTCCTCTCACCGAGTTCTGGTTGTAGTGTGCTGGAGAGCCATCCCTCTCCTTTAAATACCATTTGATGTTTTCTCTTGCAGAGATGTTGTGGGGACTGCGGAGGTCATTCTCGCTTTGTTTCTAGTTGCTTGTGTGTCTGTCATTTATTTGTTTACTACAGCTTTTTCATCGTAGCTTTGTGGATGAAGTTGTGTTTTAGGCTAATGTAGTAGTTCTGCACTGACTGTGCTGCTTGGAATTTCAGTTTCTGTAGTCTCCCTTGGTATTCATTTATGAGTTGTATTGTCTTTGTGGTATTGTGACTGGTAGAGTCATTTTAATTTGGCCCTATGTTGTTACCTTTGTGTCTCCTTTGCGGAGCACCGTTGCTGTCTAGCATGGTCACTGATGTACTTCACTGTCTTTTTGTCTGCTTGTTTGTGAGCTGCTGGTTCCATAAAACCCAGCCTAGAAATGGATGCACACCATAGCCATCGACTGTTCCAGTCTGCGTTTGTGGCAGTTTGGTGTGTTGTGTGGAGAGAAGGGCTAAATAGTCAGTGGGAAGCAGAGGAAGTCTTGTTAAAACTGCTTCAAAGCACTGTGAAAGGGGGAGAGGCTGGTCGAGGCCAGAGCCTCGAGAAGCGAGTGGGAACAGGAGGGTGGCCCTGCATGTGACGGCTTCTGCTCCTGCCCTTCTCGAGTGTAACGTCCATGAATGCAGACACTTCCTGTGGCTGCCTTTGCTCGGGGATGTGACTGCTTTAGCACAAGAAGCTTGTGTGCTTTCCCTGAGCTGCTTCCTGAGCAGCTGTGTCTGCTGCAGCCACATGCAGCTCAGACTTCAGCTGGACATGCATCTTGGTGGCAGTTTTGGGGTCTTCCCTTTGTGGGTTTTAGATATTTTTGCCTATTATACATGAAGCAGATCAATATATCTTTATATATATATATATATATATATTATTTTTTTTCCTGTGATGTGTTCATTATGCTGTTTCACAACAAAAAGGCACATTTAGCATTATGTCTACAAGGGCTGGGATGATACCTTTTGCGTTTAAGGTTTGTGTGGGCCAAAATGGCTTTGTGGAGCCTATCCAAGATTTTATTTTACTTTTTCCTCAGCTTGCTGCTGACACGACCAGAGGCTCTTGCAGCATAAAGCAGCCTTTCCCCACTGCACCTTAGCGGTGTGCGTGCTGTTGCTTTTTCTCCTTTATCCAGCCCCTCTTGTAATTGCCTCGTTTTCCCATAGTGAGCTAAAGAGCACCCTATTGCTGAAAACAGCCCCTTTCAAGGCCACCTGCTTAGGGACAGGGTTTGGGGCTAGTGGTTTCCTCTCTTTGTTTGGGTTTTCTGTCTTGCCACATTCATATCTTTCAGCTTTCGTGTACCTGCAGGAGCCAACTTGCTTCTGACTCCAAGTTCAGTCTCCAAACATAAAAGAAGAGAAAGTCAGGACAGAAAGACATTTAGTCTTTCTTCCTTCCTCCACACCTGCTGTTCTCACTCGTCAAGCACTTCCTAAGGGTAGAGTTCTCCAAGTTCCCAGTCATTACCCTTTATATAAGCATAATATAGTACTGTAACACTCCCTATGGGGAAGCTATCTATTGTAGCAGTCTGTAAGACAAAAGCTGGATTGATCCTTCTCCCATTGCTCCCCAAAAAAGCTGCATGCTGTTCCTCAAATGGAAAGTCTGAAAGCCTTCATCAGAGGGTAGTTCATTTTTACACGACATTTTTACACTCAAGCAAAACTGAAAGCAAGGCGTAATTTGAAACAGCTAAGCTAGCCGTTAGAGCAGAACCACACAAATAAAATGCCTAGAATGATGTAGTTGAATATGTTGCAGTTAGAAAAATGACAGTGTACAAGGAACAAGAACAACTAGGCAGATGAATGTGAATTAGTAAGGAGCAGACTTTCAAAGCAGAAAAATCAAATTGAGTACATAGAGCATTATATTCAAAGGAATCAGGTAAGAATTACATTAGATTGTACATTAAACAACAAAACAGGTGCCTCTGCATCCAGAGAGTGATAGAGCTCTGGTTGGGACCAGTGGGACCTGGCTCCCCTTGTCTTTGCCATGCTTCGTGACCTTGCTCAGATCATCATACCTCCTGGTGCATTAGCTTCTGAGCCTGCAGAATAGGGCACACACCTGACACAGAAGATGCCTTTTAAGATCTGAAAATGAGACTCGCTCTGAAAGAGCTACATGAAATTCCTTTCTGAATGGACCTGTCATCTTCCAGGGACATCGCTGATTCTTTTGCTTATTTTTTCCAGCAGACAAACACCTATATGAGATATGAAGGGATTGTTTCATTTATGTTGAAGTTTAAAAAATTAACTTGTCATCATTATATCCAACAAATGAAGGCAGAAGAAATAAAATGCTCTTTGCGGTTGTGAGAAAATGTTGTGTGGTTTTGGATCTGCACAGGAAAATCTGAGCTGGAGGAATATCTGTGTCGTTGAAGTTAAATCCACAATTTTCTTGAACAATCTTGCAGGTCACTCTGTAGCTTGTAACTTAAGGTCACGCTTCTTGAGATGATTATGAAATGCCCCAGATGCTCAGTGTGGTAGTCTAGACAAGGCTGCCAAGGGAGAGATGCAGAAAGTGGTTCCTCTGATCGGTACAGACAAGAAAAGCCCTTGAAATGGACAGCTTGCAGGCAGAGCTTCCCTTTGATACTTCTATTTCTCCACTCCTGTAAAGAAAAGACTGATCCCAGTTGAGTCCTACCTAAGGACCAACTTGTGGTCACAGGTGAACTACCCTCTTCAAATCCTGTTGTGCTAATTTCCCCAGTCCCACATCCGAGGTTGAAATTTCTGTAGTTCTGATAGAGGGAGATCCCTTATACTATAATATCTGAGCAATTTTTTCTCAGATGCTTCAGCAACTGTATTATAGACCAGTCTTGGCTGGGTGTATTATCTGAATTGTAAAGAAAAGTTCTCTAGCAGTAGCTGAAATGCACAACCTCTTGATGGGAATGTAAGCCAACACATCCCTTACAAAAGGCAAAATTGATCCAATAGTTCCTATAAGAACCAAGTTATGATTCTTATGTTATTGGTATAAAATTGAAGGAAATGCATTATCTGTTTTTCCAGGTTTGGATACACAAACATAAGCAACAACTGACCTGAACATGGAAATCATAAAGTATGTCCTTTTAATCAGTTATGTCATGTTTGTTGTTTAAAAGTAAGCATGTGGGTGGTTACCATGATTTAGCTGGGATATAGTAACTCGTTATCTAGGTGAAACATGTTGGAGCTTGACTGAATTCCAGATTAACTAGTATAACCAAATACAACACATGCTGCATGCTGTTTCTTAAACCATCCCAAATAATATGTGAACTCGGGTACTCTTTAATCATTAAAAAAACAAAACAAAGCTAAACTATAAAGATATATAATTAATTACATAAATGAGAAGATGAATTAAAATAGAGAACACCAGTATTAAAAGCTTCCTCAGAGCCTCCCCGGGGCCACCCTCACTTGCTCACAGGCTGTCGTTAAGGTCAGGCTCCTGCTCTGGGCTGTGTCCGAGCCATGCTGTGGCTATGTGCCTGCCTGGCTGGGTGCCCCTGGCAGTATGTGGGGAGCACTGTGAACCAGATCAGAAATGGAGTGAGGGCTGCACAGGCTAAAAGTAGCCGGGGCATCCTGACTTGCCCACAGAATTTAGCTTTCCATCCAGTTTCTCCAGAGATAAATATTTGAGCTGGGTGTGGGTGGAATGAATTTCATCATAATGAGTAACTTGCTAACTGTTTTTTTTTTTTTTTTTTTTTTTTTTTTTTTTTTTTTTTTCCTTGTTACTTTGAGACTTCACCAAGCCTTCACTTTGCTTTGTTTATATAGAAGTGGATGAGGTGAGTGGGCTGAAAGGTAGTGGGGAAATATAGGGACAGCCCGAGGTTGTGATGCACAGAATCAGAGCAAAAGTGCTTGAGGTATATCTGCACAGGGAGGAACAGCTTTAGTGTTCATTTAAAGAGATGAATGCCTCTGAATCTAAAGGGGTGAGATACCAGTGGAAAACCAGGGTGCTCAGCATCTTAGCAGAGGTACTGCTTGATGCTGCAGGTTGTTGCACTAAGTAGAGTGGGAAAATCTGAGACGAATTCGCTTGGGTGTAGAATGGAGGTAGTGCTGCAGATAGGGCTTTGGTTGTGATTTTCCAGCTGCATGGTTAGGAGGTGCTCTTACTTTGTTGGTCTTTATGGCAAATCTCATATTTGGTGCTTGGTGAATGCTGCAAATGCTTTCGTGTCTTCCAGAAATCCTTATTTTTGAAGGCATTTTAAATCTGTGTGGAACTGTAGAGTCCTGGTTATCTTAGCCATGCTTGCAGGGTGAAAACCACCCCACCCTCTACTGCAGTCACTTGGGTTGCCTTTCTTTCACTGGCTTGACTCTTCTTGGGTTTTCCATAGTTCTGGACAATTCTTCTTCTCCTTTTATTTCTTTAATAAATACTGTGATTTTTATCAAAGGCTTTATTGTTGAAGACTTTCAGCATGCCCAGGGACTTCCACTTTACCACCTCCTAGATTTAAGCATGGTGTTGCATCCATCACAACTTGTTTACCGTGAAAGATGTTACAGTGTCTGTTTGGGCAAATAGGTCTATGATGTGTCTCCATACAGCAGTTCTTAAGAAAATCTGTTTGTTTTTTCCCCTTTTCTATTATTAACCCTTGTTCATCCATAACAAGTGCTCTGGCTGCTGCTAATGATTGTTTAACTCTTACCAAGTGGTTAGTGTTTGACACTCATCTCTATCAGCAGGTGTTGCGTTTTTTTTTTTTTTTTTTTTTTTTTTGTCTCCAGTGATACTTGTGGATGCATTTCCTGTTGTGTCCTGTAACTGTATTTTACTCTTTGGTCATTTTCTTTGTGACAGTTAGCTGCTGGCTTTTGGAAGTGATTTTCAGTGAATTAACTTGGCAGTTAATACCAACCTGCTTCCTCGGCGTCAACAGCTGCTCGTACCCTGGTTCATCCCGATATGAAAACGAATGCTGTAATGAATTTTCTGTCAGCCTTTTGCAGTCAATATTTTTGGCTTTTGCTGTATGTCATTCACTCCTGGCATAAACTCCCCTGTGGCATTCTGCCAGGGAGCTGAAGCACGCATCCACCCCAGGGGCTGGTTCGGGTCCTGCCGGGGGCTCCTGCGACCCAGGGAGTGGCAGAGGTCTGGTCTCCCTCCTTAGCAGAGGACAGGCTGCATGGAGAAGACCTGAACCCACGGGGCTTGCCCGGGACAGTGCTAGCTACAAACCCATGTTCTCTAATTTTTGAGTGCTCCTCGGAGACCACTTCACCTTTTGCAGAATGATTTAGGAGGGTGTGCGGGGTACAGCACTGTTCAAACAGGATTCCTGTGCGAGCGTTATTTATTACTTCTGTAGTGTCTTCCAGGCTGCTTTCTTCAGTGACATGTTGATTCTCTGGGGACAAAGGAAACGAAGGAAAGCGCTTGCAGGAGTGATAAAACAGGAGTATGACTAATATCTTCTCTCTCTCTCTCTCTCTCTCTCTGCAGTGTTTCTTCACAGATCAAAAATCAATTAAGGGTGAATTTCTCTGGGAACTCTTTAAACAATGTAATATTTCATTAGAGATTATTGCAGACTCTTTCACATTTGTAGCCCAGGTGTGAATTGCAAAATTAGCCCGGTTTTAATAATTTTCTCAGAGGTAACATTTCTCCGGGCACCTTGTTTTTTGGTGCAGGCTGTGCAGCAGCTGCTGGAAAAGGCACATTTGTCGTCCTTCCCCACACAGAGGTAGAGGACTGAAGAAAAGGGCTTCTTAGTGTGCTGGCAGACCAGTCGACCACAGCATTATGGTCTGAAAAGAGGTAAAAAAAAAAAAAAAAAAAAAAGCAGAAAACAAGACGCCAGGTTCTGCTGTTATGGGAGAGTGAAATAGTGACTTTGGGATGAAAAGGTTTGTTTTGTTTTCCGACCCCTCCTTGAGCCGTCTGGCTAGCTGTCTGGCCCAAGCCTCTGCCTCAGGTCCCACCATTGGGAAATGTCCCCATTTCTGTAACTTGTGACCTCCGTCCTCTATTTCTGGATCCATCCCTCCTGTCTGAACCCCATAGAACTGAGATAGGAAGACTCTGGCAGGCATCTGGATTCCTAACCGTGTTCAGTCCTCTGGACACAGCTCTCCTTCCAAAATCTTCCCTTACTGAAGGCCTGAAAGGCTGAGCAGCAAGGCTTCCTCTGCTCCGCTGCAATCCCCCCTTTCAATCATTTGTCCTCACTAGAGTTTGCCCTTTTCAGGATCCATTTGCTGCATGATGCATCTTTCCTTATTCCACCTGATTATCGATTCCTATTTGGGTATCATCTGTCTTACTGAGACTCGGGGAGTTGAGGCTGGGAGGGAGAGGTAGCGTCTGTTACTAGGTCAAGTGTGGGGCAGGGAGGGAGATGAGCCTTAGGATGCACAAGGTCCACTTCAGATTTTTTTTGCTGACTTGATAAAGGGTTTTTGTATGTCCAGGAGACTGACTGCTTTCCCCACCTGAGCAGGTGACTTACTTGAAGAAGTTCCCTTTCTTTGTAAACTCCACCTTGCTCTTTTAGCACCATCATGGCTACAACAGCACAACTGCAAATGCTCAGCCCTCTCCTCCCTCTCATTTGAAGTCAGTTAGACCTGGATTAGAGTCAGAAGAGCCACCTATACAACTGTGTTCATCTGTTTGCTTCTCAGTCTACCTCCCTTTTTCTCATTTCTTGTTCCCTGCCATCAGATGGCTTCTCTTCATGTTTTTCTTTTGCAGAGTTCTCCCTTCTCCAGGAGAGTTGTGGGGGTTAGCTGGGTCAGGTTGGTGCTTGGCACTGCATGGAGGACCCAGTAAAGGCAGATTGCTTTAAAAATAGAAAATAATAAATGAATTAACTCTCCAGAAACCCACTGGCCATAATTGCTTTCCTGAAGAACAGTGAGAAGAGGCAAGCAGCTATGATACTACCCTTGAGTACTCTCTTGGGCTCTAATTATTTTCAGCTCAGGGTATTTGCTGTGTCTGATAAGACTTCTCTCTCTAATAATCCTCGCTGGCTCTCCCTTCCAAGCACTGGCCCAGTCTTGCCTCGAACCCCTGTAAACTTTCTGCACCCGCATCATCTCACAAGCATCTGCTGCCTATTATACAATGAACCATCTCCTTTCACTTGCTGTGAACCTGTTTCTGATTACTTTCCTCTGATACTCCTAGTTTGTGGGTTGGATGAGATGGTTAACAGGCAATTCCCACCCACCCCTCCAGTCGACTCAGGATTTTGTAGACCTCTGTTAAATTGTCCTGATCTTTTTTTTTTTTTTTTTTTTTTCCTAGGCTGAAACATCCCAACCCATTTGGTTGTTCCTTATATAGAAGCTGTTCCAGACCTTATATTGCACTTGTCCTTCTGTGAACCTTTCCCAGCTGTATTCCTTCTGCTTTGCACTTCTGTAGCAATGTGGTGACACTATCCATGTAACTACCTGGCTGCTTAAAGGGAATTTATGGGCACTGTGTGTTGCTGCAGTGACCAGAATTAGCTGCGTGTTTTGGAGAAGCTGGCCCTTATTTGCAAAGGCTTTTATTACAGGAACCTTTTCAGTGAAACTGCAATTATTATGAATCCTGAAAGAGGACTCTCTGCAGCTTCCAATTACAATTCTGGCTGCATCCAATTTGAATGTCATTTGCTATTTAGGGAACATTTGAAAATGCATTTTGGGAGGTGTCTTTCATTTCATTTATGGAGGCTAACATTACTTCTAATGCTAAAGGAAATTAAAAAGTGCTTCCTGCTTAGAATCAATTAGTTTTAATGAAAAAAAAGTTGGTTGCTGTATGGTGGCCACATGGCAGCTTCTCTGTAGAGAGGAAACCAAGGTGGCTGGATGCAGTGCCAGGGTTGTGTCTGTGCTGCTTTGCAAGTTCAGCTGCACCCAGAACCACTTATTATAGCTTCGTTGGCTTCTGAAACAGGAGACACGAGTGCTTGCTGCAAACCAAGCTGGGTCTGCAGTGAGGAATGGCCACCTAGGAATGGCCAATAGCTGACACCTGATGCGAAAGCAGATAATTTAGTTCAGATGGGCCAGTTCAGTCATGTGCCACTTCTTGTCTTCACCTGTTGGGCATTCAACAAGGGGGTAATGAACCAAGAGAATTTGGTCTGGGGAGCTGTGGTGTCGGGGAATTTCTGGTTAACCCAGTCACATGCATTTAATTCAGATCGGGTGCTGACGTGATGTTTCACCTTTGCTGGATTATCCAGATCTCATGCTGCAGGATGTATGTTGGCCGAGGGAAGGAGCTGACCTGATATGAAACCTGCTGCTACGTGGTCTGAGCAGACTTGAGCCACCAGCGAGAGTCTGAACTGGGTCAGCACTGTGCACACCGCGTGAGGAACAGGATTCACAGTGTCATCTAATGATGCCTGAGAGTGCTATCTTGTGCTGGTGTTTGTATTCACTCCTTCCTACCTGGAAACATGCACAAGTAGATTAAAAAAGCTGCTTAGTGGATTCTAGCATTTAGTCAAGTGACTATTGGCTTTTCTCAAGGGTTCACCAAACTCCACTAAAAAGCAGGTTGCTATGTGTTAGTCTGGAGCCCTTTTGTTCAGCCTTAGATGTTTTTTATTCCCTTTAGGGTATTTACTGAAAGAACAAGAAGAAAATAACTCAAATAACCATGCAAAAATTGTATGTTAAGAATGAGAGTGCTACATTTTGGCTTTTCCTGGAATGCAAGTGTGATACCTTGCCCCCTTTTAAGTCAAGTATCAGTTTAGAAGGGAAGGAAGAAAGAAAAGGAATAATCCCCTACATCAAAATCCCACTAAAAGAAAGCATTTCAATGCACATTTTTCCTTCTGTGTTTGGGGGCAGAGGTGGTAAGAGGAGGTTGGGTCAGCAGGACATGAGGGAAGGCAGCGCATGTGACAGATGTTAGTCATGTTGTTGGACACTCATCCTGCAATCAAATGGCATTGGTGAGGATGAGGAGATGCAGGAATGTAGACAAAACTGTAAATAATTAATCATAATTGAACTCATTAATCCAATCCAGTATTACCTGATTATGCAGCAGAAGTGCTTTTATTTATTTATTTATTTTAATTTAAGATAATATTATTAAGGAATAAAATAAAACGTTTATTTAATTTCTGGGAAATATTCATAACTTGGTTTGCAAATCAGAATCCCAAAAGCTTATTGGCTGGAAAACTCCAGAAATATTTGAATCTGTTCTTAACTGTATGCCCTGGACCTTTGCCTTGATTGGGATGATGTATTTAAGCCAAGGCGAAACTAACACAAGCCTGGCCATGTGTTATGTACAATGGATTTTGCAGGCAGAGATTTAATAAGAGAGATTAATTATGTTTTGTTCAATGGTGCCGTTATCCATATGCTGCTTTTCAAAGCCTGTGTGCTTCCTGAAAGCATCTCAGTGTGCTTTTAGGCTTGTCTGGTGTTTTGATTTTGCTTGAAAATGGAGGGCAGAGTTAAGGTTATTTATGTTATTTAACTCTGACCATAGCATCTCATTTGTTTTCCTGACTTGTTTTTTTCAGCACCACCTTGTTACTGAATCTTCTGGTTTTCAAGATGAGAGTATACTGCTTTATTTAAGGATATCTTTTAGGTGAGTCAAACATATCTATAAAGCATTTATCTGATAATATGTGCATGAACCAAAATTATGTTCCTTTTCACCCCAAACTGAGTGACCGATTAGTTAAAGCTTTCATAAGTGCAGCCATGTGTGGTTAAAATGAGCTGAAATCTAGACCTCGTGGAGGTGATTAAAAAGATTTAATAAGACACTGCGTTATGCTACATCATCCTAGTCCTGACATCTGAACTTGAAGGATGAGAGCCCTTGGTCTGGGTTGTCCAGCAGCAGTGGAAGATCAGGGATAGGGCTGGGTACAGGGAGGGGCTGGGCTGGTGGCCTCCAGACAGGGCCACGAGGTGAGCTTGTTTCCACATTGTCGTATCTCAGCAGCAATTTGGTGATATATAAAAAGCCAGCACCATGGTGAGTCTGTGCCTGCCAGCTGTGTGGTGAGCTTTAAAAGGGCATGGCGATGGCACATCTCTCCCATTTGTTAAGGTCCCAGTGCAAAAAGAAGCACACCTCTGGCTAAAAATGGGCCTTGCTGCAGTCTAGTGTGTGTAAGGGAATTGCTGCTGAGAGGACTCACTAACAAGCAAGAATGGAGAAGCCTGGCACGGGCAGATGAGCCCTTTCCCATGATGGAGCCATGGAGTGTGCAGTAACCTGGTGCCCAGGAGCTGGAACGTCCCACCTAACCCTGGGGATGCAGTTTGTTTCAGTGTTCTGGCCTTCCTTCCCCCTTGCTTGTTTAAACACTGATAATCTCTTTGGTACAGTGGGTATTTGTTATTGGACTTAGCTGTAAAGCTCCTGCAAAGCTCAGGGGAAAGCAGGGAGCAGCTGGAGACATTCCTCCGATGGACTCAGTTAGCCCTCCACGCCTCGTGTTCTTGTCCCTCCTCACGTCTTTATTTTGCCTACTCTCTTTTCACTGCTGTCTGTTGGCGCTCTGTATTCCACTTCATTTTCCCTTTTCTGTTCCTGGAGCCTGCCACATGGCTTGCAGGGTTCCTATCTCCCAGGAGCCTGTAACACAGCACCCTGATGGGACGTCCCCACCCAGAAGCAGAACCTTGGTACTATTTGGTACTAGGTAGGACAGATGCAACCAGCAAAATATAGTTTATTCCCCCCCCCCCCTTTTTTTTTTTTTTTTTAATTTCAGACTTCTGATAGTCAAAACGGATGGCAAAGCTCATTTCTTCTCCATCTCTTCATTAAGCGAAGGGGAAGAGATGCTTGTCTGGCCCTTGTGCCCACTCCCCCCAGGGGGAATGCTTCACCCGTGGCCGTCGTGGGGAGGTCCTCAGAGAAATCCTGCCGGATCTAAATAAAAGCATGTGGCCTTCTGTTGCAAATTCACAGCTGCTTGTGGCACGTGCCTCTCTCTGAGCTGGAGGGATGGGCCTGAGCAGGAGCCCGCTGGGATGCTGCATATTCACACTGACTCCCGTCAAGATACTCGCCACCTTTCTCCGCTTTAGTCAGGTGGCAACGTTAAATATGACCACAGGCAGCTATCTGAAAGATTTAAGCACATCAGGCTTTTGCCAGCCATGCAGGTGAATGAAATCTTCCCTCCCTCTCCAGCTCTCCATAGAGACCAGCTCCCCGCTGCCTGGGTTGCCAGCCAGCCACACGCTAATTGGGGCTGTCATCAAAAGAAATGAGTTTCCAGGCGAGCTGAGTTCAAGCAGGTCTGGATCTGAAGTGTGCAGCTGCCCACTCCCTTTTGTCTCCTTTCCCCTTCTGTCTTTCCTTTTTCTTCTGTCTCCTCTGTTTCTTTTTTTTTTTTTTTTTTTTTTGGAGGTGATTAATGTAAATGTTCCCCCCCAACCAGGAGGGGTGAAGTTAAGCACACAGGTACTTCCAGAAAGGCATGCAGGTGGCACAGTGCGGTGCAGGGCTCTGCTCTCTGAGGTGCAGGTGTAGGGCTGGGTATGGGGACGTGTTTCATGGCATGGAGCATCCCTGCCCTGCAGCCAACTGTCTGGAAAAGGCCAGGGAGGAAAAGCCTAGTGGGGCAGTCTCAGGCATGTGGTTAAAGCATCACACAACTGGTGCGCTTCTGTGGGTTGGGCACGGGACCACAGAGACAGTGGTCATGCAGAAGCTGTCAGCATCACGCATAGCCAGGCTGAGGTGAGGACACATCCCCAGTGCCGTAGGAATTGACTTCTTCTCCTCTCTGCTTCTCCGAATCCCTCCAGGTAATCTCTGACTGCTCACTTGAAGATGCTCTCTAAAGCTGTGCCCCAAACAGGGTGGGTTTGCCCCCTCCATCAGGAGACTGTGAATCTTTGGCCTCTTAGTTGGTCCTCAAAGGCATCAGACTTGCATATTGATCTTTTGTACCATCTTGGTCACACAGGCCACGTTGCATCCCCTTTCTGTGCTGGCAGTACCGCTAATGGAGCTGGGCTCAAGCTGGATTTCTTCAGCATTTCATCTTACTTTGTTCGGCTTTAATGGCTGGGCTTTTCTGCTGCCCTGGAGTGACCAGCACTGATCATTCTTCTTTCAGGCTCCCTTCTCAATGCAGTGCAAATGTAATTTTTGTCCTCAGAGCATTATCAGTTTTAATAGCACTCTTAATGCTCTGTTGTATTGTTCTGTGGCTACAGTAAGGGTGGAAGTGTGATGGGGCCTTCTGTGTTGCGCCCGTAAGGAATTTGGGAATTTGTCATTTCCATCACAGAGAACATTGAGCCATGCTTTTCCAAATGCCTGTCCCCTCCAGGCTTGTCTGGGACATACGAGATATCTGGGCCCTGATGTTCCCGAGAGGCTGAACTAGGCAAAAACTGATCAGAGACATGAATTTTGGCTGCAGCTCTGGTTACCTGTTCTGAGACACCCTCCCTGATACCACTCTTGGGGACCAAAGCCACACAAGGCTGAGGGAGGGAGCAGGGAGAGGCAGGACTGATGTAGGGACTGCTCTGCACGGTGAGAGAGCCATCGATTGCTTACTGGTCGGCTTGGAGGGTGGTGCTCCAGCTTTTGCGAGTGGCATTTTACTCCAGAGCAGATGCTGAGAGAGCACCAGCATCGGGGGCATGGGATTTATGTGGGGAGGAAGGGTGAGGAAGATGAGGGTGGATCGCACCCCAGCAAAAACATGATGACATTCACTTCATCCTGTGCTGACGGCCATGCTGTTAATGGAGTGAGAGGAGACGAAGGGTGGCTGATTGGAGGTAAGGAATGACACTCAGAGCTGTGAATGTGATCTTCCTGTGAACGTTTTTACCCTGCACATCACTGCATTTCCAAGTGCCAGACTGGGGAGCCATTGGAAGCCATCTTCCCCAAATCCCAGTTTTACAGGGCAGGAGCTTCTCGGGGAGCCTCATCCACCACTGGGCGTTTCTTCTAGCCCACAAAATTCATAGTCTGGGAGGTCACAAAGCCAAATGCTACCAATGGGTTCCATAAAGGGCTGGCTGATTTTATGGCCAATAATAACATTTGTAGTTATACATGCTACAGTAAGATAAGGCTAATCAATTCTCATGCTTCAGGTCAGCAGCTGATTGCTGCAGGGGTCAGGAAGGAATTATTTCCTCACCATTTACAGCTTTATTTAATTGGCCAGATGCATTAAGAACCTTTTAATTATTTTTTTCTCTTCTGTCCTCTGAAGCATATGGAATTAAGCACTTCCAGAGACAACATTCTGCATTGGTAGGGCACCGCTGCTCTTGTCTGGTCGGGCAAATCTTGCCTGTATTAATGAACCCTTTTAATGCTGGGATTTTTGCTGGAAGTTAGCAGCCTGTTTTTAGTCATAAAAGGATATTTCATTAGTGCTTCCTGGTAACTCAGAGGAAAATTCATTTGTTTCTTGCAAGTGAATACTGTGTGCAGGACCTGCTCTCAATTTGGTTCCAGAACTGGATGGGAATTTTCCGCCCCAGTGCTAGTTACATGGGCATAGCAACTTGTGTAATTCTTGATTTCTATCTTACACTTGAAAAAATAAATTAAAAAAAAAAAAATCCAGCTGGGGCAAATCCAAATTGAAGATCTTTGTTTTGAGTTGAGTCAAATTGTTTGCTTTAAATGAACCAAAGCCTACAGCTAGGAGCAAATGCAACACTAGAGAGCTTCTGCCAGAACTGATTTGGGGGAACTGTAATTGAGATGCTCGGTTCCTCGGTGCAGGCTGTCCTCTTCAGGGTGAGCTCATCTCCACTGCGCTCTGCTGTCCTACCTGCACCCAGAGGAAAGGGGCATCACGGAAAGCAGTCTGATAATGCCAAACTACCGCTCCTATGGCTCCACATGGCTTTGCAGAAATGCACACTAGGTATGTCCGGCTCTGAAATGACCTTCATCATCCTAATTAGGATTAAAAAGATTTTATTCTTGATTCTGAACCTCACTTTGAGGGAAACTCCATTACATCAGTCTGCTAGGGTTAAGCAAGCAGGGGAGCGCTGCACAGCTTCCTCACTCCATTTCCTCGCTGCGGGCTGGAGCTGCATGGGTTATAGCCTGCCCCTAGGCCAGCTCAGGATTTTTCCAGAAGCACCATTCTCTTTTATCAGGAAAGAAGACAGATGCAATCCATTTGAACTAAAAAATGCAAAGCCTTTGTCTCTTTAGATGAGGCCTGCAAAAGAATTTTTCATTTTGGAAGCTTTGCACTGAAACCTGCTTTTTTCGCAGTGAGTATTGTAAAAAATTAATATTCTCATTTGATTTAAAATAAAAAGAAAGCAAATCTGGGATGTTTGAAATATTCTCTTTAATTTAAAGTTCCAGTTGCTCTGTGAGACTTCCAGATGAGCTGAAGTTTGCCCTGTTTTCAGACTGAACCATCATTACCTTTGGATCTGATTCTTTCCTGCAGTCTTTTTGTTTTCTTGTTTTGGCAAATTTTAGGAATTGCTGAAATTTTGTCTAACTTTGGGGAGGGAAAGCTATCAAGCATCTCCCCCTGCTCTTGCAGGACAGCAGCAGTGTGCCCTTCCCTACCATAATCTGACATGTTTCTTTTTAATGTTTATGCACAGGAATGCATAACTGCTTTCATCCTGGCGGAAGTCAAAGAAAGATGAAATGTGAAATTAATGCCCCACGGGCTGGATTTGTTTGGACATGGGTGACACATGGCATCGAGTCTGTTCCCTGGTGGGTTGGAGCAGTTTGGAGGAGCACATTTCGGGGCCGTGTCACTGCCTGTGTGAGTTCACCGTCCCTGTGCCTCCCATAAAGGGAAGGACCAGGCTTTTGCTGGGGGTGGTGGGGAGGGAATCTCCATCCCCATTCTTCAGCAAATCTTTTCCCAGCGGGTTTTGTTCAAGCCATCCATAGAGAAAGAGAGGCAGAGGGGTTAAATGAACCCTGCTAAAGCCCCTGTATTCAGGACAAAATCTGTTCTACTCTCTGATGCAGGATTTGACTTTGCCAAGCAGCTTAGTGAGGACAGGAAGGGTTGCACACACTTCAAATGTGCTTTGAGCGAGCAGGAGAGCACTGCGACGGCTGACAGTGAGGCCACCGAGCTGCCATGCATCCTTCTCGCTCGGCTCCTGTCCCTCCGGTACCTGAGTGCATTGGGGATTTCGGGGCACATCTCGGAGCCAGCGTGCTCCGCAGCCCCGTGCTCACAAGAGGGATTAGGAGAGGCGAGGAGATGCAGGGAGGCTGCCTGGGATGGGGTGATGGAGCGGGCTGTCACAAATCTGGGCTGTCACCCTAAAGCTGTCAGGGCTGCTGGGCCACCTTGTGATCTGCAGCAGTTACACCTCTCTTTTGCACCTATTGAGAGATAATAATAAATTAATTGAGGCTGATTAGTTAGATTAATTGTAAAACTGAGGTGAATTGCCCCCTTCTTTCTCCATCTGTATTCACTAGCTTTCCACAATCAATTAGATGCTGCCCGTCAATATTTCAGCCTTTTCCAATACCAAGGCAGCAGTACTGCGGTTCGTGCATTGAGCTGGAGTGGTGTAGACCAAAAAATCATTATTGTCATTGCTTTAACATAGATTGGGAAGAGTGGGGTTCACCTGCTACAGCGTGAACCTCTGAAAAATACAAGAAAAAAAATCATAAATTGCGTTAATGCTTTTCGTGGTGGTTTGCCACCTGCTGAGCTGCGAGGGCTGAAGGGATGTGTCTGTTTTCTCGCTCGTCAGAGCCTCCAAAAAGGCTGTCAGGGCCTGCTGGGGAGGCGCTGGCCCCAATTCCACCTCTGCAGCCGCAGTTCTGCCCCAGCTTTGGCTGTAATGTTCAAGTTACAGCCAAGTTCCCTCTCGGTGGAGCTGCAACAGAAGAGAGGGAGATTTACACCTGTTCTCCCAACTGGAAAAAGATCTCTGCTATTGCAGATTAAATGTTGAAACTTTAAAAATGCAGGTTACTTCTTCATTTTCATACTGCATAGCATACTGTACAAATGGGAGAAGCAATATAGCTAGTAATTGCAGACAAATTCTCTATTTCCTTTAATTGTTTCCGTAACTTGATTTACTTTTGAAATACTCTGTGGATGCCTTGCTTGTTTACCACCTCTTTGTGCTGCTATCACTTCTTGCGCCTTGACTGATGAAGCGCATTCATCATTTCTTTTCATTTGCTGTAGACAGACACAGTTGCTCTTAACAGCAGCTTGCTCAGAAAAGCAGCTTCTGGTAAAAATGGTTAATATCAGTCTAGAACAGAACAAGGGATTTGTAGGGAAAAGGCAGAAATAGCGTGCATCTGAAGAAAACATTGTCTGAGCGTCATTTCAAGAGCACTGAGGAAAATCTAAGCAGGATGAAGCAAGTCTGTGGGTAGGGGAAGGAAAGGTTGGGCAGTAGGTGTAGCTGGGGAAACTCGAGGAGTTGTTGCTGAGAGCATGTCTTGCCTAGGTCCTTGGACCATCAGGGCTCCATGACCATGGCATCCATGAGAGGTCGATGCCCTCTTGGGTATCCCGCTGCTTCTCCTCCTGTCGTTTAGCTCCAAGGATATGACTCTTTCCTAAACTGACCTGGTTTGGGCCAAGTTCTGTGTCCCGCATACCACTGGTTGTAATGGTTTGTCTCCAGGCAGCTTTTCCTCCTTGTGTGGGGTCATTCTCCTGGTGGAATTCGTTGGACATTTGTTAGTTTGCCTGGGGGATGCGTCTTCTAAAACTGAGCCTTCTGGACAGGCTCCTCACTTCTCCTTCACTGTGCTTTTTGTGCCTTCCATGCAGGCCACCTCTGCTGCAGTGTTGCTGGGTTCCCATCTCTTTCCCCTCCTCTGAAAATGTTAAAATAATCAGGGCAGGGAGTTGCCTTGTCCCTGCTGCCTGCACTGCCACGCGTGCTTGCTTATGATGTTCTCTGTAATAAGCACCACAAATAACCCAGAGATCCACCTCGCTCTTTTCCAGCTTCAGGCACTAGCCTCTCTTGCAGAACCGTGCCTCCTCTCACCTACATTTCTTCTGCTCTGGGAATCTTGAATTTGCTTCTGTTCAGCGTCTGCTTTGAGCAAAAGAGCAGACAGCTATCAGCCTGCTGAGACTGGTTGGTAGCTGCGAATCAGGGTGTTTTCCTGGGAGCTTTGCAGGGGGAGACCAGGGGAGATATGAATTACATCTCTGCAGGCTGTGGAGGTATCTGATGCAGGATTCCCACACCTCCAGTGGTTTTGAGTGAAGTTGTTCCTGTTTCAATCAGTGCAACCCTTTGTGTGTGATGCCAGGCTCGGGAAGCCCAATCGGCTATAACTGGCAGGTAGGTGAAGGAGTGAACGCATAATTTTGCCTCTACAGAATTTTAGAGTGTGTTTCTTGGTGTGAAAACTTGGGTGTCTGCAAGCTGCTGCCCATCTTGTGGGCTAGTGTGCCTCATGTCCATCAAAGCTGTATTTTTTCTTTAAGATCTTTGCTTAGATTTTGCCCTGTATGCTACCCTTCATTTCTCTCTCGTTTGTGTTTGGAGACGTCTTGAGATTTGGGATGGCTCAACCCTTCCAGGAAGGAAGTGTGAGCAGCTCGCTAGAGAACAGCTGAGCTTCTACATGTGCTGGTAAATCCCCTAAACTTCTTCTAAGTGTGTTTTTGGTATCTGTCTGTTCAGTGACTCTGCCAGAAATGAAGAAGAGGAAGGATGCGACCTGGAAGATATGTCCGTAATGTGACATATCTCTTCATATTTCATAAGAAAGAGATATTCATATTTAATTCAAAGAGTTCATTCATATTTCTTCAAAGAGTTCACAACGACCCTGGCACCGTGTGCTGTTTAAAGAAGAGGTAAGATTTCTGAAGGTGGTTATTTCCATGGAGCCGTGTTTGCACAACACATGCCAGAAGTTGCTGCTGTTTTCTGGGGACAGCTGAGTGCCTATCTCCACAAAGCTGCCTGCATGCAACAAAGGCTGTCTGGGGATGCTGGCTGATTGCTTTTAATTTTGCTGTGAAAATAACCTAAACTGACTGAAAAAAGCATTTCAAAGATGACTTCCTGATTGTAAGTCAAAGCTGGGGGCTGCCTTATATAGATGTTTCCTAAGCATTTTCTTTGGCAATAATCAGCCCAAAAGCTGGTCTCAGAGGAGGGTCACATATGAGAGTTATTAACAGAGGTTTTTACGAACATGAGACTTGCACTCAAATTTCAATTCAGATAAAATATGCCAATTGAAGTGTATCTTCCCCTGTCGCTTTTGCAGAGGGAGATTTTATTAACACCAATTGCATGGAAACGGAGGTCGGCCGTGCTGCCCCCACGCAGATAAAAAGACATTAATGCACTTAGGCTGTGACAGCGAAGAGCAGCTGGTTTTATTTTATGTTCCTTTTGACTTCAGTGGGAGTTTCGCATGAGTAGTGCAGGACTTTTGGGACTGGGTTCAATGACAGATCTCACTGGTGAGAATATCTGGAGGGAGGGCTGCGAAGGAGCAGCCTGCTGTCAGCCTGTGGCTGAGCAATGATGGCAGGATATAGGGTGACCCCCAGCACTGCGATGGCACGGATAGGTGGTGAGGTCCTCAGGAATGCTGGAAATGGAGTTCTGGGATGTGCAGGTGCTCCCAGGTGGATGAGGTGTGGATGCTCAATCCAGGCATGCTGGATGCTGGTGCACCTTGCTTCAAAGGGCTGGGGACATGCATGGGGTCATTCCTGCTGCTCACCCCACAGGGCTCGAGCCGCGGCTGCTTGCTTGCCTTAGCTTGTGCATCCTGGTCTACTCCGTGCAACAAATTAATTTCTCAGTGCCTCACAATAAAAATGGAGAGATGAGTTTTCGTGTGGCCCAGGCAGCAGACATGGTAAGCTGTGGGAAAGGACTGTGCCTGATGTGGGGACGCCTGCCCGAATCCAGCCATGAGCCTGGTCCGGTGCTATTTAAAAGGGCGAGGAATTAAAGCCCCGCACGCTCCGCTCCCGCCTGGCGCAGCCAGCTGTGATGATGGATGTATCTCTCAGTCCTCGGCAGGAATTGTACAACACCTCATGACTGTGCTGCCCGATCGATTAGTACATCTCCTTCAATCAAGCAGACTATTTTGTGCGAGCCTGAAGCTGGCTTTCCGAGACGTGGGCTCCAACCTGTCTGCGCATTTTGCAGCTCGTAGACCACCTCCCTACTGGAGGGGAGGGATTTGCTTCGGCAAAAGCTTTCTTCTTCTAGGTCATCTAATTCAAAGCTTTCTGATAAATAGGCTGCTCGACATTTTTTGATATAAAGGTCAACATCCTCTGATAGACTGGAGGATTTTAAGATAAGTGGAGGAAATGGCATTGGTAGGCTGATTTTGATAATGATACTAATCTTGTGTCTGATCTTTGATAATGATACTAACCCTATCGGTGTGCCACTCATATCTCTGAAAATGCGACTGGTATTTTTTTTGGCAGAACCAATGCCGATTAGCACAGAGTAGCTTTTACTGGAGACTCTAACTTGTGCATGGGCTGCTGTATGAAATGCAGAAAAGGAAGCTTGAATCGTTTTTAGGGCAGATTCAGTCAGAGTAATTGCTTTTGGCTGCATATGGTCACAACCTCCTGAGTCAGCTTTCCCAAAGCCATTACGTATTTGCTAATTAATTATTGCAGTGATGAGTACACATTTGATATACCAATTGAAATGCATTTCCAGGGGCAGACTCTCTTTTTTTGGAGAACAGTTCCAAGAGCTAGAAATCCTTTTATTTAGGCAGAGGACAGGGACTACCCTTTATCAGTAGTACTGAGGAAGGCAAGAGAGCTGAGAGAGTCTGGGTGAGCTCTGTGCTCTGGGAAGCCTGAGAAGTGCCTGGGATGTGGAGATGTGGGGTTAGACCTTCTCGGGCTCAACAGCAGTAGGACCTCGGTCTCTGTGGCTGGATGCTTGCTGTTAAAACAAGGTTTTGCAGTGAACAGAAGTGGCAAGCTTTCCTCCCCAGAGCAGAGCTCCCCTCTGCCAGTCTTGTTGTGGTTGTGCTTCTATGGGGCTGAGTATTGTGCCCTGTCGTGGGGGCTTTCTCCTGCCATAAGAAGCAGAGAAAGCAGGTTATGGAGGAAGCTCCTGTCACCTTTGGAGACCATGGCAGAGGCTGTGTGAGCACCAGACTGCACAGGACACAGGACTGACATGTTTCTAATTCCTTAGTAGACTAGCCCAGCAGAGCTCTGATGGTTCCTGGGGACATCAGGGCTGGCGAGGTCTGGTTTCCAGTGTATCTGTGCACCTGGGGGCTTTGGTGCCTCTTGTGAATGCTAATTAAAATTTTCTCAAGGTAGGGTGATAAGTAAATGGCCCTCTGGTTTCTAACATGATTTATAGCATCAGTTTTGAGGTATTTTTAGAGCCAGGTAACTTGCAGTTTTTGTCTTCTCTTTAAATGCCTGTTTTTCCCAAATCTGTAAGGACATAATTATCCCTGATGCTGTCACCTCTCTGTTGAATCTTGGTTGAAATAAGCCAATAGTTTCAAAAGTTACCAGGGATGAACGCAACCACACTCCTATGCAGTGTGAGTGTTTCTCTTGGAAATTAAGTTGAAAAGGTAAGATGTCTCATGCAGTCTCTTTATTATTATTATTATTATTATCATTATTATTTATTTTTGTGTGGTCCTCTGAAGAGCATCCAAGTAGCATGCAGCCGAACTCACCTCTTTGCAGAAGTGCTGGATCAGCAGAAACGTAATGGATCTCTCTCCTTTAGTAACGTTTAGTGCAGAGAAAATGCTTCTCCCAGGGGGAACGGCTCGTGCAAACCCTAACATGGCATACCCTGGCCTGGCAGGGGAGCCAAGCATGAGCAATACCCTCTGGGTCTGCGCAGTGCACGTGGCCGGAGCATGCGCTGCGAGGGCACCTGCCTCTGCCCGGCCTGGTAAGCTGCCTCCAGAACTGCAAAATGCAAACCTTTCCCTCTTCCCAGCTGTCTCATGAGAATGCTGATGCTTACGTTACCCTTGTCGGCATCCTTGGGATTGTCTCTATGGTTAATTGCCTAATTGGTTTGAGTCGTTCATTTGTAATTGTGCTGCCTTGGCCACTAATGCATGGAGAAACATCTCTCCTGCATTGTCCTCTCTTCATTTTGACATTGGTGTTTTTTTTTCTTCTCAGCAGCTTCGTGTCCAGCGTTAGGACATGGCTCGTGAGGGGCTGCTCTCTGCCTTGCACCCTTTGTCTCTGTGTGTTGCCACCTGCCTCCCACAGCCCCTGCAGCATTTGTCCCCGCAGCCTGCACTCTACCGTGGGCACGCGTCGAAATCTGACGAGTGTCCCCCATCAGGTGGGACAGTGCTGCTCTGAGCCTGTACATCTACAGGCCCTCACACCAAGGGCCTGTAGATGTACAATTCCTTTTACAAGGTGCCCAAGTGACTTTCTGGGGTCTGAACCAGAACACTGGAATAAATGCTTTTCCCATCTCCATCACAGTAGACTCTGAAATCCCAGTAGGAGCAACTTATTTCTGTTACTTGGCCGTTGCTGTTAGGAGTTATCTGCCCTAGCAGAAGGGAGTTTGCTTTCTGTGTGTTTGCTAGGCTCTTGCAATTGCTTGCTCCCTGTAGAGGGAAGTATAAAACTCCTTCCAGGTGACATTTGCAGAAAAAAATCAATTGTTTATCAACATCCCGGCAATCAATAAATGCAGTGATAGGTGCGACTGTCTCTATTGGAGCTCGGCCTTGATTGCTAAGTAGCCAGCTTTTTGCTAAAGCCACTTGTGGCTGGAGCGTGGCCATTTCTGTGGGACCAAAGGATGGATCTTGGAGGATCTCGGAGCAGAGATCCTGGGAGGAGCAGAGACCTGAGGGGTGCCTTGTGCTTCCCGAGCCTGTCCCTTCTGTGAGGCTGTGGTGCTTATTGCTTGGGGCTCATTCTCTTTAGCCTGCTGGTCTCTTCTGTCTGGCAGACCTTGGGAGATGCTTGGGTATGTGTGGACAGATAGCCAGCATGTCTGGGCTCTGGGAATTTCCATGCCAAGATGCAGAAGGGAATCACAGGACAGAGACAAATCCCAGTTCTTCAGTCCCAGAGGAATTAATCCATTTCTGAAGTCTAAAGTGAAGCTGTGCCCACTTATCCATCTTTACTTGAAGTCCCCAGGGTCTCCTTGCTGCATCCGGAGTGCCCCCATGCCTGTATTGTTTTTCCCTCCCTGATTTCCTCGGCAGCCTTGGCTTAGCACTGGAGCAGATGGGACGGACGAGGACCCGATACGAGTCTTGGGTTCCTGCTGGTGGGGGCAGATGATGGTGCTCGCTTTCAGCACCCTGTGCCAACATCTCCAGGCATCCTTCTCCTTCCTTCAGTGCTGCCAGTGCCCAGTGGGTGCTGGCTGTGCCCAGAGCTGCTCCCCCTGCTTGGGACACCAGCAGGCATTCACACTTGCTTGCAGCTCACTTTGTATCTCACCAAACAAGGGAATTCAGGTGGCCCTATCTGCACAGGGCTCCTGCGCCTGAGCTTTCCCTTCTAACCAACTCTGAGGTCTTCCAGTGACAGCTGACGTGGCCAAGATACCCTCTTACAAAAGATACAGCACAGGAGTAGGGCTGGAAGAGTTAACACTGGCAGCTCGCAGACACGCTGGAGAGTTACATCATGTTGCTGTGGAAACTAACTTTCTGAAACCACAGTGATGTATGGTAAAGCTTTGGGTCAGCGGGTAATAAATTCTGTTTAAAAAGTGATTTTTTCCCCATCTGCTGATGTAAACATCATTAAGAGAAATGACGGCTGAGAGATGGATTTCTTTTTATATCAATTTTCAGACAAAGAAAATAATTTTTTTTTATAATAAAAAAAGTTGCTGGAAATCAGAGTGTGCTATAAATAATAAAATAAAGAAAAAGCACCGGTGATGGAACAGAAATTTTCCCTGGTGATTGGTTTACAGCTTTCTGTGATTTAATGGTAACTTGCAGTTGCCTGTGGGAAGAAGCTGCAGCAAAGCCCTGGATGTGCTCCGTGAGCCGGCAGCCCGGCTGGCCTTAGAGGAGGCTTTTCCACTGCTGTCAGCCCAGGGTGAGTGGCATCTGCAGCGATGCCTGAGCCCTGTCTTTCTCCTCGGGCTGCTCTGCTTGGGCTGCTCTGCTGTGCAGGGCTTCTCCTGCCAGACCCGCTTGTGTCTTGGTAGGATGCTGAGAGCTGCCCTTGCTGAGGATGTAGCCTGGGTGAGTCTCCTCAGCATCCCGGTTTCTCTGTTTGGTGCTGGTCAGCCTGGTCTGATGCTGGCTTTGCAAACTGCTGCTTAAATCCCAAGCTTTGAGGACTTCAGGACATCGCTGCAATACAGTTCCTCCATGCCGTAGGTTTTCTTTCCCTGCCCATAGCCACTGAAGGGTATGTTTCCTGCTGCCTGCACTGTACCAAGGCCTGCCCTGCTGCTCTTGGGATCTGTAACACATGGGTTGATTTCTATTTGTTGTTATTACTATTAATTATTTTGTTTTCTTTTGTTTTCTTTTTACCCTTTACCCAGGAGGGTCTGGAGCACGGGAGCAAAGCTCACTCCGTTTACACAAAGCAGTGTGACAGTCCCAGCTAACAGCAAGTGTGCCTCTGGGAATGCAGACAAAGGTGTCACTGTGATTAATGGGGTAATTAATAAGCAATTAATGTTCTTTAGAGCATGGCCATGCCTTTTATCCCAGCCATCCACTAAGCACTGATGCACTTTCTCTGGTGACCATCAGAGTTCAGAGCAGCTTGGGCTGATGAAGATGGTGCTTGCAGATTGTGATACCACCAAGAGCTCCTCTGTGCCACTCTGCACTGACTCTGCACTGACACAATGGGAAGTCTGCTTTGGAGGGAGGGAAAGGATTTTTTTTTTATTATTATTATTATTTTTATTTTTTTTTTTAGCTAATTGATGGGATTAGAAATAATCCAGTGGAATGCCCTTGAAATTCATGCTCTGAAATTTCCTTCTCTGGCAGTTCCTCCACTCACATCTCTGAACTCTGAAAACTGGCCCACGTGCAGACACCCCACCTGGCGTCAAAAATTCACATTCCCCTGACCGACAGTGCTGCTCTCGGCTGGTCCTTCTGCCTCTTTGCTCTCCCAGCTCAGCCTGCATTTTCACGTCCCCTCTCTCAGCCCACACAAGCCCAGGGCTCTGTCGCGCCTGGGTGGGTTCCCTCAATCATGCTAAATCCCATCGAGGTGCTATGTTAATGTCTGGAGCTGAGCAAGAAGCATATTTTCCATTTCGTGGCAAAATTGCAGAGTTTAATTTAAATGTATTTTTGTTCTGAAATGTCCCTGTGAAACCATTTAAAATTGTTTACATATTTTGAGTCGATTTTTTGGCATTTAAAAGCAATTGGAATATAAAAAAGCTTCTAAGTGCAAACTTGTTTTAAAATGAAAATCAAACTATTCCATGCCCTCAAAATAATGAAACATAATGTTTTGATGTTATCAAAACACCTGGGTCATATTTTTGTCTGGAATCAGGAGCGTGTTGATACCGACGTGTCCAGGTGAACCATTTAGTTTGCCAGAACTCAGCGTGCTCTGAATGGGAAATCCCCAGGCAGCTCTGGCAGCAGCAGCCAAACCTGGCCTGCTTGTGTGATGCCATCCTTTCAACTCCCCAGCCTCAAAGCTTGTGCTCTATGAGCCATCCCAAAGGTGATAATTAATCAGCAAAGCTACTTCGTAGAGAAAGAGGAAAGATGATAGCAAAAAAAAAACAAAAAACATTCATGAGCAATGGTGTAGGCAAGGAGGGGAATGAGGGCTTGCTGAAGCACCCAAGTATCTTAGAGAATATGAATGTTATAATGCAATGTGATAAAAAAGAAATGAATGTGGTAAAAAATGTTGCCTAGGCCCAAGCATGTATGTGGCTTTGAGCTGTCTGGTGTGCTCTCCTGGCTCGCAGACACTCAGCTGAGGAGTGCCTCCAGGAATGCAGGTCGTGTCTCTTCCCTGTGCTTGGATTTTGCAGGCTTTCTTCCCCTGGCTCACTGTGAACCTATCTCAGTAACGGATGGAAGGAATTCAGGGGAAGGAGGTGAAAGATAACACAGCTTTGATGCGACAGAGATGAGAAATTTTGCACTTTGTCATCGACTAATGGGAACAATAGCAGGAATGAAAGCTGACTGGTTGCATTTGAAAGGCAGAGGAGAGAAACAACCAACGTGTGAGATGACGAGAAACATCTTTGCCTGAAGGCCAATGCATGTGTCATTTGAACTTGATGTTCTGGTCATCTCAGTTATTTAGGTGGCCTCCTGTCATGAAGAGCTGGAGCATCGCTGGGGAGCTGCCCGGGTGCTGCGTGAGGACAAAGAAGCTCAGCTGGGAAAACCCTTTTCTTAAGCACGTGCCTGAATTTGCTGTGGCTGGGACATGTGCAGCAGCATGGAGACCAGGTGGCCTAGGCCTGGGGCATTGGAGGGGACTCCTTGCCCACCATGTCCTTGCACACCTGCCTTCAGGAACTGGGTCATCCCTTTACACCCAGCAGCTCTCCCTGACCTGCCTGTTGCCTGTGGCATGCCTTGTAAGTGCACCCGTTTGTGTTTTTGTTTCTCAGGTCCAGCCTGGCATGTGGGTATTCAAAAGGCCATTTGTAGTCAGCCCGTGTATCTGCCAACACAGCCTGCCTACTGTAACCAGCTCGCTCATGTCATCATTTACTGCTCCTCCAATATTTGTGTCAACTGTGATCTTTGCTGGCAGCAAGCTCGTGTTTTGCCTTCCAGATCGTGGAGAAAAATCTCCCAACAGCCCTGGGCTGAGAACAGAGCTTTGTCTGAACCTCACCGTACTCGCCTGAGCTCCTGAGGCACCAGTGGCCTCCCCCACTTTGCACGAGTCAGGATTTCTAGTCAAGATCCCCAGTTCTTCCACCTCCATTTTGCCTGCTGAGCAGAACAATGGGACATGCACTGGGGAAGTTGTTTTAGCTGCAGTCTTAGCTTGACAGCAGTGATGAGAGGGCAAATGATCTTTCTGTCAACGTAGTGGAAGCCATTGCACACTATTGATTTTTTTTTAATCACCATACCCCATTCAGAGCAGTGCAAAATGCTGCTTTAAATATTAATGCTTTTCCCACTGCTTTCACCCTTTGCCCCCACGTCCTCCCATTCCAGCATGGGTCCCAGGCTGTGGGGCAGCTGAGGGATGCCCACTGAATGAAGGAGGGCTGTACCTACAGCACTTGGCAGTGCCCCTTTAACGTAGGAGCAACTTGACTTTTATTGCCAGTGCTGAGAGCATCTACAAACATAGATTTAGCATCAGCCCCCAGGCTT
Organism: Nettapus auritus; assembly: GCA_011076525.1. Lineage (NCBI taxonomy): Eukaryota > Metazoa > Chordata > Aves > Anseriformes > Anatidae > Nettapus > Nettapus auritus. The sequence continues at coordinate 10,341,645 of CM021773.1, forward strand.
AAGATACAGCTGTTATATTTTTTCTTTCTTCATTTTTTTTTCTCTCTCCTTTGTACTAATGTAATGCTTATTTAGGAACTACAGCCATCTGTGTCTGCTATGGATGGCACTGTTAAATTTGCTATTGCTTTCTTTCCCCTGGTTTGATGAGACTCCCAGTGCACAGAAAATTTCCCAGGACAGCAGAGACTTTCTTTGATTGCTTTTTTGATTCCCTCCAAAAGAGAATGTTCACAGTGCTCTTTCGGTCCTGGAAAAAGGTCAGCAGCCAGAGAGAGCTGAGGATCCTGCCTTACGTCGGGTTAATGAGGTGAATTTATGGAGGGCTGGCCAGACAAGAATGTTGTTGAAAGTAGAGGTGGTGGTTTTATCTGCAAATAAAAAGGGAGGGAAGAAGGAAGGGCTGGGACCAGAGCCCTTCCCGTTCCTCCGAGCAGCTTGTGGCTGACGGTGAGACAGCTCACGTGGGAATTGGGACAGTTGCTGTACTCCAGGGAATTTTCAGTGTTTTTCAAGTGGAATAATTCTGACTCGACAGATGGACAGGGACCTATCCCAAGTTAACAATCTGGCGATCAGCGCGCGCAGCGGGAGGCTCAGGCACAGCTCCGTTCCAGCCAGGCAGAGCAATGATGGGTGTGTGGTTTCGCCATCAGGCACTTGGCTATTTTTGTCAGGCGAGGCAGAAGTTGATTTCTTCCTGTTTTGTCGCTGAGTTGCTTGCAAATGGCTCGTGTTCACCCTTGTGAGGGAAGGTAAATCTTAAAAATATCTATGAAGAGAAGAAAAAATATCTTCCTCTTTTGGGCAAAGCCCTTGTAGAGAGAGTTGCTCCAGAGAAAGCCACCAGTCCTACGAGTTATTTACATTTTAATACCATTCTCTTTGTTTTCATTTAGTGTTTTCTCTATCATCTGCTCCTTTCAACTCTTCCCCATGAAACCATAGCTTCTTTTTGCACCCCAGGCCCTCTGCCTTGCTAATAGCCCTCTTTGCAGAAAGGTTAACAGCAAGTTTCTCTGAAAATACCATCTGATGGGGACCAGGCATCAGGTGGTGGAGGTGCTGCTTTATGGTTTATAGGGGCTGAGGACTTGTCACTTTTCTGACCACAGACCCTTTGGCTGCATCTGTCTCGGCACCCAGGACCGTTCCCTGTCCCCTGCCCATGCTCCTCCTCCAAAGCAGTTTTTAAATTGCCTTGCCACCTCCCAGGATGGGACAAGGAGTTGTTTGAAATGGTCATAAATGGCCTGGGGTTCAAAACCACAGTAGAGACTGTTGCAATAACGTGATGGTGTAGGTGGTTAAGTTCCAAATATCAGGAATATTAGTTTGATTTTCTAGGGTGCCTGAAGTCACAGGCTCACTGGAAGCTGTCAGCTCTCCCTGGACTTTTATTGATGCCTCTCCATCCTTCAGATCCAGGTAGTCAAGAGCACACGGTCATCTCCTTATGCTGCTGCCATGCATCGCAGAACTGTTCCCTGGGATTTGCTGCTAGGATCCCATGGAGCCTGTGGCACATTAGCTCCTGAGCTGGCAATTTGCACTCCTACCTGCAGTGCTGAAGGTGCATACAAACACCACTAACACTTAAGAGCTTTGCAATATGGTTTTGCAGCTGTCAGCATGATGAATGGATGTTATGTTGTATTTCCTGCTTTATCAAATACTAATTATGTATATGATAATTCTAAGCATCACGGTTACTTTTGGCTCATTTGTTTTTCGGTTTCCAGAGACATAATGGGATATTTCGACACCCCCACTCCCATTCTTGAAATTCTGCTTTAATTGCTTCTCTTTGGCTTTTGCTTAAGGTTTCCAAGTCTGATGGGTCAGTGTATTGATCCTGCACTTTGATAAGGTCAGCGGAGATCAGCTGTGACATTTTGAGGAGATTTGCTCCTCCCCTAATGGGCTTAGTCATCAAAGAGTTTTTCAGGGGACAGGGCAGAGGGGAGATTGAATTTAAACTCTTACATATGTTTATTTGGGCAGTCTTAAAAGGCTCTGAATGGTGATACTGGTTGAGAGCCCAGTTTGTCTGCTGTGCAGATTGAGAATTCTGCACAGCAGAGTTACTGAAGCTCTGTGTTTATGACCCTCATTAGCGCAGGTGCTGTCTGGGTAACTGACCAGGTGAGATGGCACAGACTGAATCCAGAAAGGTTCATGATGGAGCAAAACCAGTGGCCCTGCTCCCCAGTTCTGCAGAGGCTGGGCTGCGCCTCCAGCGTGGTGCTTCCAGCCACAGCTAATCATGGATGATTCAGAGGAAGGTGAGAAAAAGAAATAGCAAGCAACATCTGTCTGGCCAAATGAGCCTGGAGGAGGAAAATAAATAAATGAATTCCTTCCTTATGTCTGCAGGCGACCAGCTGAGGTCTTGGAGAATGAGATTTGACTACAGCTATCGGCTCAGTGAGGAGCTTCGAGGCTTAGCAGCAGATAACGCAGAATTTCCTGTTCTTGTCGTGGCTCGAGGAAGGAGGAAGCGAGCAGGGGCACACACGGGCTCCCGGGCCGGAGGTGTGCCCTGCGCTATCCAGTCCCACTCCCTCCAACCCTGGGGCTTGGGCTTTCTCCTAGGAGCTGGAATAATGCCTAGCTGCTCAAAAGTTATCTCCTGCTATGCTAAAGATGTCAAACGATGAGGGCCCACACCCTTGCAAGGTCCTCCAGTGTTCGGGTTCCCTCCCTGCTGGGAAATTGCACTGTATTTTGGGATTTATCTGACCTGAACTTCCAGGCATTGAATCTCACCACGTCTTTGTCAAAGGCCTTGCAAGGGAAGACCCCTGCAACCTAGGATATTTCCATGTTTAAGATGTCTAGACATCTTGTGATCTCCTAAGCATCTCCAACAAACCGAGCTCAGCTGTTAGTTTTCCCAGCTCTCAGACATTTGGGTGGCCTCCAGTTGAAAGCCCCTTGGTGTTTCCCCCAGCTGGGCACCGAGGGATGGGGCACAGGGGGAGCAGGTGGTGACAGAAGGCTAGCTGCCTGCGTGTGGTGGCTCTGCAGCAGCCCCATGGGGCGTTGCTGTCACCCATGCATCCTGCTTGGCCAACCCCAAGTTATTTCATGCATTTGTAGGGTCGAGCAACTGGTATTGAGCCCAAATCTACAGTTAACCTGCCCCAGCAGGCACACCTGCCCACAGCCCCACAGCTCTCCTGGCAGGGGACACGTCAATGTGCCCTGTTATGAGGGGGTTCCTCAGGTTGATGAAGTAGACACAGTTTTTTTCCTGCCTAAGACATTCACATATCCCTTGGAAAAGGGGTATGTGCTACACTCTTGTTAAAGTCGAGCGTGTCATTTTTTTCATAAGGAATCATGTAAATGGGGGTAAAAGAGGGAGTTAAGGAGGGACAAAATGGGAAGTAAAAGAGGGAGCAGATGCAAATAGCCAGAGAAAACCTGGTTCCTGTCCCTGCTTGGATGAATATTCACTTATTCCATGGAAAGCATCTGCAGTCCTCAGTGGAGCTGGTGCTTTCTGAGGTAATCTCTCCCATTGTAAGTAGCTGTAATTTGCATGCGTTGTTCCCAGAGGCATCCTCTTGCATTTGGTTGCATCAGAACATATTTCTCCACGCGGCAGTAATGTAAGTAGGCGGTGTAGATTGGGGGTGACCAGCTTGTGGCTGAGGGACCGCACACCGCTGAACAAATCTGCTCGTGTGTCACGTCATCTGCTTCGTCCGTGTAGGGAGGTTTATCCTCTTGGATCTGCTTGGTCACACAGATCAAGGGGCCGTCGATCGGGGCAGACTGACACCTGGTAGGTCAGGGAGCTATAAATGTATTTAGTGGTTCTCTAACAGGCTATGAATCCTGCCCTTTGTCTCTGATCTCATTTACCCTCCTCTGCAACCTGCCCTGTCCTCATTATGTGACCTCACTTTCTGCTGTCTATAAATGTTTGCAGCCAAGACTATCACTCCAGCAAATGGAGGATAAAATGCCAAATGGTGTGGACAGGGAGCAGAGTGTTGGCATTGATCTAAACTGTCTGGAGAACCCTGCCGATCTGAGAGCAAAAGCTTTCTGTTGGTGTTTTTGGACTATGAAGTGAGGCCATCAAGTTTTCAGGATATTCCTGGCAATGGCAGAGCAATTCAATCATGCTGCCTTATCAGATTCTCTTTGTCTGTCTTATCTTTCTCCTCTCTTCGCTGTCAGGATAGGAAATGCTTTCTCTAAAGGGTTAGTTATGTGTTGCTACGATGGGCAGCTGCAGTCTTTAGCACAGTAAGCAGATACCAGACTATGAGGTAGCTTAAAAATTCAGCTGTGTATATGGCCAATGAAACATCTGGCCTCCAGGTCCACCCTGACTCATGTCCTGCACGCCCTAGTGCCTTTTCAGCACGGGGCTGGCTGTCAGAGTCCCCCAGGAAGGGGAAGACGTGTTTGCTGAGATCCTTGCTGGAGGAATGATCCTCACCATGGAGCCTTTCCAGGGCACTGCTCTCTGGAATGCTCCTGGCCCTTGCTCTTCTTGGAAGCTCTGCTGAGACATCTGTCAGCTCAAACCCACAGAGGGAGGCCAAGGTAGGTCACTTTTTAGTCACTTCAGCTGACTTTTTCTCATGTGGATCTGAATTATCCCAAGGAACAGAACAGCTTTGGGTATTCTGGCTGTGGTCCCAGCCCTACCCCTGCAAATTCTGCACAGCTCTGTTAGGAGAGGGCAGTGTGAGGGAGCGGGGTCAGGCGGCAGGTCTCTGCCAGCTGGGATCTCACCAGATTGTGTGGATGGGTTTGGTTTTGTGACGTACTTGGGTTAATGCTTTACAGACACTAATTCTGGACAAGAAGCAACAGCTCCATCAGTGTTTAAGTTTAAAGATGGGATGAGATCCATAGGCCTTGTTTTGCATGGAGCAGGACAGTGGAGTGCTCAGAAGTGGATTTAGGATATATGACTGCCTTGTTTCTGGTTTGCTTGGACTGAGGGCAGCCACAGGTCTCCCATGGTTCAGAATTTGTCCAGGGTGCCTCATTATCGCCAAGCTGAAGGGTGCTGAGTGTGGCGCAGTGGCTGGAGCCCACTTGAGAGCCTTTCCATGTGCTCCTGACTGCCGTGGCATGGTGTGGGCTGCACTGGCAGCGGGGCTGCAGCGGGCAGGGAGTAGAGGTGCAGGATAGGCCCTGAAATGCCTTGGTAAGCTGGTTTGCCAAATCTCAGTGTCAGCGGTGCTGTCAGCATCTCCCTGCCAAGAGAAGCAGGCAGGCAGCTGAGGTTTCCCATTTTTTCATTCCTTCTCTTTCACTCTAATGCTCTTGTTAAGCTCTCTTCACTGTGCTCACCGTAATGGTCCCTCGCTCGGTTTATGTCCTTCAAATTATTCCCTTTAAACACTTAGTCATCACTTAGCTAAACTACTATATACAAATATAGCTCTTTTGATCTTCCTACGTAAATCAATACCTCCTGCCCTTTAATCTTCTTAGTGGCTTTCTCTGAACTCCCTCCAATTTACTATCTGTCTTTGAAAGTGAGTTGTCTTTTGGGCCTGATTCTCCACAATTTCAAACTTCCCCATGTCCTGATACCTGCCCACAGCAGGAAGATGTGGTGGCTCCCCACCACTCTGTTTATGTAGAAGGGATACGAAGACTTAGGTAGCAAGCATCACTTGTCCCTTTGGACTCCTGTGGCTCCCCACAGGCAGCCTCAGCCACACCAGAGCTGAAGGGTGATGCAAGTGAAAGCCAGCCTCAGTGCTTCTGTGCCATTTGGGGTGAAGGAGAGTTGTCCCACTTGAGGTATGGAGAGGCATTTCTGTACTGATTGGTGGCTGTAGAGATGCATCCCATCTCTGCAGCAGTAGAGCCCATGGGTGCAAGCAAGCCCAGGAGAAGTGAAGATTTGTCCCCTCAGAATGGGTAACACAGGTGTCCCTGCATGGGGCAGCTCCCCCTGCCTGCCTGCTGGTGGGACCTCTCCAGCCATGGCTGGTGGGCTGAAATCACTGGAAAACTCATCTCAGTAGGAAGCCAGAGCTGGGAAACCTATCTATGGTGTTGGTGGGCCGAGAGGCACTTGTCATTGCTGGACAGGGAGGGATTGCCACGTCTGCTGTGTGGTAGTAACTGGAGCACTGGGAGGTCCTGCTGGAGTACGGTGGGAGGTAACCTCGTGCCTTGTGTCACACAGGGGGCAAGAGTTAAGGCCCTCTGTATCACAGAATCATAGCATGGCTAGGGTTGGAAGGAGCCTTAAAGATCATCTAGCTCCAACCCTCCTGCCATGGGCAATGATGCCACCCACTAGATCAGATTGGCCAAAGTCCCATCCAGCCTGGCCTTGAACAGCTCCAGGGATGGGGAATCCACAGCTTACCTTGGCGACCTATTCCAGTGCCTCACCACTCTTACAGTGAAGAATTTCCTCCAGAACTGTAGGTCTTGAAGAGGCCATTGCAAAATTCCTCCTCCTCTGCCAGCCTTGATGGTTTCTCCAGCCATCCCCTGAGACCATTCCACTCTTGAAGTGGGAATGCTGGGAAAGTCATTTAAAACCATTACAGTAAGTCCTTTTTATTTTCATTTTTCAAAGGGAAGGTTTATAACAGCAATAAGCCCCTTCTTTTAGCGTCTCATTATGGGTCAAATGAAAGCTGATTGGAACATAAGTTGGAGGATCTCACCTCTCCGCTCATCCCCACTGGATAAACGTAGTAGTGCTGCCGTGGGCCATATAGCTTAATTAGTCACTATTCTCTGCTGTTCCTAAAAGGGAAGAAAAAAACCTTTGCAAAGCCTAGGCAGGCTGTCTGTGTCATATTTCCTGTGTTCTTAGAGGTGTTAATGAATTCATTAATCACTTAATGGCAAGGAGGGTCTTTGGGGACCAGCATCGCAATTTACTGCTCCCAGGAGGCAGACTCTCTGTCACTGATCTAAAGTTTCAGCTCCGCTAATTTGTGCCAGCAGAGCCGCCGAGCTCCTGCGTGCAGTCCTTGGAGCGTGTGTGAGCCTGCGAGCGTCGTGGCCACTGGGAACACCGCAGCAGCATGCAAAGCGGCGGGGCGTGTTCACTGGGGAAGAAGAAGGTCTTGCGACGAGTGATGTTCTGCCTCTGAAGTGTTCGGAGTCTGCACAGAGCAAAGGAGACGTTCCCCCAGCCTTGCAGTTGTGCTGCTTTCATTCTTTTCACTGGGACAGGCTTCCTGAGGAACTACTGGGAGAAACCCCCCTTGCAACAGGCTGGGGAGTGTACCAGGAGCCTAAGAGGTTTCTTGCTGACTTACAGGAAATCTAAGCTATGGAATTGTGGCTGTATAATCTGGCCTGGGACCGCAGGCTATGCAGGGAAAGGAGTCTGCGAATCTTTCCTGATTGAAGAATGTCAGGGTGATGTATTTTGACTGAAACTGTCAGTTAAAATGTGAATTTGGATGTTTGCATTTCTGTTCTGCTGAAAATGTTGATTATTTCAGTCTCTCGCCCTTGTTGCAGGAGTGCAGCTCATGGCAAAGTTCCCTACAAAATGGCTCTTTTGGCTTATTTCTAATCTCACGGCAGTTCAGGGAGAGGAGGACATGAGCAGAGCCCTCCTCTCTGCTAATTCCGTTCCACCAGCCTGTCATCACTTTGCAATTGCACCTTTTTAAAGGTTTTTCTCCCTGCTTTTCCGTGGCTGAGTTCTTCTCCCTAACTTCTGCTCTGATTACTCTTCCCATCTTTCCCCGCGGTCTGCTGCTGTCACGGGCTGGGAGTAAGAGAAGGCGAGGTATGTCAGATGAGGGGCAGTGGGGAGGGCAGAGCCTCTGGACTGTGGCTGTCCCCATGCACGTGCTTGCTCCCCATCCCTGGCACCCTCCTTGGAGCCATTCCCACGCTCGTGTTCCTTGCTCGAGAGTTGCCACAGGGTGGAATATGCTGAGAGGAGGGACAGAAGCTATGCATCAGATTGAGGGAGAGGAGAAAGGAGGGAGAGAAAGCAGGAACACAAAACCACTTCATCGTAGAAAACACAAAGGGAGGCAATTTCAATAAATGCCAGATGGTCAAAATTAACCAGAGACGTGTAGAGCCCTGCATGTCCAACTGTTTGCTTTGGCAGGCATTCTTCAGCTTTTCAAATGAGAGTCTCCCAGGCGCCCCTTTCTTCTCCTTGGCCTTCCTCTTCCCCTTCGCTCATCCTCTGGGCCCCACTTCTTAACCCCACCCTTCTCCTCCCTTAGGCCCCTTTCCAGCCCCTCATCTCTCGCTGCTGCCCTTGGTTCACTGCAGATTGGGTGTAACTTGGGATACGGTGAGGGGGAACCCGTGCCTGGGAAGCAGTCGTCATCTTCCACTGTGAAGAAAGGTCCTCGCAGCCTTTATTTTTATTTTTTATTTTATTTTATTTTATTTTTTTCAGCCCAAAAGCCAGCAGGAACCTTCACAGCTCGGCAAGTGGAAGATCCTGTGCCACTTACCCTAGCAGGGCAGGGGACGTGGCAGTGCTAAATTCGGGCCCACGGGAGGACTCATTCCTCCCAACAATGCAATCAGGAGGGCCCTTGTACGCCTCAGACGGAGAGCTCCGGCTAACGGCAGGCTCTTTTGTGCGCGTGTGTGCTCTCTGCATTCGAAACATTTATTATTCTAAATTGCCTTCTGCACATTTTACAATAATTACGACTAGTGTTTGCCTTGTTATCTCCACTGTTACTAACAAGAATGCCATCATTATTCCAGTCATTAGCAAAATGGATGTTGTTGTCCAGAGCTGCCGGCTGTGGGCCTGCTCTCCAAAGGAGTCTTGCACTCTCCAACCCTGCTTGCTCCATCTCTCTTGCAGGGGAACATTGTTGTTCTCAGTAGGTTTGGACCTGAGGGGGCAGAGGGGGAATGGAGATTATGTGAAGAAGAATTGGTTTGAGGGAGTGCTGGTGGGTGTTGAGTTTAGCAGTGGTGAGTGCTGGGAAGCTGCTAATGGCAACATCAGCAGGAATGAGAGAAAAGGCGGCCATTTCCTGCGCTCCCCTGGCCTTTGGTGTGTGTTAGGCCTGCTCCTGGCATTACAGTCCAGCAGCTCTCCCTGTAAGCGCATGTTGCCTGGACGGGAAGAGATGCTTTTGCTCTGACGATGGATCTTGCAGATGAGGGAGGAAAGGCTGGAATTAAGCTGACAGCACTCAGCTGCTGTAAGGTGGGCCCAGTGCTGTGCAGTGCCACTGCCTGTGCAAGGAAGGCAACTTCTGGCACCTGTCTTGTTAGCAGTCGGATCCCCCAGCAGATATTTGGGTCATGCTGGGTCTCCTCTGACAAACTCAGTATAGGTTGTGGGGGGTTAAAATTTTCAATGTGAGCACTTCTTCCGTGGGGTCCCTCCCCAGAATTTGACAACCCTGAAACATTCCAGAATTTGTTTGGAATTTGCCCATTTCAGGGAAGAAAAGAGGAAGGAGTTTTTAACCAAAAAGATCCTCTTTGACCTTGAAGCCTTCCATTATGTGTTCTAATTAAAATGGAGAACTTCAGGTTTCAAATCTTATGTACCTTTTTATGAAACCTGACAAAAATATTTACAGAAGCTAGGTGACCAAATGAAGCATTTTGGTTTTAAGTTGAGTAATGTGTTTCATTCAAAGCCAAAATATTTTTTTTTCCTTTTTACTAAAATGAGTAAAACAGTGTTTTAAATTTTTCCTTCGGTTTTTGAAATCTTGGCAAAACCAGAACTGTTGCTTATATAGCTTACTATAAGACTCCAGAGGAAAGGTCATATTTGCTTAGAGTGTAAAGACAATATGCACAAACACAGAGAGGCAAATAGCAAGAAAGAGGTTTTTTTTCTTTCTTTCCTTTCCTTTTCCCTTTTCTTTCCTTCCCCTCCCCCCCATATACTGATCTTTTGGGCCACAGTGCAACAATTGCAACGTTCTCCCATGGTTCATCCTCAGATGGCTTGGTTTCTCACTAAAAACCCACTTTGCAGGACAACCATGCCCTCAGTATTTATTAGCCACAGAACCACACTGTCTGTCCTTAGCTTTTGTAGCAAGGAACAGAAAAAAAAATTATGGGCATATTTTCCTCTTTTCTAAATGCAAATTATCAATTCAGGGAAAGTTGTATAATTGTTTCCTGATATTGGTATTTTTAGGTGTGCTCATATCTGAATGCTAGCTAGCAGTCCTTCTTCTATTGCACTCTTGAAAGAAAAACAAATTTCAATAGAATTGTATTTGTTGAATACTGATTAACTAAACAGAGTTTGGAGTTTATGTGGAAAGTAAGTCACTCATGTCATTTTCTACTTTACTGATTTAAACTATTTAATGTGTCTTAGAAAACTATCACCAGAGTAAACCATAACTATGACTAAATACAGGTCATAACACAGATGATAGAATAATGTTACTTATAATGAAAAAGGAACTTTTCATGTTCTACCAAACCTGGAATACAGCAGAGCAAGTAATATACTCATATAATGAATGATCCAGATCTATGACAGAACAAGTCATAGGTGTGTACATTCTGTTACCCCCAACATGTGATATTAAAAGATGCTATGGGTGGCATTCAAGTCTTGGGTAAAGTCAAAAGAAACAGTGATCTATGATTTCAGTGGAAGTCAGGTTGGCCCCTGAGATGATGAACTGAGACAAAATTTGGGCAGTTTGGGTGATCCCATAGCATAGATTCTCAAAGGTGCCTATTTCTTGGTCCAAAACTTCAAGCTCTTCTGGTTTATGACATCTGTAGAAGATCAGGTTCCTCAGTAGTTAGGACTGCCACCAAGGAAACCTGTTCTGCTCCATTCCACCTCCCTTTCAACGCGTGTAACCTGTATGGAGTTACCGATACTCATGGGTTGGCTTCATTAGCCTGCTGCTGATTTGCAACTGGTATGACCCAGACCCCACAGATACTGCGACCACTGTGTGTCAATGTCAGGCGTCTTTTGATGGCTGAAACTCAGATTAAGATGGGATCTGGGAAACTGATTTGCGTCTGTGGCTTTGAATAAGGACAAAGTGGATTAGGGGCAACACCGCAGAAAGGATTGATTGGAATGAGTGCTCCAGAGCCTCCAGTGCTGTGATGCAAGGCTTTGCTCCTGCATGTGGTGCATGGCCTGTGGCCTAGGAGCACTGAATGCACTGAAGGGGATGGAGCTTGGTGACTTCAGTGTCCCCTGCCGACCCAGGGCCTTACTGCTCCCATTAGAGCACTGGTAGCAGCCTCGCAGTGACCGGAGACCCAGGCCCTCTCATCCTGGACTCTCCATCTGCCTCTGTAAGAGCTGCTCCTAAGGTATTATGCTTAATTAAACAAGATAAAGAGGACAAGAGAAGCAGAGGGATTAAAACTAGGGATGAGTAGCTGGGAGTTGCCGTTGCTCTTGTTTATGCTGAGCCTCTCCGTGGGGGATGTTCTTCAGTTTGTCTCAGCATGCCGAGAATCCTCTAAGTGAGAGGCAGCGGTTTACAGAGTCAACAGATTTAAGCAGGCTACGAATATTAATTATTAATTACTCTTGGAGAGTGCTATACATTAGATTGGTGAAGTAGTTAACAGCTCTGCCTCCTCCTCCCCGCAGACACACTCTTGCTGTCAGATTTCTCTCCCCAGCTAAGACCCTGGTGCTAGAATTAGGCCAGAAACTATTTTCCAGTCGAGTGGCTTTTAATGGGCTCTCCAGACTTCTTCTTTTGCATCCTGTGAGTGACGAGATATGTGGAGAGGAGAGACGGTGGGATTGATTTGTACCGTAAGAAGTATGAGAATTTAGCTAAGTGGGGCTCGGCACTGCTAGAGCTGCGTGAAGCCCCGCGGTGGTTGCATCTCGTACTCCAGAAGCACCTGCTAATTACCCACAGCATCGGGCAGGGCTCTGGAGAAAGCCCATTTGCAGGAGTCCACAGGGAAGCTGTATTTCTGATGGAAGGCAAGGCAATGGTCTTTTGGATCTTCTCTATCTTGAACATTGCACAAGGGTTCAGACGTTTCTGGGCATTTCTTGCCCACCTCAGCTACGGCAGAATGAGAGACGTGGTGCTTTGTGTAATGAGCGTGATGGTTTGGAGATGGTGGCAAGTCCCAGTTCTCTGCAGATGTTGAGGAGGGGTTTTAGTGTCTCTTACAGCCTTGAAGCCATTCAGGTACCGCTTCCACCTGTGTTCTCTCCGTGTGACGCAGCATGGGTTGACTGGGCACGTGGTCCCTTGTGATCACCTGCACCTTGCTGTGATCTGAAGCTTTGCCCGTGGGAGAGGATGCCGTGAGGGGAGGCCTTTTGGGATGATGTTGGTATGGTTTTCTGCTGACCCGAACCATCATATGGCTCTGCTGGCTTCAGGGCAAGCCTGAGCTGGGGGTGATGTTGTCTAGCAGAAGTGGATGGAAAAGATGCTCCAAAAATTAGAAATCTAACAGCAAGCTGCATCTCCTCTCTGGCAGCCTTATTTCACGCTCTGTAGCTGCATGAGGAGATTGGCCCTGCTTCCCAGCCAGTTCCCCCTTCCTTCCTGCCTCTGCTCCCCAGCCAGGCATCATGGAGCAGTGACCTCCATGGAGCCAGAGGCCAAGCAAAGCCCTGCAGGCTGGGCTGAGCAAGGGAGTGCCCCAAGCAAGGGACGAGCCCCAAGCTGCTGGGGAGATCCCACTCCCACTGTAGTGGTCAGGTTCCTCCACCTCCCGGGATTAATCTCTGGTGTGGCAATTTGGGTGTGAAGCACGGTCCTAATTCTGGAAGGCGCTCACGCAGCAACAAAAAGGGCAGCGGAGAGCAGGCTTGGGAGCTCTTTCTGTAAGAGGAAGGAATATTGCGATCTGTTAGCATCTGACTTGTTTCCAAACACCTAGCATGCTTTGTTCGTGCCTGTGGAATTTAATTCCTCTGGGAAAACAAAACAAAACAAAACAACCTCCCCACCCCCAAAGTGCAGCGATTTTGTAATTGGACTGTGACAAAGCTGAATGCCTCCTGATCAGGGGGGTTATTGTTTTTAATTTCTGCATCATAACAGGGATGCGGCGCAATCCTACGTCTAGGCAGACAGTTTGGCATGGAAAGTCACAGCTGGGTGATTGCAGCTCCCCCAAGCAGGGGCTTTTACAGTGAAAATGCTGACAGATCCGTAGCAATAGCGGGCAGGACTCTCATAATTTATTTTTAATGCCATGCTGTCTTTAACTGTGCAATTTCCTCCAGGGTGTTTGCTTTGAGATTGCAAGATAATTACATCTCAGAAACCAGGCTAATTACAGTTAACAGCCTGAAAAGTGAAGGCCCCCATTTCCCGCCCCCCTGCCCAGGTTTTTCCACCAGCTTTCCTCGCGGCCGCCTGCCCGAGCTGCGGCAGCAGGGCGAGGAAGTCGCCTTGGCACCGCGCTGGGACGTTCGTTTCCCGTCCTCGCCCCGCAGAGGTGACGCCCCCGTTGATTTGTGTTGGGTGGGGACGTGGCAGCCCCACCAGGACCACGATGGGGAGCTCGATAGTGGGGAGGTCAGCGCTGGTGGCGTGGGGAGGAGAAGCTGGGGCTGATGGGGATGGCTGGAGAGGTGGGTGGCATGGTCAGCATGTCAGTGCCCTCTGTTGGGTGCTGCTGGCTGGCTGCGCTGTGCTCATCGCTGTGCCAAAGGAGAGGGATCTTCCTTCAGCCAAACGGGGGGAAAATCATGAAATTTTCAAGCCTCACCATGCAGCAAGTTCATGCTCCGCATGCGAGCAGTTAGGTGGGGAGTGTCTTCTCTTGCCCCAGCCTGCATACCTGCCTCAGTCTATCCCTTCTCATTATCACCCTCAATTAATTACTCGTGGGTGCATGGACAGCAAGCTGGGTGCCGGCAAGCCCATGCCTGGGGTCTCATGGCCAGGCCTGCCGCTGCCTTCCCCGTAAGGCAGTGGAAGTGCTTCCCCTGCCTGTCCCTCCACTGCTTTGTCTCTGCTTAGCGTAGCCATTTATTTGTAGCAGTGGTGAGGTTATAGTTGTAGTGATCTATGGCTTTTGTAGGTTAGTTAATGCATTTATTAGTCCAAAGGGAGAAAAGAAAAAGAAAGCCCACACCTGACAAACTGTCTTGGCATCTTGTGAGATGGGTGTAGAGCACGCATCCAAGGTATGTCCTTGTTTTTGGTCTCTATCAGCTGGTCTAATAAAAGCTCCTTATGTTTCCTACAAGTCTTGCTGCTTTAATTTTTGAGTTTGGTCAGGGAGCTGGAGCCTGCTCAGCTGGGACACAGGGAGGCCCCCAGAAGCCCAGGGGTGGCAGGCTGTGGTCCCAGCGGTGCTTCTGCTCGCCGTGCCCAGGCTGAACCCAGCACACTACAGCCAGAAGCTCCCGAACATCAGCCGCAATGCTCAGCTCAGCCCGTGCTCTTTCGGAAATAACTCTGAAAGCTTAAAAGGCTCATCCTTGCTCTATCACAATGTGGTTGCCAGGCTCCTTGGAGAATGACAGCAAAGAGCTTCAAAGCAATACAAAAAAAAAAAAAAAAAAAAAAAAAAGCCTTCCTCCAGCAGCCTTAGATGCTGTCTGGCAGAATATGCATACACTTGCTCTTCGTGTTTTTACACGATCTGGAAGGTTGGCCTCTAATTCTTACAGTCTTGAAAAATAATTCATTTTCTCTTCTGGGATTCCAGATCAGGGATTAATTTAATGATTTTTCTTTCCCATTGTTTGTTTTTAATGATTAAGGTGATAGTTATAAATTGTTAACAAGTTCTGGTAGAAATGTGATCCCTGGGAACTTTTTTTTACGCTGAATAAAATAACAGTGAGATTGATTTAGCAAAGCCGGGTGAGTTGCTGTGTCTTCAAAGATTATCTTGGTTCTGCATGAAGGGCCAGCTTTTTGAGAGGTATTTAGGCCTAACCGAAATCAGGTGTTTAAGCACCTTCCAAATAAGAGAGGCTTCTGTCTGTAGGGAGTGATAAAATTGTGTGTTAAATCAGCCAGCGCGTTAGACCTTACTTTTTTGGCTGGGTAATTTTTTCAGGCGGATCGTTTCCTCTCCCAGACCGCTGAGCTGGCACCGAGTGGTTATTTCATGGAAAACCTCCCTTTGCTGGAAGCGGCGCATGGCCCCGGGCTTGCTGTGGTGGCTGTGTGGCTGGGACTGTGCCTACAGGTTGGTGTTTCGGCATGACTGACTACCAGCCCATGAGGATGCATGGAGCTGGAGCTGGTGTGGTGGCGTTGGCTCGTTTTGCTCCCCCGGTTTGCTTTGGTCTCTTTGTTCAGTGTTTGCTGATCTGTGAAACGTGTTCTGGCCCTTGTTCCCATGGGGCAGGGGCTTATCTGGAAGCGGCAAACAGAGGTTTCTGGAGAAGTGTCTTCCAAGGGTGATCTTCTTCCAATAGGGGTTGTAATTGTTTAATGATTTTCCATATGGATTTCTGTGTGGGCTGCTACAGGACAGCTGGTGCTGGCTCGGCACTGGGGAGTTTCTGCCTGTGCTTGCTCTGACTGCCCTCTCTTCCCCCAGTGCTCAGTGGTGGGGCTGGATGCAGCTTTTGGGCTGGCCAGCTGGCCTCTGCGCACTCTCCCAGTCTTTTGATTTATATTTGCCTTGATTTTTACTGCCCTGTGTCAGGCCCAAGTCTGAAACTTGTCACGTTTTCCCAATTAAATCAGTTGACCTCGTGCAAATGGATTGTCTCTCCCAACACACCTCGCCTCTCCACCTTTCTCGGTCTACATGGCTGCAGTAATGCTCCTTTAAAACAAACACTGTTTTTGCACTACCTCCAAGCCATTGCATCCTGCTATTGCAGACAACCAAGTTTCTGTTCCCTTTTTTAGGCTGAAAAAAAAACCTTTCTTATTGCACTGGCTTTCCTCCTAATTGTTTGGACAGTGAAAAGCCTTATTCTAGTTTCTCACCTAAATTTATTCATGGATGGTTTGTGACCTTTTGCTGATGCTGTCCTTTCACCTTAAATAGCACTTTCTCTTCCTTCATGTTAAACCTCCCGATACATGAAGAGAGAACAATTTTATCACCTCTCCACCTTCATTTTCTTAAACTAACAAGTCAGGGCCTCCCAGCAGCTGACTCTTGTAAAAAGGCCACCTTTGCTCTGATGCTGTAGATAGCCTTTCTCTGAGCCAGTTCCAGCCTGAGCTTGCCATCCTTGACCCCAATTTTGGGTGACAAGGATTGCGTGGTGCTTCACACAGGGACTCGCCAGGCTGTGTGCAGTGACCCTTGTCCCCCCGAAGCACACACAGGTACTTATGAGGCCGCAGTGTTTACACGGGGGCTCCTGCAGGATGCAAGACCACTCTGTTTGAGGAATGGGATTTTAAAAGGTTTGATCCCTTTCACAATGAAGTCACAGTTGAAATTCCCATCGATTGCTAAGGTGTGTGTCCAGGACTTAATAAGTCTTGTTGCTCTGTGCCAGAAGTGGTGAACTCCTCTGACATGATAAATCGCATGCGAAAGGTGTTGATGCATCTGATGGAGGGGAGCAGGAGGTCCAAGATCGTGTGATTCAAAGCAGGTGATGGCAGTGTGGGACCAGGGATGGGTTCTCTCCTCCTGCCCCCATTGCTTTACTCAATGAGTAAAGATCATATAAATATTGTTAAAATGTGTTTTAAAAGAAAAAGATGCAAAATGGAACCCTTGGCACTCTGGTGGAGGCGAGAAGGATTTCCATGGATGGGAGCAGAGCCTGTGCGAGGCTGAGCAGGTGGAGGGGTTTCGGACACATCCAGAGCTGCGGGCTGAGTCTGAGATGTTTGAGCCCTACACAGGTGGGAGCACTGGCAGCAGGCAATTGGGAGGGCAGTGCCACAAGGCACGGGAGGATCCTCCTCTCTAACCATCACATGCGATGCTGGGAACCGTTGTTGAGTCCTGAGGCTGGCTGGAGATCAACCAGAGATCCTGCCTGATGGAAACAGAATCCTTCTGTTTCCTGATCTAAGCCCTGTAACACAAAGCAGATGTAAAGGTCCAGCTGAGATCAGGAAATCTTTTGTGTGCGAAGTGGAGGCAAAGAAAAAAAAAAAAAAAAAAACGGGGGGGGGGGGAAGCACTGCCAGCCCACGGAGCCTGTGCAGGGGGCAAGCAGGTATGTGTGGGGCAGAGAGCTGACCGAAGGGAAAGGGGCACTGCCTGCTGAAGCACAACCTGCCCTTCTGGAGTGCAAACGATAAAAAGCAGTGCCACGGGAATAAAGCAGAGGCAACCCAGCCCGCTTGCATTTCTGAACCTAATACCCTCAAAGCCCTGCCGCCTGGGCTTCCCAAGGCTGGAAGGGACCTGCCCTTCCCTGCCTTGTCTTCCCCACTTCCCGCAGGGGCGCATGGCTGAGTGAGGAGCACCTGGGTTAAATGACACCGGTGGCATGACCTATGTCTTCTGCAGGACCAGGAGGGTGCCTGGCCAGATTCTGTGCTGCCTCCAGCACCCGTCGTCTGCCTCTCCGCACCGCGGGGGTCCCAAATCCTGCGTGGCAGCCCTGCAAGTTGCTAAACAAAGCAAGGGGAAAATCAGGCGCAAGCTGTGCAATTTGCAGATGATCTGTGTACCTGCTAGTTTGTAACAGATGTTTTCCTTTGCGTGACCATTTGTGAGCAGCTTCCTTGTCACAGTCTGTCGTAGCTGCGGTGCTTGGGAGTGAGTGATACCTTGCACCTGCACAGAACAATATTCCTGAGCATAAACCAGGTTTACAATTCTGGAAAGCTGCTGTTGCGCAGTTTTATATCCAGTGCAAGCAACAGCAAAATAAAACCGTGTAATATTTTTGAAACATGTTAGAAAAAACTAGAAGAGGGGAATTGCATGCATGGGATTGGGTCCCCACAGCTGTGTCCTCTCCAAGGGGTGGCCAGAAGCGGATGCTGCAAAGGGAGGTGCAGCAGAAGGCAGATCTGCCCCATGTTAGATACACTTATCACCCCTAATAACGGGAGGCTGCCTTGCAATATCATTAGCACTGTCAACAGGGATGTTGGTATTTAGCTGTCGTAACTCTGGCTATTCTTGTTATCCGTATACATGCCTGCTTCCTTTCCGAAATGTCACAAATTCTTGGCCACGACAACTTCCCGTGGAAGTTAGCTCCATAGTTTAATTATGCATTGTGCAAACGCAGTGTTTCCTTCTGCGAGGCCATGCCAGGTGGTGTCAGCAGCACAGAAAAGCCGGGTCAATTATTATAGCGTTGCTTCTGAACAGTGAAACATCAGCACAGCCTAACTAGCACAGGCACAGGTTATGCCAGGCATTTCAGACAAGCCTGTAACAGATAAAAGGACTGCTATTCCTCGTCTCCTGGGTGAGCTGGCAGGTGAATGGGAATGTAATACCTTCCTTTGGGTTACCCACAAGGGGGAGAGGGGGGTCTCTGGCTCAGAAAGGCTGATGATTTTTCCTTGTTCCTTTTGAGCTGTACCAGTGGACTGGGATTTTGGAAAAATGCACAACAAAAAGAGGAATGAGATGAGTCTTGCGCCGCAGAGACAAATTTTGCAGGGAGCTTTCTCCCTGGCATGTGGCACTCTCCCAGATAACAAAGGTCTTTTGATCACCTGGCGCTTGGAGTGCATGGGTACGGGAGGAGGCTGCCCTGCCTGGGAAAGCAGTGCTTGCCCTGTCAGCACGCTCCCACAAATGCCCTTCTCACCCAACTGGCTGGTGGGCGATGCTAAACCACCTGAAGTTGGCTCCTGTGCTTGTTCTGTGCCATGTTCGCATGTGGGCTCACCTGCAGAGATCTGTGTGAAGCTGGATTCCCCGTGGGCACTGCCAGAGCTTGCTGCAGTCTGTTGGGATCGGCCGCTTGCCATCTGCCACGGGGATGGGCAGCAGAGAGCACGCGCTGTGACGGGGTGAGCGAGGTACCCTACAGCACAGCAGCCTCCAGCATAGCTCTGTTCGGAGCAGTAGGATCAGGCCTCTTGCAGCCCTAAGCTGAAACCAGAATACAAATGTCTCTGTTTACAAGAGTAAAGAAAACCCCCCTGTGCTCATAGAGGTTTGGTGGTACCTGGGAGATGTCGCTATGAATGTGTGTATAAAGCTTGTTCAACTGAGTAGAGCATGTTCTCAAGCCCAGAATTTGAGGATTTTTTTTTTTTTTTCAATGAATGAGGCATGGGCAAGGTTTGTTGTGCTGCCAGCCTGCTAGCACAAGCCTGGCTTGGTGGGGATGCTTGGACACTGGTTGGGTGAAATGGGAAATGTAGCTATGGGAGCTATGGGCAGTGGGGGGCATCCTGCTCCTCTTCCCCAGCTCAGTGCCTCCTCTCTTCACAGAGCAAAGCAGCCTGCTGAGACAAGAAACTCAAGAGGACTGAAGACGGCACCTGCATTTGGGATGGACAGAGGTGGATGACATAGCTTTGGGGGTGAAGGACTCACTTTTGGGGGCTGCAGTGAGGCGCAGTGCTGGCGGGAGGATGCTCGGGTGCCAGGAGCTGAAGATGCGGGGGGCCTTGGTTGATGCAGCCATGCCTTGAAAATAATGACCTTGCAAGGCAGAACAAAAACGGGGAGGGGAAGGGAAGGCAGGGAATATCCCATGTCTTGGTGAAGGCAAGTGCCGGGGGGCTTTGCCAGCATTGCCCGTCTTTGGCTCTTTTGGTAGGGGGGAGTTTTTCATTCCTTCCTGCTCGTGTTATCAAATTCATGCCCAGCTAACCAACAAATCCATCTCTTCAGAGATCAATTACATTGTCTGGCTGCGAAGCCTGGAAATCCAATTAACTCCCCCAATTTTTATTTTTATTTTTTTTTTCTGGTAAAAAAAAAAAAAAGGAGGGAAGAAAGAGAGAGACAAAGAGAGAGAAATACATTGATGCAGAGGCATAAATCACCTCGAAAACATTCCAAACATTAAAATAAACAAGGACAGATTTCAACTTCATTTGTCTTTTTTTTTTTTTTTTTTTTTTTTTTTTAAACTCTGTCACTGATTTATTTTGCTGCTCTAAGCCTCATTTCTGTCTTTGCGCCCTTTCAGAGTCAGCTGCTGCCTCTGGAGCAGTGCTCCAGGGCCAGATGCCTCCTGCAGCGATGTCAGGTCCCCTCACCTGAGATTTTACGGTGTTAAACTGTTTCCTTCTGGTAGGGCATTTGGGGACTGATTAAAATGGATGCTCAGCTCTGTCTGGATGGGGCTGGTAGTTTGGCTGAGGAGTGTGACCCACCTGGCTTCCAAGGAGGAAATAACTGTGCTTCTCAATCACCAATTTCTGACTTTTCACAGCCACCCAGAACTGGCTGTTCAAATTGAACCTCTCCATCCTGACCTCACGTCGTTGGTCTTTTACAGGACTTACTCCATTTCACCAACTCCGTCACATCCTCAGGCCTACCAAGGCCTTAAAGGAAACTCTCCTCTACGAGATGGGGAAGTAGTGTCCATGTGGAAACACTCTGCATCCGTGCAAGTGCCTAGAGGTAAGCAGGGCCCTGGTGTGTCTTGGGCAGATGGTCTCACTGAGATATTAAGAGAAGCACTGGGACACATTGGAAGGAATGGAGAGGAAAGAAGTAGACTGACAGATTTGTGATGTTTCTGGATTCAGGAGCTGGCCAACAAAGGACCTAACAAGTGACCAGTGACACAACTGCTTATCGAAACAAGGAGGCAGGAATGGTGGTCTAGAATGAGCAGTGTGATGCACATGTGAAATTGGTAAAATAAATAAATAAATAAAAATAAATAAAAATAAATCTGTCTGACAGGACTCTTTGCTGCCACCAAGCCTGATAGTTTGGTGGCTTCAAAGGTTTTATGCAGTATTTGGGAGTGGTTGCAGAGGGGCACAGCAGCACTGCTGGTGTCTGTATCTTGGTATCATATGTCATCAGGTGCAGGGGTAAGGGTGATGGATAACCTAGAGATCCTAACGAGCCTTTCTCGTAAGGATCATAGCTTAATGAGGAACACTGGCACTGTCAGTCCTGTTAACTTTGATCTCTGTTTCTGTCAGCCAGTGGAGTCAGTAGGAGTAGTAGGAGTTGGAAGAAACATTTTTGCCTAAATAAGAGGTTCTTCTGTCTCTCAAGTGCCTGTTATTTGGCTAATTTATCCGAAGGTTATTTGTTAACTCCCTCTTAAGAGGTTCCAATAGAGCTGAAGGAGGGGTGACAACTCCTCTTCACAACCACCCCTGAGGGGAGGCAGGGCTGGCAGTGCAGGTACCTACCTAGGCTAGTTAGCACCGGCGGCAGGTACTGAGCGTCTGCAGGGGAGCTGCAGATATGATTTAGCATCCTCGGTATGCTGGTGCCCATCTGGAGTGGCAGCAAGCTGGGAGGAGTACCCTCGGACAGCACAAACAGAAAGAGGTACTTGTGTTTTGGCAACTGAATACCACCCATCTGTTTCTAAAGAGGTCTTCTGAATTCAGAACACTCTGAGGAAGGAAGAGAATTGAATATAGAGCAGAAGGAGAGCAAGTGAGCCTCAAGTGCTGGGCAGTGAGAGCAACTTCAGGGAGGGTCAGCCCTGGTTTCTGGGGCTGGAGAACCTCTGTCTCAGGCAACAGAGACTTGAACCTGCAGCATCTGTGCTGTGGTCTGTAGTCCCTGTCCCCCTCCATCAAGCTTTAGTTTTCATTCCAGAGGAGAATGAATAATCCTTGGGGGTGGCTGTGAAGAGGAATTGTCACCCTTCCTTCAGCTCTATCAGAAACTCTTCAAGAGGCAGTTAACAAATAACCTTCCCTTGGGATAAATTAGCTCTGAATCCCAATTCAATAGATGCTCATTTTAAGATGTCCTTGTTACCTTGTGTGAGTGGCTGATCTTCCTTTGAATCCTGCTGTGTTTTCAGACCCCGTGATTGCTGCGAGCAATCATGAGTTCCACATTAACAGCTCATGCACTGATTGCACTGAGCAGTCCCAACACAACCTTTTGTGAAAAGTTTTTGAAAGTTGAGCTCCACGCTATGCTATCAGAAAGCTACATAGATCTCACTCCATCACATATTCTGGCAACTGACTTCAAATGAGACCTGGTTTTCAGGGGCTGGTGTGCAGACAAGAACTGTGCTTCAGAGTCCAGCTTTTGAAAGAATATCTTTTAGGCATTGTCAAGGAAACCTGGTGATGACGCAGAGTTGGCCAACTGCGCCTCCAGGCAGCCTGGAGCAAAGGCTCTGAGATGTTCAAATAGTAACCCTAATGGATTTTTTTTTTTTTTCTCCTGCTCAACATTGTTCCAGAGTAGGAGAGTGTCATTGGATAGCTACAAAGAAGAAATAACTGCATCAGAAATAGAACCCTCCTGCCATGTCATCTTGCCCAGACCTTCCAGTGAGACAGCCTTTCAACTCAGAGTAGGACTACGTCTCATGTACCAAAAGTATTGCCACTGTTTGGAAAAAGCAAGCCATCCTTATTAATAAGCCTCTCCAAGAACAATGAAATGAAACATGCAATCTTGCACAGATGCTCTAATATATAGCTTTGACTTTTGAGACAGTTGATAGATTTTTATTTCTCTCACACCAATGGCAGCTGTAGTGTAAGGTATCGTGTCGATTAAAAATCTATTTAATCAAATGCTGTCAGGGGAAGAGTTCAAAACATTTGAAGAATGACTCCTAAAAGCTGTCCCTTGACTGTGAGTGAAGTCGTCCAGAGATTGGCCTGGCAGGCTGGGAGTGCAATACAAAATCTCTGCTCACCTTTATTTCTAAAGCTACCAACAACCTACAGTGATGAGTATCGAAAGAAACCTTTGTCCAGCAGAACAGTGTAGGCTGTGGTCATTTCTTTTCTGAGAGATATTGCTCCAAGAAACCTTTGTTATAGATAAAACCCATTACTCAATTTATCAATCCCTACTTACACTTCAAATTCCTATATCCCAAATCCATGGGATGGATTAGATATCTTAACGTGGAATGTAAAAGTAGGCTGGAAATCATTGCTGTGCAATTTGTGTAGAGGGTTTTTTCCTGTTCCGTGCCTGAAACGGACTTCAAAAGAATAAATAAAATCCATTCTGGTAGCCCCCAGTGAGGAGTATACTTCTTTGCAGAAAGGGAAAAAAAAACCAACAACCTCCCAATATTTTATTTAGCCCAGAGTGAAATGTTTTGATATGGGGGAATTTAGCTAATTTTCTTACTTTTCAAAATAGGTCAACTTTGAAATAGGAAATGTCACATTGAAAAAAAAAAAAAAAAGCTGAATGGATTTGTTTAGAAAATGTAAGAATATATATACATATTTTTGGAAGTTTAACAAGCTTTTGAATAGAAAGAAAGTATCGAGGCAATTTCTAATTCAATTAGACTTGGATTTGGGACTAGCTTTCACTCTCCATAAACTGCATTTCTTTTTCATTTAGAAAATCCCCTTCTTCCATCAAAGCCCCTTCTAGCTATAGCTGGAAATAAATAGCTATAACGTGGCTGGAACGAGTGAGTATGGCCATACTGAGTCAACTAACCACTGTACCTTTCTTTCTCAAGGCTCTCCAATCATCCAGGCATGTTCACCAGGGTGTGCTGGCATTTGGGACTGCTGTAAGGAAAACCAGGGTGTGTGCTGCTGGGACTGTGGGACTGTTATGGAGGAAGTTTTATTCCAGCAACCCTCTCCAGTAGGACTTTTCAAGGCTTGTCTCTTTTCCCTCATTACACCACATTTTTCATTCATTACAATAAAAAGCTTACAAAATAGCTTTCTCTCCTTTTCTCTCTCTCTCTTTTTTTTTTTTTTTTTTTTTTGGGTTAGCTTTTTGTGTTCCTATACCTTGTCTCTTCGCTACATCATTTATGTATGTGTAAGTAGTAAGTTAGTTCCTATTCTCACTCTGGGGGGTTGGGTTCCAAACTGTTCATTGAGTAATAAAAAGAGAAAATTACAAGCCATTGCCAAGGGATAATGTGCTAATAATTTTATGACTGGACAAACGGTTTGAACAGCCCACAAATGGTGGTAAGCAGGAAACCTGGTATCTGTTGCTGACAGAGCCACCCCCAAGGAGATAAAACCTCACTTCTGGTAATCAAAGTTGACGCAACAACTGTGATCTGTTAAAAATTACTTTGGGGATGGGTAGGATGATCATTATTCCTTTTGGAGCAGCGGGAGAAGATATGCTTTGGAAAGTGTTTAGAAGTCAGTCCTACCCAGAGCAAACGTAATGGACCACCATGCCTGCTCCCATCCACACGGCCCGCAGCTGCAGGCTGGGGATTCTTGGAAAAACAGAGATTAAAGGGTGTTAGTGCTATCAAGCAAACATGAATCATCCCAGAGATAACAAAGGGTTTAGGTTTCTTTAGACACTGACTGTATGGCACTCAAGTGCACTAAGCAGAGTCCCAGCTTTGGTGTTGCAGAGCACGGAGCCAGAATCTGCTGCCACAGGTGACCCTTGGTCACATGCAGCTGTGTGGCAATATGCCCCTTACCTCTCACCCCAATACCTATGTTTTTAATGATTTTTACTTTTGAGCCTTTAGCTGTAGCTGTTCTGGTTCCTATCCAGTAAATCATCCAGCCCCTTTGAGACTCCTGATGAGCTCCTGGCCTCCGTGTCACAAGAGGTGACATTGGCTGGCAGCAAAATCTGCCTCTGACCACTGAACGTAATCAACAGCTGCCAGTTAAATATTTCCCTTCAATTGCTGAAGACTTAGGAGTAAAAAGCACTGCTCAACTTGTCTGTCTTAAAACATTCTGGGACTGGGATGTCCCCAGTTGGCTGTCTCAAGGAGGATGTCCCTTTCCCAGGGACAGAACATGACACCTGCACTAACCTTTCAGCTGATATGGAGTTCAGTGGAGAACTGGGCTAGGAGGGCCCGTGAACGGCCGCTCTGCCTGTCTCCCAGGAGGCAGGAGGAGCTGTACCCCTTCCAAACCCCCAGCAGCTCCAGCCCTTGAAATGGGCAGGAAGCCACACGATGGGGAGTAGCTGCTCGTGGCTGCCAAGACCTCACATTTGTATGTTAGTGATGCAGATAGATTCCCATAAACCAGTCTCCATCCTGCTTTACTGCTGATTTAATGGTCGGAGGAAGAACTTGACTGTTTATTAAAACATTAGACAGTAAAGTTTAACAATAGACAGTAAAGGGTTTTGTTTTTCCATCCCTCTGCCTGTTAAAGCAACAACACGTTGGGCCAGAGAGGGTCCTGCTCCTAACCTCTGAAGGCAGAATGTGAGGGGCCTGGGCCGTGCTTCTCTGCCAGGCAGGACGAAGCAGCTGGCATCGCCTCCTCCATGAGTGGCAAATCCAGCGTCTGAAGCAGGAAATCTGAAGTAGGGCAGGGCCCCATCCCTGCTTGGTATGGCCCACAAGGCTGGCTAGATAGTGGCAGGGGGCTGCAGCAGCACAGCTGCCTCTGAAGCCCTCTACGCTTGCTAATTAGCAGCGCTAACTCCACAAAGCTTGCCAAAGGTATCTGCTTCATCACCCATTCTCCTTCCTCCCTGGCAGAAGGCATCTCTGCCAAGAGGCCCTGATGGGAGCCAAGTTGTGCAGTGTGCTGCGTGGGCCTGGAGGACGGACGCTGTCCTCACAGCAGCCTCAGCTGGCCCAGGCCCGCAGCCCACGCGGAGCCTCCGATGGATGAGGAGGGAGGGGAGCAAGCTGGTTCGTTAGGGAGCTACATCCAGAGACCTTAGGTGTAGCAGTACCAGTCCCCAAATGGGACAGGAGGGTAAGATGTGCCTTTGCTAGGCTTGGAGAGGAAGAGAGAGCAAGTGTACCCATTCACTGGGAGGAAAAGGATGGATCTGATTACTCATAGTCCTGGCAGTACTTGCTCAGAGCATTTTGGATGCTGAACTGCTTTTCTGAGTCCTCCAAAAGGGCTTTCAAAAGGAGATATGGAATAGGAGTGAAGTGTGAGAGGGGGCCATCCCTTGGCTCTGTGGGCAGGAGTTATGTGTGAGGCGCTTTGGGGATCAGTGGTAGGGTTCGTGCTGTCCAACATGCCCACAAACAGTCTGGCAGAGGGAGCAGACAGCAAACGGGATTTGTAAGGCAGCAGCAGCATTAATTCAGGAGAGTGCCAACAAAAGCTGACTGCGAAGAAGTGCAGAAGGATAGCAGCATGCAGGTGATAAAATGGCAGAGGAAATTCATTGTTGGTAACTGCACATGGAGAAAAATCAACAGTGGCTGTCCCTACACAGCGACACAGTCTAAATGAGCTATTACCTCTCTGTAAGGATATTGTGGAGGTATTGCAGGCTGTTTCTGGAAATGTCAGCAGCAACCACAAAGGCAAGGGCAAAACTAGGAGCTGTGGGGAAAGAAATGGAGAATAAAGCAGCCTGTCCTCACGCTGCTGCATACATCCATGGTGCCACCCCCCCCCCCCCCCCCCATCTCAACTGCTGCCTGCAGTTCTGGAGGCTGCGCCTTGGGGCCAGGCCAGAGGGACATTGTGAAAGGGGTTGCAGAGTCCTGCACAGCAGGACCTTGGGAGCTCATGAGTCCTTGGTCTGAGGAGGACAGGACTGAGGGAGCAAACAAGAGAAAGGAAGCCCTGGGTGCTTGGGAGGAGGTGGATGTGTGGCAGATTGGTGCTGGTGCTGTGCAGTAACCCCAGCCTCTGTTTGACATTTTGGACTGCTGAACTGGGCCAGCACCCAAAACACAGGTCATTGGAGGACCAGCAGCAAGAGGTGACGCACCTGACCAAACCCATGTCGCCACTGCCTTCTGTGACAGCAAGTCCTGTCTCGTCCCCTGTCCTTGACCTGGCCACTGCCATTCCAAACACTTCAGCGAGATGGGCAGCACCTCAGGAGCCCCTCGGTGGGTACAGACAGCGGGGAGCACGGCTGGGGCAGGGCCGGGCTGCAGGCACAGCCATGGAGCAAGAGCTCCTTGAGCAGAGCCAGGCGGCAGGCAAGGTTCTTTGCTTATCAACCACCGAAATGCTGTTGGTGTATTTCTGTTTGTGTATACGCAGCTGGGAGTGTACACATATATTTACATACATATACATACATACTTACCTCCCCACAAGTACATGCACAAAAATACGTGTATTTCCCCAGCCTGCATCTTTCTGTAAACTGCAAAAATACAAAAGAATAAAATTAAGTCCCTTATCATTGCTAAGTCATCAGAAACTAATATTACATTTACTTTTTTTTTTATTTTTTTATTTTATTTTATTTTTTTTCCCTGAACCATCCCCACTTCACGATCCTAATTTAGTGATTCTTTCTGTAGCTCTTTACATTCTATTATTTATAAGAAACAATATCCAGTCCTCCCTTGACAGTATTTGCAGGGCTGCGGAAAGCAGTGCGGCAGAAAGGTGGTAGAACAATTTTGGTTATGTTTCCATAGCTACCTAGCTGCTAAATGTGGTTTATTCCATTTTAAAGTCAACCAACACACACGCGCACCCGCACGCACACACAAATCACCAAATGAAGTATATTCAAACTAATCCCTGGTCTGCCTATTACAGCCTAATGTCCCTGCGATTTGTATATTTAAAGGGGTACTTGCTGCAGAAATAAATGGCAGGGCAGCGTTCTCGCTGGCTATAGCAGGATGATAAACATATTGTTTCTTTCTTGCTCTCCTCTCCGACGTGTGTGTTCCAGTCGGTCCCTGTAATATTATTATGGATATTTTTACTGAGTGCTGTGCGCTGAGGAAGTCGGAGGTAGGATGGTGTCCTCTCGTGGTAAACAGCATCTCTGCAGCCTCACACCGGCGGTGCCAAAAGAGACCTGGGACCAGGGTGTCCTAGACCCGTGTGGGCATTAAAATGCAAAACTCTTTGGCCAGAGCTTCCAGCTCTGTGACTGCATGTGAAGCCAGCCCTGCAGCCCACGCACCTTAGTGCATGCCAAACCAAGCAGCCATGCCCTTGCTCCTGGCATGTTGTTCCACAGAGCAGTGGAGGCTGCAGGTTGCACTCACATCCCCAAGACCATCACTGGTTTAAGGTAGATAGGAAAAAAATAAAGCACTGGCAAGGAAGCTTTGGCTTCCTGAGCTTGCTCCAGTTTTAGCCCTTTGCCCCAGCTGTTCCCCAGGCAGTCCCAGTCCTGCTCTCCCACCCATGGTGGGAAAACACCACTCTCCGTATGTTTCCTTCCAGCAGCAGGAGGGCACAGAGACATGGGGCTGGCCCCAAGATGGGCTGGTGAGCATGGGCACGAGCTGCTCACGCCTCTTGGCTTGGCTGCACGCCTTGGCGTACAATAGTGTATGCATGAAAATGCAGACGTGAACCCTTCCTTGTCAACTGCCCATGCCCAGGTCATTTTCAACCCCTGAGTGAGATCTATCAGTGGGCCAAGAGATGCTGTTATCAATGTGTGCAACGCAGGTGTGGACACATTCCTCGTTGACTTCCCCTCAAAATTTCTGGGCATTTGTCAGCGTTGCTTTCTCTTGGGCTTGTCGTAAATTGATTCCCAATGGCCATGGTCTTCTCCTGTGCCATCATTATGTGTGATTATAAGCAATAGCAATAATCATCGTGTCACTGCTTCCGAGACAGGCTTTGCTGTCTCTGTATTGGCACTCTTTCATCTCCAGCTCCCCAGCAGGCAGATGCTGGCAGGTCGGTGTGTTCTCTTGGGTCAGTGGTGACAGGTAATAATCTGAAGCCAGCAATGTCTTGAAGGATCGCACTCCAGGCTCTTCTCCAGCAAGACGCAGGTACAGGAACATTTCTTCCTGCCTTTTCTGCCCCTTTATCCAGCAGTTTTGGGCAGGGGGCTGGGGGGCCCCGGCAGAACCCAGTGAGATGGGTTCCCTCCCATTGCTAGGGAAATGGCAGAGTTTATGCATAAGCCTCCTCTGTGCAGCAGCGACGCGGCTGGCTGAGACATTCATCCAGCCCTCCTCTCTGGATTAAGAAGGGCTTATTATTATTATTATTATTATCATCAGTTCAATGTTTTACAGCTAAAATTCAAATAGCAGCTTAAGAGCTTAAAGAATGAAATATAAGGATGTGTTGGTATGGACGGGACATCTTTCCTCTTCCTGCATGCTGAGCTCTGCTTGGTGTTAACCTAGGGAAAAAAATACACGTGCCTCACCATTAGCAGAGAGCTCCTGTGAGGTGCAACCCTCCCAGGCTCGTGGATGGCTTGCTGGGAAGGTAGGACATGTGGGGAGACCTTCAGCTTCTCCATCAGGGTTCGTCCCAGAGGGTTCATACTGTCTTGTGCTTGATCTGCCTGGCAGCCCAGCCCTCTGCAGGGTTTCCCTGTCTCCACATGCCAATGTCTGGGGCTTTGTGGGAGGATGCTTTTTTGGAGAAAGCTGATGGACCAGATCACCACACTTAAGGGTCACCTGCTTCCTTTAACCTCCTGAGGCTCCTTGGAGCTGTGTATCCTAGTTGTGACAGTCCTTCTGTTCTTGTCCATCCCTACCCAGGGCTATCGCTATCGCTGTTGCTTTCTCTTTTTATTTGTATGTGCTCAGTTATCAGCCCCTAATATTCCCTAACAGGTGAGCACGCCTTCCTGATCACCTTCCTTCATTATGAAAACTTCATTTCAGCGCTGATGGAAAACAAATTGGGTGAAAGAAAACATGCCACCCTAAAACAACCGTAAGGTTTCTTGTTGGATTAAATATTAAAATTAATAATCCAGTGCTGCATTCAGCCCTGTATTTATGTTAATATTTAATTCAATAAAAGCCCACATATTAGAACATTTTCCTGTTTGCTCAAAGCTACAGATGAAATTGCACTCTCTGCGTACCGTAGAACAACACACGGCAGTGAGGCGACATGGAGCTCCCAAGCCTCTGCCTGGAAGGGAGCAGAGGCTCCGGCAGCGGGAGAGGCTGGTAAGGCTGCCGGGGAGTGCAAATCCTGCTCGGCAGTGAGGGGAGTGGCTGCGGGTTGGGCAATGCAATGCAAAGCCCAGGGACGGCTTGAGGGTTTTTGTCCCTGTAGAGGATGGCTGCTGGGACGGCTGGTGAGGAGCCAGGTCCTGGGCTGGAGATGCATCCCTGATGTCAGGGCTGGCATGTTGTGGGCTTGGAGTCTGTAAGCTTTGCTTTTGGCTGATTTCCAGTGAGAAAAGCTATCAGGCACCTCCACTCAGACCAAGGGACACGTCTGGAGACCTGGCAGGTTCCCCACTCTTCATGGCTGGGATGTCTTCTCCAGCAAACCCCACCTGCAGAGGAGCTGGTGGACGTGTGGGCACAAGGTTTGAGATGCGGATGTGAACCAGTGTCAGGCAAGGATGGGGCTGTTTGTGGCAGAGGCTGTGTTCTCTCCCACTGACCCAAGACACCTGATTTCAGCCTGATGCCAGGTGAGGTGCTCTAAATGAGGAGCTGCACCAGGACAAGTTAATTCCCTTCTCCAGCGCTGGCTGAAGCAGACCCAAGGCACTGCCGCAGTCCTGCTTCCAGCCTCAGCATCCCGGCGCAAGGAGCATCCATCGCCCCAGAGGTGTTGTATTACTGTACAGAAAAACACCTGGGAAGGACGTCAGGAGCCCTGCTTGGTTGTTCACATTTTCCAAGGGATTGGTGAGCAGAGCCCTTGGCAGAGGCTGCTGCTTGGGTTTTGCCAATGGGGAGATATTACAAAAGCCATACAGATATTTAAAAAAAAAAATACTTTCCCAGGATAGCTGCAATTGAAATACAGAATAATTATATTGCCTGACATCGCACGGAGAAGAACGTGGAGCATGTAGCAGTGATCAGTAAAAATTAAATGCTTTGGAGGTAGAGTACAAGTGAGTTTTCTGCAGCTCAGATACGTACTCAAACTTCCTTGAACCTTTTGGGGCCTAATTATATTTGAGGGGATTTAAGCAAAATCTGCATAGAAGATAATACTTTTTTTTCTATTAAGAAACTGCTTAATAAAACAGATTATGTGTAAAATAGAAATACAGACCCTGAGATGGAAGAGTAAAAAGACATTAATGAGCAATGTCTGCGTGTTAATGAATTGTATTAGCATGCCATTACCTGCACATATTATAAATGGAGAGACCAGCTTTATGTTCCCTTTTCTCCCAAGAACTTCATGTGACTTCTGAAGGTGGCTTGACGTAGTGAGTCCTGTTCTGTAGAAGGAGAAACTGAGGCAGAGGCGTGTCACCTGTACTCACCCTTCAAGCCTGTGGCGGAGGTGGAGATGAGCACATTGGCTTTTCATTTCCACACAGCATGCTTCTGCCTTTGGGCATTCAAAAAGCACCAGGAGAGCAGAGAAGGGCATTACTGGATTTTATTTGGGCTCAGCGTGTCCCTTTGGGAAGGAAGGTGTAACGGAGCCCGTGTGCTGGGGAAGGATGGGTGGGGACAGGCAGCTGTGCCGAACCCACGCTGGAGCACTCCCTCCTTGCTGCTCCTTGCAACTGCACTCCCGTTGCAGTGACGGACACATCCACTAATATGCTGGGTAAAGAAGCTGGGAGGAGACACTGCTAATAATTGCGAGGGATGTCAGGAAGGAAGAACAAATGTATTTAAACATATGGCCTGGGATTCCTCTCACCTCACCAGGCGTGTAAAAATTAGGTGCACGCTCATTTTGCTGCTCCCTGTAGTTGGTGTAGGAGCAGGTTCCGTGCAGAAGACGATTTGTCCTGGCCCAAAGGGTGCCCGTGGCAGATGGGTTCAGTCATTCTCTGGAGGTTTCTCCTCCTGTTGACGACAGGGAGAGTGAAGACAAGTTTTAGACTCAATGTTTGTCTTTTAGTCAGTGCTGTTAGCAGAGACAAACCCTGTTCCCTCCTGGAAAAGGTACAAACAACTGCAATTTCACAACATTTCATGTTGGTTAGTATTCATTTTTTAAACAGCCCCAGCTATCAGGAAAAGGCGATGTATTTGAGGACAATGTGCCATGGTTGTAACATGGGGAAGAAGCTTCTGCCTTGTGTCTGACAGCGATGGCAGTGCAGCTTTGGCTGCGGGGTTGGATCCTGACCTTGGGCTCCCTGAGAGCATCGCTCCTCCTGCTGGGGTCCAGGAGAGAAGATGCTCTTGGGTGGCTGTCTTTCCTATGTTTTCCATTTCTTTGTGAACAGATGAGAAGGGAAAAGGCATGGATGACAATACTCTGCCTTCTTTTCCTGCTGGAAACAAGGATGAGCAGATTTGCTTTACCAGACGTGTCTCTGCAGGCTCCTGGCAGGTCGTCCAGGAGCCACAGCTCGTGCTGGCAGTCCTGGGGACTCTGCAGATGGGAGGAAGGTTTGTGCTCCCCTTTTCTTACACACGCAGCTTTGGGAAGTCTCCCTTGCAGTCACAGCCCCCCGAGGGCCCCTGCAGCTGGGCAGAGCTGGGGGAGCCCCAGGGAGCTGCAGGCAGAGGGTACCAAGGGGCTCTGGAGCTCACCCACCTCAACGCACCATGCGTGGCTGTGTGGTCTGGGGGCTGGCGGTCACATCTGGACCAGGACTTGCAGGCACTTGCATACGGACACTCGTGTTCACAACAGCAAGGAGAGGTTATTGGCTGCCAGGTGAATACGATAGTGTTTGTGGTTCACCTCCCACCACATGGCGATAGCATCCATATCCTAAAGCATCCATAGAAGCCTAAAAAAACATACAGACCTAAAAAGCCCTTGGATTCAGAGCAAGTAGCATCCGCCCTCCTGCAGAGATGTAGCAGAATTGCAAATGTCCAAGCCCACGAGGATTTCACTATGCATCCAGCAGCCCTGCATTCTCTTTTTTTCTTTTTCCCACCTTAGGGGTTTCCACTGCACAGCGAGTCCAGTAATGAACTGTTACTCTGGAAAATAAGACTTTCATTAGGTTAGGATGCTGCCAGGGTACCGCGTCCCTGTATAATGAACCGTAATATTGTGTGAAGCGTGGTGTGGAGCTGCTGATCTTGCCTCCACCGAGCACCACGCCTGGTCCCGAGGCAGAAGGTCTGCGGCTCCCTGAAGGTTTCCATTCCGTGGGGAAGCTTTTGGGGAGTTCCCATCCAAGTGCAGGTCAAACCAGGTTTTAGCTGTTGGAAGAAGCCCTGGCTTCTTGTTACCCATGTCCTAAAAACAAATGCTGATTATTTCTGCCTTATGTGTTCATTACTCATAACTAGCAGGTACTGAAATTGTACCGCGTTTCTCTTCTGGAATGAAAACATTAATAACTGCTTTGGCTAAGCACAGAGAGATCATTTATTTTACAAACACACAGAAAATTCAGGCCGTCTGGGATTAAAGCCCAGCATTTCTTTGCAGGCTGTGGTTTCAGTGCACTTTCACCCAGTGCTGGGTCTCTACAGTGCTGCTTCAGCCCAGATGTCAGCTAGCCCTATGCCTCCACATCCCTCCGCTGGCCATCGGGTGCGCTCATCCAGCCTCACCTCCATTGAGGACAAGGAGCAGTAAATCCCAGCAGCCTCCTAAAAATGTTTTCTTTTTATTTTATTTTTTTAATTTTATTTATTTATTTATTAAAGACAAAATGGGAGCTTTAAAGGACATGAAAGAAAACAGCCGCCCTCCCGCCGCAGCAGTCCTCATTTCAAGCTGCTTTAATTTCATCGTCTCTGGGCTCCCTGCGGAGGTGCAGGGTGCTCAGCACCACAGCCTGGTCCCCCGGCCTGGGGCTGGTTGCTGCTGGTGGTGCTAGTCCCAGTGGCAGGGACTGTTCCAGGTGGGTCTGAGAGCTGGCCAGGAGAACAAAAGTGATGTCTTTTTCCCCAAATATATTTCCTGAGACCAGCACTCGCAACCTCAGTGCAGCACTGGGGGCTTCTGCCCATCCCTCCTTCCCAAGGGATCAGCACACCTGAGGGTGCTCGCACTGATGTGATTATGCACAACTTGGGATTGAGAATTAAAACAAGCACGCTGACTTTTAGGCAACCGAATGAAAAGGGGGAGCCTCTAAATTGCCTCAAAGAGGGCGAGAAGGCACCGCTGTCCCCCTTTGACATGATGGCCTCCTCCCTGCCCAGCCTGTCCAGCTTCTCTGGCTGAGCACAAGCAGGCAAGCCATTAAAACGGAGAAAAGAGCAAGGATGACCTCTTCCCATCGAGCCCGTTCCTGCCTTTCATTTTGCAACTGGAAAGTACTTGCTGGTTTGGGTCTTCCAGTTAGAGCTGGGCAACTGAGAAACTTTCCAGCTCACTGCCCAATCTGCCTGAAAAAAATCAACTAAGAAGTGGTTTGGATCAATGCAAAGTACAGACCCTTTGATTTTTATTTTTTTTTCCTACCAAAATAAACTCTTCTCCTCCCACCCCGATTAATTTTAGATCAAATGAAATGTTTTATTCAATTTCAGCCTGCAATGTCACTTCAGTACATTAGCTGGAAGAATATTCCTTTTTGAAAAGTAGCAGAGCAAAAAAAGTTCAGCATTTTAAAACTTTTTTCTCCCCAGATGACTACAGGAAATTTTACTTATTGATTGATTTTGTTTGGTTGGTTGGTTGATTTTGGTTTTGCGTGTGTGTTTGGTGTTGGTTTTATTTCTGATGCTGTTTCTCATGGACATTGGTGCTGAGCATCCCAGGGCAGAGAAAGCCCCCATGGTGCCCAAATCACCTTCCTTCCCCCAGAGCTCCCTCCTCCTTCTCTGCTTGTTCCTCTGTAATCAACTATTTAAAACCCAGCTCGGAGACTGTCCTCGCTTTCTAAAGCCCTAGGAGTTGAGAAAAAATCAAAGAAAACGAGAGAAGAAGTCATTGGCCAGTGACTAATCTGTGCTGCTCCTGCCTGGAGAAGTGGGTCCGGCACAGAGGTGGGCGGGGAGCTGTGGGGGCCTGAGCAATAATTTGATTTTCCTGGAGTATGAGGCCACATTTTCACTGCGGCTACAACTCGCATCACAGGCAGATCTGGAGGCAGGGCTCCAAAGGGATTAGTAAAGATTTATTTTTCTTTTCTGGAGTGAGATGAAAGGGGGGAGGCGGGGGGAGAGAGGAGCACAGAGTCCTACAGAAAGGAACTCATTATTTTTTATCTTTTCCAATGACCTTGTTTGTTTTAGTCTGACTTGAAAGCAGTTTCTTCCTTTGCGAAAGTTTGGAAATATCTGGAGATTGAGGCCAGCAAGAAAGGGAAAAGGGAGCGGGGCGGAGAGAAGCAGCATGGAAGAAAAAGAGAATAAATGTGAAGTGAGCTGGAAAAACTGCTTCTGCGAGGAGAAACACCGTCTGGGGCCGGACCGAGACAAAGTGCCATGTCTGGGGAGATTTGATGGAGGACAGCTGCCCTGGGGCTGGATGGGGAAAGCGCTGCCTCTTGCTGCATGTGAGGGGAGCTCTGGATTGCACACATGTGCACGTGTGTGTGTGGGTGCACGTCTGTGTGTGTGCATGTGTGCACATATGTGCACGATGGGCGCTGCAGCTCCAGGCAGGGCTGACGCGTGATCTGCTGCACAGTGGATGTGGATGCATGAGGACTGTGGCTGCATTTGGGGGGCAAGGAGAGCCCCCCAAATCCCCTGCCAGGTCCACCGTGACCCTCAAGCCCCCCCAGGGCTCCTCGTAACCTCCACAGCCCCTGGGCCAGCTCTGCAGCTGGGCTTTGTCCTTGACTTGCAAAGACACAACCATGTCTTCTTCC
Source organism: Nettapus auritus (assembly GCA_011076525.1). Classification (NCBI taxonomy): domain Eukaryota; kingdom Metazoa; phylum Chordata; class Aves; order Anseriformes; family Anatidae; genus Nettapus; species Nettapus auritus. The sequence goes on from CM021773.1 coordinate 10,377,123, forward strand.
ATGCAGTCATGCTAACAGCCTCTTCCTTTGCATTAAATTGATGACATTTAACCTTTAACTCATACTGTGAAAAAATAAAAACTGAAAAGCAGACCTCCCCAAGGTGCAAGGACAGCTATTAACCTGGAGAAAAAGCCCTCTTGCCAGCAGGCGGGGCGGCTAATTTTAGATAAAACCCAGCCCTGGCTTTCAGCTGGCAGCTTGGGTTGATCTCCTCCTGGTTACTCATAAATGCTTATGAAAATGCTTCAAGTGCTCAATTTGCATAGCTATAAAGTCTCATAAATAATTCTAGGTACTAGTATTTAATTATCTGACCTATATTGTGGCAGCATTTTTACCTCGTTTATGGAAATCGGAGTCGTGCTGAATGGAAACCAGGGCATTAAGCGGTCACATTGAGTTGCTGTGTAAAGAAGAAAGGGATGGGGACCCAGCTCAAATGCTTACCTGCAGCGTCTTATCAATACTAGCACTAATTAGGGATAATTTAGCTTAACTAAAACTCTTATGGCTGCTATTGGGAGTCACATTTTAACCATCAGGAGCCCCTGAGCAGCCCATTTAGGAGCAGGGCCGTATTTCCCAGTAATGTGGTAGCGGGTACCTGCTGGAGTCAGCTGCTACTTTGCGCTGCATGCCGGGGGACCCTGTTACCTCTGTATATCATGCTTGCAAGGAGGACATAGCCCTTGTGCTGTGCAAAGCTCCGAATCTCCAAACCACAGCAGGGCTGAGGTGGGAAGGGACCTCCAGGTCCACCCGGTCCGGCCCTGCTCAGGCAAGGCCACCCGGAGCAGGGTGCCCAGGACCACTTCTAGGAGGCTTCTGAGCATCTGCAAGGAGAAGACCACCCAAAGCCCAGTGGTGAGAAGAGGAGTGAGGAAGGGCTATGGGCTGGGGAGCAGAGGGTAAGTGGGGAAAGTGGGGTGAGCAGGTCTGAGTCGTCCCTATATTCCAGCGGCCGGGGGCTGGTGTGTACCCATGGGCAGGTAATCCGGGGAGCAAATAATCCCAGCCCTTGAGCTGCCAGCCAGGCAGGTGTTTTGAAACAAACTGAAGCCCTGAACAGAAGAGAATGCTTTTTCTTCTTTTTTTCTTTTCTTTTTCTTTTTTTTTTTTTTTTTTTCTTCAAGGGAAAGAGTTCCCTGCAAGCACCCAACTTCCCCTGCTCTGCCTGTCTGCTAGTGCGAAGCAGTGAGGGCGTTATAAATAATTTATTCTCTGGGAGGGGGGGGAGGAAGAGAGAGCGAGCTTTTAATTAAAATTATATCTTACAGATCAAATAAATATGAATAAGATGCCAAAAACAACTGTACAAATCCCAAACATTCTCTTGTGTTTTAATTATTTGTGTTGATAAAACAAGAGCGAAGGCGTTTTGCTCTGCTTGGAGGGCGAGGAGGCAAAAGGTTATGCTGGCATTTTTTATGTGCTTTTCGAGGAACAAATGCTTCAGAAGCACAGATCTGACAAACTATAATTCATATCAGGAATTAAATTGGAATTTAGAGAACAATTGTTAATATTTCAAAGTAATTGTTTAAGAAATTATCATTTTGGTATCTGCCTCAAAAATAATTACCCACCACTAATTTTTCCTATTCAAAGGCCGCTATTTGCTGGAATAGTGGAAAGATGAGGATTTTTGCTGTGGGCTATTTATGTAGTTCAAATGAGGAGATAAATAGGAAGGGACTTTTATGTTCCTAGGCAAATGAGTCTGACTAATGTACGGCTTCAAGCTCAAAAGCGGGCTCTGCATTTATTTGAAAATCTGGGCAAGTTTTTATGGATGGGATTTGCAAGTCACAGCAGGCAGGAGGAGAACCAAACCCTGCGCACGTTAATTAGGGACTGGGTCCCACATAAAACCCCTGCCACGTGGAGAAACCCTGCCTGCGGTATGGGGGGCAGCAGGAAGGGCTTGTCCTGCGCATGTGGACCTGGCTGGGTGCAGCCCAAGGGGCTGCCAGGGAAGCAGAACAGTTGTGCCTTTATCGCAGCCCAATGCACGACTCCACAACCCTATGGCCTCTGCAGCAGTTTGGGATGGGAGGGGAATCACTAGCTCTGCTCTTTTGGATAGGGCACGTTGAGCCGTCTCCTGGGGCATTTGAGTTTTTGGAAGACCTTGGGAGGTCTTCTTCCTAAGGCAGCAGGAATCCCGAGCATCTGAGGCTGGGGTCATCCGGCCCTGGGGACTCGCAGCCTGCCCCTAGCCTCTGCTCTGCTGTTCTGCTGCCTTCTTCTCTCCCTTCAAACACGGTGTTTGCAAAGGAAGGAGACAAACTGCAGTGGTGACAGCACCAGGAAACGTTCAGCAAATGACAGTTTAAAGGAATTGCTGTAAACTTCTCTGATCAGAGAAAGTATTAAAAGGGGAACTGTTTCTGTGAAAGCATGTTCAAAAGGAAGACCTCTTTTTCTGGGTTTTGTTATGTGTAAATATATATATATATTTCTGCAAAATGATTAATCCATCTTTGTTAGGAACAATTCTCTAATGCATTTTGAAATATCTCACTTACTGACACATGCTTTTTTTACCAGCTACTCTTTCTCTCAGCAACGCTGATGTTGATGCTAATTTTTAAGATGCAGAGGGAGAAGCAGCATTTTGCATCGAGTCTGCTGGGAAAGGCTATTTCTCCCTGCAGAAACCATTTTGCATGTGAACTTTTTTAAGCACCCCAATGCCAGGACACCCTCTGGCTTCCCTCCAGCCGTCCTATAGGGCTGGCATTGCCCACCAGGCTGGGCCCTGCACCCTGCGAAGGACCAGATCTGTTGACAAAGCTGTCCAGCAACCTCCTGGAGGAAGATCCCACGGCTTTTGGGTTGTTAATGTATCTCCCGCCCCCCTTCGTGCTATACCTCTCCCTTCCCTTAGATCTCAAGGACTTCAGAGTCTCTTGAAGACGCTGGTCTGGAGGCTAATGAGGAATACACTTGACCTTTGCAGATGCCACGATCAAAGATTACTGCAGAATGTGGGGAAGCAAAAAAGAAAAGCTCCTTTTGGCTTCGTCCTCCCAGCTTGTTGCAAGCATCCCAATTACGAAGCAGATCACAGGGGCTGTGTTGGAAGACATTGGTATCAGCAAATTAGCAGGCTGCTGTGGGAGCAGTAATTAAGGCAGCTTTGTGTTTGCCCGGGTTTGGGGCTGTGGCTGCTGTTTGCATGCTGCTCGGATCCAGGGTCCCCTTGCACGCCTGGGGTTTGGGAGCCTGCTGTGCAACGCAGTGGCTTGCGTTGTCTCTGCCGTGCTTTTTAAATAATTGCCATGTTTTAGGAATTAATTGTAGTGATTGCAGGCAAAGGACAAAACACAGGCAAAGCGGTAATGGCTTGTGTGATCCCACTGCTGCGGCTTCCCACAGAGACAGCGGTAAAACACCGCCCATCTGCGGGCTAGAAAAAGCAGGGGAAAACAGCCTCTGCCCCTAGGTGCAAAAGGGAGGATGCAGGATTGCGCCCTCCCAGGACCCCAGCTCTTTGAAGGCAGCAGGTAGGCCCCCTGCTGCATGGGGGTCTTGGAAAATTCAGGGAATCGATGGGCATCATCCACTGCTGTGGCAGAGCTGCTCAATGCACGGCTGTGCTCTGCTCCCAGGGGAGCAGGGCATGGGGACTGCAGCCCCTGCTTTTGGGAGGTCAGTTTGTAGCACGGATCTGTTTTCAGCAGGTGCCTCTGCCAGCGTTTCCCCCTACTATTAAGCCAATAATTTCCTATTCTTAAATTAAGCCTATTTCCCTTGTTTTGCATTTGCATGGAGGCATTAAAAAAAAATCTCCCTTTCATGTTGTTTATCATCTCTAAATATCAGAGCTAACAGCCCAGGTTTCCTTTGCTCTTTACAGAGTGCCTCATAAATCACCTGCTGACTGCCAGGATCTCTTCAGCCTCTCCTCCTGCCATCCCTGTCCAGGAAATGGGCCGCATGTCTCCACGTGGATCTGGTCTGAATTGGTTGCCTTAACCCAGAGGTCAAGGGAATGGCGATGCCTCTCCTGCAAAGCACTTGTTTCACGAAGGCTAAACTCTGGGTTTGTTTTGTCTAATACAGCACAGCAAGTCTTTATTGTTATTATTTTATTATACTTTTTATCTCTTTATTTTATTTTTATTTTATTATTTTATTTTAATTTTATTTATTATTAATTTAATTTAATTTATTTGCAGTAAGGTTCATTATGGGAAGAACCAGGGAGGGCAATGTGGAGGGAGAATCCAGTCCCACCCTGGGCAATGCTGGCCATCCCCACATGCACCCACGTGCCAGGGCTGGAGGCTGGTGTCTCCCCTGTCATTTCGTCGCAGTCGCTCCAGGCTGTACGGACCATGCCAGCAGGCCAAGCAGCTCATCAGGGTTTTGAGGCAGGGTTTGGCCACTCAAAGGGCCTTGTGCTCTATACACCAAACCGTGGGGAGCACAGCACTTGGTGGAAGATGTCTTCAGCAGCAGCCTGGGGCTGGGTTTTGAAGTGCTCCTGCTTGCGGAAGGATGCTTGCAGGGCCAGCCAGGAAGATGCCAGGAGAAACGGCAGATGCCCAGATAACTTTTCACATTGATTTCCAACAGCCCAAATAGTCCATGAAATGCGCTGCTGCTTCCCACCGATCTCTGCCTTGGAGCATGCCTTAGCATAACAGCATAACCTGTTGGCTGAAGTTCTCACTTCTCTCTTTTTATTTCTTAAAGACTTTATAATAAATCAACTCATCTGTTCTGGATTGTGCTAGGTCTGATAATCCACAAGCATCTGCAGCATCTTCAGTTCTGAGGAGCCAACCCATCTATATCCAAGGCACAGTGCAATTCATCGTAACAGTGGTGGAGTGCAGCCAGGGCAACCAAAAATACAAAGCTTAGGAAGTACTAGTTTCTGAAGAAGGTTTTGAAGGAAAGGAATGGATCAGCAATGCTCCTCAGAGCAACCTCTGGGCATCTGGGGAGTGCTGGCTTATTTAGCAAGGGAGCAACTCTGGTCCAGCTGGGCAAAACTGAGTGGAGAGCTGGGGAGTGTGGGCTGATGGAGGTGGGAATAGACGCAGCAAACATTATCCCTCATGGGAAAGTGACTTATTTGCACCAAAGATGGCTTAGAACAGAGATGTGTGCTCTTTTCTCAGCGCTGGTGACGTGGCAGGTCCCAGGAGGCCCTCTGGGTAATGAAGGAGGTGTCCATGTATTTTCACATACAGGGGAGCTGCTCACAACGAAAGCGCTCTAATTAGAGGAAAATATTTGATCTCCATAGGCTTTTGTTGAAATATCTTAGAAAGGCAGCAGATGTTGCTGAAATATTTTTTTCAACCATTTTCCCCCATTTTCTTCTTTCTCTCTCTCTCTTTTTTTTTTTTTTTTTTTTTTTTTTTTTTAATATGATGCATTGAATTTTAAATTAGATAGACAGCTTGTAGATATTTATTGGGGTTGCCAAACACTTGCTCTGAATTAAAGCTGGTGCCTCATTCAAAACTATGTGACCCTATCCCTCTGCCTTACTTTTGAAAGCCACAAATTATCCAGTGTTCAGCTCAACCCAGGAGCCATAGGCTCCCCAAAATCTGTCATAGCACAGCCAGCCCATATTGCTCCATTGGATCTGTTGTCACCTCGGTAAGCATAGCATCCTGGTGATATGGCCATTCTGTACTGTTCTACCTTGTATCACTCTTTTGCCCAATAATTCACCTTCGATGACAAGCTAGAAGGCTGCAAATCTGACTCCTCAATCCCAAAATAAAACCAGCTCAAATGTAGGACATTCCAAAAAGCCTCATGGAGGTGTCTGTCTTCTTCAGAATGGCTTCAGATGAGGAAATTTTCAAGGTAGGAACCTGAATCCAGGTGTGAACTTTTCATTGCAAGGAGACTTAAGGGATGGAAAGCCCTATTTTTGGATATTCAGCGCCGTTGTAGAATATTATATCTCAGTCCTGGCTGCCTTGGCCACGGCAGCATGAAGCCAGCTCTGAACCAATGCACAGTGAGAGTCAGCACCACTGCAAGCTCTGCAGAATGGGTGGAAAAGCAGCAAAACTGTCCTTGTGTAGATGAGGAAATGAGATGTGTATGTGTGGTCATCTACAGCAAAGGATGGGTGGAGTCCAAGAAACACAAAAAAACAATATCATAGCCCCTTGGGCAGTTTTGCCTTTAATGCCAGAAGTAAGGGGATTTTCCCCAGAGAAGGGCTGTTGTTCCTGAACCCCAGCATACCACAGTGTGTTCAGCAAACACAGGCATCACCATTCGAGCAGGGAATAATCACAGGCCTTTCTCCCAGAAATGTTGTTGTCCCAGAGTCTGTGGAAAACCAGGTGCACAGCCTGGACATCAGATGCTGCCTCAGATCAGGAACCCCATGGGTTTTGTTGTAGAGTCAAAACAAGCATCGTTATGAATTTGCTTGTCTTGTGTCACCCAAAGAGCATCTACAGGACACTGCATTCAAGCCCACTGGACAGGTCAGTTAATTATGTTGAGAGAATCAATAGATTGATCAATTTATCAAATGATAAACAGAGTTTCTGCTTTCATCAGGGTAGTGAATATTAATTGATTTGACAGGCTGAAGCTTGGTAAAACAAGTAGAAGGGGCATCAGGGCATCACTGTATTAATTAGCCATGTTGAAGCTGCTTTTAGCTGCTTCCGAAGTTTAATCAATATGCTACATTTGAGTCCCAAAAGGCTTATGAAAACAGCCTTTGAAATCCTTTAAATTGTTGCCTCTGTGAGGTTTTAGACTCTTTGTGTATTCTTGTTCTGCTGTTCTTCTTCCCTTTTTTTCCCCCTCCTGAAATCAATAGTGACCCATAAGGATTGGTAGGGGCGGGTTTTCTTATTTGTATCACAAATTTGCATTCACTGGGAACAGAAATAAAATGAAAAAGATCTTCTGTTTTAGTACAATAATAATAATAATCCTAGACATTAATGAGCTGCCCTCTGCCTTCCAGTTTCTATATGCAGTAAATTACCTCTATAGACTTAATCTGATGTGAATGGGCAAGGCACCAGTTAAATCATGTTTTCCTGAGCCCTCGCATAGTGCTCAGACTTTGATTTAATACAAAGTAAGGTTTGAGCTTGTTAAGACATTTTGCCGAGAGGGGGGCGGAGGAGAAGGCCACCCTGCAGAGACACCCTGGCGGCTGCCTTCCTGCAGACTTTCCTATGGCTTTGAGACGATCTCGGCGCTGAATCTGGGACACCCTTCTCTGCCAGGGGACTCCTTGATAGCTGAAGGCTTTGGTGTGTCCTCGTGACCCACGGTGTGCCATGGAGAGGTGGGGCAGCCCCAGAAGTCCCCCTCATCAGGACCACAGACCAACCCTCCAGCAAACTTGAGAATATGTGGCAACCTGAAAAAAAATTTCTAAAACCGTGAGTTTCTGACCTCGTAATTTGTTGCAGCTTTCTGCTAGTTTGAATTCTCATCCCTTTTTGGGACAAAACCTCCCCAGATGTGCCTGTAGAGGGCTTCCAGCACACTTCCCCTGTGCCTTCAGCAATTCCGCTCGTCTGGGCTCCCCAGGGTCGCCACTACAGATGTCATACCAGCACAGTCAACATAGGACGACCAGCAGTGCTCCAAACAGTGCTCAGGGCCCCAGCATAATTATAACAATTACAGAGTCAGGCCCTGAGCTGCACTTTCCGATGCACACATCTGCCATGCAGGCCTCACCATGTACGTGGATCCTTTCCTTAATAATGGAAGATGCCCCTGTCTCTCTAGGGGCAACACTCCTTGCTACGGGCAAGGCACTAAATCACATTTGAAGTTTCTAGGCCAAAATACTTTATTTTAGAAGAATAAAGTTCTGAAAAAGCATAAGACAAGTTTCCAGGCCTGGCTCTTCGAGCCTACCTGGTGGTGGGCAGGAAAGGAAGCAGCTTTGTGGAAGGTGGAAGCGAGGCCGCTCAGTAGAGATGGCCTGGAAGTGATTGGATGGAATCAGAGGAAAATGGGGCAGAAGAGTACACAAGTGCATGCCACTGCACCCCAAGGCAGAGCTAGCTCTTCCCTTATCACTTCCAACTGAGAGGCACAGGAACATCTCAGCACCATACACAAAGATAGTGGTTCATTTCTCAGGTCTTTGTACCTGACCACCCATCAGCCTTAAATGCATCATGAGCCTTGGTGCCAGGAGAAGGAATAAAAGAGGCACCATCCAGCTCTGCCTGGAGTGGGGTGGCCCATTAGGTCCCTCTTTGCAACTACTGCACCCACTCCTGTCACACACACATCCTTGGATTTGGTGACACGGCCAAATCCCCTTTTCCATGAGGGATGGCAGTTTGGGAAGCTGATCTCGATGCAGGTTATGCATGCCGGTGACTTCTCTGGAATTGCTGCTCTCCTGAACATCTCTGTAGGTGCAGAACAGGCTGCACAGGGGCAGGATGCCCTCCTGGGCCACACACAATGGCAGTAACGAACATTAACAGCTCCTGCTGAAGGGCTGGGCCTGAACACTTGGCAGACCTGTCACAGTTAGCCTGTGACTCCTCCACAGAGGCCTCCCGGAGAGGAGGACAAAAAGGCAGAGGTCTCAGAGCAGGGCAGAAAGGGACAGAGGAACAGAAAGGAACAAAAACTCACATTCTGCAGCCAAGTGAGCCCTTTGTGCCTGGGCTGTCAGAAGGGTGGTTCACAGCTGGGGCACGATGGCGTGGGGAGCAATGAAGGGGACATCTGATGGGGAGGCACTGAGCAGGAGGCACTGGGCAGTGCCCCAGTGCTCAGGCCATGTGGGTGGAAGTCCAAAACAATGCCAATTGCATCCAGCACCACCATCTGGAGCAATGCTGCCCAAACCTGTCCCTGTGATTTTCCTCTGGAGGGCCTTGGAGGGTTGGCTTGTGCACTGGGGGAGGTTCCTGGACCCCAAAGCAAGAAGCAAAGCCACCTGATGTGTGGGACATAGGTAGGCAAGGCCAAGGCAGTGCTGCAGGATAGCAGTGAAGCTTCACCATTCATAGACTAGTTTTACTGTCTCCGTCACTCCTCCTGCTTGCAGGAAACCAGAGGGATACCCCGCAGTGTGCGTCACCATTTATGACAATCAATAGCTGGGACTTGTCCAGAAAAAAGCAGCCAAATGCATGTTCCTTCCCAGAAGTTTATTCAAGGGATGCAAGGAGTGGTGTCAGAAGAAAGTTTGGTGAATGTGTGTATATAAACATACATATATATATATATATATATATAAACACACATACTCACCTGCTTTTGCATTGCTCTGCAGCAGCCAGTGCTCGTTGCCCCGTACCCCGCTCCCTCCGTCATTTCATTGATGCCTACCCCAAGAGGCAGGTATGACGTAGACCCACCTCCCCTCCCACTCAAATACCTCTGCCAGGGGGAAGGCCCCTTGCTGAAGAGAAATAATACAAGCCTCATGTCACTGATAGTTTTAAAATTATAAAGGAAACCTTCCGTCAGTGGTGGCACAATTACCTTCCCATTTTCCTGCTTCACCTCATTAAAAGGAAAATGTTACAATTAAGGCACGGGCAGGAGGAACAGATTAATGTTCTGTTTCTAATGCATTGATGAATCGGCACTTAGTCAAGGGGCTTAAAAATATTAAATCCTCGAAACAGCCATCCCAAAGGGGAGCGTTTCTTGCTGGAGGGGCTTTCTCAGCGTGAACTGGTGGCTGTCACTTACGCAATGGTTGTGTTGTGCAGCTGGGTTTTTGATGGGAGCAGGGTTTGCTCAGGTTTGCCTGCTGGTGCTCCACAGGGTGGTCACACGATCCATGGGAAATCTTCTCTAGGTGTTCCCCTTAACATACAGTAACTTATTTTTGGTGTGCATGGGGTATTGTACATGTAATTGGACATCATCTGTTCTTCTTGTTTTTCCATCCCATTTCTCTCCTTTTGGCATGTCTTCATTAGTACCATGGCTTTACTCTGCCAAATGCAAAATTGCTTCAGGCTTTTACTCCATTTTTCAGGCCAGGTCCCTGTTGCATGAAGGGAGCAGTGAGCAGGGAACAGGTCATTCCCTGTCCCCAACCCAGAGCTGTGTTGCCTCTGGGAGATTCCTCGGCCACTCCTGGAGCCACCTGGAGGTGCAGTGTACACCTTCATCAAACAACTTGCTCTCCTAAAACTGCCTGGGGGGGGGGGGGGCATGAAAATCTGCACCCATATTCTACATCCATTTTCAACATATTTTAACACAATTTCAAAGTTTTTTTGTGGCCTTGAGCTAAGACTCAGGGCCCGCCGTGCCCACGTTCGCTACACCGCCGGCAATTCTCAGTCCTCCTATAATGAAAATGTCACTAATGATAAATATTTAAAGGAATTCTTATTTTTATATTTACTACCCTGACCTTTATCTATTTGGATTTTATTTTACATTTTATGTGGCTTGCCTTTGCTTTTCCACAGCCATGCGGTGCCGTGGAGCAAGAAGCACTGCAACAGCTCCAAGATCATCGCCACGTTATAAATACGCGCACAGTACATACAATTACAGAACTTTAATGTCTGGTATAATTACTGTCTGCAGTTTGCATTAATGCTCAGGGTGATATAGTGAAGCAAGCCGCTCAGACACTGCGAGATGCACGTCCCGAGGGGCAAAGGAAAATCATCGCTTGCGATCCTACGATTAATTATTGTGCTGCGCGTGGAGAAGCTGAGGTTTTCCCAAGCACTTCTTGCGCCCATGGTTGATTGAAATGCCTACACAAGAACAGCACTGCTGTGCATAGCCTGCGGGCAGGGCTGTGCTTTATCATCAAGCAAGGGTCCTCAATTTTATTCTTGTAATGCTGAAAGGGAAAATTGAGGAAAACAGCAGGAATAAGGAGGAGAAAGTGAGTGTAACAGGTTGAGGCATCTTAAAATATGATGTGTGTTAATTTGCAGCACTTCCCCAATGCGTCGCCTGGCCCAGGACCTGGGAGGTGAGCTGGAAGATGCTGGGGGTTCATCCTGCTCCAGGATTTATCATTACTGATTTCATGAATTGAATTATTGAATTATTGCTGAAGCTCAGCAGATCCACAGCAGCACGTGGATCGGAGATGCTCCAGGCTGTGATGAACCCTGGCATGTTCCTGTCCTTTCCATGCCACAAAGGACCAGGCCTGGCAGTGCCAGAGGGCTGAGGACAGGATTTGGCTGAGGAAACCAACAGCCATCCAGGAACAGAGGAGAAGGGAATTCCCCTGAGAGTGGTGTCTGGCAGCCTTACCCGAACCCCATGGAAGGGAGGGACAATGGAAGAAATGAGTTAATAGGCTTGATTGGACCTTGCTGAAAATCTGGAAAAAAAAGGCAAAAAGAAAGTGCTGAGGCAGCTTTCTGTGTCTTTGAACTTAAGCTTTGAAAAGAGGTGGGGAAAATCTTAAGGAATTAACGAGGACAACTGGGAAATTACTCAGGAGGAACTTTCAGAGCTTTCAGCTTGGAAAGAAATTGAAAAAACCCTTTATATATATACACCCGGACAGACATATACACACATACACATATATAGGCGCTTCAGCCAGCCATTAATCTTCACCTCTGATTTTCTCACTGCATTAACGATGGGAGCTGTTGACAGGGTGGCTGGGGAGGGCGAGAGCTGCGCGCCCCCCGCGCTGGGAGCTGTGGAGGAGGCAGAGGCAGCGCTGCCGATACCCGGGGCTCCCTGGCAGCACTTGCTGAAGCTCAGCCTTGATCAGAATAAGTCTCCTTACAGGAAACATCAACTTTTTGTCAAAAAAGCCTGGAGATAAATATTCTTGGATGAAAACCTATAAAAAGCCCAGACTGACAAACTGTTTTTTTAGGCACTTCTTTTTCTCCCAACAAGAATATATCTGTCAAGAGAAACAGATGTTCTCCATGAAAAATCTTCTTTAATTACAAGTCTGTCAAAAAAAGGCGAGGTAGAATTTTTTATTTTTTTTTCTTTCTTTCTCCGAGCCCATTAAAATGTATGTGAACGGCCAAGGTTTTAAAGCCACGGCTCCTTCCATAATACAGTATTTAAATGAAAAGTTTATCTGTTGAGCAGGGTGAACAGGAGTGAAGCCACAAGCCAAAATGTAGGGACAGAATCATGCACCCAGTGGGGCCAGGTAAGCCGAATCCCCCCTCCAGAGCTTAGGCCTTTGGCACATCATGCCAAATATCACAGAGAAAAACAAAAGCATTTAAGATCCTGCATTCCCGGGCATTTTTTTAAACGCTGTGTTATATTTTCAATCCTTCTCTTCATGTGCCCAGTAAATACTTTAGTTAATACCTTCAAGCACTAACCAGCAGTCCTCACCTTTTCGGGGCTGGTCTGCTTGCCAGGAGCCTGCAGATGAGGGCAATGTGACATAAATGTTAAAAGAGGTTTCTCCTGAGGCTGGCACACCACGTGTTATCCAGGGGAATAAAGTTCTGCAGGAAACGGGAGCGGGAATGCAAGGTTGGTATTTCTTTATTTATTGGTTCCAGTAATTGGTTAGAATATGGCTGAGCAGTTGGATGAAAATAATCAATAGTTCTTGTCCACTAATGAATGATTTTCCAGCAGTCGCTAGTGTAAATAGGTTTCATTAAAATAGCAAATCCTCCCAAACAAGAAAATTAACGAGAGCTTATGAAACCTATGAAATTGCATGGGTCTGAATTTCTGACAGCAGTGACAAATATCCGCTATTGTTATTTTTGGTAAACAGATTTTCTTTTCAATTCTCAGTCTTGTCACTTAAATAATAACAATACTTAGCAAATCCATTATTCCTTTCCCAGAAATGTTCAAGTGTTTCAGGCCTGCAAACCGTGTCAGCCGCCGGCCAGGAAAAGGCTCCTTTGCCAAGCTTCCCCTGTGCCCGACCCCCGCCCTTGGAAATGGTGGTGATCCGAGTTCAGCCTTCAAAAAAGCCCTCTCTGAATCAATGGAGCTGTTGCTTTTCCTGACTCCCGGGAATAACATGGTGGAAACAACCCAAGGTTGGGTCCAAAATAGAAAACTGAAAAAAAATATTGGTTTTGACCAACCTGGAACGTGTCTCTTTTTACCTTTATATTTTCCTAGAGGAAAGTGAAACTCTTCATCCACAGGTCCAAAATGCCCCGAAGCCACTTGGTCAGATATCTCCCAGCATGTTTTCTCAGTTTCTCAGTTATTGCTGGATGAATCAGAAGTTCTTCAGGGAGCAGTGAGGATGTTTTTGCAAGTGGCAAAACCCAGGTTAAATCTCAGTGGCTGAAAAAGCTCAGTTCCAGTATCTGCTTCTTGCTCCCAGAGTAGATTTCTCCTCCTCCTTCTCTTCTCCTTCTCCTTCTCCTTCTCCCTTCTTCTCCCATTCTTCTTTCTCTTCTTTCTCCTCTTCTCCTTCTTTCTCCTTCTCCTCCTCCAGCTCTTCTGCCTCCTCCTCCTTCTCCTCCTTGCCCCTAACTCATCCTTGGTCGCCCTTCCCTTTCCTTCTCCCCATCACACATCACATGGTGGATGCAGGAGGCTCTCAAAGGCAAGAGCAGGCTTTGGGCACCATTATTCACATGAGCAGCATTGACCAGAAACCAGGGTTTCACCCAGGAGATCACGTTGGTAATCTCCTTCGAGGAGGCGCTCCCATTTTTCATGATGGTCAGTCCTTGCGGGATGTGGATGAAAAGAGAAAGCATTTCATTTGCTCTTTGGAAGCCACAGCTATAGATCAAGTTTTTTTTTTTTTTTTTTTTTTTTTTTTTTTTTTTTTTTTTTTCAAGAATTGAGGCTATACTCTGTGAAAACTAAAACAAGTTATCTACACTTTCATCTAGAGGTCAGCAGTAGAGATTTTTCTCCAACAGCTGGATAAATCCAGGCTGTTAGTTCTGCTCCTTCCCACTCTCCTCGGTTATTGCTTTTCATTACATGAAGGGTGAGAAACAGGCAAATACCTCCTCTTTCCATCTTTGCCCTTGCTTGTTTGCACAAAGCAGCCAAACATCTTCCTGCTGACACTTGGGACCCAAGCCCACCATGGCCACCAAAAGGTGGCCATGACGTTGCTCTTCGGTTGCCACACTCTGGATGCAGATGTTCAGGGCTGCTTATTCCTAGCAGATGGCATACAAAGGTTATTTTTGAACAGCAAGACACAGACTGGTGGAGACGTAGACCTTTCTCTACCATGAAAAGAGGCAGCCCTGCACCTTGCCCACCAGGACGGTGGGTTTTGCTTCTGCAGAGCCTTTAGGGATGTCTTGTCACCAAGCCAGCACGTCTTCCTGACACACATCACTTGTCCTGTGCTCCCTGTTGGCTGGTCTGGGGAGACAGCAACCTCTCCGTCTGTCATCCTGCTCAAGGAAAGCAGCTCTGGTATTTAATGGACACCTCCAAGATGTTTCTGCATAGGCCCATAGCTGAGGACAAGTGCCTCAGACCTTGAGATGTTCCCGGGGAGATGAGTGGCTCAGCCAGAGCCTGATGGACTCCACTCTGCATCTTGACCTCGACTCAGCTTCGCCACTATGGACATCCCAGGCTGCTGAACCCCTCCCTGTCCCCACTCCTCTTGCCTTGCATGGGTGCCACAGGACTAGGCCACCTTTTGCTGCCTGATCTCAGATCTCTGGCAGGAGGGTTTCTGAAACCATGCTGCACTCCTGCGTCCGTGAGCCTGCGGCTGTAAATCCTGTGCCTCTGCCATAAGCGGTGATTGAGCCTGTCTAGCTTAATTTATTCCTTCGGAGCCCATGCAGTTATGGCAGAGATGATTGCCTGCTCAAGGAGCAGCGCTTGGGTTGAAATCTTTCCCTCTTGAGAGCTCTGCTGGAAAAACACCGCAGCGTCTGTGAACCACCAGCAGCCATACGTAGCCTGTATCCTTGCCTGGCCACTTTTCTGCAATGTCATCATCCCTCCTGACCTCCCTTTCCCTCCCTTCTTTAATCCCTTTTATCTCTGCTTCATTTCTACCATTGTCCCCTACTGTTTGGGCTCCTCATTAGGTGATGGAGCACATCACAGTGGTGATGGAGCAAATCATGACAGCGATGCAGCCGACTTGATAGCTCCTTGGGGTGCCACCTGTGCAGCTCACAGCTGTCCCACACACGCACCCGTTTTCAGGCAGCAGAAGGGGAAAAGGAAAGCATGGTAAAGGGGTGCATCGAGTAGAGATTTCAACCCCACATTAGGGTGATGAATTATGGAGCTTCAGTGGTCTCGCACCCCCATGGACCTGCCCTTCCCAGCAGCTCAATCACCAAATAGCCCAAATTCCCTACCTGGGACCCAGACAGGGGCTCAACTTAAGCTGTGGATGCTGAGCATGAATAATTTGTCCCTGGGGGAAAACCCCTCATGCAGCCCCAGCCCCTGCCTCGGTGTGGCTCTGGAGCCCAGCAAGAAGTGCGCTGCATTGTTTGTCACCTGAAGCACTTGAAAAAATTACACAAATCCATCAAAGTAATGAATCTTCTCAGCAGTGGCAAATAGACAGAGACAGACAGGCACTCAGCCGAAACAAGTCATCTTTAAAAATTAATACAAAATAAACAGCTGGCCTTTTGCTCCATTTCCAGGTGACAGCTGCGTGGTTTGGGCGAGGGGACGGGCAGGGGATGGGTGATGGCTCTCGAGGGGACCGCATCCCTGGGGCAGGGACGTGCCCGCCTCCGTGTCCCTGTCGCCGTCACAGTGTCACCTCCATCCTCAGCAGCATCTGGCTGCTCCGGGAGCGAGGGAGCAACACAGCGGTCGATGCTGCATTATGCTGATGACTGCTTAAGAAATAACCAAATTTTTGGGAGCGCCGAAGCCTCATCACCTTCCTACAGCCTTGTCAGGCTCCTGCCAGCCCTCGCAGCTCTTGAATCGGTTTGTCTGCCTCTGATGGAGCTGGTATGCTCCTTAGGGGACAGACTGCGCTTGCTCTCACGCCTGCATGCTGCTTCTCACAGTGTGGGCTCAATAAATAATTAATAGCAGTGCTGCTGCCTCCTCTAAGCTTTCATTTCATTACCCAGGTATAATGTATCTATCTATGAATGTATGTATATGTGTGTGCACTTATGTACATACCTCTCTAGGCGTTCAGTGTATATATGACCAGGACACAGACCCAGAGGTGATGGGGGTCCCGTTCCTGCTCCCACCCCATCTCCTTGTGCTCGCACCCTGCTCCAAAGCCCTGGTCCTGTTCTTGGCTGAGGCAGCGCAGCAGCGAAGCACATCAGGATGGGGGCTCCTGCTTCAAGCTGCAGGAAAAGCAGTGCATACCTGGGGAGGCACAGAAAACAAAAAATTGCCTCGAAATGCCCAGGAGCTGACCAGAAGTTGGTGGGAAAAGACTTCCTGAGCCCTTTGCAGCAAACAAGTCAGTTTTGATTTTCTCTCTCTTTCATTTTTTTCACACAAAAAAGCCCATCAGTGGGGAAAAAATCAAACCCAGCTCTCATTTGAATAAAAACCCAGAGAAATTTAGTTATTAGCTTACTGGCAGAATGAGTTTTAATTGGTCTTCTGTACATTTTTAAACATTCGTGTCGCTGCTTGATCCCAGCATTGCTGCTTCTCCATCGGCCACAGTCCGGCCCCTCCGATGGTCCGAGAGGCAGGAAAGCAGCAGAAGGCAAACCGCTCTCAACCACAAGCATCCCTTTTCTGCTCCAGCCGCTCCCATCTTGAGGCTTTTTTATTTATTAGCCTGCAAACAGGCGGGCGCGCCGGTACCTACGGGGCTGCCCTTGCCCTGTGAAGAGCGCGGGGCTGGAGAGCGCAGAGGAAGACGGATGGATCCTGAATTGAGTCGAATTTATGGGGTTCCGCAATTCCTGCTGCCGTACGTCTCTGGGAAATGACACCACCACTTCAGGAGCAGAGATTAATCTGAGCCGGCAGGAGAAGGACAAAACAAATCATCTACTGCAGGAATCTCATTTGATGCCTGTTAGTAAAAGCACCGGGATGAATGGCTTTTGTAAAGACCGCACCGCAACATGCTCTTTTTTCCCCTTTCCTCTGTTGTTCTGCAAATTGAGGTCTATGAGGTGTGTGGCGGAGGCAATCTTGGGGTCGCTTGCGGAGAGGCTCAGGACGAGGTGATTCCAGGGGTTTTTGCACTGAGGCTGGATGAAATGCAGAGCCTGGGGTGTAAGAGCAAGAAAGGAGCTGGAAACCAAGCTAGAACTGGGATGCTATGAGTGTGCACAGGGATGGGAGAGAGGTGGACACATCCTGCACCATGCTGTGTATCAAACCTGCTGCTTTTAACCATGAGATCACCTGAAGGTCAAGGAGAAGCAGCAGGTCATGGGGATGAGACTGCAGGCCTCCAGGGACAGCATGGCCTGTGCTCTCAGGGCATCACCTCCACACGTCCAAGGAAGATATCCTTTATTGAAAAAAAGGCAAAAAATAATAATAATAATAATAATAATAAAAAAATTCTCAAGTTCTCCAGAAAATGGGGTCAGGGAACCCTGCAAATCCAGCCATACAAAACATCCAGTGATGCTCCTTATCCTGCCCAAGCGGCCCAGCTGGATGCAGCCCTGGAGCAGCAGCGGTACCCAGCGCTGAGCACCGCTCCTGCACAATGCCTCGTGTCCCAGCTCGATACAGAATCAATTCAATTGATCTTTTTTTAAGGTGCAGCCTCACAACGGCTGAGACTGTGTAAGATGCAGCTAAGCATGCACTTCCACAAAATAATTTGTCAGGCCCCGCTGTAGAAACCTAATGACGGCTGTAATTTATCGCTGACAGATGATATTTATCACCGCAGCATCCCCTCTTTCTCTTTCTCTGTCTCGTTAGGAATGGCATCAATAATGTTTATTGTAGCTTTTAATTTTTTATCTTTGGTATTCTTACCTGCACTGATGATGGCTGGCTGGAGATGAGAAAAGGCATTAAAGCAGACAGAGGCTTTGATATGTATTCGAGGGTGAATAATGAAGTTAGGAATTCTTCCTGCATGCTCACACTGGGTGTACATGGTGGTGGAGCCCGCCCCAACAGTGAGGAAAAAGTGGGGTGTTGCCCCCCCAAAACCTCACGCACTGAGTCCTTCGACCTGTGCAAGGTCTGCAGGGATGCTCAGAGCTGGGAAAAGCAGTGGGATTGCCTCTAGTTTACCCCCAAACACGTCTCCCACGACAGTGCTGCAAGCAGGAGCAGCCTCTGCAGCGCTTTCCACCCGCGCTCGTCTCACTGCTAGGTGCACAGCCTTGCAATCGAGAACACCTCCGAGTAAATGTTATTTACTTGTTGTTTTTTTTCTGCCCAATTTGCCATTGCCCCGCCACTAAATGAAGCTTGGCATTCCTCGATAGATGTTTGCATTTTGCACACAGCCGCTTTTCACACCTATTAAGTGATGCCCTGGTTAAGCTGAAACCCATGCATGTTGGCATTTGCTTCGCTGCAGGGGGCTGCTCGCTGCCTGTGCTTGAATTTTCAGGTGTTTGGACAGGCTGACAGCATGGTGCCCTCATGAAAAATGGTTTTGTGCAGGCTGTGCCTCGCTGTCGAGCTTGCACCGCTCCGATTATCCTGCACCTGATGCCAAGAGGTCAGAGGACTCGTGTCCCTAAAAACATCTGACCCCAGAGTTTTCCCATTTCCCCATTTTCTTGCACTTTTTGCTAACTCTCGAGGAAACGTGTTGCACCAGGTTTTGATGCCCTCTGAACCAGCGGGACCGATGCTTCCTGAAGGGAATATCTTCTTCCCTTTCCAGACATGAATAATTACCAACCCGGCGGTTATTTTAGCACCATTATAGGAGCCTCCCAGACTAGCTGGTCATTTACTGATTAGACAGACGTTGCTCACATTGTTCATAACTGATTACGGGATTGACAGTTTGGCTTTCACCCAAAATTCGGAGTTCCAACTTAGCATAATTGGAAGTGAAAGGCGGAGCAGGCTGGGGGAAGGGGATAGCGCTTGCTGACGATTTAGCTAACGCTGGTTTTATTGATCCCTGAAAAGCCTCTGATGTTGCAGATCACTCTTTATAGGGCAATAAAGTTTATGGCTTGGGTTGTCTGGGGGGGAGTAAGTTCTACATGTCCCGAGTGGCTCTGGGGCGCTGGCAGAAGCCATCTCCTGCGTGATCCCTGGCCTCTGGGAAGGCAAAAAGCAGGTCACCATTCCAGAAATTTGGATTTGCTGATTTTCTACCTAGAATCCCCGAACCAAAGCTGGAATTTGGTATTTGTCTTGAAATCAAAATTCCAGAAAAGCAATGATGATGAAATCAGAAAGTAATCCCTCCTGTGTCACAGTGCAAGCTTTTCTGCTTACAGAAAATATTACTTTACATTATTCTACTTTGTGCTATCCCATCCCATCCTTCTACCAAATTCTTTCTTAGTTTACCCCACAAAACTCCAGAATTTCTAATGCTTAATATATCCATAGCCCTCCCTGCATTTATTCTCACAACACCTCTCTGCTGCAGGCTGGGATTGGTACCCCCTAGAAGCACAGAACGATCCAGCAATTTGTCCACAGCAATAAAAATTACCCACGGCAGGAGCAAGTTGGAGCTTCTGCATTCTCCACAGCTAGCACGAGCGATGCAGCAGGCGGCTGTCGGTCTGCAGCCCAAGGAAAGTGAGTGATGGGGATGGCGAGAGGCCGGGGGCACTTTGGGAGGGGGCTGAGGGTTTTTTTCTCCTCCCAGCCCCTCCGCACCTTCCCTCTGACCGCTGCAGTCCCGATGTGCTGGCGGAGCTCTGGTTCCCGGCCCTGTGGCTTTCAGCTCATTTGTCAAACCCAGAGATCTTCATGAAGGGCTGTTAGCAGAGCATTTACTTCCCATCTCTCATCCTACCCTGTCATCACCTTCCTAGATTAATTAAGGAAAAAAGACAAGGCATCTTGCCTCCCTTTTGTTTCTCCTTTCCCTGCCCCCCCCCCCTTTTTTTTAACAGCCCCTTCTTCTCCATTCATGCCCTGAACACTGCTGAAGACCAAAACAAGCAACACTCAACAGTTCCCTCTTCCCCTCTTCCTTCTCGTGGATAATATATCTTTTTTTTTTTTTTTTTTTTTTTTTTTTTTTTTCCCTATGTCTTTGTAAGTGGAATCAGTTTGGTGAGCTTTGTCCTGACCATCAATCCTCCCCAACAGCCTCAGCTGCTAAAGCTAAGCCAGGAAATCTCCCCAGGGCATTGACTTAGGGCTGCTGTAGAGCTCGTTCCAGACTTACAGCCCCAGACCAGGGGCTGGTGCCCAGCCCTGCAGCACACCAAGGCCGCACGGTGCTGTGCGCCCGAGTCCCCACGTAACAAAAGAAAAGGATATGGTTCTAAGAACAAGGTGTTTTCAGCCAGCAGGGACAACAGGAATTTCTCAGTGAAGAACCCTATGAGCACCACCCTCTCCCCGAATTGACCTTACCCTCTTGTGCCCAAGGAGGCTTTGTGTTGGCTTCTGCTGTGCCTCTGGAGAGCTGGGGACAGGTTTTCTGAGGGTTTGCTCGCGTGTGCTGGCAGTGGTCCAGGGGGGTGGTCAGCCAGACCCAGCTGTACCCACGCGGCTTGGTTTCAGCCCTACCTGCATTCACAGGCGACTTCTGGAGGGTCCCTCCAGGCCCGTCCTTGCTGCTTTCCTGCGCGGCTGAGGCAGGACGGGTTTCTCCTTGCAAGCAGGGGCCCAACCCAGCTCACCACAGCCCATGAAGGTTCTTGGAGATCTTGCATGAAGCCTTCAGTGGGCAGCCAGGGTGCTCCCATGGGACATCGCTTTGATCCTGTCATGCATGTTTCATTGCAGATCCAGAAAAGACCTGAGGAGACACAGGAGCAATGCCTGTCGGCTGGTACTTGCACTTCTCGGGTACCTGCAATCTGCCGTGCCGTGCATTCACAAGCAACATCCCTGACATTTTGCCTCACAGATGCAAGTCATCCAAAGGGAGGAGGAGAAACCATCCAGCTCAGAGCGTGTTTTTCCACTGGTAGGTCCCAAACACTGCCCTTGCTATGGCGGCTGATGGGTGCAGTGGTGGGACAACCCCATGGCACCTTCCCCATGGCATGACAGCCGCCACCACTGTCACAAAGGCTGCCCTGGCTCCCTGCACCAAAGCAGGAGCTTACAGGAAAGGGGGAAAACATCCTGAGCGCTTTCCCCTGCTCTCCCAACGACTCATCCCCAGCCCACTCAGAGCAATGGAAGTTTCTTCCTGACTTTGCTGGACTTCAGAGCTAGCCCTGCCTTAGTGCAAGCTCGGTCCCATGGCTTTGAGAAGCCATCAATCTCCATCATCTCTGTAACCCCAAGCCACACACAGAATAAAGATGCGAAGCAGCAGGTCCTCAGCTGATGCACATCAATACGGATCTCCCGTAGTCGGTGGAGTTAACTTACAACCAGCCGGGGAGGTAACCCAAAATGCTGCTCGGTGGAGCAAAAGAAATTTCTGCAGTAATTAGATCTGGAGCATGATTACCCAAAGGGAAACAAAAAACAAATGTGGGTGACAGATATTTCCAGGATAACTGCAGTTATTAATGCTTTTCTCTACCAGTGACAGGCACCAGGGATTAGTATTGCCTGAAAAAGTCTGGTTTAGGTGTGGGAAAAAATGAGGGCTGGAAATGAAGCAAGTAGAAGGCCATATGCTGCTCGGTGTGCTCAGGGGGTCCTGGGAGGATAGCTTTAGCCAAAACAACAAAAGGCAAGTATGTGAGGCATATGTGAGGAGAAACATGAACCTGTTGCTTATAAGTTACCAGTTTAAAAGAAAAAAAAAAAAAAAAAAAAAAAAAAAAAAAAAAAA